>CM067345.1:16593965-16713965 GCA_034190875.2 Urechis unicinctus | reverse complement strand
GATGGATCAAGTTGTTGCTGAATTATGTTTAATATCTAGATATTATGGTGGTTCTTACTACTGCCGCATATGCAGACCAAGTTAGTGGAGGTTAGAATTTATCGAACTGTTGTGTCAGCGACGCTTGCTAGATAAATATCGTTGTAGCTCACGCTGTAAGGCTGGAAATGGTAAGGTCGAATTTTTTTCATGACCATATGTTTTCAATGTTTTGGACATCTTGCGCTCGTGTGCTGTACATCCAGATGCAAGGACACGATGTGCATTAATTTGGAAGCTATTGAATCAATCATATTCCTATGGGTTTCTATTACTCTTGATATCAACTGAAAAAACTTTTAAACGTTAAAAATGAGAGGCAAATTAGTCGTTATGGCATAACCCTCCACCTCCCTATCCCTTCAAGATATGAGGACCTAAACCAAAGATGACATTGATTACCTTTTCATCAGTTACCATCGTGCAAAACCTAGTCTGTCTCTGCAGTTATTTCCTTTACTCCAACCAAGTAGCTTCAGAGAGATTTTGAACGACTTACCGTTTTGAGCTTTTAGTGCTGGATGCAGTTCCTGAACACATCTATCAGCAGCTCTACCGGAAATATTAGCTGTAATATCAAAGTATTTTCTTCTCTCGATCGACCCTTTTAAACCAACCACGTTGGTGGCTTGTAACGCCCGATGGCGTTGCCACACCAGCAGCCAGATCAAATTAGAAGCAACGGTAATATCCATGTATAAGCAAGGGTATACATACTTTATATAGTGCTTTATCGAATCTATATTAGACATCAAAGTCGGTGAACGACGATTTGATTTCCACCTAACCGAATTCAACCAACCAGCTTGCAATACTTACAATTACCCGTATTGATTCTTAGCCTTGGCAATTCAAGTTCATGCTTCTTAGCAAATGTTGATAACTTTGAGTATCAAACAGAAGACTTCAAAACGCCGAGGCTCTCTATAGCTGTTCATGGCAGGAGGCATACATACATACATACATACTACATACATACATACATACATACATACATACATACATACATACATACATAGACCGACAGACAGACAGACAGACATACAGACTTACATACATACATACATACATACATACATACATACATACATACATACATACATACATACATACATACATACATACATACATACATACATACATACATACATACATACATACATACATACATACATACATACATACATACATACATACATACATACATACATACATACATACATACATACATACATACATACATACATACATACATACATACATACATACATACATACATACATACATATAAATATATATGTACACATATTGAAGGATTACTCTCTGACACAAACGCCGTTTTCGCAAGCCCAGCTCCTCTAATAGCCTTCACTACTGGGAATGATTAAAGATGGATCAAGTTGTTGCTGAATTATGTTTAATATCTACATATTATGGTGGTTCTTACTACTGCCGCATATGCAGACCAAGTTAGTGGAGGTTAGAATTTATCGAACTGTTGTGTCAGCGACGCTTGCTAGATAAATATCGTTGTAGCTCACGCTGTAAGGCTGGAAATGGTAAGGTCGAATTTTTTTCATGACCATATGTTTTCAATGTTTTGGACATCTTGCGCTCGTGTGCTGTACATCCAGATGCAAGGACACGATGTGCATTAATTTGGAAGCTATTGAATCAATCATATTCCTATGGGTTTCTATTACTCTTGATATCAACTGAAAAAACTTTTAAACGTTAAAAATGAGAGGCAAATTAGTCGTTATGGCATAACACTCCACCTCCCTATCCCTTCAAGATATGAGGACCTAAACCAAAGATGACATTGATTACCTTTTCATCAGTTACCATCGTGCAAAACCTAGTCTGTCTCTGCAGTTATTTCCTTTACTCCAACCAAGTAGCTTCAGAGAGATTTGGAACGACTTACCGTTTTGAGCTTTTAGTGCTGGATGCAGTTCCTGAACACATCTATCAGCAGCTCTACCGGAAATGCTAGCTGTAATATCAAAGTATTTTCTTCTCTCGATCGACCCTTTAAAACCAACCACGTTGGTGGCTTGTAACGCCCGATGGCGTTGCCACACCAGCAGCCAGATCAAATTAGAAGCAACGGTAATATCCATGTATAAGCAAGGATATACATACTTTATAGTGCTTTATCGAATCTATATTAGACATCAAAGTCGGTGAACGACGATTTGATTTCCACCTAACCGAATTCAACCAACCAGCTTGCAATACTTACAATTACCCGTATTGATTCTTAGCCTTGGCAATTCAAGTTCATGCTTCTTAGCAAATGTTGATAACTTTGAGTATCAAACAGAAGACTTCAAAACGCCGAGGCTCTCTATAGCTGTTCATGGCAGAGGCATGGCGAAAAGTATGTAGACTAGCCTATTATTAGTATTTTAATGAGCGAAATGAATACTTAGAACTCCCTAGCAATGAAGACTTGTGGCCAAGCTATGTGAATTTAAAGGAACTTTCATTCTTTCAAAAATGGGGTTTATGTTTAGACGCGTTTGCAGCTGCCATTAATCCTTAGTCATTTGTTTACTTCTCTGATCTGTTGTGGTGAGGGTTTCACATCCTGGGTCAGTAGAGCCCTTCGTTTCTGGCTCACTATACTGAAAACTTCCAAAAGAGGTGTCCGTGCAATTGTAGTTACTGTTGTAAAATACCTTAGTGCTTCTACATGCATTCACCTGCTGTTCACATTCCTATACCTGAGAGAATAGTATTAAAGGGGAACAGCAACGTGATATTCGTGTTCGCCGGTATTGATTTGTCCGTACAAAAACACGAATTTTACCTTCACCTTTCCATCCATTTAAAGACAAACATTCCAATATACGTCAATACATGCACACACACACACATACACACATACAAACATACATACATACATACATACATATTTATATGCATACATGAATACATACTTACATAGATACATACATACTATGCCTTAGAAAAAACATACATACATACATACATACATACATACATACATACATACATACATACATACATACATACATACATACATACATACATACATACATACATACATACATACATACATACATACATACATACATACATACATACATACATACATACATACATACATACATACATACATACATACATACATACATACATACATACATACAAACATACATACATACATACATACATACAAACATACATACATACATACATGCATGCATGCATGCATGCATGCATACATACATACATACATACATACATACATACATACATACATACATACATACATACATACATACATACATACATACATACATACATACATACATACATACATACATACATACATACATACATACATACATACATACATACATACATGCATGCATGACATACATACATACATACATACATACATACATACATACATGCATGCATGCATGCTTGCATACATACATACATACATACATACATACATACATACATACATACATACATACATACATACATACATACATACATACATACATACATACATACATGCATGCATGCATGCATGCATGCATCCATACATACATACATACATACATACATACATACATACATACATACATACATACATACATACATACATACATACATACATACATACATACATACATACATACATACATACATGCACACACATACATACATACATACATACATACATACATACATACATACATACATACATACATACATACATACATACATACATACATACATACATACATACATACATACATACATACATACATACATACATACATACATACATACATACATACATACATACATACATACATACATACATACATACATACATACATACATACATACATACATACATGCATGCATACATGCATACATACATACATACATACATACATACATACATACATACATACATACATACATACATACATACATACATACATACATGCATGCATGCATGCATGCATACATACATACATACATACATACATACATACATACATACATACATACATACATACATACATACATACATACATACATACATACATACATACATACATACATACATACATACATACATACATACATACATACATACATACATACATACATACATACATACATACATACATACATACATACATACATACATACATACATACATACATACATACATACATTCATACATACATACATGCATACATAAATACATACTTGACCGCTGGACTCGTGTTTTACTCCCCAATAATTCCGTGTTCGTACTCAGATGGTATGTAATCTCATACTTTCCGGCCGAATATTTGTAATAACACAATTTACAAAACCAAGTCATTCCCTATCTTTATTGGTTACCACTGCAAGGCAAAACTACCCTGGTTGTAATGAAGTGCAATAGACGCATGCAGCGAGACTATTAAATGTATTGACATACCGAATACGACACCTATATATGAGGAAGCGACGCGAGTTAGGGTCGGAAAATCGTCAAATTACTGAACCGGCGAGCAAGCGGAATCCAGAATTTGCGCATGAGGTCCATTTTCAACACTATTTTCAACACTTTATAATTCAAACCTAGGTGAACTAATTGGAAATAATATCATCTAATTACGCACCTTCATTGTCGAGTGCCTCATTCAATCTGGGACTACAGGTAATACAGGAGACTCATACGCGTTCGTTAGCTCTTGTTGTTGTATCATGGGCTTGTGGTTACAGCAATTTATGTGGTAAGGTATCAGCATAATAACAGATAAAGATATATTATCGATCAATGAGACTTTACTGATAAAGCAGTATAACATTTTGTGGCAGGTTTATATTGAAGCAAACAGAAACATGAAGCGTCTCCTGTTATAAACAGCTGAACAGAAGTGCTATACCCTTGCATAAATTTGTGTCATAATACCATAAACAGAGGAAAATATTTTCAAGGTTCTTATTCAATACAACTACGAAAAATCATTAATGTAGCCAATTCGAAGTCAGCGATCTTTTTTCTACCCAGAAATCCATATCGATGAGAGACAATTGCAGTCAGCCTCGAAGTTATTCCAAAATGGCTATTGTAGCTTTAACAAATGCCGAGGCTGATAAGTATATATGATGGGACAGCTGACATGCTAAGACAAGTAGAGATATATCAAATCTGCGAATATTGTTTACAGGCTATAGGCTAGAAGAAAGGAAGCAATAGACTCTATAACTGCCAAGATTTAGCAAGTTGTCACAGAGGTTAAGCACATCCCCGTTTATCTTTGAATTAACTGTATCAAACTGCTGCGCGTTGAAGCTATTAGACAACGCTTCGTGTTATATGCAATATTACTCACTAATCGCGATCATATGTTTGGCCGAATTCAAAAATTGTGTTAGGGCATAAGTGCTTTAGGAATTTACAGGCAACTCCATCTTTCATCCAGGCGTGGAAGTAGCTCATCCATTTATACACAAAGCAGAAAAGGTAAACAAACCCATTTTGCAACTAATCACTGATTAAGAAATAGATACAAAATTAATCTCACAATAGTGGGGCACATTTATAATTCAAATAACCTCATGTACTGCAGTCTATCGAAAGCTTTACGCGTACATTGTATTTTTTAATGCTAACGCTGAACGCCAAACTGCAGATTAATAGTGGCAAGTGCAAAGATACATTTTGTCAATAAACAACCTTACCAACCATCCTACCAGGCGCTGTAGGGCGGTCGTTTTTGCTTTTCTCAGATGCCGGAATTTCGTCCTTGAACACTGGAACCATATCAGATGATAACCTAGTCTGTCTGACACGTCAAATAGTGCGCCTGTCAATACCATAGTATTCTATCAGTGTATACTCTATAGGGCAACTTGAAATCAATAACCTAGATTGCTTTCAAAGTGCGTAAGGTTCAAGTATTAAAGTATATGGCCAATAGTTTTGTTTAACAGCTGACTGTTAAAGACCTTCTTATGCTTGACAAGCCGATTATATCGTAGATGAACTGAGATGCGCTCGAGGTTGGGTTCAAGTGATGTCAGTTGCTGTCCATCACCAGTGAACCCCTATTATGCTTACGCTCCCTGGCATGTGGTGGTCTGTGCATGTGAGACGGGTTGGCGAGAATATGTATATATTGTGGGTTATTTAAGGCCTCATCATGCCAGAATGGTGACTGCCTGTTTCTCTTCGTTTATTTGCCTTCTGTGGTTTGTACTTGTGAAGCACCATTTGTATTAAAAACCAAGTATCCACTGTATGAAGTCAAATTATCTGGCCATTGATCACTAATATTTTCAATCGATGTTTTGAAATCGATGCTTATATAATAGCAATTTATTAGCTTCGCTGAAGCCTGAAGTTATTCTGTGAACATTGCATGCAGTATAAATTATTCGCACAAAATAGGTAACAACACAAACAGCCGCTCTAAGCGATTTTCGTTTGGCGATCTATCAGTATTGCTTTATCCACTATATTTGTAAACTATGATAACATTGTTATGATGCGATTCAATAGTTTCGGACATGCGGAAGTAATATACCAACCTTATAGGGTTATGAGACGATGTGCTCGATATTTGCTCGATATTTGCTCAGATAAAAACGTGCTAATGGCAGTACAGTCAGCCTAGGCTACTATACATAGATACTCCCGTAATGTAACTATGGCTTGTTTGAAAAACTGATCTGTCATCTGATCAAGCAGCTTAACTAAAGGGACTATTTCCCTGGACGATAAAAGATAGTCCCCCCAAGTAAATGGATGAATTTTAAATACAACGTGAAAGCAGAGCAGAGCCTCCTCTTTGATATTGCCCAATGGATTGATTATGTTGGTTATCTAAACACGACAGGGAAACTCCACGGTGTTTTCGTTAGCAATCAATGTAATACTAATTATTCTCTATTGAAAACTTTCTCAGTGTTACACTGAATATATTGTAACCACGCTATAATCGCATATTAAAATGCCAATTGTATTATGTGGTCTTATCAAAGTCCCATTAGAAGCGACTACTGATTATTGTATTGGTGCTGCAATGCCTTGCTTGATTAAAAGAGTTAAAACTGTATTATCGGTTTCTGCTTTCTATTTGTTGTGAGGCAAACCGCTTGTCAACATTACTTTCATGTGCTAAATGATAAGTGGCTGCTGGTTTTGTGACTTTACCCTTGAATTCTACCAGCTCATCAGGACTCAACGGTTCGTGTCTAAAAATATCCAGCCATGTTTTCTCTTTGTTAGATCCTACTTTGTAGTTCGTTACTTGACCTTCAACACTTTTTTCCAGCAGTTTGCTTCCCAAGAAATTTCGTGTTTACTGTCTGTCATATGCTTGTTATTGGTTATTGAATAGAATACAAATAGTGTAAACAAGCTCCCAGACTCGGAAACTTTTCCGCGCCAGAATAGTCGCATCAAATATATTCCAGGTGGAGGTAACATTATATGTATTGTTTACCTTTCATATTCAGTAGCAATTGTCGACGCTATTTTTTGTTACTTTATTCAATGAACCACTAAGTGTATACTACGCCAATTGTTAGCCTCGTGCAATCCAAACGATCAAGAAATGACATATCCTTGTAAGAGTCATTAACATAATATATTATTAGCATTTCCAGCGTTAAGAATATACCAATAAGTAGGTCGCTGAGCTATTACCGCCACATCTGTCATACGAGAACGCATTCTCCCGCTAGAAATTGGTGTTGATTTTTTTGTGTTATTATTTTAAATTCGCACCAAGCAACTGTAAATTACAACAGATTATAAGCCGCGCTATCTCAGTTGGTATGGTGCGCATTAGCCGTGGCTCAACTGAAGCTGTCGAATAACATACTAGCGATGACACTGGTGCGTTTATTTTGCAAGGATGATGCTTTTTCCCGGATGAATTATAACGCCAAAACACAGAAAAGCAGCTCGGGAGTCTGAAATACTGGTATTCGTAAATATATATATGCACATGGAGTACAAGAGTGCAAATACTATATGTTTGTCAACAATGAAATCCACATAGCGTGTACTGCTCTACACGTGACGTTTGCAGTTGAAGATTCTGGCATAGATCAGATCAACGTGTTATGTATAATGCTCATGTCTCAATCCCTCTCCTGTTCATGAATGTGCTATATGGTACAAGTTCCTCATGTAGGCTGCGTGTGTTTAAATACATTGATACGTTCTGCTTACTAGCTTGTAGGTCAATAAATAAAAAGGCGCCAATGCACTAGCATATTGTTGAAAGTGCGTTATTCATATGCGATTCTACTTGAAATGATCATACGATACATTGGTTAATGAATTAGGTTGTTGGCTTTGTTAATCAGTATTGCTAAAAGCAACGGAAAGATAATTTCACACTTGCCATTGAGCTTGTATTGATAAATCATAATGAATAATACTATGTTCTAGACTGACATCGCTTTGTCTATCTATCACATAGGTAACTAGAGGCGAATGAGTTCTCTATAGTATCATCACGTCAGTATATGCGCAAATGGGTGCTAATAAAACCTATATACATAAATATTCTTAATGTGGTCAAGCAAGATTGACAAATGTAAATGGTTACTTTAGATGCACCTTTAAATATACAAAAAGTTCAGGTCATATCAAAATTGGCTAATCTAATTGTACATGTAATTTACAAGTATTATCATGCATTGATAACACCCACTGTGTAAAAGAGGGAAACACATACTGAGACATGATGGCTCGTTTATATATACTGGACAAGTATTTCTCAGAGTTTGTGTATCTCCCTAGATATATATATATATATAGAGATAGATTAGATGAGAGATATCTCCAGATAGAGATATATATATATATATATAGAGAGATATATATATAGATATATATATAGATATATAGATATAGATAGATAGATATATATCTCTCTAGAGATATATATATATATATATATCTCTATATATATATATATATATATATATATATATATATATATATATATATATATATATATATATATATATATATATATATATATATATATATATATATATATATATATATTGCGGGTTTGCTGTGCAGAACGCAGTAATCATAAATATCGATTCGGGAGGCTTATGTCATAATGATATCAAATCTAAAGGGCATCCTCTGGTCTACACATATCAGCAAGTTTTGAACAATCGTTGCTATTCATGCTCTGTTGGAATTCCTTAGTGTTTATCAGTACAAAGATGCTGCATTATATGCTTAGTATTGACTTGATAGCTACATTGTAAGTCATAATTCGTATTGCACGCATAAACACAATATTACTGATGATGTGGTTTATACAGCCGAGGAACACAATCTATGTTGGCAAAAACTAGCTATCAACCGCAATATATTAATGCACCATGTTGTCGAGGCGACAGAGGGGTAGATTGAACTGAATCGTGACATGAATATACTTATGTCTAGAGACAATATGCTTTGTTTTGGCTAAACTCAGTTATAGAAAAAATAAGTAAGGAACAGTCAACGTTGTTTAACTTATTTGGCAAGGTATAAATAACAAGATGACTTACAACATCATACAGCATCAAATGTTGCAACGTTAATTATCACAAGGATCGATCGTTAAATGTACTCATCTCAGGCGCTAGTATTCCTTGTTGCAGACAGGCTTAGAGAGCTTAGAGAGAAAAAAAACTTTATAGTGTCTGCCTCTATTGACTGATTAACATTTGTGTCTACATCACGTTTTCGATGTTAATGTATGATCAAGTGTGCGGAATTGTAGCAATAAGGTATAAATTGGTAACAGTGAAGTAAAGGTGGATAATATTTAGGCGTTTGCTGAAGCTGCCTGATCTTACAATTAATTGAGAGATAGATCGTGTAGTTAAGATGACATGGTAATTTCCAGTCAGTAGATTATAATGTTGGGTAGTCTGGTTTTGCAGCGTGTTGTTCGTTTATGAAACGTGCGAACAATACCAAAGGTTAACAGATATCCCTAACAGCAGCCACGTGATAGTTTAACTCCCCAACTTATAGATGGCTTCTTGGGTCAATGCCTGTTTGCCAATAAAATACGACATTTCTATCCATCAATAAGCCGAAACATTTTTGCATAGTTCTATATGATATTGTTTGTAAGAATAATCCGTATTTACTCAAAGGATCAGCATTGAGGAGCGCCCTCCGATAAATGTTCCCTCCGCATGTACAAAAAACCTTGCCTAACAGTATCCCACCCACGAGACGTAACGGCTACCGAGACACTTGATCGGCATCATCCCCTTTCTTAATGAGTATTACATGTTTGGCAGCACTTGACAATGTGTCCCCTTCAAGCATTAATTTGCGTTCTTGCCATTGAATACTAATAGCAGTTGTCGGTACCGCACCCCAAAAAGTCCATTACTGTCAGCGACCTAAAATGTTTTTTTTAAATTTTGACGTGATTGCTTGAAAGACCTATGGCTGTCAATTTGCTTATATGAATATTGCATGTGCATCCGAGGACAAGCATACTTAGTTCAAGGAGCAACAACAGGCAATATCTTAAATATATGCCCAGACCAACAATGAACAGTCGTGCGATGGACATTTGCGCATTATAAACGGCGATATGTGATTTTGGCTGCATTGAAGAAGCTCATTATACGCCATGAAAATCATTATTCATATATGTACCGTCTATCCTTGTCTACAGCTTCTTGTATTCTTGGACAATAGTTCCCAAATAGACAATCATATGCCATCGTAGGGTCAATAACGATTGTAATGGATTGACTGTGTTTAGGGGGCTGATCGTGATTCCTTTACTGGTACCTATTCTACCAGCAATCACGCACACAAAATAGTTCTATCAATGCTAAATCATGATATTTGTTTCCTAACGCAGTTTTGGGTGGTGCAGTTTAAGATATTGCACATGATTAAAGGCTGAATTCAGCGGATCGTAGCTCTCAATATTTTTTCACCGTACCCTCTACTGCGGCGACAGAACGTACAATATATCAGTCAAATATCAACACTTTCTTTCAACCGTAGATATATTTCATTCGCGCTGCTATATCTTATAGGTGTAAGAGTTGCAGTGGATTGCTATTTCTACAGGTTGCTGGTCAAGGAGAAATAGATCAAATATGGATGGTGCATTAATTTGTCGATACTTTTCTTGTGCGTTAAGCGAATAAATGTGTTACTCTGAGTACACTGGTGTGGATGTTGCGCCCACATTTTATGGTCTATACCTCTATGGAATCGTAAGCTATGAATAATATTGCTTTTATTTCGAATGACGAAATGCAAACAGAAAACAGAAGTAAAAAATTTAAACCTGGAAGCCGAGATTTATTTGGCCGGCATTTCCAAAGAAATCGGCTAACAATACCATAGTTGGGGAAATAAACAGATAAACAGCTAAATCATAAAGTACTCATAAAAAGCCTTTCTTGTCCGAGGTAATGACGCGGCAGAGCACTTTGAAATGAATTGATGGCAACAAAGCAGAGTCTGGTAACTAAAGTTTTCTGCATTTAACATTTGATAAAGCATTGCATACAAGCTAGCGCGCATGGTAGCATTCTCTTTTGCTTTTATTACATAAACACATCTTTATTTTTTGTAAGCCATTGTGTATCTTAATCATAAATGTGAAACTTTTAACGTTTTGAGTTGTTATAACATTCGCTCTGTTTCAGTGTTTTCTTTCCTGCAATCGCATATACATTTGTATAACACTTGCTGCAAGACAATCCGTTCCTGATTAAAATGACATAATCAACTCTTTAATGTCGCACGAGATTCTCATTACCTATCGTAAACAACTGTTCCTAAAATGTTACTTATTTGAGCAATGATTTTGAATCAGCGGTCGTGGTGGTACGTAAATATTTCTTACAATGCTGACACAAAGATAACGACAATACGTGTGTCGCAATCACAAATCTGAGATGTTCCAGAACCCTGTGGCCTTCAATCAAATTGCTTATTAATTGCAAGTTAAATGTCAGAAAGATGTCTCTGTCTGCATTCCCGTGGCACTTTATTAATAATGCACAAAACCAATGTTATCCTGAAGAGCAATTCCGTGAATCGCGGTGTAAGGGTCAAAATGCCATCTTCACTGCGATGTAATTCATACACAAGCAATGTGCTTGATTGCCTAGATAATATGCCTTATAAGGCCTCACTTGAGAGTTACCTACTGCTGCAAATTGGACAAATCAAACTCGTTAATGTCTTTCCTTTACAGTAGACTCCCGCGATGTATTTTGACCTCCCTAAACGTAGCACTGCCACTTGCAGTCTCAGGGCAATAATAGATTATAACACTATCGGTGATCGGAACAAAAAGCCCTTTATTTACGGTGACATTTGTTGACAATCTACTGAACTGAGCTGGGTCATATTTCCTTCATAGAATCACCAAATATAAGCGAAGTTTAATTACGAAAATGTCTGCGGTCATACTTGCCACGAGCAGTCTCATTAAAGATTATTACATTATCATCGATTGGAACAAAAAGCCCTATTTCAAAGGTTACATTTGCTTGCAACTTACTGAACTGACCTGGGTCATATTTCCTTTCGAATACCTTGTGTTAGTTACTAAATATAAGTGAAATTCAAGTACGCCAATATATGCGTTCGACGAATAACGGCATGACCACACCTGGACAATGTGAAAATATCAGTACGCTAAAATGCTATTTTTTATTGCTTGAACAGTCTATCACAGAAAAGAGATACATCGTAGGAACTTGAAAATGACATTTTTTTAGAGAGTGTGTTTGGATGTTGCTTTCAGTGCAAAAACAGCTCTAAATCAGGATTAGTAATAGAGGTGGCAAATTTCTTCTTAATTGTGTAACTACTAAGGTTTCGACCCATGTGAAATGCACAGAACACATATGTTTGAGCGCTTAATGGGCTTGGTACATATATGGCACAGTCGATGGGCAGATGTATCGGGGGTCCGTTTCAGAAAACTGGACGATAAGCCATTTGAAATGGCAACTGAGGAATGCCGTATATTAACATTATCTGAGGTTTTTTTGAAATTGTGATTAGCATTAACTGCTTAATGGCAAGAACATGTTTCCATTAGATCCACACAAAACACCCGGCTAGCCGGTATCATGAACGCTTATTGGATGTAACTGGCAATTAATCGATTGCAATCTACGTGCAATCATGGTAAAATCTTGTGCTAACTTGGCGGTACTGGTCACATTCGAGTTGCAACAGATGCAGCCAATGTTGATTATGCACAGAAAAAGATTACAAGTCGAATAGTTTAGTTTAATTGGATATTAATCGACTCGTCATACACCATTAAGTTACAAACCCGAAATTATTTGCAGACACCGTTCTGGCCCGTTAAATAATAATATTATCTAACTAATGATATGGATAATCAAAACAATCACTTCTGACGAAAACCATTGTTGGCTCGATCGGTGTAATCGTTTTAGCAGCATATACATCGACAATGTGTATACTTCATGGCGCTGCTGAGGATGCAATAACACTATCATCGAATTATTATATTGTGCCTAACGACTTCCATATTTTCACTGTAGTACTAGAACGTCTATATGATATGATGTGGCTAGGTGTCAATGGCAAATTATGCACGCCCACTAACTGTCAAATATGTTTGCTTGTATTTAGCTTAGTGATAATTATGCGCTGTAATTGTTTAAACTAGCTATCAGAGCACATTGTGTCGAGCCAATTTACATCAGTTGTCTTCCGATTACATTTTATTTATGCATGCTACTCTATACAGGCCATGATGACAACTCAGTATATCATACATATTAATTATGAAAGCCACATTCGACGAAATGTAAACAGTAACTGAAGCGAATAAATGTAATAAAATTTACATACTTGAGGTTTTGCGTATCTAATATGTATTTGAATGCCTGTGTGTGTCGGTAACGGAGAGATTGAGATTGAGTCAGGGCAGAGTTCCCGGTAATATTCAGGTTGGGTCACGATAAGGATTGCGTTGACCGCCTTCGGGGATTAGGGTGGTTTAAGCGATGGCAAATAATCCTCAATATTTGCAATTCATGGCCATTAATAGTTCTCTCCGACCAACGCAACATCTGGCAATCTGCCAGTTTACACGTCGTAAAATCGAGAATTTGCCAAGTTAGGATGGAAGGTATTACTAACGATTCGCATCCCGCCCACAAACTCAATCATTTAGCTGACGTGACGCTTATTTGTCGACATTCATCGATAATTGCACAGTCAAGGCATTAACAAATGTAATTTATATTACGTTGATTAGCACAATTTCTGCAGTAATTGGACTATGGTGGTTGTAGAATCCGGCAAACCTTGACATAGCATGCATTATATTGGGTAGCTGTTTGTCAATCCCAAAGCAGAGACATACCAAATTAGAACAGCTGCTGACGCTGAAAAGTGCGGAACTTTATCTCACCGCCAGCTGCGCCGCTTTATCATCTAATGGCTATGTTCAAAATAACAGGCTTACCTCGACACCGTATTTGATTATGCTTTTGAGTCCCCAGCCACTGGATGAAGATATAAAACAGGCTATATAACGGTACCGGTTATAATGCCTTGTATTCGATATTTTCTTACATTTGGATGTAATCCTAGCATTAAGAAGGATTAGGTCACGAGACACCACGTGGGTATTGCCAGTGGTACACCTTTTGTATAATGATATTCATATGTCTGCAGAAAAAAATGTCTTCAGATACCGCCAATGCATTTCCAAAATATGTGCAATTATGAGTGACATGCTTACAATCTATGTTCGGCCTAGCGACATTGATCCTGGGTAAAGTAGAAATAACAGATACTGGTCCCTTAAGCGAGTGAGACAAAACGTTAGGGGCAGATCCTGCTCCAAAAATATCACTAGCCTGGTCGGTCCAGCAAGCAGCCCGAATCACTTACCCGATTTTACATTGATAAATTCACCAAATGCTGGTGGATTTTGTTACATGCATCATAATCCATTGACTTAATTTTTTTAAAACAGCGCCGAAAAAGAGCTACCATCCAGCTGTTAACTGAAAATTACAGCAATTGAAGAACTACTAATTTCAGATCTTTTGCACATCAGGTGACTTCATAATTGGCCACAATCCTCTTGGCCTTACCAGTGAGATTCTGTGCTCGCGATTACTTCTCTTACCAGCTTATTTCTTTGCAGATTTCGCCGAGGCACTGGAAAGCCCTACGCTGTCTAATAGAGACCCCTCTTGCTCAACGTCGGATGCTTGCTCTGTTTGGGCTTTATTCGATCGCAGAGATTCGCCGAGCTCGCAGCAGATAAGCTGCTTAAATATTGACCTCAGTTTATGGTTTAGACAAGCGCAATGCTGACAGTTGACGCCTGAACAAGCCATCGTCATAGCTGACAAGCTAAGCTGAGTAGAAGACGAAGTAGTCGAGTACGGAACGGCGAGTCGACGTTCACTAACCTAACGGTGACGAACAGTTAATCCGAATCAGAAGGTTAGAATGAGGTGCTTCTCGTTGCAAAACGTTGTTGGTTTTATTCATAACGGATCGGATAACAACTGCACTCGCACCCAGCTAACAGTTTCGTCCGACAGGGTGTAATAAATATGTCTAACCAATGTTCAATCTTTTGGCTACTATTGATACTAAAGGCAAATAGCTCTAACAATGCGCCGATGGCGCGATCTAGCATTCATTTTGCGCGCTGACCAATGATTGGCCGTACCTTGCAATTTTATTATTAATTGGTGAAGCAGGCCGCAAGCACCAGACCAGACTGGCAGCATAAACAATCCCGGATGGCGAAATATTGCACTAGCTCGATCGGGCGCGCTGACAAGGAAATCCACTGGCCCGAACGACTGGGTTACAGGCCCGGGGCCATCGGCTATCTAACTTGTCGAGCCTTGACCATACAATCATTTAAGCTCCGTTGTATGTCAATGCACAGGGGTTTTTTTGTAGGCTGCACACTAGCATAATTTTGTACTCATCAATCGAGCAAATTTATTGTCACTTAACATCATGTATTTTTATCTCCAGGAAGCGTTTGCTGTCACGTGATTTTACCACGCACTAGTCTAGTCACAGAATATAGGCACAAATGTACGCTGAATTAGCAACATTGATGGTTTGACCAAAAGGTTGTTAGCCAGTTCCTCTACTAGGTGCAAACTAACACGAGAGCACCATAATAGATGACAGAGAACGAGGTTATTTTCGATCAAATAACGTTCATGCCATGATGCTTGGATAACCCTAATGTGCCAACATCGACATTTGGAGCATCCGTAGCCGAGATCGGCCGCACACCTACATCTGTCGGGCTTGGTATTTACCAACGATTCACAGTCGAGTTGGAACACAATCGGCGAATCAAATGACGATGCCACTGGACCGGCTAAAAAAACTGTATATGCAACCATTTGATTATTGGATCGGCCGTAATATTGCGCGCTAGTTTGTGAAATACAATACAAGATGTCATCGATCCTGACCTATGTTCAATATACCACTGGAAACAAATTTGTCACACTTGCCGTCAATGAAAAAACTTAATGACAATGGCGTTGTGCCAAAAGCTTGTAATAGCGCTAAAAAAGTTATCTTGTTGGTATCATAATGTCATAATAGGATAACAAATAGCCCTTTTGGGAATGAAAAACAGCGGTAAAATATTTAGAGTAGCATTAGAGGCCATCCAACTACATATTGCGCTACTATTGGCTGTCTCACTGACTGAGAGTCGAATTACTAACCATGAAATCATTATGCGATCAGTATCCTTTATGTTTGCAAAGTTGAGGATGTAAGTTGAAATATTTAAACACGCGGGATAATAGAACATGGCAGTGTGCTTTACACGGCTGATCTGAGGACGTAGTGTCACCGAAGTAGCATTTTACTAATGACATATGGACATGTCTGCGATGTTTGAAATGTCACCAATTAATCACTAGCAATAAACAATAACGGTCGGCTACAAGGACCAAGTACTAGATTATACCGATGTCATCTGGGCATGTCTGCAATGCGAGATAGTTATGCTGGTTAGCATAGATGTGTGAAATGAAGGATATCAGGATTTATTGACCACGCTATAAACATATGCACACATTTCTGTCATATTAGCAAATGGCATTATAACACACCTCCAGAACACACAGGTAGTAGGGAACATCCAAGTTACTACAGGCAAACGGGAATACGATATAATGGACGTGGCTTCAACGAAATGAAAAAGGTATCCACATTGCTATGCATGAGTTTGGTAATATAAGAGTTCCATGGTACAAACTGGCCATCGCGGTTAAGGGCATTGTAGGTTGGTATTTCGAACAAGCAAGACTAGATATTAGGTCGATATACTCTGGCCCAAATAGAACAAAGCGCCGACGTTTTATAAACGTTATAACCTTTTCATTAACTCAATAGATAGAACACAGGCGGTTACCACAAATGAGAATGTTTACTCATGTTGGATTTCATGAGCATGTCTGTAGCAATGCCATATGCATAAATGTTATCACGTTCGGTTACGATTGTACATTCGGTGATTTTATTGCGGCGCTTTCTCATGCTGACCGGTTGAGCTGCGTTTGCAGATATACTACCACAGTTACTGGACCAGTTGAGGGTTCAATTGCCGCATTTAATATCATTCCAACATGCTAATCACAATTTGTTTTTATGCCCACGTGTAGAGAGACGACGATTATGATCATTCAGGCTAGTGTAAGCATTAGCTAGTTTCATTCACAATGTGACCTCGCAAAATTAATCAATGAGATGTTGATAGATATAACAAATTAAGCAGCACACTTTTCATTGATTACCGTAAATCATCAATCCATATTTTACTGATGCTTCATATAATGTTAAGTACTCCGCCTTCCAACCCCAATGTCGGTATTACAATGGGCGTCAAGGAATGATAAAAAGGCAGCCCCGAGTTTTCTTCCAGCTACGGCACTGTTGTAATATACACAGAAATCACGACGGAATAAAAGCCGAGTCTTGTCAAGCCAATCTCATAGCTATAGCATTGTGCTGCAAGCTGTATTTGACCGATCATAGCTTTCCGAAACTGTAATATGTGTGCTTATATCTAAGTTTTCCTTTAACTTTAGGCATTGGTTGATACCGCGATAAGTACGGTAAATTGCTTCATTTAACAATCGTCGGTCTTTAGAGTCTTCATCCTTTCTTTATATTAGTTATTCTCAGATAAGTTGTGAAGATTTTCGACCTAACTTTGTGCTGGTAACACTTGTAACAAATGCGACTTTTAATTGGCGGCCAGAGACATCAGTGGAAACCGGAATTTCTAGTATGAACCGTTTGCTGTAGAAGCTTCTATTTGTACATGTTGTATACGGGTGTGACTTAACAGTGTCTATGCGTTAATTATGCTGAGCTTTGATGAGCCGAGTGATTGGACGATTTATTCATATAATTACGAAGGTGACTGGACAATTAACATGAAGGCCTTGTAAAGGTTTATGATCACCTGGATCCAGTAAGGGCTACACATAGTATATTGATAGGGTTCATATTTCGTTTCTTGACGCAGTTGGCTGGGATTATAGCTTTAACGATGTGCATATGACTACAATTATCCCCACGCCTGTTACTATGCATCGTATAGACGGTTAGTGAATGGATAATTTAACTACGGATTGATTAAGGTACCCTAACAACGAATTTTTGTCGCGTTATCCTATTGGTGAAAAAACTGCAAACACCCCTTTACATCGATCCAAATATTCCAAGAAGCCATGTGCATTTGTCGAGTAGTTCAAGCTGGCTATGCAATGAATAGCGGAGGAGAAATGTGACGCAGTAAATTTCTTCAGAGCTTGTGTCACTGAAGTCAAGATTACCAGCTTGACACAGGCATCGGACGAGGCAGTGATATCCGAAATACCAGAAAAGAGAGTGTTTTGAGAAGTTATACTGCCTGGCGAAAGCCGCTCGCTGCTGTTAGGGTGAAGCGGCCGACCATCCTAGGGAAATATTGGAATGGTAAATTGATTATGAGACAGGAAGTCATAATGTGCAATATTAAAGCTGAAGATTTATTATGCGGTCGTCAGGCTTAATATTGCGTGTATGGCGTTCTACTAGTAGCAATAGCATGTCTTAGTTTTAAATGTTAGCGTTGCAAAGGAATCATCAAAATAGATAATTAAGTTATTAAGCCAGCGAGCCAGCCAGTAAAATAATCTATACTAATCGACTAGCCATATGAACTAATATGAAAGCTAGCATTATAACTAAACATGCTTCCTCTTCGGTTATTCTCCTCCCAAGCAAACCTGGTATTTACCCTGAGATACATCCAAATGAGTCAAATGTCTCTGTTTGGCATACATACCGGCTGAATGAAATTAGCATTAAGACACAATACATCGAGAACGCTGGACACATTTACTGCAGATATAGTAGAGCAGTTAATTCTTCTAAGACACAGCTTTCTTTACTGTTAGCATGAGTCTTGGCGCATTGAGTGGGGATGTACTGATATTATGATTGAACTGAAGAACTGATGTGTGCATCAGTTGCAATTGGTTGATACCATAGGTATCATACCTATTGTTGGGCATTGTTATCTGTGAAACTTTGCGTGCTCGCGCAACAAATGTAGCATGGACAGTCACGGTAGTGTTTCAAAATTTTGACAAGAAAGCTCCCGTGGGTACGGTCTCAAACTTGAGGGAAATAAAATAAGTTAAGGGTCAATCGTTTGATGATCGCGGAAAATGCTATCTTAACTGAGTAATCTCGCAATGCAAATGGCGACCATATTTCCTTTAGTTGCACAGGTAGTCGACGATCTTTCCCCAATATTTTTTGTACGTCGGAATTGTTTATTCGGCAATACGTGATATTTTCTCTTCTGCTGTTACTAAAACATCACAGATATCTCCTGCAAAATTCGGTATTTATTCCTGTCAAGTCGTGAATGATCTGCTAATATAAGTGTGGGTACGTGTGTTTCTTTATATATGTGTATGCATATTTGCTTAATTGTAGGCATTCATATGGGATGTGGGTTATATTGTATGCGTGCAGGTTCTCACATTCATGATGTTGTGCAAGTTCTTTGGCATTATAAGAGATAAAACATCGGTTTAGGATAACATAGATTATAGGATATCGGCTGATGCGTGATTACATAAGGTGTTAAAGCTCCATTTGCGTGCTTTCTTAACGCTGAATATAAATGTACACGAATGTTATTGGTATCATCAATTGACAACGCCAAAGCGACGACAAATCGATTCACACACGACATAATTGATAAAGCCTATATGATAGGATATTCACACTTCCTATTATCGGGAGATATATCAATAAATAGTAGCCATGGTTTCCATTGCCTGTCTGTCTATGTGATGAGCTGGGAAAATGATCGGGCCTCAAACATCGTTGTATTGACAGGAGCTGCATTCTATATCAGGTTATCACACTCAGCCCTTGGCTGTATTGTAAACATATTATCATTAACGATTCACGGGAGATACGTGCATAATGATGGAGATAAATTGAAAACGAGACATCAGCAGATTTTAGCATGATAAAAACCTTTGCTTATAGTATGGACAGTGTCTCGATCATGCTAAGAACGGTCTGTCAAAAGAGTAAAACCAACGTGAACGCCGATTTGAGAAAGTGGATTGAATCGTGTTGTCGAGAAGTGACACATGGTAATTGACGCCATTGTTAACGTTATAGCGCAATGTGCATCGAGACGAGGTGTTGGCTGCCAGCAAATCTATTATTTGACACAACGGCCGAAGGCTCATTTCATCTGATCAGATTTATCCTTAAGTGCTATACACTGCAGAGGAAATAATTGGAAAGACGTGTTTGCAATCAGGTAGCTAATGGTGGCTAATTTCATCGTACACTGTCGGTAGCAAGTGAGGCGCATGCGCTGGGATTACCGCTTCAGTGATCCAACAGCGCGCTTAATAGAGGATAAGATTGCAATTGCGTTACAATCATTCCTTTCTGACCTATGCTAGACTTAGTTATATCTTTTACGATTGCGATCTATCTCTGTATAGGCAGTGTAACTTACTTGACCATTTGTTATACCATGACCACAAGATTGTTTGATAGCAAACCAGCAAAAACGTTAACATTTCATCTGCGTTTCCATTAAAGTGCAAGTAACGTCTATTTTCGAATCCCTAATCAAAGTTTTAATAGGTGTATTTCAGCCCATGAATGACGTTTCCGACAATATTTTCGTTCATAGATGTCATTTTGTGTTTTTTTAAAAAATATTTCCCTCGATTTTTCGGACCGTTTTGGCATATGCGCAAAAAACGACGGCAATTGGCTCCTGATTTTGCGGCGTCCTAAGTCACCGTCCAGCCGGATAGCGCAGTCATTTCCTCGTTTGTTTGCATGGAAACTGTGGTAGGTGTGAGCATAGTCGTATTTTATACCGTCATCATGTACATCACATACCGCAAAGAATCACATAATTCTATGTGGCTTGGAGTACTTGTTCGTCTAGAATATGTCAAATTGTGATAAACTTCTATTATGTAGTGTGAAAACGTCAACCAAAGGGGGCCGAGCGATAATACAGATAGTGCTGGAACACACTTTCACAGGTCTGCCTCGATTTCAGACCCGTTTAATGGTTGTCAATGATTGATGCCTGTCCTGTTACGGAGAATATCTTTTCTTGTGCTTTTATTTGATTTAATGTTAAAACGTTATCAAAAATGAAAACTGAAACTACATTAAATGGGAATTTCACTCGATATTTCGTTTTTGCAATAAATTGAATATAATTTCAATAAATTGTATTCTCCTTGTCAACAGATAGATATCAATTTTATTTTAAATATTGGCACTGGTTGTAGGAGCTGTTACAGAGGGACTTCTGGCCCAGAATCCAAGTTCGGTGCCATATGTTTACGGCTACATATAGCATAGGCCTTTAAAGAGTTCAAGGCCTTACACTAATTCTTTGAATTACCTGGGGTACCAACATCAATAATACATCTTGTCCTTATTAGTTCTATTCTGCAA
This sequence comes from Urechis unicinctus, assembly GCA_034190875.2. Lineage (NCBI taxonomy): Eukaryota > Metazoa > Annelida > Polychaeta > Xenopneusta > Urechidae > Urechis > Urechis unicinctus. The sequence continues at coordinate 16,691,842 of CM067345.1, read as the reverse complement.
CTAGTACAGTGCATAACTGCCATCATACTTTGCCTTTATATATGTCAAGGGAGCGAAATGTCCTCATCTTCCTCATATACAGATAACTTCGGAAGCGATGAGCTGGATAACAGCAGTGAGTGTTCGTCTCACCAGGAAAAGAAACTAAGAGCCTAAGGGGGCATACAGCCATGCAGATTTGAGCCTCCAGCTAAGACAATGCCTGCAAATTCTTCTCAAATAGAAGAGGACTTGAGCCGACTGGGTAACAGCACTTGGTAACGGCACATTCCAGTCCAAACAATCTTCAACCGTTTGCAGATATTTTTCTCTTTATTTTACAGTTGTCCTTAAGTATTGCTTCAAGTAATCTTCTCATTCATATTTCATGTCAATTTTGTTTTTCTGAAAAACTAGTTAATCATTGTAATTATGCCCAGTACTAGGTGCCGTGTGAGACAATACTTACAGGTGCAGAGAGTAAATGCTGCCAGGAAATTCCACAAGTTCTCAAGAAAGTAAAATCTATGGGCGTGTCGTGTATTACAGCACACCCAGGATTTGTCTCAGTGTGCCTGTGTCTTGACACTAAAAATAGCATATAGTGCTTATATCCAGAGGTACAAGAAGAAACATGCTACTAAACATGAGTGAGTATACTTAAAAATGGTCTGGTTCAGATGATAACTGATGAAAAATATTCATGTACTGAATGAAAAGTTGTAAAGATCTCTTTATATTGCAGGTTATTCCGATTCACTGCATATCGGCAGTTGATACAGTGGTGCTGGGGATATCTAGCCTGACATCATAGAGTGCCACTGCCAGCTTGTGCTGTACTAAAAATTAGAGATGTTTTTCCCCAGGGTGAATCAATTTATGTTGGTTTCAAACTGCCAGCATTGAAATAATAAAGGGACAAAAAAGCATTATATGTCTTATTCTGTTATTTACATTAAGTTTTGCTAAAAAATATAAGAACCTATAGATGCTACTACACACTGATGACAACCAGCAATAAAATTCTGTTAAGGGCGGTCCACCTACATTATTATACCATATGCATAAAATGATAGGAAGCATCAATTCCAAAATCATGACATACCTGCAATGAATCTTGTTCCTCTATCCTGTATCTCATACAAAAGATGTTGTATCACTCAAATAACAGTATGTTAACAGTCATTCAATATTGTCTGCAGGATATGTTATCTATCCTGTGTCATTGCACATCAATCATCATGATTAAATTTCGCGGGCACATTATACATGTAATGCATATACGATTCTGCTCGCAAATACCAACAATGTCTGGTTCTTATTCACTTGTCAGTGATAATATAAATGGCAAAATATATACACCAGTTCAACATATATATTTACAAGATTAGTTCTCAGCAAGCCACAAAGAGGAAGCATCTAGCAGTGTTTGAGTTGCACCACAAATTAAGTCTTTAAGCCATACACATGCTAGATGATTTGAAACAAAAATGGTTAATATTGTTGTTTAACATCACTTTCAACATCAGAGGTCATATTGTGGCGGTTACCTCACCAATGATGTTTAAGATGATAGGCCGGCAGCTGTGGTCTAGCAGCGTGGGTGTTTGTCTAATTTCCCAAATGAGGCATGTTCAAATCCTACTGGGTGCTATGCACGGTGGTGCCATTTGGGCGATAGCATCTTAAATTCGAATGTATGTTCGTCAGCATACACTACCATTTTGAAATGACCTTTGATGTTGAAAGTGAATTTTAACTCCAATATTTACCATTTATTTTGTAAGTATGATAATAATGAATAGTTATGTCCTTTTGCACTTGTTAACAGTCAGGCAAATTTAAATGTTACAAGCTTGACTTAGCTGAAGCCAAAGCTGAAAAATAAACAGAGCTTAGATATTACTTGTAAACATGCAAATATCAAACGACCAACCATCAGTTTAATGCTTCTGCCACCACCATCCACTCTATCACCACCCCTCCCCTACCCCATCACCATCACAACCACCATACATCATCACCTTTAGATACCTTACTACATGACTCATCTAAAGAACAAACCTCTCCAAATGCTGCCTCTTAGCCTCCTCGTTGTCAGGGTAGTCATACATTTCAGCAAGTGCTCCTGGTTCATTGGTCATCACAAATGTACTTAGTGATGATGCAGTCCAACTGGAGTCCATGGTCATCCAAAAGAAACGACATGCTTCGTTGGAGGCCCTAGATGCGAATTATTGCAGTACGGGGCTTCGCATATACGCACCATGATGATACAGACTGGAAGACATAAGGTTAAAGTCATATGAAGCAAATTTGACAGTAGGCCAGGACTGACTCACTGAGCACTGGGTATCGCCCGATGATTGTTAAAGACAAGTGCTAGCTACTGTCAGGCCAGCATACATCTACAAATGGCAGCCTGACGAGACAAATCTATATGTTATCTTTGGAACAGCCTTATAAAACTTTAGCCGTCCCAAACTGATCACTACCGGCCATGCCTCGTAGTGTCAACCAAGAGGATGCTGGCTTAGGTTGGCCAAGAACTGACACATGGGGCTGTTTGACCCACGAAAACCGTTAACTACCATCATTTATCAAATAATAAATGAAAATCAACAACTTAACTGGACTGCGATATACACTGCAAACACTAAGCGGCATTTGTAGCTGCGTAATGTACGCGTACGTTATATTATTACGGTAACATTTGTCACAAATAATCACCTTCCTTAAACGGCTTCCTGTGCCTTGAGAACTGATATAGTTGTAATTTTAAGGCGTTAAAGATTCCTGTGTGATGCTCTTTTCCATTGCTAATCGCCATCTTCGATCGGGGATGAGACATTTCTGCGTTGATATAACGTGATGGCGGCTTCCATAATAGAACATCGCCCTGCTGCTTACTGATCTTTCTCTATCTCTGCGTACCAAACAAAATAATTCGTTCGATACAAATGGCGTGCAAATACACTTTTGCATTGTGTTGAGCGATGGAATAGTTACGCATTATTGTTTTCATAAGCCCAATCCTCGGCTGGACATCGCGCCGCGGTTTCAAAGAATCGATCTGCAGCCCATGCATTGAAAATTAAGTATGCACAGTACGCATTTTTCAAAAACAGCAGATTATGAGAACAGCACTGATATGTTAACCTGCATTCGACGAATGAACTATGCAAGACATATTCCTGTCAATGTTGTACTGGTATACGAAACGTTCTATGTCCAGTGCGTAGTCCCGTGGTCGTTATATTATGCAGCACATACGGAACCCTTTGTGGGAAGCTTAAATTATCTGTTTGGTGCATGATCATGCTTTCATTTTTGTATCTAAATTTCACCTTCCATGAATACGCATTAGTTTGTATGTTGTCTTATTGGTCGACAAACCCAAAACGGCAACGGTACATTATTAAGAATATAAACTAAATTGCTATTCATCGACCACCACACAAGAAATCAAGTCAAAATAGTTTTGTTTTGATCGATCAGATATAATATATTGACGTACTTTGTGAGCTACTGTGACCGTTCATGTCTTTAACTGTACCTTATCATCCTCTGAATTGCGGTAACGCTTTATATGCCGCATTTTTTTCTGCAGGTAAACAACAAGAGGACAGCCATGCAAAGGACACCATTTTATTTTGATATGTGATAAGTTGTTCTACAAGCTATATATCATGGTATAGGGTGCTAATTGGCCGCTATAGGGAGAGTGATTTAAAAGTGGGAACAAGCGATTGAAGGTGCTCCACGTAACCTATTTCCATGTTTGCATACATTTCGTTGGCTTCAAAGCATATTGTAATTTGACCGATTTATAAACGTATGTATTGATCACCAGAAATATATTTGAGCAACACTTTAGAACCATAGTAAAACTGTGCGCAAATACAAAATGGGGATGCTGTCGATTGCAATGAGGAACTCGACGCATGTGTCTGATCTACAACTGACACGATGAGAATGCGGACTAATGGCGCGGTGAATACTACGTGTACTATGTGCACTATTAGTCGAGAATATTCGTGTCGTTAGGCGAACGAATGTCCGCAAAGCAGGTCCATTTAAAAACTCCATAATTCTAAATACCGAATAATAGCATTATGTCGAAAAACCGTTATAGAATACTATTATGGTTTTGTCATCATCAGTATTTTAAGCACGCATTAAAGAGTATTCACATATTTACAGAGCGTTGACGTATTACTATTCTTTCGCTTACGCCTGTGAACATCAGCATGACGCATTTGATATGCTAAAGACGCCTGTCAACATCATTTGTTTACCAACGACATTGCTTTTCAACGCCAAATGTTGTCTGTAACATACGCACGTTTAGCCCTGACCGCAGGCAATTGTTGAGCTATAGTAATATAAGGGAATATCATTCCTGAAACGCCATCCATAGTCCAACTGGCAACACACGATCCATATTAACCAGTATCATCCCAACAGACGAAAGTTAGCGGCGCAACATCAGGCTGAATTGGCATAGATTGTTATAGTACCAAAATACATAAAGGGGCCAGGTATGTATTTTCGACGATCGTAATCAACTCTGGTGCTGTGCAGCTACACCACGGTAGGAAGGGTAACTCCGGGTGGCCTTACATTTTGACTGGTCGGCGGCAATATAGAATGATATTGCCTCGTGATGGTGTTCTTGAAAAAAGTCACGAAAGGTTCAATAGAGAAGCGTGACAGTCAATAAAAACCCCAGCATTACTCAAGCCCCAAGAATTCATTGTTTGCTTGGTGGTAGTTATTCCTCACAAAAGAAATGTTTAATTCTGAGGAGCAAACATGAAGTATCGTCTTTCTTAATACGGCCCTTATTTAATTTTAAGCTAACTACAGCAATGAATGGATTCCATGTGAAGCATGAGATAAAATTTCTACGTTACATCCGGTTACTCATATGAACTGGCGAAATCGACACTGACATGAAGCTCATCTATTGCCTAATAAATGTTCAGGTCAAACTTGCCCACAGAGTTAGATATATTTCATTTTTCTGAATCTCTATGCCCAAACAAGTACTATAGAATTATTGCAGCAATGTTCATCTGTCATTTATCTTCGTATATAATTGTACATCATCATAACCCAAATATGGTATGTGAAACTTCTGCTACACGCATTATTTACATTCACAAGAAACGACCGGTGCTTTTGTTGGTGGTAATGCAAACAAGGCAATTAAGTGATCAAATATCAGTTAGAAGAAGAGTAAGTAAACACGTTGATTCAATTTAACTCTATGTATTCACTGCGTCATTGCACATTACCATCCATCACATTTGAAGCAAGCTTGTCCCCAGCGCCTAAAACGCTACATTCTGCTGCGTATTGTACTGTGGCATTAATACTGTCGCATTAATTGCAGGTTCAATGGATGTTGCTTGCAATCGGAATCAAGAGTAGTAATATCATGGGGTATATATATATATAGAGATATATATATATATATATATAGATATATATATATATATATAGAGATATATATATATATATATATATATATAGAGAGATACATATATATATATATATATATTTATATGTACACATATATATATATAGAGATATTTATATATATATATATATGTATGTATATCTATGTATATATATATATATAAATATATATAAATACATATATATTTATATTTTTATTTATATAAACACATAAATGAAATTTATATATATATATATATGTATATGTATACATATACATATCTTTATATAAATTTATATATACACATATATATATATATATATGTATGTCCATATATATATCAATATGAACATAATATGTATAATATATATATATATATATATATATATATATATATATATATATATATATATATTTTATATATTTGAATATATGTATTTATCAATGTATATATGCGGTGTATATATATATACATATATATATATATATATATATATATATATATATATATATATATATATATATATATATATATATATATATATATATATATATATATATATATATATATATATATATATATATATATATGCATGTCAATTTAAAACCTATGCGACAGCCTTTTATAGCACACGGTGTAAGACTGTAAATCCTGCACAAAAACAGATTTACTGCTTGGCACAAGCTGACTATAACAGATCAAAATCACTTATCCTCGAATGTATCCATGGTTACAAAATACCCGCCCCGCTTTTCACTACGGCAAATGTTCATATTTTAGATCGGCATATTGGCGCATTTGCGGACTGATTGAGCGATGGGAATACTATAATAACGGATGCAGTGCTGCCAACGAGAAATGATTGCCGATTTATTTATCAGACAGATGAAAGCTTCCATGGTCTGGCCGCAACGCACGATGGCAGCTGCCATCGTTCACATGCGTCGCACCTGAGGAATGTAAAAACGTGCTTCTTAGTGCGGTTGGCTAACGTTAGGAGATAATTTGTCAGTGTTTAACTACTTAACTAGTTTCTGCAACTCTCGGTACATATCTTTGTTCATTTGTACCTACATTATTTCCGGACATATTTGTATCATCGTCAAATAGTATAGGAAGCACACAAGTCGAAATTTTCGCAATGTCATTGATGTAGAGTAGGAAAAAAAGATATACATATATATATATATATATATATATATATATATATATATATATATGTATATATATATATATATATATATATATATATATATATATATATATATATATATATATATATATATATATATATATATATATATATGAGTGTGTGCGTGTAAGTATGTATGTATGTATGTTACAAATGTGTAAGTTTGTTTTATTGTGTATATCGCATAACAACTAGCCGAGATATCGTGAATATACATTGTGCCTATGCTTTAAAATGCGAATTAATATACGTTATGGCCCACGTGCTTCATATCGATTACAAGATATGAATGTAGAATAGGAGTGGATATTGGAAGGTATTCGGTCTTGCTTTCTGTTGCTGCTTTCGCAGGCAGATTTCTTATAAATCAATATTTATATGTTTTCGCTTGGGAATGGCTATCGGCGTCGTCTGTTCACGAATTTCAACGGTCGAAATTAACGGTATATAGGGCTCTATATGACATGAATGTAGTTTTTGTTTATACTTGCTTTATTGTAAACAAGTATGTGATTTCATATATGTCTAAATAGTTCCATCAACGTGGCGATTATAAATTAGTTTGCACTTAATAAATGCATTACATATGGGTTATTATGTCTTATATATATAAGGTCAATGAATTATACGGTCATATATGCAAAGCCATTTTATCCTGTGATTGCGCAACTGGTATATTTAAAGCTAATATGCGGCATTTTAGTGAGTTTTAAGCAAGCAGTTGGGTCGGAAACAGAACGTTAACGACAACCGCTCACTTGGTATAAGACTAATTTCGAGAGGTCTCCGCTCATGGTGTGGATGTTTTGTAAAAGCTTAAGGAGAAAGCTCCGTCGGTAGATTACCGTTTACTTCGCAGTATTTGCCTCATTAGCACGCTGTTAACTGCTGGCCCGAAAATACCATGACAAATGCTACTATGCAAAAGAGAGCCTTGATATTCAATGACGCGCAGCTCTTGTTCATGAGTCATTAACTAGAAGAGATTCGTTGTTTTGCAAATAGCCCCGTATCATGCCGATCTACGCATTTTAACAGTGTAAGGCAAAACCAGTCAGTTTTGGCAACCGTTCAGACATTGATAAATACGCTGGAAGAAGTAAATGTGTAGGTGCGAAACCCTTGTGCTTATTTCAGACAGGCATGCAGTCTGTTCTCTTGTTCCAATGCAGAAGAATCGGTGACCATTCTTTACATAATGCAGTGGGTTAGTTGCACTGACAGCACTAAAATGTGAAGACACGCAATTGTTGTATTTTAAAAAATGAATCCTGTTAGCTTCCATACCAAACAAAGTATATATTTTTGGCAAATCTTCACGAAGCCTTAGTGGAATTATTACATAAATTTAGGTTTAAAATGCTGTTGACGATGAAAACAACTGCACCTCATCAGATAAATAGAAAAACATGTCCAATGATTACTTCCAATCTATTGAACAACGAGTTACTGGATATTCTTATACCCGCTGTCATGACTGTCCATTTGCCTGTATCACCATGTCAAATTGCCAGGGATATATTTGCACGCAGATCGCGATTCTTATAAATATGTTAGTGTAGCACACATCATAATACACTATACCAAGTATTTGTTGTTTTATTCGCCATTGGTTATCTCTGCTGCAAGGTAACGCATCAGTCGAACATAGGATTGGACATTCAGCATTATTGAGAACATTGGTTTTGAAAATGGAGAAAGTGTACCACTAAAACAATTGTGTGTAACTTATTAGCTAGTTATGTGTGCTCTAATTGTTTTCAAATTCAAGACATCAAGCCATGGATCGTTGCAAGGCTCTCTTATCTAGTGCACGCGACTGGGACTGAAAGACTACAGGGCACGATTGAACCTAAAACAGCGATTACATTCCAGATAGTTATACTGATGGTAGACACGACGACGCCGTTTTGGTGAAAGGTGATTGATCAACATTGGCAGGCTACTTAGTATTCCTATAACAGATTACAGTCACAGCAACAACGTTTTCATATTAATAGTGGCTAAAAGTGATAAAAACCATATGGACGGCCAACACAAGGGTTACATGATATTTAATTATTTGGATCATTATTCTTATTCAGAATTCATACCATTCTTATCCTATATTGTACTGGCGAATGGTACTAAGCCAGTAAATGATATTGCTATGAATGAAATATAATAGGATGATATCAAATGTAGCCTCACTTGAAACTATGATTAAAGTGATTCGGTACTATGTAGGTTTGGCATAAATCAGTCAATTTATTCAAAAAATATTTTTTATTAAAAACGTTTTCACATGCAAAACAAAAATAAATGTTCGTAGATGCAGCCAGTAAATATATGCCTTTATGAACCACGCCAGTGCATCCATAGTACAACATTAGTACGCGACATTCAGGTTATGAAAAAAGGACTTTTAAAATCACTTCCGACGACAGGGATTCGGCATTATTTTCATTAAATACACGTATTAGTTCATTTGTTTTTGCTTTTGCTCTAAACAAGGCATATGACCTTGCCGTAATCCACCAACAGTTTCTGGGGTAGTCAGATAAATATCACTTCCGATTGATATAATATTAAAGCATATAGCCCATCTAAAAGTTGGAGATATGTTTTGCCAACATGGTAAGAAGTCATGCTTCACCAGCAAGCAAACTGCTGGTCGGCCGGCTTTACATCCATGGAAAGTGAAATGAAAACAAAAGGAAAAGACAATCTACTGGAACAAAAGTAACCCAATGTATAATGCTGAATATTTTTGCGCAAACGATCTTGTCAAACCAAATCTTTAGGAATAGGTTATTAAGGATTCAGACTCCTGTCGATGTGTTGTATTTAGTTTACAAACAATGGTAAGATAGCAAATTTACTGCTCATGGTATGCGTGGTATAGGTAACAGATGGCTCACTGCTGAAAGACTGAGAATTGTGATAAATTGTGCAGGATCCCATTGGACAACCGTTACAGTTAATGACATTCAATGTGGCTTGCTTACTTCTTAATGTACGTATATGATCAAGATAGTACTTTTGATATTATGTGGACAAAATTGCCACCAAAATTTTACTTCATTTTCATGTATACAATTCAGACTCATAACTTCTGAAACTACTTGCATAACATATTACACAGGGTAAATGATTGGCAAATGTGTAACTGTATTGTAAATGCAAATTCGGAATGTGCTGGTGATACAGGCATGTTAGAAATATTTCTATGGCTAGATATAAGGCTCAAAACGTGTAAGTCTGATTAAAGCAAAAACTCGGAGTTGTGCATTCCACATTATGCTTGAAAAGGTTATCTCTGTACCATATTTTTTGAAAGTCTTAAGATTGGAATTCCAGATTCTAATCCCTAATTGGGCTTTAAACAAGTCATTTGTAGTAGAACCCGACAAATGAGGGGATTTACCCTGGCGCATTGATCATTTTTATTAGCTTTGTGTTGATCATTCAATGAGACATCATTTTCGTGCACAATACATAATCCAGTTTTCGACAAAATCTTTAAGTTACGGTGCATTGCACTGACGCATGGTGAGTAACAGTTAATACTTCAGACTGGTTACATTATCCGTATCAAGTATCTTTAAGTTACGAGCTAATGTATTATTATACAACTATCGCGATTAGCAGGCACATGCTTGTAGTTATTTGCAATACCAACGGGCATTTACTTGTTAGGCTATTGTAACTTCTATGCTACGGATCCACGCAAATCCCTGTCTGATTAGGAAGCAATTAATTCGAACCAAACGATCGCAGGACGACATTTATCGGGAAGCTGACACAGAAACATCCATAATGAAAAAGCCCAGAGAGATGTTTTTCTGTATGGCAGAAAGAAAAACACTTGTTATATTAGTCTTCGGACCCAGCTGTTATACACGACTACCAAATGCCCATGACAGATGCATATACAATGGCTATTAGTGTTGACACATTGTGGGCCGAGTAGCGAATGGATTGGTTACAATTACGAAAGTGGTGCAACTCACGATTATTGGTAGTCTTGAACCTAACTATCCATTATACAGGGTTGATAAACTGAGAGCACAACGTTCACTTTCTGACGCATTTACAGAAAGTAATGCTCCCCTCAAATGATCCAAAATAGATAATGTCTCCATGGAGACCAATCGTTAAGACATCTCTGCGTCAGGCCCGGTAAGGCCATCAACACGCCCAATCCTAACGCGATTCCTTCATTTTAAATTCAAGCCAGCAGGACAAGCCCCATTGTCGAAGGCTGCAGTCTAGTGATATTACAATTCTGCTGTTTTATGAATTCATTACGTGCAGACGTTGCAATTACAGGTAATTGTGGAATACAATTTCGCCATAATAGCAGAGAGAGCCAACATTACATCACTCTCCGTTCGCGTTGCTGGCGAAATATGGGAACGTTATTGGATCGTCGTCACCCTTGCCATGATGCTCAATTACGCACGTGATTTATGGTGTATTACATTATATTCGGGCAAGCCTTAATCAATTGATTAAAGCCATATCAGACGCAGCTTATCTAATTGCATATTAACCACAGATATGCACTTCGTGTTTCTTTAGCTTAGATCCGTAACTCTCCATTGCAGAACCATTTATTACGTCGATATGTTGGCACGTGTGTCGACTGAGTGATGAATGGATTGATTATAATCACGAATGTAGCGGCTGACGATAATTGTTATTTTTGAACGTACCCGATTCACTAGTACGGCAGATTGATGTTAACATGGTCGATGCATGATGACGACAGCATCACTAACAAATGGTGGGCTAAAAGAGAGTAGTTATTACATCCAATGGAGAAAAGAAAATACAGCTGATATAAATGCCTTGAACAACTGTGCGGTTTAATTATAATGTTTTATCCCTACCTTAAACGCGATCTTTATCAAAGCTAATTTTGCTGCGCGGGTTGCTATACGTTCCTGCATCTTGATCCTCAGTAGATCACAACAGTAAACAACAGAGGCATAGTAACCTCGCTGTAAGCACAATTCTTAAATTACTGTTTGTCTTTCTGTAGAATTCCAGGCTACAGGAAGCTTTTAACTTAGTTAATGAAATCCCTTGGATCAGGGAACTGCATTTCGCGAGCTGAATAATGCATCAGTCTCGACGTAAAAGCAGGCATTTGAACTGAACCCGGTCAGTGAGTGGCAGCCATAATTTACGTTACAATACAACGTCTCTGCTGATTCACGCCTCGAGGGCAACGGAAGCAAGTGGAAAGAAGACAAAGATACTAAGTGTTTTAAGCAAACTACAAAATCAACAGCCCCTTAATAGAAACGCACTGGGCAACGAATCATTTCCATCCCTATAAACGATTTGCTATTCGATTGATATCATTCTAAGTGCTGCATACAGATATCAACGACCGATTTTATCCGTCAAATATTGGAAAGAGGTTATTTGGATATCTGATTCTTAACCAAAAGTAAAGACCACAACCACTTATAAATATGTCGCCACGCGTCTGATCGGCACGTGGTCCCATCATTAAATTTCAATCAGTAATCGTATCGCATTCAATATAATTGGTAGAACATATGAATTGATGCTAAAATATATTGGCTTTTTTGCTGAATATAGGCTTGGATGTCGAAAATATCAGGTTGTAAAACATATCCGATCTAAATCATGCCATTCCTAACCATAAGCCACCTAGTTGTCTTCCCCGTTAAAGGTCACAGCTGAAAGAGTTTGAGTCAGTTTATTTTCCGACCTGAATGATCCATGACATTTACGATCAATCTGCAGCCGCATTTTACTAAAGCACAACCGAATATAATTCGATGAACGTTGTGTATGAATGTTCATATTATGCTTACAAATCGATGATACTTTTCACGCTTATTGTATGTTTCAGAGCTCTCAATGTTGTGCGGCGTTACTTGGCCTGCTCCAACTACTATCTGGTTGCATTCTGCAGATTCATTCTAAGCCAAGCACCTCACTATATATTTAATATCACTGTGTTATCTACTATGAGCACAATCCTTAACAAAACAAGTTCGAGGATTTAAAGCAATGCATTCCAATTGAAATAAGCACATTAAACGTGTTAGTGGTTGTTAAAATTTGATTGAATAACGGATACATTCCAGGTTATATCGAAAAGCCTGAAATGCAATTTAGCCATGTTCATGTTACAAAACTGTTATCAAGTAGTCTTGTCTGTGCTGTGAATATTCAGTTGACTGCCCTGATGAGTGAATTTATTACGAACTATTTGAGAGCCCCACATGAACGCAATGTGCCAAGACCGGATTCCAGCCTATTCATAACCTTTCCCCAGCACGGAAACATATTGTGACAGCCAGAAGGAGGAGACGCATGGCACACTCTTGAAGCTGAAACATCTAATTGGTTATTTCTCTTGCAGGGATGATTTAACTCTGTCAGCCCTGCTTTTCGTATTCTATTATGTTAAAATTTCAGAAGATTAGGCGCGCCCGCACACATATACCATTAAAAGCGAACTAAGCATCTGCGTCATTGCTATTGTTGTCGTGTTACACGTAGCATTCCATCAACAAATTTGTCGAGAGTTACATTTTCATTCTTGCCAAGTCTTAATCGAGAACTGCTCTACAAGCGGCACAATGGGTGTGAATGCAGAATAAATATGAAGTGATATGAAACGAATTTGGTGCTCATTTCCATTGGCTAGCAGGGCCGGTCCAACATTCGTGAATTACAATAACTCGATAAGACATTGTTACATCAATAGACTCAATCAACAGCATATATATTACTCGAGTATCTGTTAAGAAACGATCACCTCAATAATCTTAGTTATAGTTAATTAACCAATTATCTGAATGCTATTTGATCAAATTCCTTTGTACAACTTTGCCTCAATATATCGTCGGCAGGGAGACCAACTGAACAATTATGGAGTAGTTAATTACTGCTGGTTTACAGTTTTGCATCAGGATCATCGTTAAATTGCATTACCGCCCCTTTAATATGAGCCGGGTATTATCCGTTGATCAACTGAATTTTTAACAAGCATTAATGCGTCATATTCATTACTTTTGTAAGGTTCGGAAAATGAGCATTTGAGTATTATATACTTGATCATAACCAAGATCACTTGATAACATACAAAATGCTGTTCATTTACAAGCATGGTGCAAGGCGTCATAGGAATTACTTACTATTTACACGATTATGTATATTATATATTTCAACAGAAGCGACCACTGCGTTGTTTCACGATTCATTGATTTTAAGCAATATGTTATGCTTAGGATTCAGCTAATATCAAATAACTTAGTGCTTCGGTTATTATGGCAGTTGCTAAGTACGAACAAATATGTTGATGAAGCAAGATAAGTAACTTGGCAATACACCTTGCACTTCAAGAAACTTTTTGCCATTAGTCGTGAAAATGATCGGATTGTAATAAGAAGCTTACAGCAATGACTGAAAAGCAACTGCTTTGAAGTGAATGCTGCAAGGTCAGTGCATTACACCAGCAATAAATGTCGTCCACTAAAAGCTGTGCTCTGGTCAATCTTGAAGCATCGAATAGTGTTAACTAGACGAAGCAATGTATAGATAAATCAAGCATGATTCTATGGCGCATCCATCAATATCAACAACGCAAGAAAAAGAAGGAGCGAAGAGAAGTCAACGCTTCGTAGCAAAATCCGACAAAATATAAGTGGTATAAACCCAATATATATATATATATATATATATATATATATATATATATATATATATATATATATATATATATATATATATATATATATATATATATATATATATGTATATATATGTATATATATGTATATATATATATATATATGTGTGTATATATGTATATATATATATATCTATATATATATGTATATATAATTATCTTTATACATCTATACATATATATAAAGTATATATATATGTATATATATATATTTATATATATATGTATATATATAAATATAATTTTATGCATATATATATAGATAAATATATATATATATAAATATATATATATACATATATATATACATATATATATATATTTTTTTTATATATATATATATATGCAATCCTGAATAAATCATGACTGTAGGAGTTAAAACGCACTGTCGGTTTTTAAGCATAGTTTTGTCCTGGATGTGCGCGGATTTCATTATTAAGAAGTAGTATTAACATAAGGATACAAACAGAGCGGTGCACATAAACTCCACTGAAAGGACTAAATGAATGACTATTTTGTGCTAAGGGCATATTTAGATGAAAATGACAGTGTCTTGCATTTCGACATATTCATATTGTTACAGGTGTGATCATTTAGTCACCACCAGTTAATTGGAACGAGTACCTCCGATACTATTTGCTTAGCAGCATGCACGAATAATTACGAATAATTAGAGTTCAATAGCTCAATTCATACCTTCTTGCAGCACCTTGTTATACGCATACATGTAACAGGAATTTCCCATTTTAAATACATGCGCCAACCAAGTCATGTTTTACACACAGACCTCTTGTTTAATATTTGTGGTGGATTATATAATCTTTGCCTATTAAGGTACCACATCTGTACATTTTAGTACTTTGATATCCCGCTCAACATTGCTAAAACCCACGCATTATTCATATCAATTAATCCATTTGGCGTTGTTTTCTCCCGCTTTTAGTACCGTTTGCTGTATCTCATCTGGCACTAACCGCAAAATGTACCCATCACAAATCATGCCACGGTATATGACTGAAGTTCATACCAAATGTGAAAAGCAATGTATACGAGTAGTGTAGCGTTCATTGCGCCTAGTATGTAGCTTAATGGAAGCATGATGGATGGGTTAATTATCATTTACCGGATATGCCCTTGACATTCTGCGCACGTGCGTAACTGATCTGTGTTGGCCTTGTGTCAGCTCTCATCTGAACGGATGTTTTATCCCCAAAATTCCTTCCAGGTTCAGAGTGCACCATATTCGGCGCTATATAACCAACACACCCGGGATTCGCTACTCAATTTTGTCGCGAATAGCGTGCGATACATTGGCATTCACTAAATCATCAATCAATCGACATTTGACGTCTTATCAGCCACACGCGTCAGTTACAGACTCTGCTTGAAAACTAGCTGCAGATTATCCATAGCACATGTAAGCAACATTAAAATATAAGCAACCGTATCTCAGCGCCGGCAACCACACACAAATCGATATAAGCGGCGGATTATTGATGTAGATCATATATCACCTGTAAATGTCACTGAGCATAGTTGATGCACATGCTGTTTTACGAGATGCAATTTTACCGCTTATAATATTTTTACCCTTATGTAGAATAATTCAATGTAGTAATATATAAAAGATGGATATATCAAAACTATTCACTTTTCGCATTTTGGACCTTCATTTAGTCCAACTTTAACTGCCAGATAAGTAGACTCTAACTTACATATTATGATACGCTTTATGATCAAGATAATGCTTTTATTACGTGACTTCAATATCAAATATCACGATAAGCTCTTTCTTTGTTGCAACAATACACCGAGTAAGAAATAAATTCGTTAAATTTTCATCGAAACATTGTATAGATTTTGGTAATAGACAAAATTTGATTAAAATTGCTTTTTCGTAATCTCATTGTGTTAATTGTATTGCTACATTAAGTCATGCTGTCACTAGGCATATAGTCAGGCATAACGAACCCTTTAACTCAGCAGCAAGGCTGTGATAACGTAATGTTTTAACATAACCAAAGAATTATACCCGTTGTTACTGCAAATGTCATTAAAGTTATGACTAGCCTTGCGATTTTAGATCACAAATTTACTTGATGCATGCATACTGCGAGATAGGTTCACAACTAAAACATCGCAGATAAACTGGCATGCCAGGCAAAATTAAATAAACTGGCGGTTGTTAAGAATATGGCAGCACAATTATTCTTCTATTGAATTTGATTTGTAGATCAAATCTACGACTTTATGGAATGATCTTATCCAACACGTTCTATTACACACGATGGTGGATTAAAATATGAAAGCAGTTGCTTCCGTTCGTCTAAACTATATACTGAGCTTTCAATATAAGTAGCGCTCTTATTATCTAGAAATATATTGATTCCATAAAAAAGAACTTATTCATGACATTAATAAATGTCTATAATTGCGAGCAAATGAAATTTATTTCACATAATTACCCCCAGGAAATCGACAATCATGTTAAAATAGCGCTTATTAGCACTGATGCAGTACATCAAATTTCCATCGAATTCAAGAGGTCTAATCTTTGAGATTTCGGCGCTCTCGGTTTGACTAGTCTTTTATGAATCTAACCCTTAACTATTAACCCTACATGCTGTTCAAAATGATCAATTCAGTATCTTTGGGAGTGCTGAACTAACCCGCTGCTGGTCAATATTTGAACGGAAAACGTTTGTTGAGCATATTGAATAGGATGACGATCATAGCAAACTGGGCACTTCGATGCTGTATATCAAACTAGCTATTGCTCTTTCAATAACGACTAAGCCATAATTACCCGGAGGTAAGTTTTATCAGCATCAGAGCCTACAAGGAAAATTTATCCCTCAAAGCTACTGTAACAAGGTCAAATGGAAAAAAGGCCAATAACGGATGTCAGTGACTGTTTATCCACATCATAACACCAAAATGTCCTTGTCCGAAACGGCTCATGTAAATGTTTCAGCGCTATGTTCAAGTATCACTGAAATGCAACCACTGTCTTTATCCGCCTCTCCTTATGTATAACAATTGTTAACCTCATGGTGGAATATTGTTGCTCAAAACAGCTGGTGGTATAGTTTACACGCTTTTATAACTCTGCCTTAGATCATTATCATGTCATCAATCATCAACATTCATAATAAAATATGCACAAATAATGTCAAAATGTCAGCATCCGTCCTTGAATGTTCTGTCCTTAGTTAAACCCCCAATCAATCATTACTACAACCAACATGTTACGCCCTACAGTGTTGGACACCAGCGCATAACCAGCATAGGTAAAGTGATGGGTGCAAGGAGTGCATTGGGCCTACGTTTATCTATGGTGCCTGCGGTCCATTAACAAGCTACCAGGTTTACATTACTCGGGATGTACATAAGATATGTGGAGCTTTTCTCTGCTAATAAAACAATATTGCTCTATGATCGCTCTCTTTGATAACCGCAATTACGATTTTGTCATTTCATTGCAATTCACCAAATATTGCGAAGACAAACGGATCATCAATTTGTCATACCGATGTAATCCGCAATCCGTAAACGCTGAAAGACGTAAAATAAAAGATACAGTTCATTATCACCATGCGACGTGCGGGACATATTCTAACACACACACGGAATGTCAATCAATAATGGAAGCATGCAACGTGAGTTGAATGAATAACATAACAAACATTAACCTGGCATATGAATAATATCGAATCCTGTAGTTGCGTCAGACACACCATTAGGACGAACATAAATTTGGTAGGTTCTCCTCGCATAGCGTGAATGTTTTGTTACTCGATTTTGGAATTCAAGTGAGTTATTGCTGCATTTTACGGCTAGGGTAACGGCTTGTATGCAATAGCGTGACAAACAGCGTCACTGTTCTATAGAAAAGTATATGCAGAAACAAGTTTTAATACTTTTAATTAACAGCTCTTGGTCATATGTCATCAATTATAGAGCAAACAATGTTGTGCTACAGTAACTGAAAGGAATGATTCTACAGCCACCAACACGATTTATGCCAAATGGCATTTCTGTGGAAGGGCATGTGCAGAGAGTTTGTCATAGATAATTGAAACACCCACACAATGCATAAAATAGAGCCAGTATTCACTTGACTATCTCAGTTCTCCTGAGTGGGTGCCTTCTCTCTCGTGGTTAATGCCTAACTCCTTATCTTACATCATTCTTCAGTAGCATTAAGACGATCGGTCCCCAGATACAAAGTCAGCTGCTGGAGTGTCCGCTATTTAGAAGCCTTAATAAAGTACATCTGCAGCCCGCTATCCGAATCGTTGCAGATATAAGATATGAGTTAAGACTACCATTGGAACTTGGCGTCATGAGGATCAGTGCATCAGTTATTTATATGATTCTGTTGCTCGGGGTTTTATCTTTAAACAACAAATTTGGAACTACTTACACGGTGCATTACTGTTAGATTCAGAAAGATTGACATTACAAACAGCTGTTTAAATGAAAAAGTTTTAGAAGAAATGGTTACATTATCTCGAATTTGATTTGCGACGAGATTTTGTAAGTAATCTGATACATGCCTATATCCGAAGATTCCCACTCGGCGTTCATGTCATAAATTGCCTAATATGTCAGGAAAGGTCAGGGCTTAGTTTCAAGACATCTTGCAGATGTTACGTTATCAAGATGAAACTACAGAACGACATGAACATTTGTTTAATAAGCGCATAAAGTCTTAAAGCCTGTGGTTTTTCAGAAATCCAGAGATGGACATATTTGTGACCTTGCGATAGCTCACAAAGAGCAACACGTTGTTTATTCTTCGCTAAGTAGTACTCATTAGTCTTTTTATAGTGCTTTTGTGAATATTTTTTGATAGTGGCAAATTCAATCGTGGGTAGTTTTATCTTGAACAAATGTCAAACCGTTCGTGTCTGTAGAAACGACACCAATCCTCATCTTTAGCTAGTGATCATTATGCGTTGGGTTTTTTCTTTGTACCTAGTTGGGTGTTAAAATTAATCCTCTAATAGTTTGACAAAAACAAATCTGTTTAATAATTATAATTCTACAATGTTTAATGGTTCTTGGTTTGTAGCAACAGTTCACCATACATATGTGTATTGATCGTTAGTACTTAGCCAACAAAGGGGTGGATATTGTTACGAACTACATCATCACATCATGAGTTCAGCGTTGCCTAAAGCATGGAATGCGGTATTCCAAGAGACATATGTCATCCTCGTAATATCGTTGGTTTTATACTTTGTCAAATGTCCTTTAACTTGTACTAAGTATGCGTTAATTGTTTGCTTATTGTGGGATATCGCCCTCTAAGGCATTATTGCACCCGTGACACTAATGCTGTGAAGAAATAATTGCAACTCCCTCCTGTAGCATATCCAATTGCAACGTTATGATCAGATGTTTAACTTGTCGTAAAAGTTGCCGTAAATCGTTCGAGGCCAGGTTGGTGGTGATGTGGCATAAAATAAAACGCAACGGACTTGTGAACATCAGGAGTGTTTCCATCAAGAGTGTTTTCCCGTAGAAACATAACATGGTGGCAGCGGTGGGATCCGGATGTATGCCTTCCTTGTCATAGAGAGCACCAAAGAATTTGATTTGAGGCTCTTTGATAGCACATTTTGCGCTGTTGAATACCAACCCATTTTGTGCAGATCTTGACATAAAGTTATGGAGGTTGTTATCATGTTCCTGTTCGGTACGTCCGAAGACTACTACATCATCTGCGATGTTGGCCGGCAAGTTGCCGTCAATCGTTCGAGGCCAGGTTGGTGGTGATGTGGCATAAAATAAAACGCAACGGACTTGTGAACATCAAGAGTGTTTCTATCAAGAGTGTTTTCCCGTAAAAACATTACACCTCCTACACAACATTTTCAAATGACCCGTAACAGTGTGGTGTTTCGCTTTGTTTGATCAATAATTTGTTTTGTCAGGGGTATGGAGACAGTGAGGTTATAGCTTCGAAATTATCTAATAAAACGATGGCGTCTCAACTTTGCAGACAGAAACTCGGGCTTCCGGAATGAAGCAACTTTGGTTAAAGCAAACAAGGGACGATATCAACAGTGCGTGATTATTCGGCTAGAACTGCTGTTGGAAGATGTTTGCATCCTCAATGTCCACGAAGTACAAAATCAATTCAATACCATTTTCGTAATCAGCAAAATTAAGAATACATTAGCTGATGAGACATATTATAGCATTGAGTTGATGGCGAAATCAATGCAAGCAATAAATAGATATGGATCTTGTGTGAATAACACACAGAGGAGCAAGTGAAAACAATCTTCAAAGAGAAACCCCGCACGATGCCCTGCGCATTTTGAATAGATACTTTATTGTACAATTACTTGCTCATTTGCCCTGGGGCCTCGGTCAAATAACCGCTAACACTTTTATGATAATGCTCAACGATGCAAATAGCACCTCTACTCCTATGATAAAACTGATGAGTTTATTAGTGGTTATAAATGTATTATTGAGGCAAGGAGGATTTAATTTCCCCACCGTTGTGACCGCCCAGATGAGCAGGGAAGCATTAATGTGATAGTTTGGTATAGATCATTATGCTAGTTTTCTGCGACTCAGAGCCATATTCGTCTAGATTGCTTATATGCATATGTTTCGCTTGCCATCCTCGTCAAGACACCATTTATATATCTAATGATCCCTCTATTAAGTTTGATCAAATATCCTATCAATGATCAGCAGACGTTTAAAAGATACACAATTAAACACTTCTGTGTAAGCCCACATTTCTAATCATTATCTTTAGAATTAGCCAACAACACCTTGGTTTCGATTGAAACATTGGGCGCCATGGTCAAAATTATGTAATGCATCATCTCGTTGTTTGCAACATTGTCTTTCACGGTGATATTCAACTGATTGCATTGTTGCGATATTGTTCTGTACCCCTGCTGTAAATCTGGATACCCTTATTGACAGCAACAGCAATGGAGACAAGACTCCCCCTGACAATGAATATGTAGAAACTATGCGCTGTCACGACTCGATGTCAATGGGTAATGTCTTATCACACACATGCCCCGCTGCCCAATGGGAATGGAATGATAATAATAAACGTCCCTTGCATTGTGCTCGTACTGATACTGAACTCCGGTATAACAGTTAAAGCGATACCGATTGTATCGCACGGTCGTTAATATAAAACTGCTGCTTTGTATAAAATAGTTTAATAGCTCATACAAGTAGTGTTAGGAATTAATCATTTGCAGTCCATTGTTAAGATAAACATATAACTGACAAGCCGATGTCCTTATTTCACCGAAGCAACCTTACAATGACTTCCTGGCGTAGCGAGTAGGTTATGGAATGGATAAATGTTCCTTATACCATAATACCATCGAGCTTTGCATTTTGCATGCTTGCAATTTGGCTTCTGATATGTTAAAAGGAGAATCATTTACGCATTCCTGTTAACGCAGACTGTCACAGACTATGATACCATAATCTAAACCGACCAACCTTTGAAAGAAAGACAATTTAACGTTTGTTGTCTTTATTTAGTGGAGTAGCTGCCTTCTACGCTTGGTGTCATGAGTTATAAATATTCAACATTGCCTGACCCGAGTATTATTCCCAAACACGATAGTTAAAAGAACCTACTTGGCACATCTAAAATTCTTTCCAACGCCTTGGGTTCGATTAGATTTTAAAGTATGTAGCTTTGCTCTTCGAGATGCCACTCCCGCAATCAACTCTTTGCCAAATATTATTTGTTTAATGAATTTTCCGATAACGGTTTTGAGTAGTTCGTTTAAGCATACCTCATTGACAGGGCGTATGTAAGCGAGCCACCGGTCACTTTCACCAGCATAACCAGGTTGGTTACGTCAATATCTCCCGAGACGCAACATACTAACATGTGGACATGCAGACCGGGAAGTGGGGTATGTGAGTGGGGATGGGGTCGCCATCTATACACCGGTTGAATATTTCAGGCTTATTATTCTATGTACGCCATACATATTATAAATAAACTCTTTTGCACTGATTTATTCACCCCCCCCCCACCTCATCCGGATATAAGTTTATGACTCAAAATATTGGTAAAAAAGCAACCGATCTGTGGAAATGAAAGCGAGCGGGAGAAAATGCGTCGATCAAAGTATGCCGAGTAGATGCAGCCAATCAATGTATTAATGTATGTACGCATGTACGGCTGTGTGTGGGTGTATGTATGTATGTATATATATGTATGTATGTATGTATGTATGTATATGTATGTATGTATGTATGTATGTATGTATGTATGTATGTATGTATGTATGTATGTATGTATGTATGTATGTATGTATGTATGTATGTATGTATGTATGTATGTATGTATGTATGTATGTATGTATGTATATGTATGTATGTATGTATGTATGTGTATGTATGTATGTATGTATGTATGTATGTATGTATGTATGTATGTATGTATGTATGTGTATGTATGTATGTATGTATGTATGTATGTAATGTATATGTAGGTATGTACGTATGTATGTATGTATGTATGTATGTATGTATGTATGTTATGTTTATCTGTCGTATGTGTATGTATGTATGTATGTATATGTATGTATGTATGTATGTATGTATGTATATGTATGTATGTATGTATGTATGTATGTATGTATGTATGTATGTATGTATGTATGTATGTATGTATGTATGTATGTATGTATGTATGTATGTATGTAGTGTATGTATGTATGTATGTATGTATGTATGTATGTATGTATGTATGTATGTATGTATGTATGTATGTATGTATGTATGTATGTATGTATGTATGTATGTATGTATGTATGTATGTATGAGTGTATGTATGTACTTATGCATACATATATGCATGTATATATGAATATATACGTATGCATGTATGTTTATACTCTGTAACTTTCAGCCTTCGCCCTACAACATTCGCTCAATATGACATCTTGCCCAATCCATAAATTTATACTGGTTCGATCCGTGAAAAAATATCACAATCAATGCGTCGTTGATTGGCCATGAATCGTATAGTGATATATTGACAGAGTTTTACAACCGTCATTTAATTGCAAGATTTCGTATCCGATATTCACGAGAATTCATGATGTAGAATACTTGATATTATAGAGACATGCCACAATGAGCCTGACTATTAAGAGGCTCGCCGCAAATTCTTTTCGATGGCACTTACGGCGTGCAATTCCCATATTAACATTGCAATGTACAGACTCAGCACTCTGGCTTCTAGAAGCAAAGCATCGGACAAGAGGTTGTTCTGTACGCCGTCGCTTGCCTAACCATTCTTTACTATGTGCATTTTGAAGTGTTCACCGCATCATTGACACCACATTGAATGAGCAGCAAGGTATGCTGGGTTGACCATACTCTGCCTTTATTCAGGACTGACTGAGGAAGACGGTCATCGGACATGATATTCTCTACTGTAATTTTAAGTTCTCGTCAATCCATCCACATGGAACTCTTGATCATGTATTGCGTTATCATGCCATATTTTAATTGAATAAGCAGTAATTTAGTGTTGAATATGCTCTTGAAGTTTTAACATCTGCTCCGCAGACAGCGGTTTCTGTAATTGAGGGCCACGAATGTTCAATTACCATATTTATCCAACCAAAAAATGTCATATATGGTTCCAAGATGTGGTGTCATCATGTCACATGAACACGCACAATTGATTTTTCATTTCACAAAAATGTCCGAATAATCGCTGGCCAATATTTGAATATTGAATCACGCATAAATCAGCGTTCAACAAATTAGCATCGACTCATTCGACATCAATGGTCAATGTTCTTAGCTGTTTCTTGATGTTTTTATATTGGCACAAGTATAACTTTTGAATATTGAGCAACGGATCATAATGGCTCCATATTTCATAGTGTTTGTAAGAAGTGCTATATTTGTTCTGGGTATGTGCAATTGGACACGCGTGTGTGCGACAATTAAACGCATTTAGTTACTGTATGTATCCAACAGGTGTGCCGCCTGAGTGCGGTGTTTGACCATTTCGTTTCATGATAGTATTTAATTAAAATAGCTGAAAATTTTCGATTGCAAATTTAAGTGCCTCAATTCAGGCTCTTATCATCATGTAGCGTGGTACTTTGGTATTGGCAAGACAAATTACTTTAAATGGATATATATGTGCGATTTAAGGCCGTCGAATACTTTGGATGGTTGAAACGTAGGTTTAGATAAATAGCTGCATTTTTATTTTCTGTTATAAAATGAGGCAGAAATGCAAGCCTGATATTGATGACAAGGATTTTTTCTATATGCACACATGGGGGGCCGTGTGGCGTCGGTTGTTTACGTTTAGTGCAATACATAACGTTCATGAAAATGAACAAGCGAAATAGGTCTTACTTAGGTAAGAACGCTTGTAACTACGTATAAGTTGTTTATTTGTAGTTTCTTTGCTTGACAACTTAATTGATAACATACCGCATGGTAAATTATAATTCAGTTGCAGGGCAATAAAGTCAACAAAAATCCAACCTCCTGGTATGTATGGCAATGATAATTTAACACCAAAGAAATTACACAGATCAACCTTTCATGTTCGCTTAGTAAAAAACCAGCTGGTCGAAAAAAAATCAAAATATATTAACATAATATATGCTGAAACAATTTGCAGTGTGGTTTTCAACACTGGACTCAAATATCTTGAACGAAGTAAAATGGCATATCTTACTAGATAATCAACCGTTTGACATTTGACTAATCGGCTACAGGAGTTCAATTCAAAACAAATTTCGCAATGTTGACTTCTGAGTTAGCGTGACTTATTAAATGTAATTGCAAACATAGTATGGTCTCAAATATCGTAACTCTTACCCACAATGTCCTTGAATAATTTCTTAATCTGAGATTTCTAAGGTCTTTTTGTTTGTGTCACAGTTAGTAGTCACAGGAGGTTATGTCGCCAGTTTCAGTCTTCATTTATTGTTATGAAATTAGGAAGGTAAAAACCACTTGCTTTAATGATGGATCGTTTCGTTAGAATATTCCTGTGCGCCTTGTATCCAAGATAGACCAATATCTCAGAAACACTATTGTCATAATTGCAAGTCATATGATCAGTTTAGGTTAATGTTTTCGCATACATATATTCTATCGTACCTCAGTTGATTTTTATTATTGCATGAATGTCCATTTAGAACAATTATACCTGCAGAGACTATCACTTTTGCAGAATGACCGACGTAGATAATAAATGCCTGTGTTTGAATAAGCTTTGTCGCATATCAGACCGTGGATGGTAATCTACGGAGCAAGCAGCTTGGCAAAGGACCGGTCTTTTGGACAGATTGAACAATATAATTAAAGTGTGTTCATATCACGAAGAAATTGGTTAATCAACATCTGGTCAGATTGCAACAGCATTGATTTGCTTTATTGTGTGTTGTATTGATATGATATGATGTTGTCGGTTTTTGGCGTGCGAACGTAACAATGGACAATGTTTGATGTTGTTTAAATCTGAGTGCAGATTTTTCAACGCACAATAATGTCTATGCTCTACATTCGCAGCAGGTTACCTATTGACGACATTTCAGTCTCTTGACTAAGTCAAAATTAGCCACATGTATATATATATATATATATATATATATATATATATATATATATATATATATATATATATATATATATATATATATATATGCATATATATATATATTTATATACATATATATACATATATATATATATACATATATTTATTTTTAAAAAATATATATCTATATATATATAAATATATATATATATATTTATATATATGTAACTTTATCTGTATAAATATATATATATCTATATTTATATATCTATATACATATATATATATATGTATATGTATGTATGTATATATATGTGTGTGTGTAAGTACATTTATATACATATATATACATATATATGAATATGTATACATATATATATGTAAATATATGAATATATATATATACTTTGATATATATATACACATAAATATTTATGTGTTCATATATATTTATATTTTGGCAACATTCAATACAATTTAACACGGAAGTAGCCCCTACACACTGGCCTGAATCGCATAACAGTGCTGACGGTGGCGATAATCAGAAGGGATTTCGGTAATACGCAGCAGACTCTACTTTAATAGGACGTTTTAAGTAGCTCAGTAGCTGATGGGAAATATATGACTATTTTTAAGCCACATGGCAGTTGTCAGACAAACGACCATGGAAAGCACTGGTTTCGCCAGTACATATTGATTTTGTCCTGCTAAGTGTCCCAGACTAAAATAAGCATCGTGGTATTTAAGTTGATCGATCTCGAACGTGAATCCTTTTGCTTAGCGTCTGACTGCTTGCCTTTCACAATCTCTGTGCAAGCCGCAGCAAAGCCAATTATCGAGAAGCTGCAGCGCAAGATAAAATGAAAGACGAAATGTCACAAAATGTCCCCGCGTTAGATATTGATTCCTAGATAATGGCGTCATGAGTCATTGTTTTATGCCCATTATTCATTGGTTTATAAGCAAAATGTGAATGCATGCTGTTTGATTTTCATCGTCTGAGTGTCCGTGGCTACATAAGCTCTTATTTCACATTGAGATATATTCAATGTATATGTTCGCTGCTAATTGATCAAGTCTATCTGATGTCGATTGTAGGTACATAAACGGTCAACTATTACATGCTGTTCTATCAATCGCATCAATCAAAACAAATGTCAATGCCAGTTAGTATGTGGTTAATTTTATTATTTTGAAGTGTGCGTTTTGCTCCAGGAATCTCTCAGTTTTTAATCCCGCTTCCGACTCCATCCACCACATGCGGATGATCACAGACTCATCTCTCAGGAACATAACATGCCTATACGAATATACTACATTGAACTATATCATGACCCCAAGCTGTTTACAAAGGCGGCTGCAAATGTGTGTTAGAAGCTAGAGGGTAGCAATCGCTCCAGATGAGTGTGGGTGCATGATCACTTGTATTTTATGTTAAAATTTATGGTCTTTGATTATATTATTATCATGTTTAAAGATGACCTGTGAATTAAACACCCGTACGGTATGTTGTCCATGCTTAGTCTTATCGCATCACACGTGATGACGTATTGACATTAATGATTGCAATGTCCATCTCTCATGAATACCAATCGTGACTTGTGTTTTGCCATAATACGTTTTTTACATCCTACCAGAACTATACCAACACATGTCATATTTAGAGGCTGTCTGTGCGTTAATAATGATATCCTATATATGTACTATGGTCCGAAATGTTCTCCTTTAATTCGGGGGTCGAAACTTAGTTGCATGCTGTATGTTTCGGAAACAGAGAAACTTAGCTATGTGATATTTGTTAGTGTTGTATTCAGGGAATAATGTTTTATCAATTTTAATCTTCAGTCAGCTTTGAACACAAACACTTTTTGAGACAAACGTGAAATACAGCCAACGAGGCAAAAATAATCCAGTCATTCTACTTCAAGCAGTTATTTTACTGATACAATTTGGTCATTTCTAGAACAGCTGAATTCTAAAAATCACCATTAGGTCACGGTTATGACTGTTGTATTCTTGTTTCATATCATTTTGTATTCTTAACATATTTCAATCTCTCCTTTACTTCCGGGTATTTATCATACGCGCAATATAAATTCATGGCGTCTGTGATTATTTGTGCGCAGTATAAAGTACTTTAAATATAAAATCATATCTTAAAACAGATATTTATAGATAGTGTTAAGTTATTCATTTGCAATTCCGTTATCTGTTATGTGTTGATTGGATATCAAGAGGAGCTCTGGTCTTTTTCTTTCATGTAATAGACAGATATATAAACCCTCCACTGGTAAAATGTATGCATATATGTATATATAAAATATTCATCAAGATTGACTTTATATATTTTATTTCGCGACCTTTGCCAATAGTACCAAAATACTGTCACATGCAGCAGAAAGCCAACTGATTCTATCATAAAGTCAATTTATCTCTATAATGTCATTCTGTAAAGTTGATGCCCTACACAAATTAATTGATTTAATAGAAAAACCAACCATTGAAAGAAACCTACTGCTAAAACGTTCACTTTTAATTTATGAAATATATTACATGTCAAATTTGATACAGTATTTACAGAACTAATGTAGAAAATATTTGCCCAACTAAGAATAACTTGCGTGCAATCCCAAGATATTAAGAAGAATTTTTCTCTTTATTTTTGATAAATCTGAACTAAAACTGAGTTAAATGTGCTTCTTGAATATCGGTTTGAGACAAATCTTAGTCAAAACAGAGACAAGACTTAAGCTTAAAATGCTAGATGGTTCTTGAATATCACGGCTAGCTGAACTCTCCAGGTCGTTAATATGCTCCTTAAGATAGGCTTTATAGTTTGGCTATCAACTTGCCCCAAGCAGAGAATGGCAACCATAATATCAGTCAAACATAGGAGTAATATCTTCGCACGTCAGTAATTACTAAATCTGAAGCTGTGAAACTTGACGGATTTTATTTGTAACGTATATGCAAGCAACTATTCAACGAAGACCCTTACCAATAACCGGAATCTATCTCATTGGGTAAAGTCCGTTCTGCAATGGCTTAGGATAAATATTATGGCTCCAAATAAGCATTACAAGCGCTACACGACGCCGAGGTGCTGTTTTGGATATTTATCAAGTAAGTTAAGTGAACAAAATTTTCTACCTTTGCCATATGACACAACATAATGCCCGGGTTGTTTTGTACCTTCTAAGCCCGTTCTGTACGCGTTATATTATTATTACCGGCTTATTACATCCAAATTCTCAAACTGGACGAAGGACATGACTATGACTGAAGTCGTATTATGGGATATGCGTGTATACCAACGTTATATTGTGAATACCAGCATTTATCTTCTACTGAAGTGCCGCAAGTGCGTCACCACTGATGCTTTTTAGAGTTATATCGATAATTATCCGATTCGTTGTTCCCTTATGATGCTTTAGCAGATGTTTTGTCATCGCCCATTATTTGATATCGCATAGATACAACCGAGAAAATATGAGAATGCTCTTGGAGTAGCGTCTGTGTCGGCGACGTTTGGGAATAAATTGCGATTAGAATTCACTCAATTAACGGCAGCAACGAAATACAGATGGGATATATTATATAGTTAGTTGTAGATTGCTTCAATTTATCATGCCATAAATGTAAAATATATTCCATTGTTCTTCTATTTGTTTGTTGAACGGATACACCAACAATGAGCCGCAATAACAAATACTAAGGTTGTAAAATAGATTCGATACCAAGTGGCGATGGGAGGCTAATGTGACTGTATTTAAAGTGTGATGCAGATTTATGAATATAAATCATGCGTTTGACTCCTTGTGTTACCCAATCACGGCCCACACACCATACATTCATTAAATAGAGAGATGCTTATCCAGTTCCCGTTTATGCATGGTCCAGTGGTATGATTCAATATTTGGTGAAGCCAACAAGTGGAGTGAAATTACAATTCCAAGGTGACTTTCTCTAGATCCTTTATGTTTATTTATTTGGCGCGGACATATATATAAACACAATGGATCATGTGCCGAACTGTTGTATTTGGAGACTACCATACACGATTACATATGCTGTAATTCTACTTGAAGTATCTGATTTCCGTATCTACGGCATCCAAGCATATTTTAGACAACATATCTTTTAGTACTGTATCAATGTACAAATAATGAAAGCAAATTCGAGGACCATCGCAAATGCTGTACTTAAAACAAATTGTCGGAATTCAATGTACTGTGTGTACCCTTGATCTACTTTGATGTCTTTAAGAAGGGTAGATAAGCCAATACAACTGCATTCAAAGAGAAGCTCCGTACGTACCAAAGTTATATGAATGTTGACAAGCCAGAAAAACTTCTAATAGTAGAAACCGTGTGACTTAATATGTTAAGCAAAACAGGCGACGGGTATGTTCACTCCGTTCATGCAATAGACAGTAAACACTAAGTGAAATGAATGGATTACGCATTACCTAAATATCACTCGTGAATAAATGAATGAATGCTCTGAAGATAGCTGCTTTCACACAAATAAGACCGTGTATGGTCAGACAATTTCTCCATGCTGAAAATCAATTTGAAATACAATACATTCAAATAAAGAAACAGTAGTAGAAACAAATGGTGTGCATAATGTAAAACTTGAATGTGATTTATATCAGGGGCCTAAACATTGCTAGGGCTTCTAGTAGGCCCTCATCGATAAAATAAAGCTCGCATGGCACAATCACCAATTGTCGACTCTGATGTAAAAAGCCCCAATCTTCCAACTGTTTTTCAAAGGAAAGTTTCATCATAACCTTTACTTAAACTTTATCAATGAGTCGATCGGTATGGGGGAATTATTCATTGCATTTGAATCGTACAGAAAACAACTGTGCAAATATCGCCCATTGTCTTTCACGTGAGGCCGTGTACTATTTCTACATAAGAATCCAACTATTTATTTGCGTCGATATCTAAGAATTAGCGTTTTGTATCACAGAGCAATAAGACATTGGTTGCAGCTGTCGGCAGACCAATGGAGATCATCAGATAACGGATACGTTAGCCTTGAAATGGTTTATATATACCAATGCTAATTGCCAGATAACGACACGCTAACATGTAACTGGGTGGCTAACGTCAGTCTAGTTAATCAGGGCTTTGCCTTTTCTGGTTGTACATAAGTTGCCATAGGAAAAAAACACCAATAACAGACTTTTTTGTTATTAATGAAATATAGTAAGATTTAGTAAGCTTTCACTTACACCAACAGCCTAAGCGAATGATCCGCCATGTTGCGCCTAGATAGTGATTACATTACTTCTAACGCTCGTGAATCATTGATCACACACATTAAGCCACACTCAATTGCTACATTGGCCTGCGGTGGCACAATAAACGTTTATGCAGCATACTTCTAACAATGCAAATCTGTTGTATAGTCTAAGATATGTATAAATTGACTCATCGAGGAGGAAATAATGAAACGTCATACAGTACGTTAACCCCAGAAAACACAATACAGCTGCCATAATCGCAACACAAAGTGCAATAAAACGACGGCTTAGTACATCCTATTGTGCAACAGTTCCTACGCCAGCAAATTAACATTTTGTCCACTTTGGTTCACTTAATGAATACATATATAGGTACTATATTCCATCGTGCAGGCACACCTTTAACAAAACGGTCAGGGTAATTGAACGTGTCGAAATACTACAGTTCATGATAAACTAACGGTGTTAATAATACATTCCATAACTTAAAAGAAATAGCCAATGATTCTTTGCGAACATGAATTAACAATTCAGAAAATTGTTTCGGCTCCAAACTACTAGACGCCATTTGTCATATTGTATATTGCAGCTGACGGTACTATTGTAATCTATCATCATTGCTTGTC
This sequence comes from Urechis unicinctus, assembly GCA_034190875.2. Lineage (NCBI taxonomy): Eukaryota > Metazoa > Annelida > Polychaeta > Xenopneusta > Urechidae > Urechis > Urechis unicinctus. The sequence continues at coordinate 16,660,007 of CM067345.1, read as the reverse complement.
GTCTTTATCAACGACAACGACCAATCGCCTCTGCATCAAAGCGACTGTATACTGGTCGATTAGGCTCGTAGAACAACAGACAAAATTTCTGAAATAAGAGCAAGCGTTGCCTTCGTTTTATAATGATTGTTGTTGAGCGATGCGGCAGTCGATCCAGTACCCTTTAGTTACCTTATGCGATACAAGATGTCAAAGGCCTCTAAAACTTAGATCAATTGACCGCTCATGTGCTTGAATGATACGTTGCTTAAGAATACTGCGTCTTGATAATATACAGACAATAATTAACAGATCACCTAATGCTTTGCGTAAATGTTTTTACAGCTTCTATTAAGTCTAAATATATTCAAAAAGTCAGCTGAATCTGTTCGGAAAATATTATACCTGTGGACTGTAGCTGTTGATCTTGGGGGTGAAATTAATCGACAATCGCCCATGGTTTACCTGTTACCAAGACTCCAGTAGCATCCACACACTATGACGTTTCATTGATGGTACCTTCTTCAGCAAATGTGGCAGGCACCATGTTTTTTTTGGAAGTTGCTCTTTCTGAATATTTTTTAACACGTTTGTCACGGCAAACATGCTAGAAAAGCTGCCAAAACGCAAGAGTGTCTACTCTTACCGATTCACAGACGATGAGGACGACTTCATCGCCGCCATCATCAAATTGTACAAAAAGTTAATGAAGTTACCTATCTATGATGATGACTACCAGTATGCACCAAAAATATATGGGATATATTTGCAAGTAACAGCATTAGTGGATATCTTTGAAGTCTTTCGTATGACTTGCCAGCCCCATCATGTCATGCGCTCGGTACGTCCAACGATGTTCGATCCCTACGCAATAAACAAATTCAAAATTAAAATCAGAAGCCTGGTTTCATCGAATGTTGTGGTGGCAGTGAACATTTTGCACCTATTATCACGAGTGGATTTATCAAGCTGCTGACATGGACTACCATTATGATTGCATCCGTGTTGGCCTAAAGTCGCAAGTAATAACTTATGGTGTAATATACTAACCTAACCCTGAGGCCGCACTGGTAGAATGGGTTATTACTCCCAAGCACTTCTTAGTATCTATTACGCATACTACTACGCATTGATCCTGATCCATATTCCGTCACTCCCCAGTTCCTAATTATACCTCAGCAATGAAAGCATCGATTGGGGTTTTTGTTGAATATTTGCTAATAATTAGTTTCACATTCATGGGTTTCCCTAAAAATACCACGTTTGCATTGGCGTAGCTCCAATAGGCACGTTAGGCCCGGGCCTACACATCGTTTCCAAAAATGAATCGCACCATATTGGATCTATAGTTGAAAAAAATCTCGGGGGAGGTCCCCCGAACCCCCATACCAAGTGGGCCTATACTTCGTAATAGGCCCAGCTACGCCCCTGGTTTGTATACTTCGTGTGTACGCGCAGACACATATGCGTTTTGAATATATCTTATGCAATAATGGTTCCTCGGTCATCCGCATTCGTTGAAATGATACTATATTTACGAGACGTCTTAGCATTCGATTCGATTTCTACAGGTCGGGTAAGATCATCACCTCAGATGAATATTTGCTTCCACTGTGTATAAGCTGTTGAATTTTAATACAAAATTTTATTTAGCTGACAGTTAGTGATAACACAAAATTCTTTGAATTCATATGCGTTACCACATGCAACCACGTGACGGCGTTCAAAGATATACAACGCAATCAGCATTTCGCAGGGCAAATGACGTTAGAGTCGAGTTTATATCAATGCCTGTAGATTAATTATTCTGAAAGACATATTAATGAACACTAATTTTCTTTGCATAAACTAACCTAGCTACAGCCGGCGGATGGTGATTAATGATCTGGTTTCTGATATTAACGCGACATTCCCAATATCAACAAATCTCCGCATCATACATTCATGTTTAAGTCTAAGTACTATAGGAAAACGCATTGAATAAACATATTGTTAGTCATACTGTGAATGAATAGACCGAGCAAAATTTGGTCTCTACTCTCTCCTAGCACAAGGGCATTAAATGTAAACTGTTCCGAACCTGCAACTTTATATTTGAATTCTTCCGCCGAACATTATCACTCAAAGCTCAGTCCGACATATCACGACCTTCACTGTCCACTGAAGAGAAAAGTAGCGTACACTGCTTTCAGCTAAATGTGTATGGAATATCATACTTTTTAGAAGTTGACAACCGCAACATTAAGTGCCGTATTCCTTCAAATATTGCCAAACTATCAAGGCAATAGTGTTATCACAAATGTATAATTTAATCGCGAAGAATAGTATTTTGTCTGCTCTCATACATTTAAAAAGAAGACATACTCTGCCATTTTAATCTATAAACAATCGAATTTTCCTATGCTAGCATGTGTGACTTTGAATTCAAGGCCTTGTAATATTCTGTGTTGCATATATGGATTTTTTGCACAGCTGTCGGGACATAAACTGATAAATAAACATACGACTGGTGATTATTTAGGCTGAGTTAGTTTGTTGGCTCGGGGCAAACAGATAACAAAGCGGTTACTTCCAACCAGCGTGTCAAACGGTTGGGAAAATTACTAAAACTTATATATGGCTCACATTCGGCTTCTACTAGGCTATTGATTATGCATATCGACAGCAGAACACTGGAGATATAAGCATTTGTGCTTGTGCTTTTCTTGTGAATACGTACAAGCTAACTTATTCAGAAGGATTGATTATACTTGGTATTGTGCTATGATAACTCCGGTATAGTATGGTTAATGGGTGATTATAATATGGATCTTCTTTAAGACAACTTTAATGGATATCCTGTGATTTTCAATGCGTTTGATTAACAAAGGTTAGTATGCGCTGTTTTGAAAGAGCAATAGTCCATTTAACACAAACATGCGCCCCATGCTGAGACGAACAACAACAGCTACTTTATTGTAATGCTGATCAACTTGTTCGAGTGAAGTCAAATCACTCAATTTGCTTCCCGTGGTACTTCGTATCTATTCCTCTCAGATTGCATAGTCTGGCGGCAATATATGCTGCGAATTGTTGTTGCTAATGCTGTTGAAAGGCAATGTGGCATACGCCATGGCTGAGTTCACCTTGAAGTGCATTGGTTATCCAACGTGTACGTATTAATGCCTGGGAGATTCCGATTGTTGAACTACGGAATATAAGAACTAGGTTGGTGGGAAGACAGTGGTTCACGTGCACCGTGGTCTGTTAAGGGTTACTGCTACTGTAAAACAGTTGAAAATACTACCGTTTCAGCGAGGTTTTTGCCCCCATGGATAGTAGACGGAAAACGTAATGCGTTGCCTGAAAATCTTCATCATTTTATAAAGGCGGACAGTAACTTTGGTCTGGTTTTTACAAATCATAATTTCAACATGATTTATTTTTAATTTTCACTAGTGCATCATTGAGCCATATACCACAACTCGCTGCCTTCAATTCCTGAGAAATGCACTAATATATGTTAATATATTACCTACGATATTACCTAATTATGCATTGGTAGGAAACCTTTATCAACCGCTCTTTGAATATTTGCCAGTTTCTAGTCATCTGGAACAATACTTTCATTAATGGACCAGCTAAAATTTATAAACGAAGCGATAGCGATGTGTCTGCTGGGAGTTTTTTCAAAAGCCTTATTTGTGTTTTAATAAGCTAAAAATTCTAAGACTTCGTCCTGACTAACAGATATTCTGCCGATCTTTTCCATAATACCACCAGTGAGTATTCTAACTGTTTCCTGGAAATTTGCTGTACTTGTCTTTGAATACTGATGCAAAGGAACGACTGGGCAATACTGCGCTTTCTGTCGTCTGCACCTGATTTGTCTTCATTATTGTTCATAAGAAGGCTAAAGGTTAGATATATTTCACTTTTGTCCGTGCATAGCCGCGAGGGCCTTGGGGTTTGTTGCCATGCTACATTGTCCTCATATATTGGCTTTTCCTATTTGTAATAGGTTCAGCGTTGCAATTTGGTATACAGCTGAAATAAGTCCACATGGAATAGTAGCAACCCCAACCATATACACACACACATGCAACCCGCCTGTCCTTGCCTTCATAGTGTAAGACAACCGGTCGCTTGTCTGACTAACCATACACCAGTGCTGCTTATTAAAGAAGCAAATGAGAAAATATCTATGAAAGTAATGTTTATAGGTTAGCAAACCTTCTGGTGTTTACGATGAGGCACAAAATCGTAGCATTCGTAAGCCACACCAGTTTTTGTAATGTTGCAGGGGCATCGTGACGTATTATATGGAGTAAGCTACGCTTCCGCTATGGGACTATACCCTACCGCATATTTATAATTCATCGTCAAAGCTTTGGGCTTTGATAAGCTGATGAATCTATCTTTCCCAAAATTATTAAGTCGACCAAATATAAACCCATTTCTATGGTGTGTTATAAGTTAGAAATCCAACTCAATGAAATCATCTGTCCAAGTTCAATGAATGATGTGTGGCACGTGCTGGTACATACCATGCTACTTTTTGGTGTTCACCTAGACTTAGGTTTGCACCGCTTTCCTCTTCTAGATTGCTCAGCAAGTTGAAAAAAAGAAAATTGCTACTTTCCTTCATTATTAATCTAACTAGTGTCTATCATTCTATGTTGCACTATCAAATGAACCATAACAAAAATTGTCAATTATCAATACAAATACTGCAGGACATGACACTCAACCTCTTCCCATGCTGTTGTGCGTTGACAATTGCTAACTAAAAAGCATTTATGACAGCCTTCTGAACTCGATCACATTTTTATCATTTTGTAAGTACGCCATGTGATGCAGGATACATCTAAAATTGGAAAGCAATTAGTCGTTAAGGAAATAAACCTCTTTTACCTCCTGTGATTGTACTCAGCGCTTATCAAGGTAATGTACCTGTTGTTTTATCCACTCACAACTGCTGCAATTAACTAGAATTGGTTCGTAACGCAATTAACGCGACAATATAACTTCCTCTGTGTGTGGTAACGTAAATGGACGCTTACTTAGCAGATTGTGGATTATATTTACCCCTTGATGATCAGATTATAATTGGGAAACCGAGCAATCAGTATTCTGTGAAACCACATATTTAACACGGTGAGGTGAGCATGATCGCGGGTCGCCAGCACTCGTAATATTTGGGCGGTTGCCGACAGGAAACTCACTCAAATCAACCGCTAGGATGCTGTGATATGTTGCCGAATCAGTACTTGTCCATTACCCGCATAGGAACATATATTAGGCGCCTTTTTAAGACGCACGTTTAATTTTTATTCTGAGACCATTTCTGCATAATTGCTTAAACAATGTGATTGTATGCATTTGTTGTGTTGGGAGCACCCAATAATCGATAATTCATCGATATCAGCGCTTGAAGAACATCGCCTGAGCTCTGTTTACGTGATTATACAAATGAGCAGTGACCGGGTCAAGTAACTACGCATGCGCAAATGCATCATGTTCTTATATAATCGCCTAAACGCTGCCCGGCGTTTACTTCGAATGTCAAGCAGCGGTACCACGTGCCATATGTTGCTTACAATATGCGCCCCTTCATAAATTGGCACTCATATCTTATATCTGTTTAAATTAGCAAAAACTCGGCCAATAATGTTTAAAGTACAACACAGCATTGAAGAGATTGTTTCATGAAACGTGATTCATAAGATTCGTCTACCATATATTGACAAGATTTGTAAGCACAGGTCCCAATAGCATCCGTAAGGGGAGAGATTTAACCAGGACAGTAATTACATTTCAATTTGTTTACACCGCATATGGCATCAGATTCCATTAAATGAGACGCATTGTACTGACACATGACAAGCGTGACAATTTACGCATGGAATGTGTCCTCTTATGCATCATATAATGATGCATTTATTTCTCAAGGCGTCTCGGCAATGTTTACGAACGCGGATAGCACTGCAAGCCGTGCCTGACTATCGTTTATACCTTAGGGGCTGTTTTGATACATCTGCACCTCATTCTAGTTCACACGTCGCCAAAGGTATGATAACGCAAGTGCTTGTCATGGCCTTCTGTTTAATTTTGAACATATTAAAGCTAGCAAGCAGCACCTCTCTTTACCATCTATACTTTAAATTTAGTCCGAATCTTTCAGGCCAATTTATTGTTAATGTCATTCATATTTTTGATGTACCTCACGGTACGAAGGTTATCTTCGGTAGGTGGGGTCGGTCACACAAATCAATGAGCATGCTTGAGAGGCATTCATTCTAACGGACTGTGGTACAGTTGCTGTCTAATACAAGGAAATCTGGAAAGATCGGTATGAATAAATTTCAAATGGTGATCTCTGATACTAGGAATGTTCCGTAAGGCCGACTGAATATAAAGTGTCAGTACCACATTCAGCAGAGAAGGGGGTCGAGATAATCTGAAATATCTGCAAAGGGGGTCGAGATAATCTGAAATATCTGCAAAGGGGGTCGAGATAATCTGAAATATCTGCAAAGGGGGTCGAGATAATCTGAAATATCTGCACGTTTGACACGGGAAAAGACAAGCAGCTAAGTAATACAGCAGTGCATAGAATATTACAATATAGACTTCGAACCACATGCAACGCTGTAAAGGCTTGCAATACAATGGAGTAGGCTCCAGCCCACTCGGACCTTAATCACCTGCTATTAAATCATTACTTTAAACCCGATTAATAGTCGATTTTTCATGCTAAGATATGCTATCAGCAAGTAATGCTTAGTACTGCAGTCAAAAAAGAAATCGGTATAAATCATTTCATATTTGAATACACAGGTCACATAATGTGTCCCGGCTAAATGACTTGTGGATGTGTAACTATGCGGTTTTTCATCATATCACCTCGACAATAACCTGGCATATATTGTCCCGCTAGATAACCTTTTCTAGACAGCAGATAATAACGTAATCAATCGGACCTCATTTCTTACTAATGCTAGTGATGCTACCCACTCAATGGTAGCAATACTTACTAGAGACATATATCTACTGCTTCCTAAACCCAGAACCGATTCCACAATGGCCAACCAAGGGTGCACCAACAATTGAAATACCTACTCAACTCCACTTGTGGACGTTTCAAATATGTTGAGTGCAACCAGGATTTGTTTCCTCAAGCCCTGGAGAGAGCTATTTGCTCATGACTATCAGCATTATATATATAAAGACAACTTAATTCATGATATTATTTAGTGACATTATCAGCAAAAATGGGTTATCATTCAGCACGTTAGTTCTACAGCAGCGAAACAATAAGAAAGACTTGAGTAAATTCAGACGGGTTATTGCCTTACTATTTTGAAACAGAGCATATACATATTGCTAGTTTGATTATTCGTATTATGTAAAATATGTTAATGTTTGAATATATAACAGTGTATGCTTGTGACCCTTGGCTGGTTATTGTCGACAACCGATGTTCATAATATACACATAGTTAAAAGTTATTTACCGTCAGGTAATTTGCAATGTCACATCAGCAAGGCAATGCAGCATAATGAAATGCCTTATCAAAAAAAGACGTAGCGTGTGCCATTGATTGCGTCTCTAACCTAACCTACTAAGGGCTCATGTGTAAAATTTCGTTTGCCTCATTTCCGAAAACGAATATTCTCTTCGTTACTGTTATGTTTCTAGACGTACATTTATGTGTCCGTAGACGCTCATTGGTGAATGCCATGGTCGTGAAAGCGGCATGCTTGTCAACATCTGATAAAGATAGCTTTAATACACAGCTGTCGTATAGGAATATATTGACTTTATTTCACATGTAATATTGCGAATGACATCTGTAATACCTATTCCTTCGAATAAGTCCATTTAGTCACATTATAAGTTGTTGGGCTACATGAAGATGGCTGGTCGGCATAATTTAAATACAGTCCTAGACAAAAATTTACTCTTTGCTCACTGCTTAGCTTTTAAGGTCGTGATAGTATAGGCTGCAAGCTGTAGAACATCGGGGCTGGTCGGTGCCATGCATGCAATAGAGACTGGGTACACCCAAATAAGCGGAATAGCAACGAATATGCGTATGCAAATATTATAACGGCTTCTTCTCGCTAGTTGTGTGTGAGCATAACATCTATCAGTATGAAAAAACAATGACTCAAAATGCCCAGGAAATGCTAGCGGGCGATGTAAGCACGTCAAATGCCAATACTTGCTAGAGTTTTAATCGCGTTGCAATTGAGCAATTCATTAATACAGCGCATTTCTTAGCTATGAATGACTACTAGCTTCATCTTCCTATTGAGAAGTAAAAGTCTTACATCTGAACTGTATTACTCTCGCAGAACATTGGTAATCTGAACGCGCCCCATGTTAAACGTGTTCTTACAAGGAAGCAGATGATATATATATATATATATATATATATATATATATATATATATATATATATATATATAAATAATATATATATATATATATATATATATATATATCATATATGTAAAAAAATATGAATATATGTATATATAAATATTTTCATAAAAAAATATATTTATATATATATATATATAAATATATATTATAATATATTTATATATATATATATATATATATATATATATATATATATATATATATATATATATATATATATATATAAATATATATATATATATATATATATATATATATATATATATATATATATATATATATATATTATATATATATATATATATATATATATATATATATATATAATATAAACGATAAAGCATATACCAGACATATATAAGACACCAAATATCGCACCTCATCAAATATATATATATTTCTATATATATGATTATATATCATCTGCCGCCAAAGTATATGACTTACTTATATTTATGTTTGGGAACGCTAGACTATTTGAAGTATCCAGCAAAATACAAGATAAACGATGCTTTGACACTTAACCAAATATCGCACCTCATCAAATTGATTTCTGATTAATATCATCTGCCGCCAAAGTATATGACTTACTTATGTTTTTGGGAACGCTAGACTTTTGAAGTATCCAGCAAAATGGATTTTGCTTAACCATGATTGATTGTATATGCATAATTAATTCCACTTTGAAACCGAGTATTTACAATAATTCACGTGCCTACGGACTGACAATTTGATGCAATCGTGTGCATACAATTAATTTAATCAGCTATGGTGGACTCAAAGCATTTTCCGACCAAGGTTCTATTAGATGGTGTTGACAACCTATGGTATAAAATGCGCTCTATAATTTCCGACATCTTTTACGCTTATTTTTGGTAATTATCTGCATAGCATCAAATAGTCCCATGGGACATTTGGGAACTCGGCGAACTCTATCAAGATAATTACGAAACGTCCTATGATTGATAAAGTTATTATGGTTTTAAAAATTTTGGCAACCACTATTCAAACAATTTTCATGACCTTCGCATGAATATTATTGAATTTATAAACAATAAATTTATTAAATGAATCATGCTGTCCGGGGCCATGATAAGTTGACTCTGATTTGGCGGACTCAAAGAAAGCTTAGTGTATAAAATATTACCGCGTGCCATACTTGCGGGCGCCCCGTGAGGCGAGCAGAGAGCAGAAATGTCACTAGCTGTACTTCAAGCTTACTTTGTAAGAAAACTATAGAACAATTACAAAAGATTAGATTACGTGATATGTGCAGAATGGCATGGACTTATTTCAATTGAAGACCAGTTAATGATATGACCATTAACGACGGAGAAACGACGCCTTAACTTCAGATATCAATCCCGTTTTAATTTCGATTCGCTCGTAACCAGAAGTGACGCCGGTGACATCCACAAAATCTTACTATTCGTTTGACGCTGTCCATGATAACATTTTACCCACGTTTTGTGACCATCAAACCCATATTGTCAATTCTATAAGTAATCGAACGTTTCGATGCAATTTGCGCTGTTTTCCGAACATTTACCTGCGATTCATAAAATAAACATGCATAGTTGGTGCAGAAATACGCCAAACGAAATGTTACTAGAAGAGTTACCAACAAATACATGGAAAGATTTTCAAAAATCGACCCAGTATTAATAAAGATATCGGAGTGGTAATGCTTATTGGGGGGGGGGGGCGTTTATGGACATTAAGCGCAATTTGTGAGAGAATATACAATCAGATGTATTGTACAAGTTTCGAATAGCATGGGCTATCGTTCGTACACACGTTAATGTCCTACCACACAACCTCAATTTACTGAAAAGCTCTTATCTTTAAACGGGTCGTCTACCGTCAAAGCCATTTGTCCTTAGGGACAAGTGAGTACTTCGTGTTGACCGAGCAATTCATCGACAGTCACCTTGCCTAATCATGGAGAACGAAGTCAGAGAAATTTAACTTCAAACTGGACGTGGGTTCTTCTTTCCTCATTGGTGCAATTGGGAATATAACTTTAAAACAGTACCAGAATAACGGTCAATCTCTATCACACCAGATGCGTTCGGTCAAAATCTTTTCCGAAGTCACTATCTAAAATTGATCAAATGACTGTACTAAAATGTTGACGTTATGGGTGAAACAGCAGTTCACCGAGAGTATTTTGCAAGTGCATTTGTACAATACTACACGATGGGGTGCACAGTTTAGCTCGTTTGGCAATTTTGCTGCGATGTATAAGATTATTTAGGGCATATTTACAATGTAAAAATTGTCTTCGCAGAGAAGAGAGTGATATTGACTTCCAGGGCCAAAACGGGAAACGCGTCACAATGAGTCAGATATTTTTGGCTAATTATTGTGATGGCGCTGTTTATAATGCTTCCCAAGTAACGCTTGTGAGAAAAGTCTCGCAGATTACAAATCGGTCTCGTTAGCGTTTGAAGCTCGCATTTTGTCATAGAACGGTTGTGGGATTGTATTGTACACAATGTGGGAGTGTTGTCACATGGACTTTGCTTTAACAGGGGTAGTTATATACGTCTGACGGCTACCAAGACACTCATTTGTGACGAAGCTCCATATCGAACAACGTCCCAAAGCAATAGTCAGTATATCAGGGGTGTATACGCATTAGCAGACACTGTCTCCATGTTTACCTAATCCTATCAAACGTGGATTTAAGATGAATATTAAGTGATTTATATGATGCAAATGCTAGAATGAAATTGCTATTGAATCAGATAGTTTTTGGATTACACGTGTTGTTTCAAGTCTCGACTCCCTTATGCTAAATATCATCCACATATATTATTTTCCAAGCTATTAAACCACTCATAGCGTCACGTGAACACGCGTGTTGCCTACATTCAATACACCGCACCGCCTTGCCACGTTGACGGCCAAACTATTAATTATTGAAACTCAGGGATACAGCGTATGAATCCAACAACATATAGCTGATACCGACCAACAGCTTTGTAAAATGTGCTCAATAGGAGAATATCGTTGATGATTCCAACAATTAAAGAACTGGAATGGGCCGCTAAGCAAAGATTATTATTAAAGAATATCAATAACCATAGCGGTAATAGGCCAGTGCTACGATGCCTAATTTTGTAATTACGGATTTCCCCTAACAGATATTTAATATTGACTTTTAGAGATCCAACACCCACAAGTAATAGTATTCGCGGAGATTGCAGAGATTTCCACCAGAAAGCAATTACCACTGATGAGTCTATTTTTTGGCGAATAGATTGAACTGGAATGATTGCATAGAACAGTCATATATTTGCGAAGATCCGAAGGGAAGGGAGGGCTTCTCGTACTTCTAAAAACAACCGGGTTTTACGTTTCAATAATAAATGACATCGAAAATGGTAAATCTATAATAACTTAAAAATTGCGCTTCAATACGCGGTGAAGACTAGGTCTCGACTAGCATTCTATGTTCATACCAATCGTAGAGAGAGAACTTTATCGGGGTTTGAGGAATGATCTTGAAAAAGAGCAATTCAATTTCCCGAGTTCCTAAACACCTGGTACTTTCGGAGTTTTGGTATATTTAAAAACAAATTAAAACAATATAGCTTTTCTGTCGCTCACTCTATGCTTATTAATTTGATGCCTTGAACAATACTACAGAAAGCACATGTCATACACACAGTGCGTATTATACGGGAAGGAACTTTTGAAGTGACATCATCCCAATTTGATAGCAAACGGCTTAGGATACCTAAATTATATTTAGGTGTTCAGTCAGATTTTGACGAGGGATTTATTCGGGCGAAGTCAAAGAGGTTATCGAATACACTACATAGCCGGATCAAGTTGGATCAAACGTATTCATGCAACAACGATAAAAAAAACATGTAAATATATATATATATATAAATATATATATATATATATATATATATATATATATATATATATATATATATATATATAAATGTATATATATATATATATATATATATATATATATATATATATATATATATATATATATCTATATATATATATATATATATATATATATATATATATATATATATATATATATATATTATATATATATATATAAAATGGTACAACCTCATATAAAAGGGAGATGAATAGAAGTAGGAGCAATGATCCTAGCGTTCGATGTACCACATCTCCACCCTAAATTGTTATTAAGCATTTCTTAGTATGTCGTTTTGCTCGGCTTGGAGACTCCGAGTAACTGCGTTAGAAATCCCATGTGCTGATGCAGGCGACTGCACACCCCTTTGCTTGGAACGGGAGGGCATCATTCATCTCAAATGCGAGAGAACGCAATGGTCGCCCGTATTTTAAGTTCATTTAGATGTCCAATTGCTAGTTTATGTGGAAATATTGACGTACTATATTTACCCTTTTAAATGAGGAAATAAAAAAATACAACAGTATGCGAATGTGTAAATTTTATTGCACACAGAACATGTAGTTTGAAACTCAAAGACGTTTAAAAGGTATTGAGCAATTGTTTTCCTCTCATAAGTACAATCAGCAAAAATATGCCTAAGCGAGTCAACTGGACCTTAAATTGCGGCGGGCGCTTTCATCATGCGCTTTCACAGGCCCTAGTGTTTGCCATTAGACATGAATTAATAAAAATGTATGTTATTAACTATATTTTGGCACAGTTGTGCTAGAGATAAGGACAACGTTTTGATCCCACCGGCGACATGGGAAAGCTCAGATATCATATCTTGGTAAACGATATCAAAGAACATGGGTGCGGAGAGACTGCCACGTCGCGTCCCTCTCATTACGCGTATCAAATCGCACAATATTCGATTTCAGCGAACTTGTACAGTTATGTTCATTCCCCATGCGCACATTACTTTCGAGCAAACATTAAATAACACATAACGGAATCAGTTCCGAGTACATGTTTATTTTGCTGTTGAGTTTTTCCGACCAAATAAATGACAGCTTATATGATAGTATAAACAATGCCGCCGTGCTATATTACAATAGTCTATTTAATTTTAGTATTTTTACTACGTGGGAAACACTTTGTCTCTATGTTAGCATCATGTAGACAATCAAGTCCGTCGCATGGAGTACTGTTATTACCCAATTTACAGCTTAACAACGCAAATAACTACGCTGCCCCACATTCAATGAAGATAGATATTCGCTGTCAATTACCTTTGGTTTTTCTTTGCTAAAACGCTTACATGGTTTTGATAATTCTGTTCAGCATCACAGTTGTAAAAGTAAAATGATAGATGAACGAATGTAAATATGTAATCAAGGAGTGATTCCTAGCACGTGAATGACAAATTGACCAAATAAACCCACATGACGCTTCGCATGCAAGATCGCTGAAAAGCAATCATGAACCAACTTAAAACTAGAAGATCAATTTATGGAACAGAATCAGTCGATGATTAAAAATGCATGCATATTCGTTCTTGGTACTAAGTTAATCACGGGCTGAAGTATAGCTCTTTATCAACCATACAAATTAGTGCAGCAATGGAGGCAACACATAATTTTATAAAACAACGTGTCACATCAAGCAATTGTGTTATATTTTAATTACCAACGCATTGTCGATAACTATCAGATATGTTTAATTTGCTGGTCCTTGTCGCTTCTAGGCTTATTACTAACACCGATATCCATTCATCTTATTAAACTATTCACACATTCACTATTGGCTTAGCCCTTTCGTCAGCACACGCGACTACGAGATGATTCAATGGTACCGATGTCCGATTTTTGCCCATAGGCATCGTTCCTTTGTTTAATATTGTGCCATCACATTTATTGTGTTGGCCTTTTATCATAAAAGTCTCTGCAGGTTGAGAGCATCGGAAGAAAGCTACATTAACAGTTAGGAATTGTTACAAACTATTATTGTTACAAACTAGTATTGACGTTCAAATCACTGAATTATGCTATGCCTATTACCATGGATACTTTATTGACTATCACCCAAATCACATATCTTAGTACTATGTCAGTATATTTGGGCCATTATCTTCTAGCAATTAGAATTGCTGAACGATAAGAGAACCCTGTCCCTATACCACCCTACTTTATTTCATTTAGGTCACTCACCGAGAATAGCAACATTAACACGAGTTTTCACAAAAGTGTTTTCCTTAAATGGTCATCTGGTAGCGTGCGCTTCAGCGGAAAGTATTTTCTTCCTTTACAGTGACATTGTAATTATTCCCGAAACAGATCCTTGATGGTTACTTTTAAGCTATCTGGTTATAAAGCAGGAAACCTTCATCGTACTCGCGGCCACATATGAGTCACAAATCAAATACTGCATCAGTCCAAAAGAGACTAAGATCCAAACCTTGTGCATTTGCGTGAAATCCTCATCAGTCGTTTGCATGTAGAAATGCGCTTGGTTTTCGCGCGCTGTTGTCATTCGCTGTAGATAAGTAACTTTATGTTGATGAGAAGGATTTGAGAAAACACGCTCGGCCGCTCTACGCCCCCAAGTATTTTCTCCATGCATACCACATGCGCATGAACGCTCTGTTGAGTTCGGATGTGAGGCAAAGCACGAATAACTTTCCGTGAACGAGCAGAAAACATTCACAAGAAATGTTTTTGAAATCTTAACTTTAACTTAAGAACATTTAAACACACGCATGTAGATATACTAATACATAAACACATTTCATGCAGATAAATATATATATATATATAATGACATAATTACATTTATAGATATATATGTGTATAATTTCTAGAAATGTATGATGCACATTGTCTTTTATATAAGTAAATTGTGTTAACCATGATATATTACTTCATTTTATATCATTTTGATTATTGGTCAGCTTAGCAACGATGAAAGAGTTGTTAGAAAGATACCGTATGACAAGTAGTCACCTTGCCGTAGGATGTTTGATGAATCCCAGTATTACCCGCGGTTACAATGAGTAAAACCGGGATCATCTTTGCACGGTTATCAAGTTGCGTTAAAACGTGGCTAAATGGATAATGAACAAGTTCCACTGTAAAAGCTTGGATGGATCAGCTTTGGTATCTGCTTCATCAGAACAAACCAACTAATTCAACCTAATATATTGCCGGTTGGGTGTTTATTTTTTGAACACACTGCGATTCAACAAATCTATCGAAATAACGCAGAAGATTACGATGTTTCTACGCAAATTATACCTATATCCTATTGAAATGCGGCACATGCTTACAGAGACAGCACTTGGTGGATCGGAGAAGGTCATACTTATCATAATTGTAATTGTTATAATTGGTTATCTCTCAACAAATAATGTCCTCACTAAAAAACACCCTTTTTAATTTCAAATGTGGCAAAAGCTTCTGTGTTCTGCGCATCTTATTTCGCAGTATATAACAAGGCACCTTATTCCAATGCGATATCAGTGCTCACGTAGCTAATAAGAACCGAATATTGCCAGCCAAAAATAGACGGCGGTATTTACATTGCGCTTACTAGTTCGAAATTTGGTAGTTCAATGCATCAACGTGATACACATATAAATCTGTACACACAACACGCGTCGTAGTGTACCCAAAGTCTCACCATTGAACTGCATGCAGTTACTAACACGAATGTGTAATATTCAAGGTGTGTGAATATGAAAAACAAATGCATCAATGTCTTGAGGGGTGCGCCATAGTTGAACCGTCGAGATTCTGTAGGTTGCATGCTGCAAACACACTACCCCTTCACATCGCTTAAGCCCACACGCAGCCTTGCAGACTATATCATATGGGGGAATTATGCAGATTTCCTTTATATTCTACTTCTTGTAGCCGGCACACCCCGTCAGTTTCATTACCAGATGTGCTTACTCTTGCATTCATATTTTCAGCATCCTGACTGTGGAAATAGGGATAATGAGATATTTAGACACAGGGTATCACGTCCAAATGATCCTGCATTTTATACGAAAAGCTATTATTAGTTTAGGATAGCAATAACCTGCATGTATCAGAGATAGTGACATATTTCACTATTATACGCTAGAAATAAACCATCTAGCCACTGACTATTTCATGCAATAGCTGGAATATGCGAAAATGGTGATGTCTACAGAAGCACAACTAGCTTAACTTATTGAGACCCGGAGCGTTAACGCCTTATTCAACATTGCGTTAAAGGATTGTTTCGCCGCTTATAATACATGTGTAATTGGTGTGAATTATTGACGGTCAATTTACTTCTGACAAAGCACCCCTGCTTTAAGCTGTTCTTAACCTCAGGCACGTCTCTGCATGTTACTGCTGTCTATGCAGCTGACTCTAGCGTTGTGAAATATGAAATATAAGATGTTGTGACTGTCACGGTCTTCATGCATTAAAAACATGCGTGCTGAATCGTCTCATTGAAATTGTACCAATGATATTTCCAGAGGAACACACACCAGGCTGCTTTGTCAATGTTGGCCCCCGGCTGAATGCAAATTTAAGTGGTTGCAACATTCAGAGACTTGTCAACTGCGGAACTAAGTACACGTGCAACATTGCAACAGTAACATTTTTGGGTTGGTCCTTCTATTCAACAAGTAAGTCTTATCGCAATCTATGGCTGTTAATATCTCCATAGTTAATGAAAAAATAACATGTGTAAGGCTGGTAGCTATTCAGGGACTCTATTCAGTGCAAAACAGAACATTACTGCTCAAACTTAATTGTATTCTGTTTGATATCAATCTAAATATAACAGAAGATGTGGTCAACGAATAACGTTTGATGAAACTCGAAAAAGCCTACCGAATGAATGTCCTCTCCTTTTTTTAGTATTTTGTGAGGCGGAAGGCTGATATCCTGGTAGGAAGTATTTCAACCAACGCATTTATATCATGCGAGATGCGCTGCCAGATACCAATGGCTAATCGGGTGGCGTGAATAGGTTTCTTGTCTGGCTTTGAGGAGTCACATTTGACGTGTGGGTCCCATTCACCTGAAAAGTACTCCACCTATCGGCGCATAAAAGTCTGTCAGGCTGCTTCCTTGAAGTGGGTTCTGCAACCACACAGGTTTCGCTGGAGAAAGTTGTTTGTATTCTTAGGTATTGTGTCTACATGATGGCCAAATCGTACGCCTGAGCATTTAGAAACATTAAAGGATATATGCGATTGGTCTTCCCAGGTTAGTAGTTCGGAGATGCTCAAAATTTGCAAATAGTCACGCGTTGCACCTGACACTCTCCAGTAGGTCGTTGATCGTGCAACATAGCAAAGATACTAGCACTGTGCCTTCTTGGAGAGGTAACAATATTGTGCAAAAAATTAAATGGAAGAATGTTGCTGCTTGTTATAAGGTGCCACAAACACGCCCGGAGGATAGCACTGAGGCCTTTGATGTCACAAGTTAATGGGGTACAAAAACATTTTGATGGTTAAAAAGATTTGATCAGTAATTATGGCCAGCCTACACTGAGGCATAGAAATCAAAGTTATTACATTGGACAAGCGTAATAATTACCATTGGTCATTTGATACGCGTATGCAGTGCAGCAAAAGGTCACAGACAGGCAATGCGACTATAAATAGAGATGAGAGACACGAAGCCTGACACTGCATATTGAGTTGGCAGCATCAGTAGAATTACTACATGGCATTGCTTGATTCATATAAGATAACCCATGCGGACACTATTCTCCGTTTATACAGAATATATAATGGGCATGATACCTAAATTGCATTATTATCAAGAGTAGCACTATTAATTAAAAAGTGATTCGGTTTGAAAATGTGCAGAGCATTCGGAATCAGCTTTGTTTTTGTTCACATCCATAGACTTTTGAGAGAACAGTGCCCACCGGAAAGGTCCGAGACCCCAGTCGCGGGATACTCGAAGAGATTTTAACAACAAGAGGTACTATCATACGGTACACACAGACGAGATTAAATTTCGGCCAATCGTTGTAAGTGTCTGGATCGTTATTGAACGCATGAACACTAGGTCCCCTGTGTTAGTGAATACCGAAATTCACAACTGTTGCGACGCATGATACAGCGCACATTCAGTAGTTTGTAATCATAATTCCTGTTCAGCAGTTTATTGTTGGGATATTATAATACTTGGGAAAAAAATAATTACGTTATAAGCCTAATAGCAACTTATCAAAAAGACACAAGGCTATTGTTACTGCTAGGCCAAAACAAGTAAATCGAAATTTGCAGGTAGTGAAGTTAAGCCATTGATAATGACGGGGCTATGAACAAATCCAAATGGGCCACCAAAAAGAAATCCTCCCTCTAAGAAGCGTTCAATCAGCTGTTTTCCCTGCTGTCATAGTTTTGTATATCAGTTGGCAAGAAGTAATGAATAGGTAGCCATCAATTGCTTGCATTTAAAGACTCATTTCTTGAATCAGTCGACAAATTAGGTCCTCAAACCCGGCGCATTGAAAACTATTTGCGAAATTTGCTTTGATTTCGTAGTATTTATATGTACTGCGTAAAGGTTTAAATAATTTTAGACCATTATCAGACTGAACAGAAAAAAACAGATATTGATCAACGTTGCCTTGTCACTACTAACGACGATTCGCACGAATGTGATGTCAGCTGTATCTACCGTATGAAAGCACGCCTTGCGGTCTTCGACTATGATATGACAGTTGTCTCATATATCGACATTCGTGCTGGGCGCTCTTGCAAATCGATAGATAAGAACATAAGCAAGGCTGGCCCATGATGCCCCGTCAGCCGACATACCGTAGATCCCGTGTATGATAAATCTCATGATGTTCATCCGGTGTCTGAAGCAAGGTGTGTTTATTTGTTTTATAATGCCTCATATATTGAACGTCAATGATATCAAGCAGGTCTGTTCGTAGGATGCTAAATGGATGTCCCATTTAAAATGCTTACATATTGACTGCCCGTCAACATTTACAGGACCGCCCTGTTGCGGTTCCAGTGCGAATGGTTTTGTCCTTAATCGCTCTATCTTAGCAAGAATGTCTGTGTGAAATAGTAGGACAATTGATCGACCTCAAAATTGTTATCACAGAAAGCAAGCATGATTGTTTTGGAAGAAGTCTTGTGTGTTTGTCAATTTAGTCCTTCCCATATGTCTTCTGAAGGCTCACTATTGCTGGTATGAATAATAAGTCACATAGTCGTCGTTTTGACGCATGCTTTGGCTACAAATGCGCTGCTCTGCAGAGCTCGTATTTTCCGGACCCTGGTCTTGAGTTTTAATATTTTAACGTTGCACCTACAGGTTCTTTGAGGCATAATCAAGCATTGTATCTAAGTATAATAATTGAATTATGAATTGGCATCACACTGTTATACTCGGACATCCAATGTGCTAGAAAGGATTGATTATATGGCTGTGTAAATTTGGCTGTCAATCAATCACGCTTAACAGCACAGCATCCATTTGATTGAGCTGCACCACCATCTGATTATACCGAGCCTAGGCGAACAGCCAATAATACATTATAGATTATCCAAATGAAATAATGACACTTTTTACACAGCACCGTACAGCAATCAATATTATTCAACTCTCTGTTTTCATTTTCTCAGAGAGCAACGTAAAATGTAGCAAGTAATGCCACATATCTATTAAACGTTCTCTTTCATCGTGACATAATGGGACATGCTCATATATTGGTCGATAAGCCATCTCACCATGTCCAAACCTCAGTAACCACAGAAAGCATATGGATTCCCTTTTACGCATGTAAAAAAAGCATATAATCCCAAGCACCACATCGAGTGCATCGGGAACAGACGGTAATGGAAGCTATTTAAGAACCTCAGTAAAACGAATTAACAACAAGCCATATACAATTATTGTAGCAGTAACAGTATTACATCCGGGGCGCGTATGTGGCTTCCATAAATCATGCAGCCACATCCGTCTTAGTGTTTTTGTCATAAGAAGCGACGAGCATTTTCAATTCGTTTATGTAAAGAAAACTAAAACTTAGTATAATAAATGGATTGCCATGCACCAACATTTTATACACATTATTTAATTATCATTTGCGAATAAATGAATGAATATTTAATATAGATGTGCATGGTGAGATTGCCACTTATCTACGGCGAATATCAATCTGAATTTCCTTTCATTCTAATAATAATATATGACAGCAACACATAAGTATGCGGCTTGCTATAGATAGTGTGTTAAAAGTCTAACTGAGCGTGTTATGTCAATCAGGGGTGTAATCTTCTGTTGCTCGCTGGCTATAACCGCCCTAATAAAACTCCCATCGTAAAGTCAGCAGTTGTAGACTGAAAGTAACTTGCCCGTATAGGCCAACTGTCTGTCGATGCTACCACCATTAATTGAATAGAAGCAGTATGAAGGTATTTACAATGAACTAGCATGCTACAGCAAAACCATCTATTTAAATCTGCATGATTAAGGACGTAATAACAAACAGACATAATCGAAGACTCATTGCGATATTACAAAACTGCAATATACACGTGAACCAGGGACCGTATTTACACAACAAATTTAAGTCTGAACTTAAAATGGAGTTTCTCACCTAAGTTCAGACAAACGGCCAAAGCCATAAACGCTACCGTTTGTTATGCCCTGAGCTCAATCCCACGAGAAACAAAAGCACGGCTAATTTATCCGCAGATTCTCTGTCCGCTTACATGCATATATTATGCAAACTTGTAAAGTTTCACAAGCTGTCGTTGGTTTAAACCATAGCCTTGAGATGTAAAATATTATTGAAATTTATTGCCAGTGTGTTTTGTTTTATACATGCTTCTAAGTGGTATGCGTCAGCAAACATATTTTCACTAAAGTAGCCCCATGCAGACCGGGCTTGATGGTTGATGCACTGTGCAATCAGTTTGCAATTGGCAATGGTAATCATCATACAGTTCATAATATAACTTTCATCATGGCTAAGTAGCTCATAATAGCGGTCTGCCACACTTCTATTGCTATCGCTGTGTTATATGTTATATTTTAATAATATTGAGTGATTTCAAGTTTGCATCGTTGTTACCTTGTTGCCCACACAGGCTATGCACGAGTAATCAGTAACAAGAACGCTTAAGCAAAAGGCTGATAAAGCGATTGTTATGAAGAGAACATTTGTCATTCTGAAGAGACGTTGTCAGTGTTTACCAACAACGTTACTGTGATTGTTGCTTCGTTGGTACTCCATAGCTAGTAAAAACAATGCATTTGGCAAATATCATTCATTTCATATCTGTCTCACATTTTGCAATATGCAATATAAACAAAACAATACTTAAGTGGTACTTATACACTTTTAAATATCTGCCTCAAGCCTGATATTACCAGAATGCAGTCACTCACTATCCGAAAGGCTTTGAATTACATCATGAAGGATGTGCCTGTATTGTTCCGCCAACCATACAAATGAATGTTCTAACTGTCAAGGGTCGGTTCACTATGACAGCAACATTCGGATGCTATTGACTCACTCAGGAACCGTTGTTTGCCTCCAATTATTTTGCCGAACAAGTTGCATTTGATATTCTTTTTGCCCGACGTTGTTTGATTGCAACGACTCTGATTTTCGTAAATGTTCCGAAAGTTTCAGATTTGCATCAAAATAGACCATTGCAAGCAACATATTTAGCAAATCGTATAGCCTGGCATGGGCGTTCTTACTTTTTATATATCCAGCACACTACAATGTGAGATACTTGTACAGTGCTCTTTCTAGATTAAGGATTGAAGGATATTTACAAAGCGAAAGCATACGGTTTGCAAAGTCTCAAGGTTTTAATTCATAACATATGCCGGAGAGAGCCTGCTAGTCTGGTACGTGATATTCAACTCGAGATATCCAACAAGTCTCTTCTGATATTTTCAATAATCAAAAGCAACTAAATCGATCAGAGGCAGATGAGTTACTGGGGATTTGTATGTGCAAATTGTATGTCGAAGTTTTAAATAAAGGATGGTGATTTGTAGTTTCATTAAATAAACCGCCTTTGGCAAAACAACGTGCATATCTGAAAAATGACATCACGTTTGATTGCGAATACCACCAATATTGATATTATCTAATAATTGTAGTTAATGGAGTGAAACTGATTTGATGAATTATTTCAATTCCTTTCTAACATTTTCTATTTCTGTGATCGCATGCATGGCTTAACGTGTTTTACTACCGCTTAAAGATGGTATTCCAACATCAGATTAATTATTCAACAACACATTTGTTACCCTCGATTAGCTGTATCGTCTCTTAGTTTGGTAGGGAAGCTGCAAGTTGCTTTCATTATTTCTTGAACAAGTATCAGTGGTTCTCCATCCACATTGTTTGAGAATGTACTGTAAAATAAATAATATAATAATTAAATATTCATACTAACATCGCAATACAGTAACCATCAATTGGCCATCAATCCTTTCATACTTGCACCATTAATCCTAGTGTGACAAATTGATGTAGTGACAATTTAAAAGTGAACATGCACCCAGAGCCATTGGTCGTTTAATCATGCCTGCTTTCCACTACTGTGTGTATTCTACGTTCAAGAAGATTGTGTTATCGAATGACAAGCGGTGTGAATAATGTGAAGTAGCTTATGACGTAATAAACTTAATGTCTAGCAACGCAAATGGACGCTTGTTTTCTAGCCCGTGGTTTATATTGATCTGACCATATAATTTTACACTTGCGAAATCAGAGTACATTTGAAAAACCAAGCAAGCTATACTAAATTATGTTAGACTACAAGGTTATTAACCTTGGAGAGTTGATCAAGGATCTCCATGCAGGGCATGTTTGTAACTTGAATGCTGTAGTCCGTACGAACGACCATATGCTTCTCTAGGGAAAACATGCGATAGTTAACGAATAATTTATGATAAAATAATGAATATTTCGATTTCAATACCCACAATCTCACCAAATCCGCGCTTGCTGAAAACTGTACATGATAAGTTTTGTTATCATTTTTGGGTCGAATCAAAAAGAGAGACGCTCCGTTTGCTCTATTCAGTCGGAACAATAAACAAGGAAAAACTCCGTACTCCAAACTAGCACCAACCAACTCCATCGCCAAATATTTAAATGCTGTTATTCAACATAAAGGGTTCGTAAGCACCCTTTTAATCTTTACGCGTCAACAATGGCAACCACAGGTCTTCTTTGATCTGATCGGCGCCATCTTTGCAAGCGATCATTCAATTTCCAGCCGCGTTGTTTCACATTTACAAGGAGCGATAATCATTTAAGTTCATGTCATTGTCATTATTTTGATTCAGATATATGCGCTCGCAAACATAAGTTTCCTGAATCATTAATAGTTTGAAATAAAAACAAAATGTCTGACAAGATAGCAAATTCAACAAGACGTAATAGCTATTGAACAAGTATCATCTTATTAAAGAAACTTTTGCTCCTTCGTTGTGAATTAATTTCACCTAACTTGCCCTGTACATGGCTATGTTTCATATAGCAGAGCGAATATTACGTATAAACGCTACATGCAGCCGTGCCGATAGTAGAAGAGAAAGTCACTCATGCTGTAAAACATTTGACGAGAGAAAAACGAATTTAGCAAATAAAAAAGCACGTATAAGGTAAATATTTCGACAGGCAAACTAAAACTGTGTTACAGATTGCTTATATTTTACAAGAAAGATTGATGCAACTGCTACACCAGACGTGTGACCATTGGTCAGCCACGCGACAAAAATAAACACTGTGACCTTTCGCCTACTTGGCTGCCTGAAGTTTGGCGGAGGTATCACGTAATGATTAATACCTATTTCGAACATGTTTATTGTGGTCGGTGTTACGTTATGGATAATGCTTGACTATCGAATAAATATGAAAAAGATAATGAGCAATTACTTGTAAACGGCTGGCCCGATCTGACTGAAAATTGTTTTATCCTTTATGAGCGTCTTACTTCACATATATATATATATATATATATATATATATATATATATATATATATATATATATATATATATATATATATATATATAGATATATATATATATATATATATATATATATATATATATATATATATATATCTATATATATATATATATATATATAAACATATATATATATATATATATATATAGATACATATACTATACTTATACATATAATATGGGTAACTGCTCAATACATGTCAGATATATGGTCAATGACTATTTCAAAAGGCCTTTTGGTAATACAATGAACATTTCACTACGTCGTATCTTGCGACATATCGGCTTACCTCGTTCTATGGATAAATGTATTTAATTTCGATGACCGAAATTCACCGGATAAATAGTATGTGAGCATCCTATTGTCTTTCTTACGAGCTAGCAGCTTTCCACCCTGCAATCATGGAGTTTTGTTATTGTGTAGAACATTACTTTGCACTGTCACAAGAACAGTGCTGATAAAATGGTGCAATAGATCATACTTATGCATAGCATTATATCACAATGCATGTCATTACTAATTTATATGAACGATATGCCATGTCTGATTATGTATGAAGCATCTTATGTTCATCGACTCAGCATGAACATTAGGAAATTACCTGCGCATGCAGATTAGGGGGAGATTATTGATATATAATTACATACCACTTAGTCAACAATTCGTAAATTGGCCGCTATATCGCCCACCCAACACATCACGATATTCCATTGTTACTTGTGAGATCATTGTTATTTCAGCGCCCATTACGTTCGCACTGTCACTACCCTCTGATATTCACATGAATCCACGTTTTTGTGCGGTAGGGACTTGCATGTATGTCATCTACGGGGTTTGTTCATACAAATAATCAAGGTATATCACTTTAACGTAATCGCTTCTAAGTGACCATCGAATTCCCTGCTTGTACGCCGGATAGGGTCAGGACATTATCCCTAAAGTGAAGTAAGGAACACATATGTAGGATGCCAAGTTATCCATCTATGGGATTTATATTGATGTCAAGCATATTAAAATGTATGAGAAGCATTTCTATAGATTAAAATGATTATTCAACACATAAAGCAAACAGCATGTTACGATAGTTAAATTAATGCTGAAGGAATTCTATCAGGGTTTAAAAAAAATTGAAATAGAGCGAAGAAGGGTTGAAGAGAAGAGTGCATAATCTATGTCGTGGGTATAAACAGTGTATAGTAAATAAGCTAGCTCTGTCTGTTATTCACTATATGTATTCGTAGCAAGTAACAGTTACCTCGTCTCCTACAGCAGGACAAAATAACATGCAAAGTAATGGGTACAGCAGTGAAGCCATCGCTGAACGCAGCAAAGCGAAGCACTATTGACCGAAGCATATATCTGGGTGGAGTTGATCTATCACTCGCAACCTAGCGGAACGACTGTCAAAGAACTGCAGTTTTTGGAATCCAATATATCATTGTTTATACCTCCGCCACATCTGCTCCACGGCTGGGATACGGTGGCCGTATCCTCCCCAAAATTAAAAGATACCTGCTTCGACCGCAGAGGATCTGCAGTGGCCTCAGGGTTGTCTTAGGGCGTATCCCTATGAGGTTCAGGACGTCGGGGACGCAGTTGGAATGTAGGGCGGATTATGACTATTTTTTTCTAGGTGCGCCGTAGCAAAAAGTGAACCCGTAAGGATCTTTTGTAGATGGAGCATGCAATGTTCCAGGATATACAGTTCCGCGTCGCTCCCAAAGTCACCAGAGGCGACAATGCCAGACCCTCCCTTGCGCAAGACATGAGCCTGCATGGGCCTAATATAACTTCACAATCCGCCGGGGGGGGGAGATTATTGATATATAATTACTTACCACTTAGGCAACAATTCGTAAATTGGCTGCGATATCGCCTACCGCCAACCCAACACATCACGATACTCCATTGTTACTTGTGAGATCATTGTTATTTCAGCGCCCATTACGTTCGCACTGTCATTACCCTCTGATATTCACATGAATCCACGTTTTTGTGCGGTAGGGACTTGCATGTATGTCATCTACGGGGTTTGCTTATACAAATAATCAAGGTATATCACTGTAACGTAATCGCTTCTAAGTGACCATCGAATTCCCTGCTTGTACGCCGGATAGTGTGAGGACATTGTCCCAAAAGTGAAGTAAGGAACACATATGTAGGAAGCCAAGTTATCCATCTGTAGGATTTATTTTGATGTCAAGTATATTAACATGTTTGAGAAGCATAAGAGTCGCCACCCCGCCCCCCCTCGTTTTAATTGTAGTACAGTCTCAGCAAAATTGTGGAATTCGCAGTTTCTTATGAATGTAACATTATAATTGCTGGTAATACCATTGAATCCTTACAGTAGCTGTACTTCAATCTTCGTGAGGCCGGCATGCCTTGAATTTGACGCCATCCAACGTAAGTCGTATTGTTCGAGTCGTAAATGAAATTGTGGTGCTATTCCAATGATGCGATGGTCAGATCATTAATCATATGAACAGTGTTTGCTTACACAGAAATTTTTTCCAATGATGGATGGTCTCCTCTGATATGTCGATTATCATATTCATCATAAAGCTAGAGATTATATTGTCAGGTATATAGCGCTGTCAGTATCATCCGTGACTTTTATATTTAACTAAACACGCATGACACCACGCACTTGAGTGGGGAACAGAAATGAATCATCCACTATTTGTTTAGGGGGCAGAACCATTAATCATCTTATGGCCGGTAGTAAGCATGCCAACGGTGTTGCGCCAATATCTACTGAACGGTTACAAATCAGCAATATCAGGACCAGTTGATAATGCTTATCATGTAGCTTCAATGAAAAAGCGGTTATATGAACCACTAGACGAAGTATGCAGGTCATTCAGCAATATGGAGTAGGGGGCACTGTATAAGCCTGAACGGATGATATACGTATTTGATTTGTCAGAAAGAAAAGCTAATTCAAACTCAAATGACGGCCAGTCATGAGTTAATTTGTGCACAGACTGCAATTCAACAAATCAATTATAATAACGTAGCAGATTGTGGTGAGGTGATGCCAACCTAATCATTGGTACGGGATCGTCCAAAGACATGTATATGTAGACATATAGATAAATGACCACAGATAAATATATGAACATGTGGTTGCGACGGCAAGTGTTATAACGCCATTGTTTTGATAGTCTATTAGCATTTCAAATGTGCAAATGAGGCTGCATGAGGACATCGAACTTTGCCACAACCATATCAATTTGTCAGCGTTTGTACTAGCGCTCTGCAGTCGGTTGGTTCCATAAACATTATAATTGCTTGTGGACATGAAATCACATGCAATCGACTAGAGCTATAGTAAAAACCTCAACACTTAATGAGACAAATGTGCTTTCTGTATACAGCTAACGATAACATCAGCATTCCCCGACGAAGTGCGTTGGAGTTGTATCGATACTATCAATTATCGAAAATTACAAACATGTAAACGATTACTGTAATATATCACATTATTCGTGAACATTTTTGACATGGCTTGCATACATGAAATGCAATAACCACTGGAAAGTATCTAAACACGACATAACATTTAGATGTAACGTTCACGTATCTTGCGTAACTATTATTGAAATCGCTAGTTGCAATCATTCTATGTCACCATTTATACAATTATTGCATATAATAATAATAATAATAATAAAGGCGTTTCACCGCCAAATTTATACTCTGCAATACCGCGTGGCAGATCGATCGTCTTTTGGGGATATTCACAAGGCTTAGTAACAGGTAATGTCCGTAATGTTAGACGATGCCTATATGGATGTTTTGGCCTACTCAATGTAAATCGCCATAAACATGACATGGCCTGATAACATAGAAGATTAATGATCGACTCATTTAAGCTTTCTATTCTGAGTCAGACCATCGTATCAAGGTAAGATACGTTCCAATGCGTCCTAGCTAGAACCACCATCCGATGACATTGACATAGTAAGCCACGCGCTTGCTTAAATCGATCGATTAAATAGCCAAGGCATTATGTCAATAGCCACACCCGTCAAAGGTAGTAATATTTTATTCAATTGGTTTTTCAGTTGCATATAGTGATTAGAAAATACATATCATCGTTGCGAGGATTTTTTTGATTTGTAGGCATTTTAGCGAATGCTCCAAGGAATCTCAAATAATTATTACTAGTATAGGATTTATGCGACAATGTTTTTTCAATCCTTGGACGGAGTAAATATGCCCTATGTCAAATCCTATTGAGCGATGTGTCCCGTCTAATATCTTAAGTAAATTCGATTCGGTTACACAATAAACCTTACATTGGCTTCGCAGGCAATATCAGAAGGCGAGATCCGTTTGGGGTGGATTGCTTGAGTAACGGCGTCGACATTTGGTAGGGTTAAAGGTGTCTTTATTTATATATCTGTTGCATTCTCATTAAAGTTTATGTCGCATTCCGAAGTCTAAGCACGCAGATTCATATTATTTGATCGTTTGAATCGGATCGAGAAGTGCGTTCACAATGCGCATGGGACTGTCTTGGTTCCTATATTTTTTAGTATTACTGTGCGTATTTCAGATATGCAGCTTTGCTTTTGGTAGATTTATGGTTTGCAAGCTGGACTCCGGATGTAAACATATCTGACAAATATGATAAAATATAAATAACTTGCTCTTGGTATTGTAACAAATTGAAGTAATATTACATATAGTGCTTGACAATTAACATGTAAAATGAATGATGACACACTCTTTGCAGCATCTCAATTTGCTGCGGATTGTGTAGTGAACGGAAAACTTTGCACATGATTTCAGAAGTATATACAATTCAAGCCTGACCGAGTCAAGCTCAGGTTGTCTTCTACGAATTGCTTGTTTAACGATGGCGGTATTGCATGATCTAAGCGCAAGTCGCAGCTGGGGTTTCCAACATGTTATTACAATAATCGTTCCCAATATATGCCCTATATATTTATCTATAATAAAGCACATGTTAGGGCAACCTTATTTATGATTTCTGTGAAAATACTGTCACAAATCTCAAATTATTGATTTTTAATGAAGGTCCTGATCTATAAATGCAAATAACTTTTTAATTGATATTATTTCAAGTGCGTTTGGCTTATACTTATGAGCGAAGATTGTATAGAATTATTTAATTCAGGTTCAAGCAGAATATGTCTTCAATTGACTTACTCAAATATTAAATTACATTTTAGCAAATCTAATCGGCGCTTGATGAGTATGGTATTAAGCAAGGAACAGCGTTATTCAAAAGCGGTACCCACTACTCGTTCAATATTGACATGTAGAATTTGTACATTTATATAGCGAGCATTACTTCGTGAAATCCGTGTTGGTATAAGCTGATTCCTGCCACATCATGCGTAATGCCTTGACCCGGTGGATTATTGGTATCACATTGACAGTACAAGGCGCTTCTGTTTGCAACCCGGGGTTTTATTTACTTTGTCAACGAATTCGGATATTAACTGTTATGTTTTACAATACATGTTTTTTACCTACTAATGCTACGTATAAATAAAGTCACATGTTTTCGTCAACTTAGTTTTCCTGTTGCTGAATTCATAGGAAAATGTGTCAATGAATGCACACTCTGTTGAGGTCGATCAAAATAAAATCCATCAAATCACTTAGCATCGAAAAGGGTTGAATTACCTTAGGTCTTATCAGCCAGGATAATTACATTTATACTGATTTGGAACTGCAGTTCCTGTGTAATAAATCCCCTAAACATTGTATGATTGGCTGCGAGCACAGACTATTTATAGCGGGACATTTGTACTTACAAATGAAACCAGTGAATTTACCTTTCATATTAAGCATCCAATATTAGCACGATCTAACTAGCAGCATACCTACCTAAAAATGAGGCTGTCATATGTCTGTCTCGATCATGGATGGAATAACGGTGCTACTTGTTGTCCGTCTCTGACACTTAACCCGAAAACAGCGATATAACACCTTCTTCTGCTTAGTGAAAGCAAAGATTCGCTTTATTTGCCCTTTGATGATATCAACCAATCACTGAATGCCTCCTTTTTCCTATTGTTTATCCGCAAAATATGATGAAATAGCCCTATTTATGCTAACATTGAATCTTGATCAGCCCTCTTTAGTGTTGAAAAGTAGTATTCTATTCCAGGATATAAGGAATAAATAAACCACGGAACGAGAGAGAAAACTGTGTGAAGTGATCACTGAATAAATATCCATTGTGGATGAATATTCACAATACGTAAAATAAGGGACTCATCA
The DNA here is from genome assembly GCA_034190875.2 of Urechis unicinctus. Taxonomy (NCBI): domain Eukaryota; kingdom Metazoa; phylum Annelida; class Polychaeta; order Xenopneusta; family Urechidae; genus Urechis; species Urechis unicinctus. The sequence continues at coordinate 16,629,406 of CM067345.1, read as the reverse complement.
GGTTAAAATTGGATGCAGCAACGCAAAAAAATATGGATAATGTCCAACAAGTTGACTTTCGTAACAAACCTCTTGCCATCACTTATTTAGTACCAGAATACACCACATTAAGCCGATAGCATCAAATGACGTTTTAGACCAATTATATGTTACATAAATTATAACAGACGTCCGCCACAGTCATTCAAAATACGCCAGCCGCATACTACATACGCAGTCCTCAATAAGTTTGCTATAGCACATATGTTGTCTAGCAGACAAATTGTACGTGCAACACCATACAGCCACTATTATTTACCTTTTGTAGCCAAGACTCTTCCTCAGTTTAATGACACGTTGTGCTCACTCTTACATCGATTATCATTCGACATCCCGGTTATGGTAGTCGGGAAAGTCAGATATTCAGATCTGTCTCACACCCTATTTCTTGCATTCCATTGTTACTCTTCTCATCTAGCTGTTGCGTTAAATACACAGTCTTTACATTTGACGTAAAGTGCTAGAGGCATTTGATAAATCGCACATATGAAATCACACGCGGTATATCAAATGTGCATCAAAGCCTATTATTAAACCAGAGAGAATGTCATCAATTGGTTTGAATGCATATAAGCGCTGGCTTTAAAACTATTGCAACAACGACAGTCTAAGACAATGAGCGCTGGTCTACATTCAGCTATGGTCCGACAGGTAGGAGACATATGACTGTCAATTGTCAGCTTTCTGGTCGTGCACTATGTGATAACTGTCAGAGAGATTATTTCATATTCATTATTAAACCTAACCGTGGCGAGGAGTTTGATAATGCAAGATCGCTGACAAGATCGTAATTAAATGCTACTTACTAAGGTCCAATTAACGTTATTAATATATAATACATATTGCATGGCTCCTGTACTTGAGTGTAACTAGCAGTATGCTAGCTGTAAAACAATGATGAAAGCGAAATAATAATTACGCAATTAATGAAATAGCATACAGTATGTAAATTCATGGTTCTTCGCCTTTAAGTACGTAGGATAAAGTGTAGATAGTTATTAATTATCCTCTACACGCGCATTAAGATGTCATTACGTTTGTTACAGGGTCAATTCGGGAGGTAACTCGAATATAGCATATATTTACTTTGTTAGTTTTCCTTGGAAATTGTTGTGGTCCTGAAGACCGACATGGCCAAAGAGTACGGGTTGCTTGCTATGTGTGATCAATGACTCCCAGGAGCAAAGAGTAATATAACCAATTTCCAGGCGTAATATGATACATTATTTGTTGAAGCTGTTGAGGAAAAAAGAGTGTAATGAATAAGTGGCACAGTCTGGTATAACTAGAAACGACAGGCAGAGTTAAGTTTCTATGACCTTGTCTCTGCAACCCGATAAAAGCTATAGGCAGCACACAAATAGGTAGCATAATGCTTCCGAGAGTATTTCCAGTAAGCATCATTTAAAATTCACGTTCGCCAGAATCATCATGAGATGGACTCAGTGAAACAGATGGCGCACCATGCTTTGACATGAGTGTTTACGGAATTAATTCATACTAAAGTGCTATAAGTCAAACGTATCTGTTATTGGATTATCCTCTTTTTTCCCGGACAATCTATAATTGATTCATCTTTTGTAGTCTCAATTTAAACGTATTGCAAAAGTAACAGCACACAAGAGCAACATTGCAGTTGGACATCGGGAACACAAACTGTGGGATATTCAAATGCATAGAATAACTCGGAACATATGCAATGCAATGGAAGTGCATGCAAACAATAGCTATACAGCCTAACATGTATGCATACTTTCCTTATTGTTCGGTCAGTGAAAATTGACTGATCAACCAGAGATAATACACTGACAATGCTTTGTCTAAACAGGCTGCACTCCATCGATGGGCAACACATCTTATAAAACGAGGTTCGGGTAGTGGAAAACGAAAATGACGCATTTGTTCTGAATAATGTCACTCAACAGGTATGCTTTATGGTGTTTGCTTACAAGGCGGGCTCCATGTGAAGTCGATATATGATTTGCACAATCTTCGCAATCTTCGTTCAGTGTGCCCAGACAGCCATAATATTGATCCATATGGTGAAAGTGTTTGTAGAAATATAATGCTTCTTTCCGTATGTGTGCGGTATACATTTCGTTAAGTATAAACTAGGGTTAGTCGTTATTTATACCGACATGAATACGATACGATACACGGATCTGAACGCAGCCGTCGACCGCTATTTAGTGGTTTCAAGTAGCAAATGGTTTTAGCTTCAGGCTTGGAGTACATAGCCTGTTTGTTTTGTCATCTCACACACTAGCCTCAGAAGGTATTCAATTTTAATACGTTCTCTTTTGACATCTGCTTAAATGTGTTGCAGCAGTTATCAATCGCCCGAGCCATCAATGCTGGTTGAGAATATTCACGAAAGCGTAAATCGACATAATAGGCGGTAATCAGAATTATCAGAATTAACAATACTACATTAGAAATAAATGTATTTGTGGCTAAATGTGTTTCGGTACCTGGCCTTGGCTATACCATTTGGAAAAATAACAAAAATAGCAATCCACATATCAGAGAGGCCAAATGCATTAACAACATTTACCTAAGCCATGCCAAATGTGCTCTGAGAGTGATAAATACCAATTGTAAAATTGAGAAGGCCATACATACGAAATATGAATTGAGCCACAAAATCGCCAAAAAGTCTATATTTGCGAGATTATACTATTATGTCGCGAGTGTTAGAGATTATATAATCTGTTCAATTTGCTATTCAATATTATGATATTCTGCAACGGTAACGGCTATTGCGTCCTAACACTAATACATTACAGATAACGTTACTCTTCATCAGTAGTTGCTGTTCCCTCGGCCTTGGCTAAACCATCTTGAAAATAGTTGACTGCAATCATAGTGTGTATATATGCAGCCACGACAATTGCCTAAACCATGTGGTATTTGGCCGTAGAATGATGAATAGAAAGTGGCCAAATACTATTATTAGTCTTATTTCCACAATCTCTCTCCAAGGTCACACATTGAATGTTAATCCCTGGAAATGATTTGTATAGATTACAAATCAACCCGGACAATTATTAGTTTCTATTCGCACAATAGGGCTGTCATGTAGTGTTAGGTAGTGGGTATACCTCCCATTCAATATGCTATTCATTATTATGATTAAAAGCACCGAAAAAGACAGTTCGACTTAAGATCAGACACAAAATCCTCCATGGGAACGGATAGCCAATGCAGTTAGCGGACGTCTTTTTAGTCGTAACCTATATACGATTTTACGCATGCAATTGTGTATTGCTATTTTAATTAAAGCCGCTACGCAGAAGTTTCGGATAGCGTCTTGGCATATACTCTACCTTACACTAGATAATTACTTCTTTATAGATAAATGAGCATTTTGGTAGATAACATCGGAGGATTGCAGCAGCTTTGCGGAATGATCGATCGCTGTAGATACCGGATACCCGTATAGGTTTTTGTAGGACAACATACCTAATGATGCAACAGCTTGACACAGGATCCATTTTGATGATATATGGACCCGCACCTTGACCGAGTACTTACATCTCACCAGTTATGTATCACAAAGACAAATGAGTCACTGGAACTAAAAATAAATGGATTGAGTCTATGTATATGTATATATATGCATATATATGTATATATATGTATATATATAAATATATATATATATGATATATATATATATATATATATATATATATATATATATATATATATATATATATATATATATATATATACATATATATATCTGTGTGTATAAATATTTATTATTATATATATATATATGTATATTTCTATATATATATATATATATGTAGTATATCTATTTATTTATATATATATTTATATCTATATATATATATATATGTGTATCTATATATTTATGTGTATATATATATATGTATATATATATATATATATATATATATATATACCCTAAATATAATATATACACACACACACATATATATATATATATAACCGTTTTTGTGACGCCATTGTAAGCGACAGACTCATATCAGATGAGTCAATCGAGCCTCTCCTAGCCTTTGAAGGACAACGATGTTGGTAGCTCAGTACATAAAGACCAGTCATAAGCTCATAAGCAGAGGGCCAAGCCTGTGGTCGACAATATCGACAACGCAGTTCGCAACGCCTTCTCTATAATGCCTTTTATGCAATAGAAAGGTAGCTTAACCAGGGGTCAGGCGGAAAGGTCCATTCGTGGAGCTCCTCTGCCAGTTGGCATCTGGCTCTCAGCCCCTCAGAGGTGTGATTTACATCGCGTTGCGAGAAGTTAAACACAAGAATGCAATTATACACTTGAGGGGGGGGGGCCTCTTCGGTCTGGCTTATTCAGATTAACAAGTCATACATAGAGGAGACGTTGATATACAAAAAAAGACGGCCCTCATTTCAATGGCATGGCGGATGCTGACTATACGTGTCTTCCCTGATGCTCCGGGGACCCTGAAAAATATCGCAAGCACAAATTATCACTTGTAAAGCATTGGCATTGCCTGTGGCCTTAGTTATCCGATGTGTAATCGATAATTGGAAGCTCGTGCTCTAGCCTATATGCAAATCTGCTCTTAAAGAATGGAAAGTGACTTTCCAGCCCCTCAAGATCGAAAAGAAATATAGAAGCGGTAGTCGTCGGCGGGGCTTAGATCCTCGTCCGTTGATTAATCGTTGCACCTGCTCCAGTTCCTATATAAGTTGTGTTTCTTTCATATGAGGTATATATCCCTATATTGTGTATTCTTTCGTTCTCAGACGCACATATGTCACTGTAGCAGTGGCACACATCATAATCAATGAATAAAGTCTCAAGATGACTGATGCTGATCACTATGTTCTTAAAATGGCTCGCACTAAGTCAATGCCTCCGGTCTTCAATGCAATTGTTGATGTCAAACTAAGGAAAGAATTCAAATGAACTGTTCCGGCCATAATTACATCACAATCGCCAAGTGGAACTCTACTAAGAGTATAGACTGCCGTGGACGCATCTCTCAGCCAGTGACATTGATCGGGTTGCCCCTATAATGTGGCATGCAGTACCCTCGTGAGGTAGTTGAATAGTGTATTAAATGTGTATAATGGAATATGAAACCCAGGGTTCGATGAATATGTTTACAAAGACACATCTGATGATGATGCCGCTAATCTCATGTCTGAACAAGACTTTGATAATGCTATTAATGATAATTTATCAATGCATCTGCGAACAGGCTCAAAATGGCCTACGTTTCGTCTGAGAATTACAAAAAGACGTGCCTTGCTCGAGGAATTGAAAATAAGGCAGAGCAAAACCTTGAATAAAACTGCTGTGCCGGCTTTCTCTAGGATCTACTATGATCAATATCATTTGCCATACATTTTTGTTTTTAATGTGTCACAGTGACGATGATTTGATCCACCAATATCTGAGCCCCAGCATGTGTGTAAAGTGCAACAAACGGGCGCGATGTCACTTTCTTATTTGTCGTGTTTCTGGTGTATTACAGCTTTTCGCAAGAATGATGAGTATTCTATGCCATTCCGAACAGTGCTCCCAAATGCTTCTTAAAGCACAACCTGGTCGATGAGGTGCAAATATCCGTCTACTTGAATATCATTGGAAGCTGACAATATTTTATTCCATAAAATTACTGGAACCTTTCGCATTCCGTGACTGTTTCTTAGTGACTTGTGAATTTGCAATTGTATCATTTCCAGCACACTAACAATACACAAATTGTACTAACCTTATGTTTTCTGAAAAGACAAGTACACTAAAATAGACACTGACATACGAACTTGATCTCATGATGCTACGGATGTCTATGATAAACATATATATTTATGTAGATAGATATAGAGAGAGATATATAGATAGAGAGAGAGAGATAGAGATAGAGAGAGAGAGAGATATATATAGAGAGAGAGAGAGAGAGAGAGAGATAGAGAGAGAGACATATAGAGAGAGACATAGAGAGAGAGAGAGAGAGAGGAGATAGAGAGATATCTAGAGATCGAGAGATAGAGAGAGACAGAGCAATATCAATAGAGAGAGAGGATAGATATATTAGATACCCACATCTCTATATAGATAGAGAGAAGAAAGAGAGAGAAAGAGAGAGGGGAGAGAGACATTTAGATCTCTAGAGAGAATCTCTCTCTGAGAGAGAGAGAGAGAGAGAGAGAGAGAGAGAGAGAGAGATAGAGAGATATCTATATAGAGATCTATCTATATCTTCTAAATGAAATTATGGAAAAGGAACTTGGGAGGCCTGAAGGGAGGAGATAGAGAGAGATAGATATATAGAGAGAGAGAGAGAGAGAGATAGAGAGAGAGAGAGAGAGAGAGAGAGAGAGAGATAGAGAGAAGAGATACAGATCAGCAGAGAGACATAGAGAGACAGAGAGGATATACCCACAGATATATATAGAAATACAGAGAAATATATATAGATATTTAGATATAGATATCTTCCTATAGATCTATATAATATATATATATATATATATAGATATATATATATATATATATATATATATATATATATATATATATATATATATATATATATATATATATATATATATATATATATATATATATATATATATATATATATATATATATATATATAAATCGGTCGATCAATTGCGTGGCTATAATATCAGTCCATGTCATGTGAAATTATGGAAAATTAACTTGTTAGGCCTGAAGTTAGGAAAGATATTCACATACGTTTTGTCCTACATTACGACAATCATCTCCTCGTTAGATATCCTAAGTGTCGTTAAAAAAAGAGCAGCAGACGAATAGAGACATCACATGTTTGGTGATAGTGTAGCATGCTCTCTTTGTCAGGTCACGGCAAGGAGCGACCTGGGATGCTCCAAGCCAATTTCGGCCCTCGTTTGGATATCCGTCGGCGTTTAAGTATAATATTTATAAACCATCTCTGTATCAATTGGATATTGCTGATTGGATTTCATAGCCATTTTTTACTGATCAGTGCTATGTTTGTTATCAATGTGGGTATGAGGGACAAAGTCACGACTGCAATCCACTAGATGCGATTATTAGCGATTGTCCTCTAAGAAATGAATGCGGTGTGTCAGAGGCCTAAATAGCGATAGAATCTCGCTTTGTCTTTGTTCATGCCTGGCATTTCCGTTTGATATTTTATCCAGCTGACCATTTTACATGATTGTATATGGGTAGCCACATGCATTTACGTGACGGCATATAGTTGGAAATATAAGCTGCTCCAAATTAAATAGTTTGTTTTCAAAATCATAACATGAAATTAGCATGTCGTAATGTATATTTCGTCAATATATTATTTGTTAGGTTAATAGCATACTATTTCAACTTGGCAGTAAAGAAAATTTTCTCAGAAGGTGTTGCAAGCTTTGTTTCTGACTTATGTTTGCAGAAAAATGTCTATTTTTGAACTAAACAGTTACAGAATCAGCGTTAAGATTGCATAGTGTTCAGATGGTAATGTTGATTAGCGTACGTTCTCACACAAAAGTCTTTGCCACGTATATAGCGATAATGTGAGATCAAACAGGCCATTTCAGACCGGTTTGAGTAGCAGCCTTATTTACGAATCCTACAGCCTGGTGGCTTGTTATGTTGTAGGTATTGTGTTTTCACAAACGTTGCTGATCATTTTTGTATACTTCAAAGTTAAATGATAGGTAAATAACATTTGCAATACCACGTGGAGGATACGGTTACTGCAAGCATTTCATGAGAAAAAGGGTTAAAATATGGACAAGGATATATCTTTGCTCTCGGAACATATCTGTTTGTATAATATAACAGCGCTATTATAATGACCTATGTGTCCTAGTTTGATGTGCCTCAAACAATATAAATGCGCTAAACCTACTCAATTTATCTCTGTAATTTTGTACTGTGCACTTGCTCTCACGAAAAATTTTGAGAATGTTTGCTATACTTATAATGCTAGGTGTAAAACCTTGCTGGGTGGCAAGGTACATCTGCCCGTTACATAAGATTGCGCTCATTGCCATATCTGAATACATTACCCATGAACACAGGTCGTATGCGCGTATCTACCCATATATGAAAGATAAAGCGCACCAACAAGTGAAAGCTCGAAATCATTGCAGGTATGAGATCACAAGTCTAGGTAATAAGGACGATTTCGGCTTTTTCTTTATTTGAAATAACTATATATTTAAAGTGTTTATGTGGCAGTTAGCATTCTGTTTCTTGATATATATCCATATTAAAGCAAACATTCTGTTATTTTCCATCAAATGTGAATACACATGTCCATGAACTGCATTCCTGTCAAAGGGGATATTTGTACTTCAGCGGGCGCGTTATAGGTCATATATGGTACTACTAGAACATTTACTTAGTATGCCGATAGTTAATGCAATTCATCACCAGATTTTATCCCACAAACAGACAAGTACTCGGAAGGAGTGTTTTTGTGTACAATGCCGCACATCTACGCATGAACTTTTTTCAAGGTGCAGTGCTATGTACCCATTGTACACACTTACTCAGTGTATAGCTAGCAAGTGGTTGATTACGAGGTGAAAGGATGGTCCGAGCGAAAGGGGATAATAAACATGAAGGTAATGCGTTAGTCGCCGGACTGCTATAAACATAGTTGACAGACAATCATTCCTCTTTGGTTAATGTGACGATATGTGTGAGCCTGAGGAGGAATTAGCTGTTGTGTATTTGCAGTTTATAGAGTTGGAAACTTAAATTTAATGATGATAAGTTGACACATGATTATCAATATAATGCACAGGATTGATGTACAAAACTGTGGGAATCAGGGCGGATTTATGGCAGATAAAGATCGGTTACAGAGACAAAAAACTGTTTGCATGGTGATCACATTCACAGCAATTAACATAAATTTGATTATGGCGGTTTAACACGTGCCTACCATTCATTACACGCATGCCATGCATAAGGAGAAATTGTTATCAACTGCAGCCCTACGCCGAACATCCAAACCCAATAAGCGCAAAGTAATTGCAATTCTGTGTCATCTTTAGCCATAATTTCATGCTACGCAATACCGGGCCTCATGCTTGTTGTTTGTTATAGAATACGCTGGCTCGGGCCGCATAGAGTAGTCGTTTTATTTTTCAGACTACATAAGAATTATGAACAAGGCTCCATTTGATACAATACAGCAGGAAACCTGGACACTGAACGAATGATCCCCACGCATGAGGCTGATGTGTTTGTTTGTCTTACCGGCCAGCTGCAGTCTGGACTGATTTCTAAAACTTTATCTAATTTGATTATGCGACGCTGAGTAAGTGACTCCTTGTGTGAAGTGTACAGATTTGTATGCCCATCACGTAAAAGCGTCAACAGATCAGTTTATGAATGACGAACTGATTAGTGTACGGTTATTGCTGGTGTCCCTCTCAGATCAAATGACATTGGCACGGCCCTCGCTCCGCAAGCCTCGACACTATATCAGAAGCACCCCTGCGTAGGGAAAAATAGTACAAATACGGTGAAACAATAGGAATAGAGAATACGACGCAAACATTCCCTAACTCATTCCAAAGATAAAACGATCTCTTTGAATGGATCGATTGCAATAATGGAAATGATTTGGTATTGAGGTATGACTTGATACATATGTCCACCATTGCAGAAATAGAAGGATCCACGAAATAATACCCCGCCATTGTGTTAATATCTTAACCAATCTCCCTCTTTCTCTTTCTCCTTCGCTTTCTCCTTTGCTTACACGGTTCTCTCGTTTTTGCTTTCTTTCTCTCTCTCCCCCTCTCTCTCTCACTCTCTGTCTCTCCCTCTCTAGTTGGCTAAGATCTTTATCTACTTTTTTTAAAAGGGAATGTTTAATCACTGCATCCATGTTTATTTTCCACGCCCACTTTCTCTCGCAAGAATAGTACAGTCATGTGGTATTCAAACTGGTGGCCTGTGTATAATCTTTAGCGATGACGCTTTGGACAAACAAAAGCCATCCACCCAAGTAATGTAACTTGTGTATTTACAAGTTTTACAAATCATGTAATATCCAATAGCCCTTATCTCTACCGTTTACTCTGCGCGATGTGCATTACACCTGATTCGTGCGGATTGATCTCACCTATCGACGCTCTGCGTCTGCAGATATTAGTAGTCACTACCGAGTGACATTATCCACATGGGATATTGATCCCCAACGCAGCTAGTTTACTATAAAAACCCAAATAAGAACAACAGAATAGATATATGATGTGACATCGTGCGTTTTATTTGTATATGGAACATAGCAGATTTCAAATCCATGTTTCGTCAATAGTTTTGCGTCCCTTAAAAAATACAAGTCATGCAATTATATAATTTAGAATGATTTTGAAACACTGGAGCCCCTAAATGACAGATCCAATGAATGTACATTCGTTCAATTTGTATTGCAAAACCCGACAATAGCATATTAGTGAAAAAATATGGTGCAACACATAATGTGGTAAATGTGTCTGAATGAGATGTACGACGCAATCAGGCAATTTTCTGCTTGAATGACGATAAATTGAATGGGCTGCAATCTCGATAATTAGTCCTCATGCATCGATAACTAAATCAGATGCTCATTAATGTGAATAAGTATGGTTGTATGTAGCTATGAGTAATGCATAATAGCAACGAACAAATGAGTTGTAGCACAGTTTATTCACGATTGAATTGAGAATAGGTGGGTCGCCTCAGGAGGATGTACCGCAAAGTTTGAGGAAGAATGGGTGTCAAAACTTGTATTAACATCATCAAATGAATGCAGTGTAGCAGCTGTAAAGGCTAGCAACATTTGCTACATAATCATACATATATTTGTTGATCGCTGCAGCGAATTTTCTATCAAGCAATGGCGACTTCGACGAGGAAAATCCTCTATTTTGTATTCTAGTCTTAAATGCACAAGTCAAGACCAGGCGATAACCAATGTATATTCATTTGCCCAATAGTACCTTATATATTCAAGTCAATCAGCTCAGACATGGTCATCATAACTTGCGTTTGACGACTAATTACGGGTTTAATTCTATTGTATTAACGCACGTGTACTTGTGGAACTCATAGAGGCACACCCACTATTCAAGTAAACAGGCAGTATCAGCAATGATTATATTTGCTGTCGAGTGTCAACCCATGGGGCGACAAATTACCAATAAAAAGTTCTACACATCTGTTCGATAGTAGGCAACCGTTTGTAAACTGTACATATAACTCGATACAGAGCCCATAAGATGCCCAGATGTCTTGGATGACCACTTTGTCTAGGTTTGTTGTATAACGCGCAAGAAATGAAATATTCGATGCACTATGTTAATTATCTGAGTACGGCCGGTGCGGCTCGGGAAATCTATAAGGCTGTTGGCAAAACAAAACCATCATCGGACGAAATTTATCATAATCCACATGTCAAGGACGGTTTGTGTAGCAAACCACCAACTCAGTCAAACCCTTTGTGACAACGTCTAGGGAGATGCATTGACAACTGACGGCAAGAAAAATATTTCTATTGTGATATTACTCTCCGGGATCAAGCTGTGTACTTGACCCTCACCAGCGTGAATCAGCTTTTTGGCACTGGAGGGTTGAATGATAAATGGGTTGATTATAATTGCATCAGTGGTACTGCTGACGATCATTGATAGTCGGGGAACCAATAAGAGTATTCATTTTTCAGACTGATAAATGTTCTCGTGGTCTGGGGTCAGTATGCTATGACAGCAGCATTCACTTACGAATGCCGCATCAGAGGAAAGTAATTCTCGTCTCACAGAAATTGATTATATTTGAAATTATATAGATGCATAAGACAAATGGATGCATTAAACGCCTGTGAATGTAAATTATAAAGCGTTATACGCACACTCATTGCGATCATTATCAATGATTGCTTATCTTACTGCACATTCTCTTTGCCCATTATAAATAGTTCTTTTCTAGCCTACAATGATCATCAACTGCTTAAATGACTCTGTACACAACACACGTGGTTTTTTATATATCAGACGACATTATATCAATGATAACACTCACTCACATGCACGAACACACACTCACACACACACATATATAAACACACACACGTACACACACACAAGCCTCTAGTTAAAGTCACATTCAAGAGATGACCCTGAATAATATATACAGTATCAGTCAATATAAACGTTGCAACGTACAGCCTAAATTGATTTACACCTGCAAGGCGGAGCAAAATTAAGGCTGCAATACAGACTGGAGACTAAGATCAGCCGCCATAGTGAACATAACCTTCTCCCCGCCCGTTTACCCCATACGGCATACTGAATCCGTCATACCGACTTCAGGTCAAATAGAGGTCATCTGTCTTTGACCTACATGAATTTAAACCATGGGTTATAGGTAGAATGCAAGTAACAAGGCTCTTTGCACATAACTTCATCCTAAGACTCATGTCAGGCTAAATAGAACTACTCAACTAGCATATTTTTCGGAAACTTTGGGTGGCATGGTGGCGACAAGAACTGCAATGGTAATGAATAAGTTTACGAAGATGAATTATCGCCTGTCAAAAAGACAAATATTGCAATTGTACAATAACGTTCTAGCCCTTGCTACAGTACCCGTCTAGCATCTCGCCCTTGCAGAACCAACATATGATAGATACTGACATGCTGGCACTTTGGTGGGCTGAGTGATAATGGAATTAATTTCAATTACGAATTATTATTGTTGGGCCTAAAAGCACGACGGCATCCACCGCAAGTGTGCACTAATTGGGAGCCAGTATAGCAACGCAAGTGATTTTGTAGGTGGAAATATGTCACTCTTTTCAAGTATTTCCCTCTAAAGGTATAATGAATATTTTAATTGCAATGATGTAAGGAAGCAAATAATCCATTATAATCGGTGTATAATCTACATGAAATGGCTACAACTGTTGTTATTTTGTTATTACACCATCATTGGATGCTTACAATGGCAAAGGATCACTACTTTCCTAGCATCTTACGCTACCAACCTAGATGCTGCATCCATGGCAGCGACAACTGGTATAATTGTCTACGGCCGTTTCCGTGCGTGCGCGCGTTCTGAAAAAACCACTGATAAAAATATATATGCATGGTTCTGAATTATAGATAATAGTTCTATTTTGCAAAAATCTTGCAGCACAAAACCATGTTATGAGGAAGGGCATAAATAGCCGCTGATATCTAATCGATAGATTTCAAAGAATTATCCTTGATAGGTCCACAATTCAACCGAGGGAATATCCAACCCTACACATGGCGATGTCTTATCGTATGTCAGTACTAACTTTCATCACTGTTCATAATATTTGGTAAGCAGCGTCACAAATATGACATCCATTGTTATAGCTCAATCTATAGTATACAGTCGTCTCGATATCAGAAGCATATATACACTTGATTTTGCTCCATCATGTAAGCAGAGGCCTGTATTGCACTTTTAAACTTTCACCGTTAATGGCTACAAGAGTTCAGGAAAGAATATTTATGTTACATTTTTTAGATCGCGAATAAATTACAAGAACAAAACCTCACAGACATGGTTCATGAGATAAATATGTGCCCAATATATTCACGTGCGGTCCACATTGATCATGGACAGTAAACAGTCTAAATTGCCAAGTGCAGGCAAAGTCGAAATTGGAGTGAGGACCTAAAACCATGGAGTGATCGATCATGTGTTTGATGGATGATGCTGACGACCTATAAGATGAGCCAGAGATCAATCACAGCTTTTATCTGTAATTGGTGATTTTTAGTTGTAATCCATCCTTTCATCGAATCAACAACAATAGCAATTATGATCGACCGCATATATATATAAATATATATATATAAATATATATATATATATATATATATATATATATATGTGTGTGTATATATATACATGTATATATAAGTATATATTTTTTATAAATATATATATATTTTAATACATATATATATAAAATATATATATATATATATATATATATACATATATATTTATGTATAATATATATATAAAGATATATATTTATATATATCTACATACATAAATATATATATACACATATTTATATAAAATATATATACATATACATGCGTACATATGTGCTTATATATATACGTATATATATGTATATATAAATATATATATTTTATATATATATATGTATATATATAAGTATGCATATATAAATATATATATAGATAGATATATATATATATATATATATATATATATGCACAAAATATACATATATATATGTATTTACACAGGCAATTATATATATACACATGCATATAGATGTATATATTTATATATATATATATATGTTTTTCATGTATACACGTTAATATATTGGTATATAAATATATATCAATAATTATATATATGTAATTATATATAAATATGCACACATGGCGATATATATAAATATATAGATATATATATATATATGTATATATGTATATATATGTAACATACATATATATATACATATACATATGTATAAATATATTATATATTCATATTATATATATATTCATATATATATATATATATATATATATATATATATATATATATACATATGTATTTACGCACTCACACACACACACACACATATATGTATATATATATATATGTATATATATATATATGCATATATATATATATATATGTATATTTATTTATATGCATATATATACATATATATATATGTATTAAATTAGGCAGATATATATATATACACATGCATATTGATGTAGATATGTATATATATATTTGTTTATTATGTATACATGTTAATATATTTGTTTATAAATATATGTATACATGTATATGTATCAATTATTATATATATATAATATATATATATACATATATGCACTCGTAAATATATATAAAAATATATAGATACATATATATATGTATATATATATATATATATATGCAGCATATACATATACATACACATATATTTATGCATATATATATTCATAAACTCAAATATATATATACATATTAACATATATATTTACACACACAGATATATACTTAGACATTTTTCTACGCGGGCCTTACTGATCGACTTCAAAATTAGAACTGATGACGTTTTGATCTAGTGTTTGTTTGTGCTTGTTTCTTCCGACCGGTATCTCATATTGCGATGAAACTTCCAAATATTTCATACTACCGGTTTTCTTAGCATTTGCAGGATTATCGGTTATGACATCAATGGCACCGTGATAAGGCCCAAAAGATTAATGTGTGGATATTGCTATTTCCAAGGTAACGCACTCGAATGATGATGCGGATATTACTACTTATGCATATAATCTCTCGAGAGCAATACAGGGGAAAAGTTTATCACTATACTATTGACTGATGTTCAAAAAACATTGGTGAATTCCCGCCTATTTGCTATGTGTCAGCTGATGCACTCAGACCCAAAAAGGCATGAAATCTTTAGCACAAAACCAATAGTGCTGAACGAATATACATTTTGAATTGAGCAGTAGCTCAATTGTCCGTATCAGAAACGATATCACGCAAAAAGAGGAACATTCTGAAACTTAAAATATGCTGATGAATATTGCCAGTTTCGAGCGAATATTATTCACCAAATTTATGGGAAGTATGACTGTAATCTGCATTTTAACTTTTTCGAAGTTTGAATAAATATGTAACGAAATCATTCTATTGGACCATTTGATAATGGCGCTACAAGTTCGTGTTAACATTGAACACATGCATGCTTTCGAATCACTTACCTAATTACCCGGTCGTTTAATCTGCATCATAAACTATCCTTGTTTAAGGCATACAAATGCTCTTATGCTATTTTTAGAAGACAGCACCAGCAGCTGATCCATTGCAATTATGTATCATGAGCTAATGCGTCTATTAATTGTGTTTTTCTGTACATAACGATGGTCATGACGTGCTAAGGGTTGATAACGGAAATAAAGTGTAGCACATCGAGCAGGTTAACACAAGAATGCTTACAAATGCCGAGACTTCTAAACAATCGCATCCCTATAAATCATCTGTTCTCACAGAATCATCACCACACAGTACAACTTGGACTAAGTGAATAGGCACCATTTGCTTGGTATATCTGGCATCCCTCATGACTCAGTGCATCGGTCTGGTCCCTATCTGTAAAACTACATGAACAGTGCTTATGCTATGTGAGGACTACAATCTACTAATAACAGGGAACATATTTGCATTACGCATACGATTTGGCAAATGGTATGCCAATCTTATTTCCCAAACGCATAATAAATGCCACCGGCCATCCCAACGACAATAGCAACTTGTGAAGTGGCAGTGCTACACTCGAAAAAGTGTCACGAAAAAGAAGTTTCGACGTAATAATCTACCAGTATCCGAAGCCAAGCTATATACAAATATACATATATATTTACATATATATTTATATCTATATATATATATATATATATATATATATATATATATATATATATATATATATATATATATATATATATATATATGTGTGTGTGTGTGTGTATATATATATAAATATATATATATATATATATATATATATATATATATATATATATATATAGAGAGAGAGAGAGAGAGCGAGAGAGAGAGAGAGAGAGAGAGAGAGAGAGAGCGAGAGAGAGCGGAGAGAGAGAGAGAGGAGAGAGAGAGACAGAGAGGAGAGAGAGAGAGAGAGAGAGAGAGAGAGAGATATATTTATGATCGGCGTGCTGGTTTACAACACGCACATATATATATATATATATATATATATATATATATATATATATATATATATATATATATCTATATATATATATATATATATATATATATATATATATATATATATATATATATATCTATATATATATATATCTTCCATACTATTCCCCCTTTGACAACTTATACAAGATTTTATGCTCACCCTAACTAGTTTACCAACAAACTAGAAAGGCTCTCGGCCTCGTGGGAGGGAAGGAGGGGTGGTTGCTAGTTTGTATATTAACTAGTGTGCCCCCAAAGGCCAAGGTGTCTATACTGTTTGCGGCTATTCACCGTTTTGAATCAAAGGGAGAGAGTGACGCCTTGTTGATGTGGCGCCCATATATCTTATGACAATCACTACTCTCCTTGACATAGGTGTTTCTTAACCACAACCTTCTACACTCCCTTAGCCTTTTTATCTCACCCTCGTCAGACATCAGGATAGAGTACATCTTTGGGTGCAGACCAGCATACTCCTTGATGGGCACATCGGACTGGCCATGAGCATGCGTAGTTTTTCTTCTTCTGTCGAGCGCACAATCTTGACGTGGACTCGCCTTCTGAGATTCTTCATGGTTTTACCGAGCATAGAGTTGTTCATCAGGTTGGCGGCAATCTTACGCAGGTCTGTGTTCATGCAAATGTAAGGCTCCATCCAGGGGCTCTGATTGAATACAAGCGCACAGTGCATCTTGGTAAGCCTCATTCCCAGAGATCGGTCAAGCTTGAGATTCCAATATCGGACCACATACTCTCTTTATTGCGATGGTTGGGTACCAGCTTCTCAATTCCGGTGCTCCCCAATGCACATAGAAGATCCATCTGGTAGTCTGGCAACCATTCATTCTGTCCAGACATTTGCTCTTGCGCTAGTGGACGATCATTGTGATCAGCATGTAACTCTGCAGGGTATTCCAGATCAACTTCGAGTATATATCTGGTTTCGTCATTATCGGGATGGTCCTATATCCGTAGATCGGCTGGCTGATTAACCCACTCAATACACACAGTAGGCAAAAGTTGACTCATCGCCCACCCATACAGGTTGTTAGTGTCAAGGTACTAGATATAACTCGTGGCTTATCATGCTCAAAGCCCGATACGTACGGATTATTAGCTTTAGCGTGACGACGTGATACCATGCTTATGCCACCGTGCAGGCCCTTCGTAATTAAAGTGTTTGTCATAGTCGGTGAGAAGCTCGAGCTCCACCCCTGTGCTCTTAACAAGCCCATCCCATGAAAGGCCAGGACTGGTATAATAGTGAGCTGGATCTAAGCCATACTGCTTAAGACGGAATATCTCAAATACATCTGCCAAGAGTATTTCATCTGTGCGCAGTTACAGGTCATGATAGTCGCCCATATTTTTACACCCAAACACGTTCGAGACATTCTGTGCATGTTCATAGTCTGCAGCAGATATACCTTGCTCAGAGAGCTTGCTGTCAAACTTCTGGATTGGCATCAAACGTATCCAAGCCTTCCATAAACTCAAGGGATACACATCCTTGCGTAGTAGCAGCCGGCGTTTTGTTTCCTCGGGCCAATACTTAGCTGTCACTGCAAAGACGTCTGGGTTGTTTATAGACACCAGCTTGTCAAGCAGAAAACAGAGGAACATGAGCCATGTGGTTACGGCTATTTAGTTGCAGTTGTAATGGTCAGACCCAAGCCCCTGTTGTCATGTGTGTAAAAACTGGGCGGGGGCTCTGTCTGCGACCATTGTCATATAACATGTAAGTACAGGGGGGCAGCCAACAATGCATGCAACCTAAAGCTGCTGTTGAATCCTGAGACAACGGCCGTGCCTGTAGTATTCCATAACCTACAGGGCAATGACTCCCATCTCTTGATGCAGGCCGTAAGCAAGGTGGAAGGTAAGATCAACTGTATCCCAAACAATATGGAGAAGTATATATCCCTATCAATTGGACAAATACACTTTATTAGCAGTGCACAGTTCATACTGGGCTCGCTTGACAAGCTGGTGTCTATAAACAACCCAGACGTCTTTGCAGTGACAGCTAAGTATGGGCCCGAGGAAACAAAAGGTGCAGGGCCTGAAAGTTTCACTGTGAGCGCCTCAAAGTCGGCGAAGATAATATAAGGGGCAGCCAGCTGCTTCTGCCAGTTCTGGAAGGATAATATGTTCTTCCTCAGGCATATCCACTCGCACAGCAGTTTGCCCTATCCCCATACACTCAGGTTTGTGCACATAGACCAGTTTATCAGTGGCATTATCATGTAGGCATCGCACACAGAATAACTTGAAATGTTCGTATTTACTCTGATCATACAGCAAGCGATTCAGATTTTTGATTTGCGCGTAATGAAACTTACCATCCTCCTCAGTCATCATGAGGTTTATACATGGACCAGGATGATAACTGATGTGGTGTATGATAGTGGCCCTCCCATCCCAGCCAAAGACGTTCAAGGCTAGATTAACATGCTTGTCTACCTTTTCAATACGCGTTTACCTTCCGACAGGGTTAACAACCACTGAATGTTATGTTTAGATGGTCGCTGTGGGTCCTTGACAACCGGGTGCAGAGCAGACTCAATAGACCATAGATAGTAGTTGTCTTCAGTGGTTTTTATGTTTATGATTACGTTCTCAGCTGCCAGCTTACTTAGTAGGAGCCACCTCTTAATGGCTGGTAGTTGACAATATCAATCCACAAAGCGGTGACTGCTGCTTAACATGGCGCGGGAGGTGCTTCCCCAGCCTTTAAAGAAGCAAATATCTCACTGTATACTCGGTCAATTCCATTACGGTTTTCAAGTTCTCGGAGTGCAACCTTAGATCGTTGGTAAGGTGGTTCAAAACCGTGAATTGTATCATAATCGTTTTAAGCTTTACATGATTGCGTATTGTGAGTCATGTTTAATATATATATCCGTATCTCTAAATGGAAATTTTATGATACAAAAAAGACAGCGACTAGACAGCGCCACAGGATTTCTATTTTTATACAGCAGGAAATTCATGTTCATTCTTGGAAATCATGTAACTGGTGTCTTTATGGGAACAAACAAACAGCGGTTTCATAAAAGGAGGGTATCTTTTGCTCCTTGACTCCAAGTGGGCGACCTGGTATGACGGAAGAAGGCTTTTTGTGCAACTCGTTTTGCCTTTATAGCGTCTTTAGGTTTTTTTCCCAGTCAAGCGGGTCAACTCATTATTTATCACAGAGACTACAGCCTGCTGTCAAAAAACCCACTCATTCGATCGTTTTCAAGTATCCCTTAACTCCACGGCATACTGGTGTCCGAAGAGTCGTTCAGCAAGTGTGTGGTTAAAGCACTCCACTATAGCCTGGTCTCGATGGATATTCACACGGCCACACCTGACCGAGACTCCATGTTTTGCAAACAGCTGATTCCCTGCTCCCATAAGCTCCCGTCCGGGGTCGACCTGATGTAGTTTTGGCCAATGCAGTTTTCCTCACTTGTATATTCTTTAAAGTGCACCTGCGACCTCTTTTACCTCTTTTGTAGTTAATAGCTCAACTGCTTTGAAGCGTGAGGCCATATCCACCACTATGAGGGCGTACTTATAAGTCTGGCGTTTCACAACATCATGATGAAAGAAATAAGAGATCGGCTTGGTGAACCTCATTAGGGCCAGACACATACAACTTTGATCTGGGAATGTGTTTTGGCATTGGCAGGTAGATTTGCCATATAGCTTGCTTTGTAAGCCACCCCCTGGCAACTTCCTCAGAAACCCTCGCTTTTGTTGCAAGCTTCTTGTTAGCTTTAATGGCTTTCCAGTAGCCCTTAGGACAATAGTAAATCTTTTACATGCGACCCATTGTTATATAGTAATGAGTTTCTAAATGTCTAGTAAGTGTTTGGGTTTATGCAAACTATTGAGCAAGCTTAAACCTGAGGCTCAGAGTCCAGTGGGTCAACGGATTAACCTGTAATCAGGAAGTTCTCATGCATAGCCTCGTCAACATCCCTGAAAGTATGATTGGCATGTCCCTTGCAGCCGAGCTGCTCATTGATGAAGTCTAACCGCTCAGTTCGTTTTAAAGCCCATGCTGCATGATCAGATTGTACCTGTTTTACGTTCCGCGTCCACTTGGATGCTTTGTAACTTAGAGAATAAGAAGTTGCTCCCAGAGAATGCAAGGGCGTTGACAAGGGCACCTCCAACAAATAGTGCAATCGATTGGACACCTTGGACTATTGGCACACTAGTTTACCTACAAACTAGCAAGTTCCTCGGCCCCGTTTGGGGGGTCTGGTCCGAGGGTGAGCAAAAAATCTTGTATAAGCTGTCAATGGGGGAATAGTATGGATGAGTAGTGGTGCGCTAGAACCGCTATTCTCCATACTACTATGTTATTGGTGTAGACATATCCATCTACTGACAAAACGAAGAGTTGAGGGAGTATCCCAATCGAATGTAATAACAATCGGCTACATTTTAGACATGTATTGGCTTGTAAGGTGTTGAACGCATGAGCATAACAAGCACAATGCTATATATTCACGATTGCCGCGGGTACAGCTGATTATGCCGAAAATTTATATGACCAATAACTATTTGATAATAACATCCCGGCGCATTTTCCATGCACATGTCGTATTAATAAAGGTGTCTCGTGGTTATCTGTTGTGCTTGATAATCACTCCAGCGTTCATTGAGATAGCATTAGTCTTCGCATACGAAACAAAACGAAACCATGAATTTTCCGACAGAAAACATCACGTACATCAAGTAAAGTGAAACATATATATAACGGAATCCGATCAACTCGACGGTTTTACATTGTCCAAGAGCCTCCATCAACACCAGTTGCCACAAACCTGATCATTTATAGACGTCGCCCATCAACGAGTCTATTTTGGCAAATTAATTGTTGGAACTAATCATTACCGTGTGGCCTTATTCACTGGAGATGTTATGGCAGAATGAAGCTATTTAGAATCGAACGACACTACTGCATTGCTCAGCTATGTGTGCAAAGTATGTGTTACTAGAATTTGAAATATAGGCATTCGGTGATCATCTGCACTCAATTAATCGGCGATACCTTTTGTCGCTCAAAACAGAAAATCTTGTGCTTGAAGCTGTTGTTATTTCGTCCAGTAATTACTTTTTTGCCCAAATGCAATATATGTAATTGATAACACGCTTTCTAAATAGGAAGTACTTGATCCCCTAATTAGAAGGTCGAATGGGTGTCCGACGCATGTAGTATGTAAGGCAAAGCACGACAGTAGATCACGGGTTATATACAATGATATAACGCACTATAAGGTCTATGTGCCTAAGCAAGATGTTTGACGCAATCGTACGTATTTCGACCTAAAAGAAAATAAATTTTAAAGGTTATAACCTCGAACTAATATCTTGAAAGTTTGTTGAATTATGGCGCCCATTAATGTTTTTTTAGTTGTAAGGCTTTATTATTCATATAGTGCATTTGACCCATCCGACTGATAAGCTCAATTAGTGTCATACGCCAGTGGGTTTAACACGCCTCACTCAAGAGGGCGCCAGGGATCGTAATAAGTCTCTCGTATAAAGTGCACTCGACTGGGTCTGCAAGAATCGAGTGCACGATTGAACCTAAGACAGTGATTGCATTCGTCCTTGGCAGAAAATTAAACTGATGGGAAACAAGATGACAGGTGATTGATCAACATTGGCAGGCTGCTTTGTTTTCGTCCAACAGACAATTGTTCATTTGCTGGCTTAGCACCATTCATATATACAATATATGTTAAGAGTGGAACAAATTCGGAATAAGGGCAGTGATCCAAATTAATCAATTTTCATGCGACCTTTGTGTTGTCCGTACATATGACCTCTATCAATTGCCACTATTTACATAAACACGCTTTGGTTCAGTCTATAATAAGACCATTTCCACGCCAATATCAGGTCCTCGTGAAATCAAGCTACCTTAAAAATCACTCATAGACTTACCCTTTAGAGAGAACGATGGCTCTTTCGTACACATTGACATCATTTTTATCAAGTAGGCAAGTTATCAGCTGATCAGCGAAGTCTATTCTATATGATAATTCAACAATCAGCCAGTTGACATTTGCCAAGCGTATAATTATGATAAAAGTCATTCGGTAGAAAGTCTGTTTGGCAAATCGAGTGTGACATTGAGAATAGCCAACTTTTCGTCAAGCTAACAGTTGTTCTAGTTTCAAATGCAAAATTGTCGCTGTCTAACAAAATAAACTCGTCAAGTTGGTCGGAAAAATGTCTTGTATTAAAAAGGTTTTTGCAAGCAAAAAGCTTGAAAAAGATGTTCGCCGATGCAACCGGGGTATACATGCCAGTAATACAAGCCAGAGCATTCCTATTACTCAACATTCAAGTCACGAAAAACAAGGGCTATCACAAGAGTTTCAGACTCAGGGATCGGACCATATTTGGAGAGTATCCACCTATAAGTAGTAAAGTTTTGCCAATAATTTAAGTAGTCATGCGTCACCAGCAAGCAAACAACCGGCCGACTTAACATCCGTAGAAAATCATATGATTGAAAGGCATGGAATGAAAAACTACTACAACAAAAATAACCCAATGGATAATGCTAAACGTTTTTGCGCCAACAAGCCTCGCCAAATCTTTGGCAAATGTCGAGGAGGTTATTGAAAATTCAGATTTCTAGAATCCTGCCGATGTATTGTATTAAGTTATCAAACAACGGTATCCGCGGTAAAGCACTGTAATAGATAACAGATGGCTCTTTGTTGTGTTGATCATTCGAAGACACATCTTTTGTTCATGCAAGATGAATAATCCTTTTTTTACAATTTCTTTCGCTGTCAGCGGCACCAATTTATTGCGCCAATGTGCTTTTAGAAACAGTGCCTAGCACTGACGCATGGTGAGTAACAGTTTATACTTGCGACTGCTTAATCAATCCGTATCGTTTGTCTTTAATTTACTAGCAGATGTATTATTATACAACTATTGCGATTAGCAATGATGTGCTTGAAGTTAATTGCATTACCAAAGGCATCTATTTTTGAGGCAGTATGTAACTTCTGTGCAATCATCGCAGTTCCCTGATTGATAAGAATACAGTTAATCCGATCCAAACGATCACAGGACCACATTTATCGGCAAGTTGACACAGAAACACCCGTAATGAAAAAGCCCAATGATATGTATTGCCGTGATATCAGTCTCCGGATTAAGAACCTGCCCATGACAGATGCATACTGAATGGATATTTGTGTCGACACACTGTAGGTTGAGTAGTAAATGGATCGACTACTATTCCGAAAGTGGGAAAATTCTCACGATTATTGATAGTCTTGAACTTTAATATCTTTTACATAGGGTCGGAATACTGAGAGCACAACGTTTGCTTTCTGACCCACGTACAGAAAGTAATGATCGCCTCCAATGATCCAACTTAGATCATATATCTATGTAGATACACAATAATACATCTCTGAGTCAGCCTCACTTAGGTCCCGAACGCCCCTCACCTTAACTCGAATCCTTCATTCAAGCCCCATTGTCGATGATTGCCGTCATGTGATGTTATTATTCTGCTGCTTTATGAATTTATTTGGTATAGAAGTTGCACTTATAGAACTGTGACAACAATGAGTGTAAATTTGTTGTGTTATGGCTGTGTTTGTACGCAGTATGGGATATCAAATCATTGCCTTACATGTCATTTTTGAATACACATTCGTCATAAAAAGAGCCCCAAAATTACGTCACTAGTTCGCATTGCTCGCAAAACATAGGAACGTTATTGGGATCGACTTCTCGATCTTAGAATTACCCTCACCCTGATGCTTATATACGCATATCTTCAGTCGTGGGTGATTTATGGTGTATTCCATCTTATTCGGGCCAACGTTAATCAATTGATTGAAAAACATATCACATGTTGCTAATCTACTGGCATATTTCCTACAGATATGCATTATAATTGAAGTATTGTTTCCTCAGCCTAGCTGCAATTTTCGATCCTTCTCTCTCTTTTGCAGAACCGCCTATCATATCGATATGTTGGCACGTTGGCTAACTGAGTAAGTAATGGATTGATTATAATTACGGACGTATTGCGACTGACGATAATTGATAGCTTTGATACTACCCGATTCACTTTTCCGACGGATTGATGTTTACGTGGTCTGGCGTCGATGCATGGTGGCGGTTCAGTTATAACGCTTTATCTCCACCTATAACGTGATCGCTATCAAAGCTAATTTTACTGCGCGAGTTGCTTTAAGTTACTCCATCCTGATCTGCAGTGAAGAAAACAGCAGCAAAGCAGCATCGCTGCGAACATAATTTTTATATTACTATATGGCTATCGGCAGAATTCAAGGTTACAGGAAACGTTTTGCAGACAAGACCTAGCCAATAAAATCCCCTTTGACAAGGGAACTGCATTTTGAAAGCTAAAAAATGATCAGTCTCGAGTTAAAGCAAACATTCAAACTAAAAACCCGGCAGGCTAGATTGAGTTCCAGCCCTTAATGACGCTTTAATGCATCATCTCTATTGATTCACTTCTCGGGGCGGGGATAACACAAGCAAGTAAGAAGAAGTCAAAAATACAATTATTTTATGCAGACTGCAAAATCTACATCTTCTCTTCCTGAACTTTAGCAAACAGCATTAGTTGTTTTAACAAGCGCTGTGCTGTTCTGTGGGCATTTATGAAAAATGCCTTGGCCAACACATCACATGTGATGGATTTTCAACCAAACCCAATTACAGTAGCCTATATACGACTTGTTGTGAATGTAGCTGCGGTAGTACGTCGTCCTCAGAGGTTCTTATGCAATCCTTTTTAGAAATCATCCGAGTGACCAGTAGCTGGTCAGGTTGCTAAGCCATAAGAACGAAACACACCCTGTGAGTTGAAAGGCGAGCCATTTAACCACATCCCGACGGAAGTCTACTGGCTCTGGGTCGAGCACTTGCATACACTATCATTTCGAGTGCGAGACGTTCGCATGATATATCGATAACAGTTCAGAGATTTGCTGAGGACCATTCCATCGCGTCACAACTCAATAGCAAACTTCATCTCTGGTAGCCATGCCATGTCTTATTGTCTTGACTGTGAAACAAAAGCCACAGATCATCTCCGCTATTATAGCATCACATTGTAATGCTTGATTTTCATTAACACATCTCAGCAAATAGTATATCTTGTACATCTAGACAGCTTTATGTCAAATTCGCACATTACCGTCTATAATTGCATCACAAAGCAACGATACAACTGCGTCCTCGAACAGTTCAGGATTCTCCCCTGAGACAAAAGTTGATGCAGCACCTCATTCCAGCGGAGAGGCGACTGCTATATTTCGTACGTGACTTTACCATCTATGCCAATCCCAACTGAGTTGGCGATATAGAGCGACTATAAATCGCTTTGTGTTATTAACTATAAGACAAATTAGAAAAGGCTTTCTTCATCTTTTTCTATTCATTCCTCAATTACAAATTCTCTTGCAGTCATCCGATATAAACAGCATGTTGAGCTTTCAATAAACGATCAGAAAATCTAATAATATAATGCACCATCGTTCATTAATGCAAACCATCGATTTATTTCTATGATCTATTACATTTCTGCGTCACTATCACGGCCCCTAGAACCTATATTAATGCGCATTTACTTACTTTATTTTGATAAAGAATGTGCCTGTAAACTACTAAGATAATGCGTCATATGTTCTTTTACTGAAATTCATTTAAGCTTACTGGCGTTTAACTATGCAATGCTACCGAGGAGGGCAAACATCCGCCGAATAGATTTCCAACTAATCACTGGCATGGCATACTTCCGTCATGGGGGCGGAATTATATTTGCTGCTGCAAACAGACTTTAATGTTAATGTCCCAGGCTTGTAGAAAGTAATACTGAATAACGATGAGTGGGGTTTTTTTTCTGTAGAATATGCTTCTAGAATGTTTATGAGTATATCCATTGTTCGATTGTTGTAGAAGCATGATTTTTTGTTGCAACAAGGAATTTTGTCTTTTCATGTAATGTGATAATTCACTACATGGTTTCGATGAGATGGGAAACATATTGCGCTTGCAACCGAATGCTTTGGTGTTCCCGAGTATAATATGATGTGATTAAAACGAAAGCAAAAGTAATCACATTTCACCAGGTTTGTTTAAGACAAACGGTGTTATACCATCTACTTATATTCCATTCCGTACACTTGTTTTACTATTTTTGCGCTACTTAATCGGGTGCAAAACTTATACGCCATTATGCGATTCTGACAGTCGATATGGGTTGATGGGCAATCGGTTGCACTTCTTAATCACCTATATGGCCGTGATTCTAGGGGTGCTATTTTAACAGACACAACTACATGTGAGGGTTTCGTTACTGGCACGCTGCTTGCTGTGCGAATCGTTAACCTCAATACTATTTGATGATTGTCCAATCAACACCACTTGAAAGCTGTTATTGTCGTTGTAACGTTTGTTGTGAAATACGGGTATTTTTGGTTTGACGTGTTTTCGTCATAATATAAGAGTGTTACAGGTAATAACTCTGCCGCATTGCACTAATATAACAGGGTCAACCATGTATTTACGTGTTTTAGGGGGTTTTGTATCCATTGATATATAACAAATATCAAACGTTCATTCGTAGTGTGCTGGAAATCACACCAACGATATGGTATATAAATCATCTGTATTACCTCATATGTCTTCGTCGTCTAACAAGGCGTGATTGATCTATTGTATACGGTCCCATGATTACGCAAACAAAGATCATACACGCAATAATCTCCAGAAATAGACGGGAGCAGCCATTCATCTGTTCAAAGGGGCAAAACTGTACCACATTCAATAGGTCAAACAGCTGGCCCGTTAAAGACAGCGACAGAAAAAATCCCTGTTTTATTTGCGCTAGAGTAAGTAGTATCCCAGAAGTAGGTGCGAGTATGTGTGTCGTTAAAGCGTCTAACATCTGATACATCTGATCTGCAACAATGATTTACACAACTAATATTTACAACATGGCATCTAGGTCATTCAATACCGTCGTATGTGTTGAATATCGAAAAGCATAAATCAATGGTGATTCCAGTGCGTATGTCGATAAGCATTTCGCATGATGTTAAAGTTTTTACACACGGCTATGAACAGATTTAACCACAACAAAGAAACGACCAGAATCATAGTAATCCAGGCGAAAACCACCTGCATAGCAAACGCGGTAATTAGGTATTTGGAGAGATAACGGGCCGGTAATCCAAAAGCTCATTAATTGGGGCGGCCGAAGTCGCGCTACATCATGCGTACAAACGAGCTTGAGGGCAAGGACGTGAGAAATTAATTGATGAAAAGGAAAAATATCCTAAAACACCTTTTGGGGATGGGATAGGCAATCATGCGATTCACGGTACGTCAGATCTTCCAATTGCAGAGATTTACAGGCGTTTATGTATAGGTTAATTGAGCCAACTTATAAAGAGGTTTTGTGCAACGGGCAAGGCATACTAAAGTATCTTCCAGCCACACGTCGTGCTATCATCGGCAATAAGGCATTATGCTGTTGACACAGTGCCGGCATGTAGAAAATGCCATATGACATGACATATTAATGAAAAGCGCTTCATGTTTTCAAAGAATTTTACTGCCACGGCTGTTTCTATATAACTATTGCGCATCTTCTAAGCCCACGATCAACAATATGCCTGATATAGAACAACCTCAATGTTCTCTATCAAATCGAACGCATGCATGCATTGCTGGTCAGTTCTTCCACGGGCCACCACCAACATAATTGTTGTGATTGTTTCCAACTGGGCTGTGCCAAACGAAAGAGCTGACAATCTATCAACTAATATGGCCGTGTCCTGGTGGCAAGTTCCCTTTGCATCTGTACAGGGATCTCTCAAATTGTGCATGCTAATTGACCATCTTAGTTGTTGGATCATGTTTAGGCATTCAGTGGCCAAAACATTGAGGCTTGGCCCGAAGAAGGGTTGTAGACGGGAAGTGAAGCAATGAGAAAGTGTGTTACACCCCAGCATTTTTTCGAGCATCTATTTAGTTATGCAGTCAGGCCTTCACGTTTCTCGCTCGAACTATAAAACCTTTACACCACAGAGCAAGTTCGTAGCTTCGTTAAAACATTCACGTTATTATTATAGCTGCATTGAAACATAACCACGCATTCTGGCACTGGTGTTTGTTCGTAACTAACTTTTCTAACTGCGTCAAACCACGATGTGTAATGGATTAATGTCATCCTCCAGTGGTTATAGATTACTCCTGGGGCTGTTCAAATATACCGAATATCAATCCCTTAGGTGCCATGGCAATATTGATATTTAATAAACAAAAAGTAAGAGCGACAGGACGAAGTGAATCAGGCGTCAATCTTCTGATTTGAAGCGGTTGTATTTATCGGTAGTGGTATTTGTATTCGCTCTGGAGATATCTCAGCTCCTGCTATTTCAATGTTAGCTCCCACATAAAATGTAGGCAACGTATGAGTTTCACGTTTCACGTAAATGCAATTACCAAATAGGCGCTTTTTAGACCGGATGCAAATTCCTTGACAAAAAGTGCTACCATTCGTAAAGTTTCCATTTACGCAGGAGAAAAAAAAGGAAAGCTGGAACTGTCAATATAAGGTAAAATGATATGGCCAATTTTTTATGCCCCAGCGCAAGCTAGCCATTACGATAATGCAAAGTCTAAAGCGTACATATGCCAAACATGATTATAAGATGATTGTTAAATGGATGACCTCAAACTTAGCTGAATTAAAATGGCATTGCTTACACTTAGGCAATAGTTCAATGTTGCGAAAGTTTCCTTACAAAACTTGTCAAAACTCGATTATAAGCTGCTACTACTGTAATGTTAATCCCACGCTGATGGCTATGTACGATTTAGTTCATCTAGTCACTGCAAAAAAAACCCCGCATGGATCATTCATTTGAATGCCAGTTAATGTCAAGACAGGCATTGGCCTTTGTAATAATGCATTGTTGTTTCAGAGGTGCTGCCAGATTGATCCAAAACCAATGTACAGAATGCGCCTTGAATAATACTCACTTCATTTCTGCAAGCGACACTTTATTGTCTCCTACTACAGAAATTTAATTATTTTTTTAGCTGTTGCTCATGCGCAAACATCCGTTAGAAAACTGATTGAGTGATATTTTGCTACTCCAAAAGTCGCATACAATTGTTAACGGCTGATTTTATCCGTAAAATATTGGACAGAACGTCTTTGGATATTGCCTTTTCTGTTGCAGGACACCGGCTAGGACAGCCCGAAATACGATGGAAGGGATCTTGATTAACACACCAATGAACGCACTTGTTGGGTGTCACTGGAAGATTTGATGAGATCTTTCCAAACCACCATAATTTCTTTGCCCTCGGATTGCAATGCACTGTCGTGATATTTCGTTACGATGTCATTCGCGACATTATATATGCTTTAAAGGCAATGTTATCACAACACCGTTATGATGTGATAATGGTTGTTTGGTGTGGTGATACCTAAGAGTTTATAGCTACGTTAAAACGCTCACTTCGAGTGGCTCTGCGGTGATCGCTTTCCCGATTATAATTAAATTTCAATCGTGAGGTGGCGCTACCGTGACACAAACAAAAGGTCATGGGAATACTGGGCTGACGTCACTGCGATTGTTGAGAGCGGGTAAATGTATTTTCACGGAGCCTGGTCCCTGCCAAAACACGTCGCACATTAGGCTTATGAATAACGCAAATAAATGTCAACTTGGTAAATTATGGAACACAGTTCGCCTCTAACAGTGTCTGCACATTTTACGATCCTCGATCTTTAATGTCCGCCTTATGTCCGCACTGTGGGTAGTAGTTTTAGATTGTCAATAAATGTCTGAGGCGAGGGAACTGACCTGGGGTCGCATAAACCTTTTTGGCATGTCAGGGGGATGTGAAGGTTTCGAGCGAAGAGTTTGTAGCTACGCTGAGCTGCGTGACGATTATGAAATTACTCAAAAGTCTTCCCCGACATCAGGCGACGATAACATGAAATCAACAAAAGCACATAGGACTGTCGATCCAACATCTCGAGGCTCGGCGGCTGTTAAAGATATGGAGTCATCTGATTGGTCGAGGCGACTACAGCCCCAAAGTAAACAGAGTATTCCCCGTGGTTATAAGACAAGACGCTATGACAATAACGCTTCAGCTAACAGGTGGTGTCTTCACATATTTCCTTGGGTCGAAGCCTCGAGTGATCTCTCTTATCTAAGCTAAAAACTCTTTGGTGATACTCAGACATCGTACGTGACGATGTACATGAACCATATTGAATGGACATTCGCAAAAGGTTGGAAAATAGATTAGTGAACATATCAGATCATAATCATGTCATTCCTAACCATTTGACATTAAGATGTCTTCTCCGTTAACGGCCACAGCAGGTATTTGAATAAGTTTATATTCCAACCACAATAATCGATGACATTGACGATCCATGCGCAGGCGCATCTAACTGATGCACAAAATGACATAAATCAATGAACGCTGTGTACAAATGTTGAACACATGTCGTTAGACATACAGAGGATTATATCTAACATGTTTCGGACGTATGTCAGCCTAGGTAATGCTCTAGTTCGTCTCTTCTAAAGAAAAAGCCATTAATTCATCAATTAGGCGCTATCGTTGGGTACTTTACATTGGCGTTAACACGTCACTGTAAACTTGTGTCATTACACAACCACAAATGGGAACATGTCTCAATTTTGTTAGGGGCAAAGATAAATTAATTAAGATTCATGATAACAACGATCTTATGCATCAATAAGACTCGAATAATCGTCTTGCTTCCCACGGAAAGGGTATGCTTATTGAACAAGACTTTACTTGTTATGTCGATAGTAGCCGCCCCTGAAGGGCCGAGAAACTGAAAAAGGGAACGCATGCATTGAAGCAGTAACGCACTGGCCTTACAACATTCACTTTAAAGCCAATGCTTTACAATCCTCACTTTAAAATCGTTTTACAAATATGCAATGTCCCTTATGGTGAAATGCTGAAATATTTTACATTTCAACAATATAATAACATATTAGATAAAATTCACATGATATTGAGATTCATATTTCCGAAAAGCGTGATTAGTGAATGTCTGCATATTCCCGGTAATAAATGTTGCAGTATTCGATAAAAATTAAACACACTGCGGCTCTGTATGTAAGCATATTCAGGAATTTAAAATAGCTAATTACTGAGGTCGTGATTATTGCGATGACTGCGGTTTTTACACATAGTTTGTGTCCCAGAACTCTTTCTTGTAGCCTTACTAGTTTGGCTCCAACTACTTATATGTTTGTATTCAACAGTTACCTCGGTTGCTGTTTTGTGTAATGAAAGTTATGAATTTGCATTGTTGCCCATATATCCGCTAATCAAATATATTGCAACACACACTAATGCGTCACATTCCTAACTGGGAATATATGATTTATCTGTTAATTATATGATTTAACAGAGACGACCATAAATAGTCAAATGCTTGTATAAGTCTAAATCCTATTTCACGAGGTTTTAAGCTCAAACAGGTTCTGCCAGAGATTTGGCCGATAATGAAAATGAATTCAGATGGTTTGGCATTTGGCATTTGCTTAATGAGAACAAACATGTTGTTGCAGCGATATTAGTAACGCTGCAAAACACAGTCAGTCTTCTGTAAACACAAAGTGGGCATGAAACGTAAATTTGTTTTGTAAACAGTCATCCTAATAAACGACAACCTGAGCATAGTTGAACAACCCGTGTATGATAATGTTTTATCGAGAAGAGAATTTTTTTTTGTCACGGTTGAACGATCAGCAACAGTTTGGACAAAATGTAATTCATTGTATTTAATAACTTCCATTGACACACATCAGGTCTAATCTGTTTCTGTTGTGCTGGAATGTCAAATAAACCAGCATTTCACCAAGGGGTTATTGCACATTAGGAAACCTTTTGCCATTATTCTTGAAAATGATCGGATTGTAATAAGAAGCTTACCACGACGACTGTAGAGCATTGGCTTTAAAGTGAATGCTGCAAGGTTAGTGCATTACCGCTGCAATGATTCCCGTCCATTTGTCATCATTATCGTATGATACGCTTAATGATCAGGATAACTTAGTAATGCATCGCATTGTAGAGAACATTCCCTTGCGGTTAGCACTTTCGATGTGGCAACAATACACCAAATAAGGATTTAAAGCTTTTACATTTTATAGCTGCAACGATTTGCCGTATTTCAGCAGGTATAGAAGTGTATAGGTATTGGTGCATTACAAAATATCTATTAATGCAAACGCTTGGTCGTAATCTCAGTATGTTAATTGGATTGGTACAGTATGTCTCAATATAATGCTCTTACAAGGACATTTAGTCGGGCGTAAACAAGCTTTCCACTCGGCAGCTAGGGGTTGATAACGTCATACAAGCATGTTTTAACCTTAAAACAAATCCTTCCGGGGGTATTGCCAATGACACCAAATATACAGACGAGTCGTCGGAGATAAGATTAAATAGTTACTTGATGCATGCATGCTGTGGGGTAAACCTAGAGCTTAAAAACTACAGAAAGCGTACGATGCAAGACGTAACCCTTTGTGTCGCGATTAAATGCGCCAACAGAATCACACGGCTTATCATCACAATATCTAGGTTAAGCGGCGACCACCATCAAGTGCAGTGAGGCCATCATTTCTGATCTACGTTTGCTTTTGTGCACTTGCAGACTAGGCAGAATGAAATAAGATGACAGTTCGTAAGAATATGGCAGTACAGGTATTTTTCTATTGAATATGACTAGCAGATCCAATCTCAGACATTTGTGAAATAACTTTTATACAACATGATGCATTACACGCCATATAGAAGCAGTCGTTTCGGTTCGTTAAACTATATATTGCGCTTTTGATACAAGTAGCGCTCGTACTACCCAAAATATATTTTGTCCGCGTCAGAACCTATTTATGACATTAATAAATACCCATATCTTCCAAAACATCAAATATGTATCACAGAATTACCCCAAGGAAATCCACTTGGTAGAGAGGCGCTTGTTAGCAATGATGCAGAACATGAAATTGCCATTGAACACTAGAGGTTTTGGCGCGATCAGTTACACTAAACTTTAATCGATCTAACCCTGAACCATTAACCACACATGCTGTTCAAAATTGTCAATACTGCATCTTTGGGGCTGCTGAATTAATCAGCCGTGGGTCGACATTTTAGCAGAAAACAAGTGACTGAACATATTATATAGAACAACATTCGTAGCAAACAATTCTATTGCGATATTATACATCAAACAGGCTATTGCGCAATAAATTCAGCCGTAATTACTCAGAGGTAAGTTTTGACAGCATCAAGTCCTCCTCAAGCAATTAAGTCCTCCTAAGCAACCCTAAGAATGCCAGATTTCAGCCATAGAATTATACATTATATAGAAAATACGTAAATGGAACAGTGATTTTCTAAAAGACTGACTGCTTACAATTTTGTGACGTCATAGCTGACTTTTCCGTATTTGAGCCAGCTATGTAGTAGATTTTAATAAGTGCATCTGCGGCCCTCCCTCTCGTTGTAGGCATTAGAAATAAGTCAAGGCCACCATTGGAACCATTAGCGTCCTGATAAGATGCGAGGTAGCAGTGCATAAGTTATTTATGAATTTCGGTTGCATTTAGTTCGTTCATAAAAATAACAAAGTACAGGCAAGGAAGGATTCCATTTCCCTACCTTGGTTACTGCCAATTACCCGTGCCCGTTGGGCAGGGAAGCATTAATGTGATAGGTGTGTTTGGAGCATTATGCTAGTGTTCAGCGACTGCGTGCCACATGTTTGTCCTCGTAATGACACCATCGATATATCTCAAAACCCCATCAGTAGGGTTTGATCGAATATCTAACTCATTGTATTAACTACAATGTGGTACAATTTTCACGTAATCTTATAATACACTAGTAATAAACAACAAAACTCAATGATTAACAATCGCTATATTCAGCCATACATTCGATATGACTCTGCTTTTCGTCCGGCACCTTTGGCATGTACAGCTTAATTTGCAAAGAGTCATGCGAATCAAGTACGATTGGTGACAAAGTTTATACAGATCCGCAATTAAGGTACAGTTATTAAACATTTATGACCACTCTTGGTCGCAATCGTTTTCCATGTGGCATTTAAATCATGAACAACAGAACATTTCACCAAAACACTCAGAATATTCAAAGTATTGCGCGTACCTTATTTCTTATCCCTAGGGCCCTATAAGGACATGTGTGATGTCAATTATACTATAGTGCTAAGGTATCATAAACACATATAAATAACGCATTTGGCGATAAGATAGCACAGTATAGCCATTTACAGGCTCACTTGTTCAAGGTAAAATGACGTCGTAACAGAACAGCCTCCATTTTATGTATATGACGTTACTTGAACTTGTCGCTGTGCGAATATTCTTATGTATTGTGCATATGGCCTTTCATTATACCTCCAACAACTTGTTGGTAGATATCTACTTAATGCACACTACGCTGTGCAATTACTATAGGCCAGCTT
>CM067345.1:16561465-16588965 GCA_034190875.2 Urechis unicinctus | reverse complement strand
ATTAGTCAGAACTTCATTGCGCTTGTATTTATTAATCGCCAAAGAAAACTGAAAAAGAGTTTATAAATACTGGATGATTTTTGTATACAGCTTTAACATATTTCTGATGTGCAAAATATGTCACCATACTTTTAGCTGAACTGAATTGCCAGTTACGTGTTTTTGCTTATTGTAGAGTTAATTCTAGACGTTCCCAATATAACATCGGTGAACACGCTTGTTAAATACAGCGTATGTTACTATGCAAATTGTGCAATTTACATTCAGTTCAAGCTTTCTGTCTGCAGTTAATTGGCTTGCTATGTGGCACTTGACATGT
This sequence comes from Urechis unicinctus, assembly GCA_034190875.2. Taxonomy (NCBI): domain Eukaryota; kingdom Metazoa; phylum Annelida; class Polychaeta; order Xenopneusta; family Urechidae; genus Urechis; species Urechis unicinctus. The sequence goes on along the minus strand of CM067345.1, from coordinate 16,588,646 downwards.
TTTTTTTCAGCCAAATCGTTCAATAAACGGCATTACATGTCTGCATTAAAGAAACTTGAGTAAATGCCATTTAAAGCATTGAATAATTAAGGGTTTGTATTTGACAAAGGAATATCGCACTAATCTGCTCTGACTGGACTGCAATGACATTTCGTCTCAGTTTAGAACGGACTGCAACACTCCATAGACCTAGTCGTTTGGCCTGTATAACAATAGCACTCAATGGTCTTTGTCTATTAGCATCACTCCGAGCGGGTGAGGGGAGCACAAGAAAGTAGTTATGTAACTACATTTAAACATCTATATTTCCTTTATGTTCAATAACCATAAAACTCGGCGACGTTTCGGAACAGCGTGAAGGATGACTTATTGCAAATCGAATTCAATCTATTAAAGGCAGCCACGACATTTAGACGGGATATATTCTACAGTTAGTTGTAGATTATTGCTATTGATTATGCCATAAATATAAAATATGTTCCACTGTTCATCTATCTAATTGTTTATGTGAACCATGAGCTGCAAAAAGAAATATTGAGTCTGCATTGGCGAAATCACCGATATGAAAGCAGTTCGATAACAAATGACGATGCAATTTGTATTATTTTAAATGCTGCTTCTGACTCCTCGATTTGTGATACCCAATCATGCCCCACACGTCATACATTCATAAAAAAGAGAGATGTTAACCCATTGCTGAGTATGCATGGTCAACAGGTATGGCCAAGCCAACAAGTGGAGTGAAGCAACAATTCCGTGTTGTCTTTCTCTAGATCCTTGGTATTTAGATTAGTATTAATAAGACCAGCTCGGATTTATTCTTTATGAAGGTTTCCAAATAAATGCTGATATCTTTATGTAAATAAGTTCAAATTGGCCAAATATGTGACTCCGTATACTCTTTTCACGGTACTTTCCTCAAGCACCGCACAATGGCAACCGACAAGATTGAACTTAAATTGACAATATGATCACAATTTTGAATTCCCGTCTCTTGTGCGTGTCTAAAAGCAATGGAAATATTATTCATCTGGATATTACGCTAACGGTCATTAACATATTTCAAGATTTCATTATTATTACATGCAATACCAATGAACATTGCTCCTGATATGTCGCATTCGGTTTCCATATTGGCTATTATATTGGAATTATTGTTCAACTACAATGTGATGGCCCTTCTGATATGTCGACCATTATATTCATCACAAAGGCACAGATAATATGTACAAGTCTATCGCAACTCTGTGAGATTTACATTGAATAAACAGCATCTCATCCGCAATGGGATATGTTTGACTCAATGATGCAATCCATTAGTTCAATTCTAATTATTCCCCTTCTTTTGTTTGATTAATATTCAGATGATTCCATATGCATGCACAAATTTTGATGAGTTTAAACGGACTCAGAAACATACTCTGATTCAGATTAATTTTTGACCAAATATACTGAATAGATGACCGTCGTAGTAATTGTACTGATTCGTGAAACAATAAAGTTAAATACCCAATACATGGTCGAAGCGATGCAGCTCCAATGGTCAGTCAACATGCTTAGAGTTTGTCTTGGTATTGTCCAACTGTAATGTGGTAGTTATATCATCACCGTCGAACAAATTGTCATGAAAATTTTGACATTTTCCTTGTTTTAAAACATTATTCGTATATCCGACTAGGTAGACATTCATTTTGAAAGATTAATATGATGAGTTCAGTTTTCATTTTTCTCACCTAATCCATACCATGCCTGGTTAAACTCTTTCCGCATTTTCAATATCATCGACTGTTATTTTCAATTGCTATAAATAGCTGCGTATCAGTTTGCTGTACCGTTTATCATTGCTAACAATTTGCAGAACATCATATTTCGTTTGGCTAGGACCGTTTAATCACTCCATTTTGTTACCAGCCATGAGTTGATTTCCTTGTCGTCCAGTTTGATACCATGATTTATGCATCAATTGCACACCTTAACCAATTGTCCGTATTTTGGTAAATTCTACCTCAGATCACATAACGTATTTAAGTCATATCGAAATAAATACGATTGCGATTTGATCAGCCTTTTACAGTGATTGGCATTTTCCAATCAGGTATATTCAGTCTACATTCTTAATATACCATTCTAAGTCAGCCTTTAAGGTTCTCACTAGCCCATATATCGCAAGGGTAAACGGACCGACGAGATAAAATTTTCCTTAGGGCACAGACCAATGTTAATTGATAATAACAAGTTGCAATTAATTGTTCTCTTACAATATGGAACATATTTCTGAACCTAAAGTATTTAATTTACAGACCACTTATAGAGCCATTGACACGGAGAGCATTAGCAACAACCGTAAGTTGATAGTAATGTTATCGTTGTCAATCTGATGGCGACCAATCTTATTCCAGCAAACTATTTCAGTGGATCGGGGATTCTTTTCGTTATTTGCGGTAGAACTTGTACCGATGCTTTAATTTATTTAGCATTAAGTGTTAGAACATCTACAAATAACTTAACGAATACAACATCAGGTATAATTCCGCGTATTGCTCGCTTTACATTATCAATGGTCGAATTACCGAAATAGGTATATTATTTTAATAAGAGGCTGTATCAATACCCTTACCAACATCTTGTGTTTATTCAAGGTAAATAAAGATTATGGATATGATCACAGGATTTAGGGCAATGCGAGGTCAACACTACTGCTATTAGTTCTATCTAAACACAGGTATTGACGATAAGAGCACCATAACAATGGCCTAAATGTCTTGTTTTATGTACTATCATTATTCATGCAGCTGTAAAAGCAACAAAGTACTGTGGATTTAGGGAAATGCTGCAGTTGGCGATCTTGTAGCATCATGTATAATTATCATTGCCCAATGTACTGCCGTATCAATTTACAAAATATATAGCACGCAACCTTCATTTCCCTTGCAATAATAGACGATATTATTCCATTTGGAAGCCTTGCTATGCGTTGTTGCCTGGCTTTTATTTATGAAACTAGTGTGTGCCAAGTTGCTGAAACGTAAGTCGAAGAATAGATATGTAAGCTTCCTTATCTTGGAGTGGATTGTTACATTTACAATGATTTCTGTAAATTGTCAGTCAATGGCGCGGATCCATATATCAACACAATTGATCCTGATCAAACAGGATGCATTCAAAGATCACGATTAGATAAGTGGTCATTCTACATCAAGTATAGGGCATCTGTATCTACTGTATCCGATCCTTCCGCCATGTTGGAGGCTCTGTTGTTGTTATCTTAAGCCAGGAGTGGCAATCGTCCGATGTTAGATGGAATGTATGCCTCGATGCTCATAGATACCGATATGAAGTTAAATAAGGTGTGGTAATTATTGCTGGGGAAAATAGCGATTGGAATAGGCGCACGATATCATTCGCCATAGCACGAGACTCAATGATGTATTAGGCCGAATAGACGGTTAATGAGTAGAATAAACATGGCAAGTGACATACATAATCATGTACAAATCAGGCAATCGGTTAAAAAGAAGATTAATTACTTTTGTACAATCTCTATTACGGGAATCGTTACTCAACTCCATCCCATATGCTACTTTTATCGACTGTTTTACTGTCTTATGTTAAGTTTCGCGAAATACTGGTTACAAATGGCAAGTTCGCTGGATTACTTTGGTGCGTGGCACATTTGCTCTGTATTACCAAGCGACGGCTCAGTTCAGATTCATATTTAGTATAGTTAGGACAATCACCCTACGAAGTGAACTAAACAGCGGGGGATTAAGTAACATTAATTTATATTTGTACAATGCGTTTCAATGCTATAGCAGTGTGCATATACATATCTTTTACGACTATATTTTTAGCTGGTCTCAGCCCATCGATGCTACGAATGTCAAATTTCAACACTTCGTGCACAAATGCTTGTTGTTATACTTATTGTCAGTCAATACATCTAGTTATAGCGAACGCAGACGTGTGTGTTCACTCCGTTTATGCAATTGAAAATAAACACTAAGTGAAATGAATGGATCACCGTGCCCTAACGTAGAGCTATCATTACCTAAATATCATTCGTGTGTAAATAACTACTTTCGCGAAAATATGGTAGTGTTTGATGAGACAATTTCTCTATCAGAATATAAATCTGAAAAACATTACATTCAAATCATGATTAATAAGATGGTGTACATAATGCTATACCATGAACATAAACGTTCTTAAGGCTTCCGTTAGGCAATCATCGATAAAATATAGATCCCTTTGCAAACCCGTGTTGCTAAGAAAAGCGTCGTCATAACCTTTAATTAAACCAATTAAACGGGTGCAATAATATTTGGAAAATTATTCATTGCATTGGCATTGCACAGACAATAATTGTACGAAACTCGCCCTTTGCCTTTCACGTGTGGCGATTTCTCCTTCTCATATAAGTGTTCAACAATTTATGTGCGTCGATGACTAGCCGTTATGCAGCGCTTTGTACCGCGTACCTTAATGCTATTACCCGATGATGCGCAGAAAGTTCGTCTGGAATCAGGTATACAGAAGATAAATTAGGTTGTATCTGTCGGCAAACCATTAATCATTCTCAGATAGCTTATATGTTTGCCTTTAAATTGTTTGTATATACCAATGTCAATTGCTTGGATTCCATCACAATATAGCATGTAACTTGGTGACTAAATTCAATCTGGAAGTTCAAGACATTGCCGTTCCTGGTCATACATACGTTGACATATGGAAGACACCCAATAACAGACTATTGTACCGCCAGCAATGTAGAGAGTGCCGCTGATTGAGCAAGCGTTCCCTTACTTGAACGGTTTCAACGGATGAACCGTCATACTGCCCCTAGATAGCGATTACATTACTTTTAGCCCTTGCGAATCATTGATCATGCATATTAAGCTACACTTCATTTCTAAGAAGGGCACCTGTGCCTCATTGCTCGCTTATGCTACATACAACAAAAATATTGCAAATCTGTTTTATAGTCAAAGTTATGCATAAAATGACTCATTGAGGACAAAATTATGAACCGTCATTCAGTAAGATAACCACATGAATTGGACCTGCAGCATCCATGATCGCTACACGAAGTGCAATCAAACGCAATTACGGCAGTTGTGGTTGTTTAATTGCAAGCTGGCTTTTAACATATCGCTTGTCTGACCATTGCTAAATATAGACCCGCGACTAGTCTGATACGTTTGTGCAACATTTCAGCAAATTAACAAGTTTTCACATTGGTTCACATTACGAATGAATATATAAGTAATTTATTCTATCCTGCACACCTCTTGCATTCCGTATTAAATGTAGTTACGGCCTATTTATCCCAATATCTAACATAGCAACAATTAGTTTTCAAAGAATATCTATATTTCTTTTTCTGACGAATCAATCGGCCTGATCAGGATTATTCGCAGTTACATGTGTTTTATTTTATAGCGTTCTGAGTTAAGGTCGTAGATCGATGTTACTACCTTTGAATGTTTTTTTTCCGCTCAGGTATGAAAAGCCTCGTGCGGAATTGAATTCTATGCACAATGGGTCTCCAGGTCATATTTGCATATGCATACACAGTTAATGAGAGCATCTCAATAAATACCATCCGAAAATACCACCCGCAATTACTAATTATATAGCATACTAATAATCAACAACCAAGTGTACATACCCCAGCATTGATATACCAATATATAATAATGTACACTATTAACAAACCTATTTGGTGCAGAAAGCTACATTTTATCTGTCGGTGGCGAGTATATCATTAACGATGGACTCATTTGGCCCAATATCTTTTCACAGTATATCTGAAAGTGTCTAAATATTACAGATCGTTATAAACTCACCGGCTTCCATACGTAAAGTAAATGATCAATAATTCTATGCAGCTATGTATTAACAATTTAAGAAATAGACGCCAGTATCTCATGTTGAAATCCTGGACGGTTGAACGCACTAAGAAACTTAGTGAGATATTGCGATCGATCATTGCATTATGTAGCCGACGTGACTGTTGTGATCGATCATCATTGCTTGTCATCTTTATCAGCGACAACGACCAAGCGCGTTTGCATTTAAGCGACTTGATATTGACCTATAAGTCCAAAATTAGACGGTGAAATAAGAGCAAGTTCTGCAGTTCCATAATGATTGTTGATGAATAATGCGACAGTCGATCTTGTTCCCTATAATTACCTCATGAGATACCAGAAGTCAATGGCCGCTAAGGTATAGATCAATAGACCGCACATGTGCACGAATTATACCTTGCATTCGAGCACTGCTTTTTGATAATATATAGACCATGACGGCCAGATCTCTTAACGCTTCATAAAAAATTGATTTGCAGCTACTAGCAGCTACTATCAGGTATATTAATCCGATTGGTCCGGATAAGATGTTCTATCATACTATGCAGAATATATATGCAATAACAATGTAAAGCGATGTACATATATACACAAATAAGGTTGTTGTTACGCAGGATTAATAAACCTATATAGTCGCATGTTTAGATTAAAAGCCCCAATGCAATTTAGTGCTTGATGTCAAAACCGCGAGAATCATAGCTGTGTGGGCTTTAGTGTGCATGGAACCATGAAATCAAATCGTCTGCAAAGAATCGTGGCGGACTAGAAACTTTAACGGCACAACTGATAAGAACAGTCTAGCTGTCTCTCTGAAATGCGATCTTAGTTTCATATAATAACTGGACACATTCCCCAACACAGTTATGCAAATGATACCGTAGCAACTGCAATCATTTTGTGCGGCAAACAGCATACACCCCCACCATGAAGATCAGAATGAGAAGCGAATGGCTGTCCGAACATCTAATCGCACTGGGTTTGTCGGAGCCGTGTCCATTTCAACAAAGTTATGTACGGTGTTCGCTACTGGATTCTCCACGTCTGTTTAGTTCTCGATATGAAACTTACAATGGTAACTCGCAAGTAATCATTGGTGGTCAGCTCATATACTGACCTATCCGCGAGGACGCACTGGTAGAATGGGTTATGATTCCCCAGCACTTATTGGTCTCCGTTTCATTATACGTGGATCACAAATTATTATCTATTACGCAAGCTACTACGCATTGATGTTGATCTTCATCCCGTCACTCCCCGGTTCCTAATTTTACCTCAGCAGTGACAACATCGATAAGTATTTTAATTGAATGTGTTTTGCATATATGGGTCTCCTTCAAAATACCACCCTTTTATACTGCGTGTATATACGCAAATATATATGCGTTTTTAATATTTTATTTACAATAATGGCTTCTCAAACATCTGCATTGGCTGATAAGATATTTGCAAAGCGTCTTAGCATTCGGTTCGTCGGTGAGATTTTATTGAAATTGCCAATCTACCAATTTACTCTCCTGTTATGTTTTAATATTGCCGTCGGATTGAAAGAGCTATTCATCTCAAATCGATAAATCATTTCCAACGGTTTGCTTTTCTCGTCGTCAGTGTCAATGTGTCGATCCAGAAATGACCTTTGGATTAATAGAATATTTACAAAAAAAACTCTTAACATATTCCCTGAACTGGGAAAGATAGGAAATGATTATCACCAACCAGTTCAACGTTACGTTTGGGAAAGAATAGACGATGATACATTGGAAGTGGGGAAAAATAGATTACGGGATATACATGAGACTTTTTCGGGCAATGACAGCAATGAGATGCACTTGCCACAATACGCATCAGCCTGGCATGCATCAGATTGACTTTTACGGGCTCTAAGCTTTGTTGTACTTACTTGTGTCATATATTTATGATTAATGGCTACCAACAGAGTGCCTACCATTGTCATCAAAGTTACCCTCCTTCACGCAGTCGACGTAGCAGTGTTTTTGGTGTAAGTCATGCTATATGGTCTGACACCTAAGGCCAGTCAGTTTTCGTCATCATTATGTTGAAGGCACCCTGTATTGTGTACATGACGTAGTTCAAGGAATATGTCTGATTTGACTGTCAAACAAACATCTAAGGCCGATCAGTTTTCTTCATCATTATGTTGAAGGCACCCTGTGTTGTGTACGTGACGTAGTTTAAGGAATAAGTCTGATTTGACTGTCAAACAAACACCTAAGGCCAGTCAGTTTTCTTCATCATTATGTTGAAGGCACCCTGTGTTGTGTACATGACGTAGTTTAAGGAATATGTCTGATTTGACTATCAAACAAACATCTAAGGCCAGTCCGTTTTCTTCATCATTATGTTGAAGGCACCCTGTGTTGTGTACGTGACGTAGTTTAAGGAATATGTCTTATTTGACTGTCAAACAAACACCTAAGGCCAGTCAGTTTTCTTCATCATTATGTTGAAGGCACCCTGTGTTGTGTACATGACGTAGTTTAAGGAATATGTCTGATTTGACTGTCAAACAAACACCTAAGGCCAGTCAGTTTTCTTCATCATTATGTTGAAGGCACCCTGTGTTGTGTACATGACGTAGTTTAAGGAATATGTCTGATTTGACTGTCAAACAAACTCCCATTCACTTGGATCGGCAATAATACACACCGAATCGGCCCAGCCTGTTACGTTAATTCAGCTATGTTCTGCATCACGTATGTGGCTGTCGCTAAATTGTACTGCTATATTTCGTGGTAAACAAAACCATTGGCCATAACTTTGAGAAGATATCTTTTCTCTTGCGTTGTCGTGAAAAACAAGCTCAGAGTAAGCACGCAACAAGAAAGGAAAACGCAAATCTGCTTTTCAGAATAGTAAGACTTCAATATACAGCTTCTACTGGATAATTGTCCGCGCTAATTGAGCAAATACACATTTTACTTCAATACGCTTCTACATTGCCACTGACGATGTATCCAACGGTCGAATAAACCCCAAGCTGCACTATTCACACAACCCTTTTTGCATAACTTCTGTGCTATACCACTGCATGTTTGTGTCACTTACTTTGAACGAAGCTCATGTGGCAGAGACTTGTTAGAGCTCCGTATGGTGGCGCCCCGAAATTAGGAAGTCTGTCGTAGAAGAGGCATACATCTGGAACTTGATCTATCTGTTGTCATTATCGTTTCCAAGCCCTATTCGGAATGATTGAAATGTGCAGATGTCGTACTATTATAATATATGCTAATACTATTCTCAAACAAATATTCAGCTCTGTTAAATGGTCGTGGTGCAGAGCATTACCTTGTTTTGTTTGATCAACTTGCTTTTAATATATATATATATATATAACATTTGCATCTGTATCTGAGTCCCCTCATCCACCACCACATCACAAACCAACCTTTTAATATAGCAGGATAAAACCCTGCCCTTTCGTTGTTCAACACTGACGACATAACCCTACTCGAACTGCAGAAAACTGCTCGATGGCTGACTCTGCGGGCGCTTGGCGATAATCGTCAAATTAAAGCAAACACGTGCAATGTTTTGGGTGCCTCAGTGTGGTTCGTGGTACACAGAGACCAAAATATTTTGCCAGTCAATACAGTGCACGTAAATAAATCTTATTCAAAATTCATTTTATGATCTTGTGTATATGATTTCGTCTTAATGACCTTTACAGTAAAATATTTCCAGCAACACGAAAACCAATAGGATTTTGGTCAAAAGACACGCAAAGCGCCATGTGTTATTCATCCCCACAACTAAAACATTAAGGGGTAATCCCATAGTGATATGTCTAAGGGATGCTATCGTCGTTGTGCTGTACGTGACATTCGTTTAGCCTAGATTTCGCATTGGAAATGTTTCATATATTTCATATATTTATTTACTAAAACCACATCTGCGGATCGTATTTGTGCGTTTTTCTGGTATTCACAGCCACTCTATGAGCAAGTATTAAGACATCTTCTACTTGTTGACTCAACGGAGTTGCGTTCATGAATCTCGATACGTTTGTATTCGATTCAAAAATAATTTTGAATGCAATTACCCAATTAGATATGTGACTACCTTTCTCCGTCCATATTTGCACGATGGTGCTAATCCTCCCGAGGAGATCATGTTAAATATGTATTGCGTACCTTAGCATAATACCTTTCGTTGTTTTAAGATCATCCTTTCACGATTGCATGTCAGCAGAATGAAGAATGATGATAATGATACAAAGCCCCGATAAGCCTGCCGGACATCGCAAACTACCCACGTCACTGACGAGATCGAAAAGCTGATCTATATATCAGAAAACGCAACATAATGTTAAGTATGACTGCTACTTGGCAGCAATCGTCCGGACCGCGCCACCTCGATCGCACCTGCTAAGACCATCGCAGAGCTGGGGGCTGGTGTCACATATTGTTTCATGAAGACGCAGACGTGCATCTATATAAAGTGGTATTTTATTAACGACATTATTTCTGTGTGCTCGAACAAGGTTGCTATTGTGGCCCACTTGAAAACATATCCGTCCGTACACAATATTGGCATTAAGTCGCATAGCAACTAAAGTGTGTGCACTAGCGAAGAGGGCCACATTTGTCACTTTTGCTTTTATTTTAATACATCGATTGCGAAAATTTGAAGCCGGTTATACAAAAGAATTGTAACTAGGCCAAGCATGATAAATATTGCAACTAAACTATGGCGTTTTGTACATGAGTCTGTGGTAGTGTTTTCTTGTATTTATATTCGACGAATGTCTAGTGACAATGGCGTAGCTAAACTATAATGTTCGACAAAAGAAAAGAAAATGTTGTAGGTGCGGACTAATTTTGGGTAGCGACAAATGTTTAGTGAAATGTTTTAGAGTTCGATTCCTTGACTTGAATGCAAATACATGTAGCAATTTTTGATTGTCGTATATTTATATTAAAAACAAGATTACGAAGCAACTTCCGCCTGCTGTAATTAAGTACGTTTATGCAAATAAAATGCATTTTCAATAATATGCCCAATGGCTGAATTAATTTAAATGCACCAATATTGAAAGCACTTTAAACGTAATTTGTTAGCGAAATTCTGTCTGTGGAGTATAACTTTGAAACAAATATCGATTTTGAGCTCACTTGGACTTCAATGATACACAGTGGTTACGCAATCATATTAAGATTACTTTGCATAATCACAACAATATCAGCTAGCTAAAGTTTTGTGTTAAAATTAATCTCATATGTAATGCCCCTACCCTACTATATCTATTTAACGTCTCGTGTACGCTTATCACGTAAACAACATGAAGCCTTGATCGAAACTTTTAGCGTTTACGCTTTTTAGATAAGAGACGCCCGTGAAAGCATCCTAAACGATTTATATTGCAGATTACATCCGTATGACCTATTGACAATACGATTTTCATAACGATTTCGATTTGCTGAAATTCTGTGCAACCGCAGCGCATGGCCATATTGCTGTTATCATAGAAAATCATATTAACAGAGAAAAGATCCACATGTCCGTGGTCTAACATATCTAATTATGGTACAATGAAGCTACTTAATGTATCCCAAGTAATGTAAATCCCGTTGCGTGTCTATCAACTGCAGGCACTATGGGTAAACGTTTGTTCAATGCACTTCTTGCACCCTACACTTTCTCTATGCTGCGAATGCTCTGATGTCTTACACCGAACGGCACTAAATGTTGGTCGTACTAACAATACTCAAGGACCAACCTCAAGTATGGTTTGGCACTGATTTGTCTGCCCAGAGTGTGCATCGCAACCATTTTGACGTTAGTTCGCATGTTTTATTACGGATGCTGATGATTGGATACATAATAATGATCTGAGGCAGAGTGATAAAAGCGTGTTTACTATTCCACCAGCTGTTTTCAGCAAAAATATGCCACAACGAGATTTAAACTGTTATACAATAACAGAGGAGGATAACGACAGTTGATGTTTTCCGTTGATAGTTTAACTTTGCGCAGAAAAATTTTCATGAGCCGTTTCGGACATTGATATTATTGTCTCATGATGTTGATAAACTGTTACAGTCATCCGTTTGTGGACATTTTGGCACTTATTCTACGCTGACAACAGTCACCGCTATATCCTCCTATAACCACGTTATGAAAAAAACCTTCAAGCAGACACATATCCCCATATTTTACCGTAGTCGCTCTCATTATCCAGCGTGGGATTACTTCAAAGATAAAGTTCAAGACTTTCAAAGTTGGTTTCAGATAAAATGCAGGCGTGTCCACTGCTGCTGCAAACTAAATGAAGGTTGTCGAATAAATGGCGTGGTTGACTACATGAAAAATATCAATACTAGTTGTAAATACTTATACAAATGCGTGACCAGTCACCCGTATCGGTGTACGGCATCTGAAACAAGAGAGCTAATTACCCAAGCAATCAATATTAAGCTGCGGATTTATGCACAGTTTGCGTATCAGTATACGAACTCATTAGCCAACGCATATAATATATAGCGCCATGACGATAAGGTGTTAAAATATCCTTAGGTCGACATTATGCTCCCTACGCTATACAGCACATAAAGAACTGTACGTGCTTTGCTAATGCATCGTTTTAAACAGTCGACATTGCATCATGTCCTTGGACTGATACAAAACGGTTGAGTCTTACATGGTTGATTTTTATCAACGGAGCCAGATTATATTATTTGGAATAGCATTATACGAGGAAATATCTCACACACAAGCTGCGGATTTTGTCTCTAAACCGGAAGATCTCCCATAACAGTGCAGATGGTTGCGATTATCAGAGAGGATTTCAATAAACCGAAATAGACTCCGTCTGCATATACCAGAATCTATTAAAAGAATGGTGTTTGATAGGGATTGTACGACTGCTTTAGGGCTTATGGCAGTTATTAGTTTTTCTTCCTGAAACCGACTGGTTTCTTAAATACACATCCGTTTTATTCCCGTTAGTACCACCGACTGAAACGAGTATCCGTTATTTGGATGTATTGCTGTTGAACGTGGATGCCATCAGATGGCTCGACCGTACCGGCGACTGCTTGATCTTCACAATTAATTTAAAAGTGGTAACAACGAAAGCCAGTTATACAACGCGTTAACCTAGATTACCGGCAAACTAACCAAGAGGCCATATCACATACATATTCGTTCTTAGTAATAAGTTATTCACTAACTGCAGTGTCTTAACCAATCCCAAAATTAGAGCAGCAATGCTTTACTTATAACGCTACCAATACGCTCTAGTAGGTAGCAAATCAAGCAACCAGAAATGAACTATTAGTAAGCTTTTTGCATGAGTCTGAGAATGTCACATGCATGTATAAATGCTGTAAGAAACATAAGAGGAACTGTAAGGTTGAGATTGAGAAAATATGACAGACGTTATGCGTACAAACCTTTATGTGTTGCCTTTGATGCTGGCAAACATGAGCCTTCTCCCATTGATGTATTTGAAACATGCATGTGCTACGTCGCATTACCAATTGTAATGCCGTAGCACTACACTAAGCATACAACATGCACCCTTCCTAGACACAAATAATGATTTATATTATTATATTTCGACTAGGCTTCATCATTGGTTGTTAAGTTCTTTTTGATAAGCTGCCGCAGAGATGCAAGACATAGCTACATTATTTATTCTAAGGGCATGCAAGGGGTAGTATGGATGATGTAGGAACTGATTAATTAAATAACACTAATCGGATAACTGTACTTTGCGTAAACTTGAATATCAGTACACACACATGTTGGCCTATAGTAATTTCTACGGACAAACAACCAACCCATAAGAACCGCATAATACTAGTCAATGCAATACGACTGTGCATCATTAGATTGACAAGCAAAACGATTTCCCTCAGTCATCTTTGGTAAACCGGTTAACTTGGTAAACCGCTTGCCTTGGTAAACCGCTTGCTTCATATGATCACTACATCTAGCGCATCACATGGCATATTTTTAACAAATAGAAAGGCAACCATTAACATTCCGTTCAGGGTCTCAACCGTTGAGATTGCTATGAGGGTCTAAACCGTAGAGATTTCGCTAACTGCATGCTGCAAACGCACCACCCCTTAAATGTGGTTTAATTACTGTAAATTATTGACAGTCAATTTACTACTGACAAAGCATCCTTTCTTTGAACTGTTCCTAAAAGCTCTGTCTCAGAAGCACGTCTCAGCATGTGACTGCTGTCTCTAGCTTTGTGAAATATGCAATGTGTGTTCCAATGTTGTCGTGACTGCCGCGGCCTACAGGCATTTATACCATGTGCTGAATCGTCTTATGGAAACTGTACTCATGATGGTCCCAGAGGAACACACGACGGGGTGCTTTGTGCATGTTTGTTTCCGGCGAAATGCTTAATTTAAGTGGCTGCAACAGTCAGAGACTTGCCGACCGCAACTCTAAGTACACGGGCAACATTTCAACAGTAACTCTCTTTGACTGCTCCTTTCTTTTCAACTTGTAAGTCTTATCGCAAACTATGGCTATCAATATTGCAAAAGCTTATGGCGAAGAAACATATAAAAAGCTGGTACTCTTCAGGGACCATTTCCAGTGCAAACAAGAAAACAACAACTGTAAGTTGCTTGAAGCAGAAGGTAACAAACATTCAATTGTATTCACGGTTAACATCCTAATTAACAAATATTGTACTCCAAAACTTTCATGAGACCAACCATTCATAGCAGAATACACGTCATGTTGTCATGTCAGCACAGCATGAGGAAAAAAAACCATCTGTACCTATCAGTATCAAAGAAACCTCTAAACATGCGAGAGTATACTATATTCAACATTGATTTAACATTATACACACTATTTGTAGCAACGCTGTCTGCTTATAAATTCTTGTCGTACATTTCTATCGGAATGTATTGCAACTCCGATGTATCTTCTGCAATGCGATTATCAGCATACACTATTATACGGGCGCTAAAGCAGGTATTTCCAAGATATTCATATGATTATATACCGCAGAATATATTCGCTCCCAGTTTTGTTCAAACGAATAAGATGGCATGATATTGCAGCCTGCTTTAAGAGGGACACAAACATGCCTCGAGGATAGCACCGTGACCGGAAATGTCACAAGTTATGGATGTACAAAACCATACTTCTTATGGCTAATAAGATTTAATTAATGCATCATGGCCAACCTGAACTGAGGCATAAAAATCAAAGACACAATATTGAACCGGCGTAATCATTACCATTTGTCATCGGATATTACACGTATACAGTACAGCAAAAGGTCACAGACAGGCTATGCGACTATACATAGAGATGAGAGACACAAAGCCTGATACAGCATATTAAGATGACATTTGTAGAGTTATTTAAAGGTATTGCTTGATTCATATGAGATAACACTTGCGGACATATTGCACTATTCTTCGTTTGTGCAGAATATAGAAAAGGCATGATACCTAAACTGCAGTATGTTCAAAAGTAGCACTGTCTAGTACCAACTGATTCGGTTTGAAAATTTGCAGAGAATCCGGGGTCAGCAGTTTATATATGCACATCTTAAGACATTTGAGAGAACAGGGCCCGCCGAAGAGATCCGAGACCACAATCGCGGAATACTCGAAGACCTTTCAACAACAAGGCGTACAATCACACGGTAGACACAGCCGAAATTCAATTCCGGCAAGTCGTCCTGTTAATACGTCATCAAATTATCCCTTAGCTTTCCTTCTGTTTGTAACTGATGCTTTATATAGTTGTATGCAATGCTAATAGATACTGAGTAATCAGTGAATATGGCCTCAAAATGTTCTCTGTGTTCCCTCGCCTAATACAAACTGGGCGTCGTTATGTACCAACACAGGATGGTTTCCTATTTATCACCTTTCGCAAGACCAAAATGTGCGCCAGCTGGAAGTAGCTGTAAAAGGGACTTTCATTCACTTATATATTGTTCTTCTGTTAAATGAGGTGTTGTTTATAGTGAGGCATATATTAATTTCTCGTATTTTCCTGTCTCATAATTTATTATTTACTCATGCACTTGACGTACACATGCAGACACGAATATATGCTCCTCATAAACGGGACAGCATTATTGGTCGAAGGGCTATCCACACCCCCTGTAGTCCATCGATAATTCAGCTGAACCCGGTATTAGGTTTTCAATGGAAAAACCTAATGGTAGATGAATCAGCACTAGGGCGAAACAGCACCAGGCTAGTCCCTCCGAGGGTTCACTGTTGCTGAAATTAGTTGACCACTAGCATTTCCAGTTTCGTCACCTAGTCGCTGTTTGATGTATTCACATGCTTTGGCTAAAAATGCTGTGTGTTCATACAAGGTCTCTACTTATATCATTATTTCTGCATCAGCCATTGAACATTATATAAAATACGACGATTGTTAGTGTCTTCCAATTCATATAAATGCCTACACTGTTCAATGTTTTATCATCATTGGTCATTCAAGCTACGCCGCATTTAGCAATTGAATATTGCCTACCTGTAATTAACCATAAACTGCCCCGCCGTGCAACATTGACGGCCAATGTACTGATTATTGAGTCGCATGGAATACCGCGTAATAGTCCTACAACATATAGCTGATATCGACAAGCATCTCTGTAAACATGTGCTTAAAAGAAGCATATACATGGTGGTTCTATCAATTAAAGGAAAAGGGATGTGCTGCTGATCAGATATTATTATCTTAAGATGTCATTAACCATAGTGGTAATAGGCTACTGCTACCATGTCTTCTTTTTTAACAGCGACTTAATGACGAAATTATCAAAACATATATTGAGCATTGAGGACTTCTAGAGATCCGATACCCGCAATATAATTGATGATATTCGCGGAGATTGCAGCGAATTATGCCATAAAGTAATTGTAAGAGTCTAAAAATTATAACTAACTATTTTGCAAAGATGCTATACCATGCAGCAGATCTGCATGCATAAGTAATCGATTTTAGAAGATCTGTTGTAAGCATATGCGTGGATAATTGTTGTAAACCCTATGTATTATTTGTGCAGATCCGCTATAATTGTTGTCGCTTAATTCCTGTTTCCGAATAGAATAATCTTGAAAGATTTTGTAGAACAGGAAATGTATTTGAGTAGCACAGTTGTTGAGATGACCTGTCGTACTTTGATAAACATCCAAGCCGCCATTGTGCGGGTTTTACGTTTCATTGATAAGTGATGTCGTAAATGGTTAATGTATAATTAGATTACAATTGTGATTCACAATGATGTGAAAATTTTGTGAAGACGTTGTGAAGACAAGGGTATGTAGATGCCTCCGTAGAGTGGGAACTGTAACGGAGCTAAAGCAGTGATCTGGAAACAGAGCTATTAAATTTCATCAGTTCGAAACCACCTGGTACTTTATTTTGATTAACAGATGAGTAAGACTGTAATACCTGTGTGCCAAGTCATCGAATAAACATGATTGCTGTGGGGGATTTGTGTCCTCGGACAACGGATATCGACCGTATATAGATTTATATACACGCATACATATAGATAGAGATATATATATATATAGAGAGATATATATATATATATATATATATATATATATATATATATATATATATATATATATATATATATATATATATATATATATATATATATATATATATATATATATATATATATATATATATATATATATATATATATGCTATATATATATATATATATATATATATATATATATTTATATTCATGTCTAGCTGCTATATCCTCTATCTATCTCTATCTATATATCTATATTCTAATACCTTTATAAGTGATTTACTAGCGTTGTCTATTTTTTTGTCTAGCTGCTGAATACCTTTATAAGTGATTTACTAGCGGTCTTTTTTTGGCGGATGAAAAATACTTGCTTACACCGTAAATTAAGGCTCGCATCAACTATGTCTGTGGTGAATCAGAGCCCGTAATTTTTCAATGAGCAGGCCGACTGACACGCTTCGGGTATAATTGCATAGCTGGTATTCGTATGTAATAAATATTCCAGGAGAGCTAAAGTGGTTGGCAAAAGTATATCCTCAATCACTCTGATCTCAACATAAGTGACAAAAGATCGCATAAATATTGCGCATGGTTGCATTTTGATACATCACTGACTCTTAAATATTCTAAAATTCACAAGAATTATTGTTGTTGCTTCATGTGAAGAGGAGAATAATGGAAGTATGATAGATGCACCTTGCGTTCGATATACGACTCAAAGCAATTGTTTTGGCCTCCCATGTACTGATGCAGGTGGCTACACACATCTACTTAGAGAAAGAGGGTATCATTAGGCTCGCAGGCTCAAGCAAACCCAAAACGTTTTTCTTTATATGTGAATAAAATGTGACCATATCTAATCTTGAGGGCACGAGAATCAATTGCTCTTTCAAGTCAGCTGACCACACTCCCTCGATGATCACTTTGTTATGGTTGTGTACATGGATCTCCTTGCAGCGTATTTAGCGCGATTCGGGCACAAAGTCTTGATAAGTGACAGTCCCCTTGTCTAACTGATAAAAACACTCGTTGGTGAACCCGCTGATATGCAAGATCAATCAGTTCAATCAAATTGGTTAACTATTGATGTCTTTGCAATTTAGGGAAAAAATAAATCGAAGAACCGTTCCGTATATAATCCTCATTGTCACCCGAACACCACGTAATACATTAAAAGAACATAGCGACAAGCTAATGTGGCTTATTAAATAATATTCGAGGGAGATACCTGAAACTACCTTAAACTTGTATTATTATAATCGTACTGGAACATAATCCGATCAGTTCGTTAAACTTACCTGCAATGTCTCCAAATCAGAGAGTGCCCTCGCCGAATATACACAAGTAAAATACGTGATGGAAGTTATGTTTCACAGCAAATGTACGTTCCTACGATTTGTTCATAACATGCATTCACGAAATACAATAAACGCACACTCGGCAAGGAAACTCGGCATGGCACCGCAATGGGACTAAAAACAGACAACAAACACACATCAACACACACACACAAAATTGGAAGAACAGCATATATATATATATATATATGTGACAAACAGACGTTAAAAAGCAATAATAGCAACGATGAATGATTCTAATTCACATGTTGGTACTGACATTAATGGTGGTGATGATGATAATATTGATGTCAATGGTGATGGTGGTGATAACCATGGTCATGATGATGATCATGATGATGATCATGATGATGAGCATGTTGATGATCATGACGATGATTACGATAACGATATCATCGTCTTGATGTCAGTCAGCTAGCATAAAACCGTCGTCTTGACTAGGCTAGTGGATAAAATCTTTTCTGCTCGGGTTACTGTACACCATAAAGCTCCATCTTGCAACGCCTCTAAGTGCTCGTGAAATTGTTCATGGACTTTTACGTACAATAGTCATCGGTTTCGCTGGCAAAGTCGCAATTGGTGTTAAACATGTTATCCATGTGTTATACTTGTGTGTCCATCGGTTGAGGTTAGTGACCAATCCTCGTGATCTTAGTGCTTTTGAAGTCAACGTTTCGGTATCGTTTGTAAACTAAAATGAGCGTCGATAGTCACAAGTACAACTCTGTCGCCTTATGCGAAAAAGCACGGACCGTATATTAATTTGTTTTAATCTGTAAAACGTTTTGATATCTACAATTGCCAACATGCAATCCTGACAAAAGCAAAACATATATTATGCGCACAATGCAAACAACTGATGTGATAGCCTCAACTAAACACACACATGCACATACATAAACATAAATATATATATATATATATATATGCATATATATATGCATATATATATCCATATATATATACGTTATGTATATATATGTATGTTTATATATATTATATATATATATTTATATATATATATATATGTGTGTGTGTGCGTGTGTATGTGTGTGTGTGTGTGCGTGCGTGCGTGCGTGATTGGCAAACTGGGGAATGTTAATTCATGTTTGGACCATGCTATATAATGCCCCATCATGATATCACTTTGAATGAGTTTTTCTTAAACCATACAATTCAATGGTATCAGCGATATGGATCGGTTTATCAAAATTCCCTTAGCCACGTGAAATATGTCTACCTGCCTAACCTGTCTCAAAGGATAGATTTTAACATAATATGGAGTTAACAATGTGATACTGTCTTATTAATCACGATTTAAAACATTAATTTATTTATCAATTCTAATTGAATGTTAGCCTCCGCCAAACAATTTAGCAGTTGGGCTTGTGGAAATGGGGGGGGGAATGCTCTCAACTCTGGCCTTTCTGCCATGGGTCCATATCCTAAAAGGGCCTAGGACCTAAGTATTGAACGCCCATATCAAAAGCTGGACAAGAACACCATGACCTAAACGATAGGAAAAGCGAGACATAGGTTACAATACCGATGACTTTTCTATGAACAGTAAGTGAGCTTATATGAAATTTGGTCCTATGGTACAATACTGTGTCAGCATTATTCAGGAATGTTCATCAAAATGAGAATGGCAAACTGAACCCTGACCATAACGATGATCCAAACAAATGGCAGCGCCTGTCCACACATTGATCATAAAGCTATTATTATCGCATACAAGGAGCAGCGATACTGCGGTAGGCCATCGATACATACTCTGATTAATTCCAGACAGGCGTTTCCCCACGCACGACTAATGGGACCGCTATCAGTCGAAAGGGGGATAGTCATGGGATAGAGACCATGTGTGAGCGGTATCACTCTGAGAGTATGGGACATTCACGATATGTCAAAGACGTCAAACCAGAACGCCCGACGGATTTATGCCCGATGGGTTAAACTATCGGCCACAAACAGTAGGCAAAAGGTAATGAAACCCTATTTCCCATCATAGTCAGATCTTTCTCTAGACTGCAATATACTGTCGCTTCAATGAAAATCGAACATGACCAGTGTGATGTATGTATAAATATATATATATATATATATATATATAGATATATATATATATATATATAGATATATATATATATATATATATATATATATATATATATATATAAATATATATATAATATAAATATATACATATATATATATTATATATATATATATATATATATATATATATGTATATATATATATATATAAATATATACATTTGTATTTATATTTCTGAATTCATACATATATATATATATATGCATTTATGAATATATAAATAAAAATGTATATATAAATAGGTATATATATAGATATATTTATACATATATATATATATTGATATTGATATATATCGATAAATATATATATATATATGTATATATATATGTATTTAAATATATATAGATGAATATATATATATATATAAAATCGTACATGTAGATTTACATATATAAATGTACATACACATATATATCTATGTATATATTATATACATATGTATATATACACATATAATATATATATATATATATATATATATATATATATATATATATATATATATATATATATATATATATATATATATATATATATAAATATTAAGGTGTCACTCTTCTCTCACGGTTCGGCAAGGGGCGCTTAGAGTCGACTACGTCCAATGAACCAGCAAACAATCATTACTTTGTCGTCATTGCACCCGTTGCATTATCAACCGACATTGCACTTGACCATAACTGTCAAATATGGTTGCAGAATATGAAAAGCAACCAGCATTCATATGATGATAGTTTATTTGTTGATTGCATCTATGCATCTATGCACATATGAGAAGCGGTCCCGGTGCAAAATCAGTGCATGAGGTTATGAATCCTTTAGTTGATCCATGGTCATTCCAACATGCTCATTCAATACTGCATCGTATGCTTCTCCGTGTTCTGTTGGTCCATAACCACAATCGGCCTTAAATGTGCTGCTTTTTTCCCCAATATGGCTAGTTTAGACTGGTAAATAGTCACAAATTGGCTTGCTTGTGCGTTAAGTAGGTGAACTAGGCAGTCTTCAATAACTTCGCATTTCCACTATTTGAATGAAAGCTAAGCCGATTTTAAACTTCACATCACAGAATCGAATATTGTGCTGCCATGCAAGTTGTTTGAATATACCATATGTGAGCGGCATTGTGCATCAACAAAAGGTGGTGCAATGTAAAAGAAGGGTAACAAAGAGACCAATTCATTTATAAAGATAAAATGAGCGTTGATTATGCGTGGATACGTAAGAGGGCGAACGGGGGTGATGATATCGTCATGCTGACATATAAGGTCAACCAGGCTTACTTTAAAGACATATGGAACTTTTGTGCCACTGATTGGCACAGCCATTAACTTTGTAAATAAACCAACCGTCGATTACTCTATCGGTTTATTGCTATTACCACCACCGCCAATATTTTTAAACACTCTAAAGAGAGATGAATTTCACATTTAGCTTATGATACAATAGTTCTCTCACGGAAAAATGTCAGTTGCATTAAACCACTCGGAGGCATGGGGATCAGATCATCACACAAAACGAATCCTGCATCACGCATCATATGTCTCTCGACGAACCCAGTTATTCAACGTCAACAGATCAATAGGATATACATGATCATCAATTTTGATCTTATGATTAAAGAGACTGTGTTAATCTGTCTGACAACATGTGGTATTAGTAAGCCTTACACAGTCCATTGCTTCTTAAATCGCCTCCAAGTACAGCACGGTATTAAATCTTGAATGTTCACTCTAAGGCCGTCTTCAGCGGCTTCTGTTCGATTTCAAACCGTTTTGTGGGAGTAAAAACTGGGAAAGTCTGACAACCTGTAATGCAATCACATAATGGCGTTATTGTGGTAATTTTACATAAAACCAATAAGATTGGATAAAATGATGTTATGCAAAACTTTGTCTAAATTGTTTACAATTTCTTTTCAGAAATAAGTAATGAGTTTCGTTACGTGGGCTCGATTTAACAAAACAGCTCTCATATAAGAGTGGTTAATCGGACACCTCTACTCAAGACAATTTGCACAGTTGTAGCTGTTACTAATAAAACAAATAAACTTATATAGGATCATTATAGTAGATTAAATGTATTTCTATTATCTTAGCATTTAAGAGCTGTTAACTTGAATCGCAGTAAGGAGAGATTCTAACAGATCAAAACTGATTGGGAAGCGAATGGTTAAAAGCGAATAGACACAGCACATTTTTGAAACTTTACAAATTGAATGCTGAATCTTAAAAATTAGCTGAACTCGAAAAGTAGAAAACAACGACAAAAAGCGAATAGGCACAGCACATTTTTGAAACTTTACAAATTACATGAATGCTGAACTCTTAAGTGCCTGTGACAGATTCGTAGACACATCAACGAAAACCAGACATCATTGCATCCGCAGTCGTGTGATGGTGTGATGGTAGGTTCGTTTAACCATCCCTTTCTCGAGTGCTGCAGTGCGGCTTCAGACACTGTCTACCACATATCGTTATGCAAATGAGGAACCGCGTCTAAGTCACCCTATTACTATCTAGTCTCAACATGTCCGACGTTAATAATGCTTTAACAAGATGAATACTTGATCCACACCTACCCCGGGTGAGCAAGAATGTTAGGCACGATTGAACCTAGGAGAACAATAGCATTCATCCTTAGCTGATAGCTATTCTGATGGGGAAAAAGACGATGCCTATATGATGACAGATGATCGATCTATACTGACAGGTTGCTCTGTTTTCGTACAACCGATTGCAGACAGCCACTCAAACGTTTTTTATTTTAATAGTGGCAACAGATAAAAGCCATATGTACGCGCAACACAAGGGTCATATGAAAATCAATTAATTTGGATCACTACCCCTTACTCAGAATTCTTACCGTTCTTAACATATACTGTACTGGCAAATGGTACTGAGCCAGTAAATGAGAAATAGATAAGCCATTGCTATGAGACAAATTTGATAGGAGCAATTTTCTTGTGAATTCTATGTCCTCTTGGGAAACAGCTCAATATAAGATCAATCATTGACTAGCCCTGCCATCCACTTTTTTTTAAGCTATCAGCTTATCAGCTCAATCTATATTTGATAACAGAAAATGATCGGCCAGGTAGTATTTGCCACGCGTATAACCAAGATCAAAGTAATTCGGTACAAAATAGGTTAAGCAGATTGAGTGTCACCACAAAATTTACCAGTAATTTGTCTAGCTAGCTTTCTAATTAAAAATGCTAGATTGTAGCTGTCGTACGAAAAATAGTTTGTATTAAAAAGGTTTACATAGGCAAAAGACTTCAGTTGAAAAATCGGTAAGATCTGACATTATTTTGCAAACATCCACGTATTAGTTAAATATTAGAAAATAAACAAATTCATTGCTCTTACTCTAAACTAGGCACTTAACCGAGATGTTATCTAACACCAGCGCCTGAGCTAGTTAGGGATATATCCCCACCGCTCAATATTATATTAAACCATACAGGCCATCTAGAAAGAAAAAGTTGGAGATGGCGGGATGGCTAATCTTTGCCAACATCTTAAGTAGTCGTTGCTTACCAGCAAGCAAACTACTGGTCGACCGACGTTACATCCTGTAGATATAATTGAATCACAATGAAACGACAAACAACTAAAACAAAAGTAACCTCATGAATTATACCAAACTTTTGTCGCAAACTATCATGCTAACAAATCTTTAGAGATTCTCGATGAGGTTATTTAACATGCTGACTACTGGAATCCCGCCGATGAGTTATAATCAGTTCTCAAAGATAGCAAATTCACTCTTATGGTATCCGTGGTAGAGCACTGGTATAAATAAAAGATGGTTCTCGGCTGGAAGATTGAAGAGGGTTGTGGTAAATTGTGCAGAATCCCACTGGGCAAGCGTTACAGGTTGTGTGTCAATGCCCCTCATTTGCTTCGTTATTTTCAACGTATGTGATCTCGATAGTACTGATGACATTATGTTGACAACCCTTTCGATGACACCAAACTTTATTCCATCGTCAAGTGTAAATACCAGGCTTACTATTTGTCATACAACTAACATAACGCTTTGCACTGGGTAACTCATTGCCAAATGGTAACTGTTCGGTAATGGGCTGGTGATATAGACATATCGGAATTATTTTAATTACTAGGTATAAGGCTAAAACCACTCTGATTCAAACAAAACTCGGGGTTACACATTCTTCATAACGTTTGAAAAGGTGATGCTTAAATATCAGCAAATAAGGCGGTAGTAAATTTAGGGAATCGGAGTTCTCCCTGATTCTGCTCCTCTATAGGGTTTAAAACAAGTGGCAACATTAGTAGTAGATCTTGATAAATGGCGCATTCATCATATTTGATTAGCTTTGTGCTGATCATTAGTTGTCACATCTTTTTTCATATACAATGTATAATCCGGTTTTTGATAACTTCCTTCGATGTCAACGGCACCTATTTATAGTGCCAATCATACTTTTAGTGAGGGTGCCATGCGTTGTCGCATGTTGTGGCGCAGTATATATTTCAGGCCGTTTCATTCATTCTTGTGGGTGTGGTGACGGGGACATAATCGGCTTCCGGATGCCTCAGGCCACGAACGCCCCCGTCCTAACGCGAATCCTTAATTCAAAACCCACGCCGACTGGATAAGCCATATTGGCAAAGTTTTCAGTCTTATCATATTATCATTCTGCTGTTTTATGGATTCTTTAAATGTAGAAGCTGCACCCATAGTACGGTGAGAAGGAATCGTCGCATTAGCATACATTTGCGATATGGGCATACACGAGAAGCTGGGAAAGTTTTGTTGTGGTTGGGTTGTATTCAGTATGGAATATTATAACCATTGCCTTATTGATTTTGGAATATGAATTCGCCATAATAAGTGCCCCTATATATCGTTACACTCCGTTCGCATTGCTCGCGGAATATGGGAACTTTATCGGGTCGTCTTCTCGTTCTTACCATTACTCTCGCCATGATGCTAAAATAAACACATCTTGAATCACGCGAGTTTTATTGAGTATTCCATTATATTTGGGCCGGCCTTAATCAGTTGATTAGAAACATATCGGATGACGCTAATATACTGGCACATTTCCAAAAGATATGCATTACAATTGAAATATTGTTTCGTTAGCTTAGCTACAATACTCAACCCGGATTGCTTATAAGTACGGGCGTAGTGCTGCTGACGATAATTGACAGCCGTTAACTTATCCGATTAACTTGTCAGACAGATCGCGGTTTACATGGTGTGGCGTCAATGCATGATGGCGGCAACCTTCACTTACAAATGGTTGGCTAAAACAAAGTAATAATAACCTCCAATGGAGGGACGAAAATGCATGGATTATATGTCGGCTGATAAAAGTGCGTTGAACATCTATGCGGTTTAATTATTTATTATATTTTATCTGCATCTTAAACATTATCTCTATCAAAGATAACTCTGCTGTGCGGGTTGCTTTAAGTCGCTGCAAATTCTTAAATTACTATATGACTGTCGGTAAAATTCCCGATTGCGAGATGCTTTCATCAGACAAGACCTAGTCAATAAAATCCCATTGGACTTACGTGAGCTGAATAATGCATCAGCCTCGAGTTAAAAGCTGACATTTGAACTAAACCCGTAAGGATATATTGAGTGGCAGCCAACATGAACATTACAATACAACGTCTCTATAGATTGACGCCACGAGAGCAACGCAAGCAAGTGGAAGGAAGACAAAGATACAAACTATTTATACAAACTGCAAAATCAAAATGCACAATCGATCCCGAATGTTAGAACTTCACTTAATGCTTAAGATCACTTGTAAGGATCGACATGTATGGAGGTGGTAATTCTGAATACATGCTAATGAATTCAATATAATTCAACAATGCTATATATGATAACCCACTTTTAATATGACAATCCTCAAATTTACTATTATCAATGACACTGATCGCATTACGATTGAATCGTTAGTAACAAGGCTCACGATCAGCGAGGCAGCAATTACGTGCAACAGCGATAGTCAAATGTTATGATGAGGGAAAAGGGTGTTGTCAAACCATCCATTTTACGGGTCATGCCGGTGGATAAATAATCTAATCATTCTGTAAGTAGCAGATACCCAGACCTATGAGCTGGATTTTCCGTTAAAGTATTATCTCACTCGCTAAAGGGACCAGTATCTGTTATTTCTACACACCCAGGATCAATGTTATCAATTATTCATAGTGGCGCATATCTTGGAAATGCTTTGGAAAGTCCAACGAATCCAACGCATTAAAACCGGTGCCGTTATATAGCTCGTTATATATTTTATCTAGTGGCTGGGGACTGTCATT
>CM067345.1:16553965-16556465 GCA_034190875.2 Urechis unicinctus | reverse complement strand
TGTAATGACTGGTTTATGAAATATCAATAGATCTAGCTCTAATTGTATTTATAACCCGTCGTTTTTCCGACAGATCATCGAATATGACCAATAACATCAATATAGCCCATTGCGTCAGTGGGTAGGTGGTCAAACAGTACGAATTGCTTAGGTGGTTGGCTACCCTCTGCGCCTGTCATTAAAATCCAACCAATCGGCACACAAAAAAAAGAACAGGGTACCAATGTCCAGCTTTTAAACGTTGACCATCCATACCCTAACCAGCCCACCGACCCCTCACCAGAGAAATATCTTCCGTTAATTGCCCCTTCATGATACTACGCACTCGAAAACCACAATAAATGAGGTGACGGCATGTGAGAGTCGGCCTCTTATTCCTCTTCACTGCTTGTGGGCGTCGGTCTCTACCTCCCATTTCCTGTTAGTGAGTGTCAGTCTTTAACTCCACTTCAATGCTTATGAGTGTCGGTCTCTAACCACCATTCACGTCTTGTGAGTGTCGGTGTCTAACTACCATTCACGTCTTATGAGTGTCGGTCTCTAACTACCATTCACGTCTTATGAGTGTCGGTCTCTAACTACCATTCACTGCCTTTAACTACCATTCATGCTTGTGAGTGTCGTTCTCTAACTACCATTCACATCTTATGAGTGTCGGTCTCTTACTACCATTCACGTATTATGAGTGTCGGTCTCTAACTACCATTCACTTCTTGTGGGGTCGGTCTCTAACTACCATTCACTGCTTGTGAGTGTCGTCTCTCTACCATTCAACTCCGAACTTCATTCACATCTTATGAGTGTCGGTCTCTAACTACCATTCACGTCTTGTGAGTGTCGGTGTCTAACTACCATTCACGTCTTATGAGTGTCGGTCTCTAACTACCATTCACGTCATTTTGAGTGTCGGTCTCTAACTACCATTCACTGCTTGTGAGTGTCGGTCTCTAACTACCATTCACTGCTTGTGAGTGTCGTTCTCTAACTACCATTCACATCTTATGAGTGTCGGTCTCTAACTACCATTCACGTCTTATGAGTGTCGGTCTCTAACTACCATTCACGTCTTGTGAGTGTCTGTCTCTAACTACCATTCACGTTCTTGTGAGTGTCGGTCTCTAACTACCATTCACTTCTTGTGAGTGAGTCTCATTCTCTAACTGTCCATTCACTGCATTCATGAGAGTGTCGATCTGTTACTACTATTAACTGCTTGTGAGTGTCTGTCTCTAACTACCATTCACTTCTTGTGAGTGTCGGTCTCTAACTACCATTCACTGCTTGTGAGTGTCGGTCTCTAACTACCATTCACTTCTTGTGAGTGTCGGTCTCTAACTACCATTCACTTCTTGTGAGTGTCGGTCTCTAACTACCATTCACTTCTTGTGAGTGTCGGTCTCTAACTACCATTCACTTCTTGTGAGTGTCGGTCTCTAACTACCATTCACTTCTTGTGAGTGTCGGTCTCTAACTACCATTCACTTCTTGTGAGTGTCGATCTCTTACTACTATTAACTGCTTGTGAGTGTCTGTCTCTAACTACTTTTCACTTCTTATGAGTGTCGGTCTCTAACAAACATTCACTGCTTGTGAGTGTCGGTCTCTTACTACCATACACTGCTTGTTAGTCGGCCTTAAGCTCCCCTTCGCTACTTGTGAGTGTCGGTCTCTAACTACCATTCGCTGCATGCGAGTGTCGTTCTCTAACTACCAGTCACTGCTTGCGAGTATCGGACTTCACTTCTTATGAGTGAGGGTCTCCAACTATCATTCACTGCATGCGAGTATCAGTCTGCAATTTCACTTCAGCGCTTGTGAGTGTTGGTCTCCAACTACAATTCGGTGCTTATGGGTGTCTGTCTCTCCTTCTCTGCTTGTGAGTGCCGGTCTCTAACTACCTTTTATTGCTTGTGAGTATCAGTCCGTAACTTCCTATCACTGCTTGTAAGTGTCAGTTTCTTACTACCATCGACTTTATGCGAGCATCGGTCTGCAACTCCTATTCACTGCTTGCGATTGTCTGTCTCTAGCTTCCATTCACTGGTTGTGAGTCCCGGTCGCTAGCTACCATTCACTGCTTGTGAGTATCGCTCTGTACCTCCACTACATTGCAGGTGAGTGTCGGTCTCTAACTACCATTCACTGTTGCAAATATAGGTCTAAAATTACAAGTCACTCCTTGTGAGTGTCGGTCGATAACAGTTTGCTGCATCGAAGTATCGGTCTGTAACTTAAATTCACTGCTTGTGAGTGTCGGTCTCTAATTACTCTTCGTAAATCATTAATGCTGCGGTTTGATTCCATTCATCATCAGTTTATTTAGATGAAATTCGCATTGCCGCAGATTGATGCTCCTGGAGAACAAAAATTAATTGTGTGTCGGAAGGAAAACAGGACATTCTCATTGCTATAAGCAATGGCACGATTGTGATAACCATCATCTGTTTGAATCACCACACAGTAGGTATACCCCACGTAAGGCATCCCTGATTAGAGTTAA
>CM067345.1:16411465-16548965 GCA_034190875.2 Urechis unicinctus | reverse complement strand
TATCGGCAGGTCAAGAAATACGGTCTTAAACAGTTAACTGTTAAAAAAGTAGCTTCCAGATACTTCGATTGATATGATCCTTGCACACTTAGAAAGCAATCTAGGTTACTAATTTCAAGTTGCCCAAATGGTGTACGCTGAACGAATATTGTTGTATAGGCAGGCGCCCGCTATATTACATGTCAGACAGACAAGTTTATCATCTTCATTTGACGGGTGAGGCTGGCTAGCCATACCTATGTCTGTTATCGTGTGTTCACAGTTTAGATGATATATGTGATTGCTCAGTGTAAGCCAGGTATACGTATGTACACGTCGCTTATTAGCTGCCGTCGTGAACCTCGGTTCATGTAATTTCATCGCATTATTATTGATATCCCCGCAAAATCTGATGTAAAGTAGTTGATTAAAGAACGTCTGGATCCGCAGATTAACAGATAGACAGATAAGCGGGTGGAAAGATGAATAGATACGTTGATGCATTGATAGTCATATTTTGCAGGTATAATTATAATAGGCTACTGGGCAACTGTACTTGCCGCCAGTGTTCAATCTAACTTATCTTTTGTAATGTGCTCATTCTTACTTGGTAGATTTATCAATTAACAATGTCATAAATGCGTCCTCAGTCCATCATCACAATGTCACCAAAATAATAAAGACCGCATATTGTATGGATGCGATGAGTTGTATTTGCATCTTTTACCGTTTTTCAGCGATACTTGAACACATCCATTTACACATGTTGACACATGTTGACATGACCTGCGCTGCTTTGGTTCCAGTGTTCAAGGACGAAAATCTGTCATCTGAGAATAGCAATAGCAACCCTACTACAGCGCCCAGTATATTGGTAAGGTTGTTTTTTAATGACAAAATGTATCTCGGTGCATGACACTAATAGTCTGGCTTGGCTTTTAGCCTGCTCATTCAAAGATATTATGTATGTTATCCAGGAAGTTATTGACTTCCACGTTTATCAAAAATCTCCATATTACGTGGTAATGCTCAGTGCCGCGACAGCTAGACTGCAGTACAAGATGTTATCAATGCGCCAAAGTATGTGTCCCGCTATTGTGTAGTTACTTCCGTGTATATTTCAAAATCAGTCATCAGTTGCAAAGTGTATGATTACCTTTTCTGCTTTGTATATAAATAGATGAGCTTCTTCAACGGCTGGATGAAAGATGGAGTTGGCTGCGACATTGGTAAAAAATGCGTTACCCAACTTTTATTGCGCATGATCGCGATAAGTGATTTACAGCTTACGAAGTATGATTTTAATAGGGGCAAAATGTAAAGTTTCCGAAGATAACTCATCATTTGCGTCAGTTTTGAAGATGCTGTTTGTAAATGACACTTGATATTGATAAGAAAATCGGGTGGCACTATGGGACAAATATATGTTTGTATGCTACAATGCGCCTCAGTTTCGTTAGTTCAAATATGAATGGGGATGTGCTTAACCTATGTGATAAAACTCTGCATCTTGGCATTAATAAAGGCAATGAGTGGATTGCGATTAGCCTTTTCTTACGCTGATGTAGTCAGTAATAGAAGCAATTGTATACCTATTGAACAACCTGTGATTATTTGTGATAATTTGACTGAACTTCCTTGAAATAAATCACTGCTGCATGGGATATATGCATCGACTGTTTTTTCACAAAGCAGTGCCTCGATTTGCTTACTTCTGGACGTGATGTGCCGTACGTCGCAGCACTAACTGTTTTTGCCTACGGCATTCCTTTGCTGCTAGTAATACCAGACAATTACTATATGTGTTAAAATCAGAGGATTACCATCTTACCAAGAATATATGTAAATTAATACTGAGTATCTCCGGCGGACAGCCAATGGTGAGACCTGTATGTGGGGAAGAGGGGCGTGTCAGAAAGCATCCTCGTCAGCAGTGAGACACGTGAACTGCTGTATTTCTATATTCGAGATTCATTAGAAAGGACAACATCCACAAATAATGTAACCATGCGGAGCTACATATCGTACATGTACGTCTCAAAACTCACTTTGAGGCCGCTGGTAGATGCTAGATGCATGTTAGCATGCCATGTGTCGTAAGGGCCACAGCATTTAAAGTGGCACATGGGCACATGTTTTTTCGCTTACCAAGCGATGTACGCAAATATGATGAATACGAAAAATGAGTTGCGGCTTTGGCATCGACCCCATGATTCCGTTTGCGTGAATGTTATACCTATCTCCCTTGCTTCAAGCATCCAACAGAAAAAAAAACCTCTACGCTTACACAACACCAATTGGGCACCGCGGTCTTCATTGAATACAGCCGGGGTTGACAAAATTTATCGCCAAATGAATTCTGACTTGTAACTTGCAGTCCCCGTGTCGTTCTATTAAATGGGTGCATTCAAATCGGGTGCAGTTAATGCCGAACGAAATTGCCAGCTTAAGTGTGGATTGAGACCTCGTAGGAATTAGCTCCCCCGTTATAGGATTGTTACCAAAAGAGTCTAAAAAATCCACTACTCCCGATGCCACACAGCCGTTGAATAATAAACCTTCAAATACCCGTGCTCCAGCGTAATGTTGCTCTGAAGAAGATGAATAGCTATTGCTGAAAAAGAGAGGACTATCAGTTATTAATCGAAAGGCTAAGTTCATTGCTTTGTTACTTTCCTCTAGTCTATAACAATATTCGCGGAATTAATGTATCACTTCTTGCCTAAGCACGTCAGTTGTTTCGTCATATACACGTACTCAGCCTCGGCATTTGTTGCGTAAAAACACAGTTGTAGGCTATATCAATTTGGGAATGACTTAACAGCTGACTGCAATTGTCCCACATTGATGTTGATTTTTTCTGAGTTTTCATGGAATAAGAACCTTGATAATACTTGTCACTCTAAGTGGTGTTATGACAAAAAACCACATAGAGCTATAGCACCACTGTTCAGCTGTTTATGACTAGAGAAGATTCATGATTTTCCTCCTCTACAAATTAAACGTGCCACAAAATGTTGTACTGCGTTATCAGGCCCATTGATCGATGATAACTCTTTACGTGTTATTATGTTGATCTATATTTTAATAAAAAAAATTAACTACGAGTTAACGATACCGCAGATAAATTGGCGAACACGTTTGAGGCTCCTTTATTACCTGTTGTATCAGATCGAATAATACACCTGACAATGAAGGTTCAGTATAAGAAACAATTATTACCAATTCAATCGTCTATTGCACTCCATTACAGCCGAGGTGGCTCTGCCTTGCCGTGGTTATGTTATCAAGACAGGCAGGGAATGAGTGGCGAAAGATAATTATGGAAGACAATACATTTTCCACATATCACGATTCAGTTAAAAACATTACCTCTCCCTGTTAAGATTGATACAATGACAACGTCAGGAGTAGCTAGGAACCAGTGTTGTATAATCGAGCACCAAAAGCCTCATATAATACATCCCGCCCCCTGTGGGTATGTATGTATGTATGTATGTATGTATGTATGTATGTATGTATGTATGTATGTATGTATGTATGTATGTATGTATGTATGTATGTATGTATGTATGTATGTATGTATGTATGTATGTATGTATGTATGTATGTATGTATGTATGCATGCATGTATGTATGTATGTATGTATGTATGTATGTATGTATGTATGTATGTATGTATGTATGTATGTATGTATGTATGTATGTATGTATGTATGTATGCATGTATGTATGTATATATATATATATATATGTATGTATGTATGTATTTATGTATGTATGTATGTATGTATGTATGTATGTATGTATGTATGTATGTATGTATGTATGTATGTATGTATGTATGTATGTATGTATGCTTGCATGTATGTATGAATGGATGGATGGATGGATGGATGGATGGATGGATGGGTGGATGGATGTATGGTGGATGTGGATGGATGGATGGATGGATGGATGGATGGATGGATGGATGGATGGATGGATGGATGTGCGTGTGTATGTATGTATTTATGTTTATTTGAATGTTTGTCTGTATATTCGTTGCGGTGCCAGAGATGACAAAGTAGCTCCGGAGCCTCCCGGTTATATTCCGTTGTTGTAAATAAAAATACCTATGATAATGATATCTATGCACAAGAATATGACGTTGCTGTTCCCATTAAATGCTATTCATGCAGGAATGTCAGCCGGTGCGTGCACGCAGATGCACTTGGACATTTTTAAACAGCATTATTACAATTGCACGGAAGCCTCGTCATGAAGTATTCAGAAAAGCTCCCATACACTACGAGTTCTGAGGACTAAGGATGTCAAAACGTCACAACAATCGATTTTATCGCGTAGGTGGTAGCATGATATATATATGACCAACTAGCCGGAGTGTCATGGAAAAAAAGTTCCAGGGCAACAAGGGAATACAAATGCTCAACGACACCAAGCATCCCAAGACCAAAAAGTCGTTGGGCTTAAATTGGGAGGAAAAAAATCGCAAGAGAGCACATTGTTGCCCTTGGCCTGGTCGCACGTTGGCATTTGAGTTTGAAATGTTCATTTCGCTCAGTAAATATAAAGAATGTTCTTGTCTGCGTACTAGTTTGCCCTGCCACTGCCACTTATCCGTGCAAAACAATCGAAAACCTCGACATTTTTAATCCATCTGATTGCTGCACATGGTTAACGACTTCTTGGCTTTTCATTAGTGACGCTTGAAAAGTTTTTACTTGATAGCAATATTAATAAAAGTCAATGGAAAATGCTTCACTCAGTTGCTTCCACATTAATGCGCATCATGCAGTACCTGGGATGGTACGCAACCCTAACAGCTTGATTTATAGCACACGAGCGCAGTGTCCAAAATATTGAAAGCATATGGACATGCAAATACAATTGCTGCATAAAGAATACATGTGTCGCGTCATGTGTTAATAAACTTATTATCAATTAATGCAAACCAGATGCTTCTTACCAGATGCTGTTTTATTTCATGGTTTCTTTCTTAAGTAAGCAAATAACACAGCTGACAACTCGTGCAGGTGGTAGTCCACAATGTGTATGCCAATGATTTTGCATAATAATGAATTTGTAAGGCGAGATTTTCAACAGTTCAACCACCCATTGTAAATGTTTTTGCAAGCACCAAATGCTATGGACGCAAGCGACAATACGCTAAAATACGGAGTCGGTGGAATACGGTCCCTACGAACATCCCTTGAGCTTCTGTGCGTAAATGGCAAATGGTGTTGAGGTATGCTGTGATAGGTAATTTTTTCTGCCAGGGTGTAACAATGATGTTAAGCGTTGGGTTGATTAAGGTTAAGATTAGCAGTTTTATGTGCGCCTGTGCGACATATTCGTGTTCAATCGTAAGTTGTTCAAATGTAAAATGGCATCTTTAGAAGATTCACGCCACAACCTGTTTCGCGCCTACTGTGTAGGTAAGCGAAGCATTTTTGGCGGAACAAGCCAGCGCTCTCATCGGAAATATAATAATCACACTTCGCCATCGAATAACACACCTGATGGTATACTCCATGACTAGACAAATTATCACATGCATTCGTCGGTACGAAATCGGAATGGACGATGCGAGACGCTTCGTACAAAGTCAATGATTTAGTCATGAGAAGCACTCAGCATCGCCATGTGGGCTGAGTGAATGCAAATACCCAGGTGGTTCCTTTTGTCACTGATACTGGCGACAAATCGGAACATTTATTGTCGCAGCCAGTCGCTAATAAGGCTGCAACATACAAGCAACAACGGAGATGCGCTTACAATCTCCAGTCAAGGCTGATCAGCTTATTCACGCGAAAATCAATCCAAGGTATGCGTTACATAGTCTGCTACGTGTTTGTTGTTTTCTCGGGGTGTTTGCTGTGTGAGTACTCGTTGTACTAATTACGTACACTGATAAGTGATGGTTGATTACAGTTGGCGCTTTTCTCGTAGATATTAAGCACTACACCCTTGTATTGGTTTATTACCATAATCTGACCTCATTTACGTATCATGAATATACCTTTCCTTTGGAACTATATATAAAAACTTGCTGTAACACACCATAATGCAGTGTTTGCTGGGCGTTACTAATCAGCGTTACGAACGCAATATTAGTATTTATTTGATTATAAAATTACATGGGTTATACAATCTCTTTGGCATACTATTTAAGCTAAATTGGTCTCTCGTCTTTGAGCAACGACCCTACACGGCGACGTAAAATATAATAATCATAACATTAATATCGATGATCCATAATTTGTGCTTAAACACACATGCGTAGTGACTGTGATATCGGGTTATAACAGAACTGATGTGTCTCAGTTTCCATTTGAGCAGATGATATAATGGGCAAACCGCTAAATTCCCTAACGATGAATGTTTTTGACCATTTAATCATCTGCGTTTTATCTCAGTCGTTAAACAAGTCTTGCATCGGAATTTGTTTATACATATCCACAAACGTGCCTTAGAAGTGAACACACATTACAAGTGTATAAGCATCATATAACTTCTACCCAATGAAAACGATGATAAATAACACTGAATGAATAAAAATAGCTAATGACACATGACATTCGTTCCTATCATACCAAGTGACAGACATGTTTCATGGAATGATGAAACGTTAAGGTTACCATTAAGTTATCGGACATAAACTTTGTTTTACTCATGTCTAGGTCATAGGTACTAGTTAGATAGATTATCGCGCAGTTGTGCATACGCACTGTTTCAAATAAAGGTATCATTGCTGACGATTTCATTTTGACTCCATGGGGCCACACATATCTGACATACATTATACGCAAGGTGATGGACAATGCGAAAATGTTGGATCTCTATATTTTACAACTTAGTGATTGTGTGCACAATATACTAATTGACTTAGTCGTCTCACTTGAAATTGTGCTTAACTATATCTTTGGGGCCTTGATTCCTGTACACACTCATGGATGGACATATTTCTGCAACATGTTATATGTGCTTCAGGATCTATTGGCAAACGCAAGCCACAAATATTTTACGATGCTCTCTGGTAGACGCTGACATGATAAATATTTATTTTGCGAAGAAGCTTTTTCCTAATATCAGAAATATGTTTACTACAACGAATGTTATCAAACAACAGCTATTAATTTATCCTTGACTACAATAAACACGTTCGCTTACTTAACATACTATCTTGCAAGATTAATCCGGCCATTGAACCATTGGTATGGTCATAAAAAATTCACAGCATTTACAATTTAGATCAGTAGATGGTAATTGTTCCCTTTTAGTCATACTGACTAGTTTGGTTCAAACAGTCGTTTGTAGTGGTATGCATCATTGCAATAAAGAACATAAACAACAGAACCGATCAAATTTGCACAATGGCCTGTCAAGGCTTTGTAGCTTGTTCACTCGTATAATACCCGTCAAGGCTTTGTAGCTTGTTCACTCGTATAATACCCGTCAAGGCTTTGTAGCTTGTTCACTCGTAAAATACCCGTAACGCGGAACGCTACGTCCGTTACGTTTCTAAGTTAAATCCAAATGCATGTGTGTGGTTTAAATATTTTCATCACTAATATGCACAATAATATGCTTTAGCATGCCTAGGTAATCATTTGATTTTTGCTGAGCAAATAATATAACTCATAGTTTGCCAGCGCAATTCATGCGCAGGAGCATGAAAGCAACATGTTTATGATTTATAAATGTTGGCACTATGCAAATGTATCCTTATCACGAATCGACAAGATTGAAAAACAAACTAAGGGAAGAAGCTTGCACCGACGGATAATGCGTGCATAGTACAGATTGTATCCATACATTGGTATGACTGGTAACTGCGCCTGGAGTGTCGTGTTCTGTCTTTGTGCAGTGCATCAAATCCATCTAACATGATGATGCAACGGAGGGACAGTAATGAATATTAACGAACAGCAATCGATAACTGCCCATATACTCACGTTATTTATTAAAGCCTTGGCTGCATTAACGACCATCTGCACGTCCGGTTGACATTGGTTATCCATAGAAAAACCTGACGGTTAAGAGGTTTTTACACGAATGGTGAGCTGGCCGGAAAAGCTGGTAGCATCGGTAATAAATTAAGCCAGGAGCTGTACTTTAAAAACAATAGTACAATTCACTTTTATTAGGTTTGGGCGCGAAGGGTAGCGTTTTATACGGTTCGCATGCAATAAATATACAATATAACGTTCAGGTCTCAAATTGTTTAGAATCGTCATCAACATCATCATCATTATCGGTAAAATCATGAACATCATCTTCAGATTTCTGGAATCTTCAAATTCCTGTGTGGTATGACACCTATGCTCTCTTGTCATCTTCATATTGAATAGTCAGATGATGAGCGATCTTAAGTTAACGTCGGGATCAAGCATTGTTGCCACAAACATAATGAGTAAAGAATTAACTAACATATCAAATATAAACTCTCGAGTTACTTCGGGGATTTTTGTCGGGGATTATTTCATTTCTATCATCCATTCTGCCTTTTTATTCATGACCAATAACTACCCAATATATGGGTTGTTGTCATTCATTCGTACTTATACTCGTCGCTTTATTCACCCTAGAAGAAGTAAGCTTAAGTGGTGAACACATATTTATTGCAATTGCATTTCATTTCGTAAGCTCCAAAGGAAGATATTATTTAACACCGTTGCTTCAATAATTAAACGCAAAGTGATGTTTACTGTTAGACCGACACAATACCCCCCAGTGTCTAAGAAATATATTTTACTATGCACACATAAAAAGTGATTATCAAATGTTTTCCATCTGAAACTAATCTATACTACCTATCGTTGAACAAGTAGTGTAATCGGCTGTGATGAACGGCATTGTGAATTATCAAAAGGATATCCCTTTTAAGCATTGAAACATCCGCAAAGCTAACAGCAATTCGCTAAAAACAACCGTGAACTAGAATATGACGATGGATTGTATCTAGGCGGGGGTTGGGGTGGGTTGCGTACTAATTGTGATAGTAGTAACATTGACATTGGTAAATAGATTACCCATTTTCTCCCCGGGCAAACTAAATTGCTTTTAGTGACGTTGGAAGGAAAGATTTAGCATACCAAAGTACTCTCACGCTCATTTGGTTATTGTATTCATCGCATAGCATCAACATGAAATGCATGTATGCAAACGCATTTGTTTTGTGTGCGTATATTTTGATGTTAAGTTAGGTTTACAAAATATCCACGATAGTGGTTCATGTAAACTGCAATGCCATTCGATACTAATGTAATACGTCACTGACATGAGAGCTTGAGTAAGCTGGTCGGTTTGTACGGTAAAGATACTGCATAAACCATTCCTTGAGCCTTTTTTCAATTACCACATAAATATATTGCCAATAAAGCCTGAACGCCATTCGACACTGGGAACATCTCAAAAACCTACGGGTTTGTCATCCAATCGAGCTAGTAGATTAAACGGCTTTGTTGACCTATAATTATAAGGCAGAAGGGCATTATACCGTTAACAGGCATATCCTAATGGCTATCCAATAACTTTTTCAGAAAGGATGGCCATTTTCATATAAACAGATCCTTGCCAATTTACTTATACTTTCGAGGCTACACATTTACCGTTGGCCAATATACTTCCATGTTCTTATACAGTAGACATTAATACGTGTACATTGATACGTGTCTCTTGGGCGACTAAGTTTGCTAGAGAGCTGTTAAATACTGCATAGATTTAGGTTGAACTATGCATGGTTTTGGGCA
The DNA here is from genome assembly GCA_034190875.2 of Urechis unicinctus. NCBI lineage: Eukaryota > Metazoa > Annelida > Polychaeta > Xenopneusta > Urechidae > Urechis > Urechis unicinctus. Next base: position 16,539,231 of record CM067345.1, on the reverse strand, counting down.
TACGGGTCGATTGCAAACGCTAATGTTAATTCTCGTCGCCCCATTATAGCCAATGCATGATAAATCATGATACTCACATCTTCGTCCATTCATACACTAATATAAATATGTCTGATGAATGGGCGCCTATCACGAACCAGGCAGTGAGCAAAGAGATTGATGAAGGCTTGTTACAGTGCTGCTGCTGGTCTTTGTATAAGCCGTGCTCGTCAATGCTGTACTGTGTATGCTCTCTGTCTATTTTACAAGGCTACATTCAGGCATATACGTATAGTACGATAGACGTCTATAGTGGTGGCTATCTGTAATATAGATCTACTTAAGAGTGTATTCGTGCTACTTGATCTAATTATCGTACCCATCGCACACTTCAGATGTGTTTTCCGATCGATCATCTTTCCAACTTTACAACAGGGGGCCTAACAAACTTATTTTTTTTAGTCTCACAAGGAGTCACAATCACACACACATACATTCCATGCGCGCTCTACCTCGATTACATAGCGAAATCATAGTATTTGACCCTTTAATAGTTTTTCGCAAGAGGAAGAAAAATAGGTACAATGACTTTCATGCTAGAGCGACCCATTGAAGGATCATGTCAATTAAATAGCGACTTTTGCCTGCAAATAAATAACATATACGTCAATGACAGGTATTCAACAGTCATATCACCAGTGGACTGTATGCAATCAAACGACAAGATATGTTGCTCATTAGACTTCTTCGGAGCGTTTAAAATCCACCTATAAATTGTTCAGCATCACGGACGGGGAAAATAGCCGCCAAGAGAGATATTGTACAGGATCAGACAAAGTTACTTCACGTGCAGAGAATGTCTTGTGCATTTAGTGTTATCTGTGACCTACTCATATCAGTGATATATATTTAGATATATATACCAAGTCTGTTATAATGAGCAATCGATAGAATGGTCAATATCCTTCTGTAGATAACAATCGTTTATTTATTTAAATGTCAGTTCGACGATTAGCAAATAATATAACATTATCCCGCACAAATTCACCATGCATATAAAATATCATTGGTAGGTAGCACATTTGCTTAGGCTAGCGGGGGAAGGATGGCGGGTGTAGGGTGGGGGTTAATTCAATGTAGGGGGTGTTTTCATTCATTCAATAATGGTATTAGGTATTTACCAATACTGTATGTGCAATAACTGAGAGGTGAGCATATGGAGAAACGGAGAATGCTGAGACGGCGATTGTGGGCATAAAAGATCCAACACTTAATAACCCCTTCCCCTCTAACTTGAATATAATGATGAACTCAAATAATGGCGCTCATTTCTCGATGAAAATCAAAGGTGGTTGTAGTATTCATGACCGCTAGGCAAACCCTCAGTGCGCAATCTTTTTGGATCATGTCTGATGTTACGGGATTCGTATAAAACCCATAGCTAACTCGTTACACGTGTCACTCATCATTTTTCTTGAACTAAACACCGCATTGAAAGTCAATGCGCTCTCATACACCTCATGGTCTCCTTTAAGCCTACATCACTACATGTTGCACTTACAGCTACATAGCGCTACTATTCACTTCGAAAACGTAACGGCATTAATAATTACAACACTGTCAGGCAATCGAGCAATTCAAGATATAAGATATGCAATTTATCTGCTTTTGATTTTTTTGCATGGTTTAATTGTTTTAGAAGACCAGATTATATACGCTGAAGCTCGATGTATGGCGGATGGTAATGTTAAGACTCATATTAGCTGACATACGCTTAAAACATTCTCACATACAAGCGCATTTGAAAAAAAAGGTATTCATAGTACTTATTTGTTGGCCATGGTAGTCCTTGTATTACCCAGTCTTATGTAAACACTAGCGGTTTGTGAGTGCTATGTAACTTGCTGTGGCCGAAAATGAGCCCCATTTGTCTTCAAATAGCATTAATCTAAATCATTGTATCCTTTGAATGTAGTGTCTGTAGGTAGTCAAACAACCCCACGGACGGGTTAAAGTCCTTTCGTAGAGTTTCGGATGCCCCAACAATCTGAAAATGGTACTGAACATACGCATGGCATCCGACTTTATATATTTTTAGCCAAATTAATCTGGAGGAAGAAATTCTACCCATCGCGCAATTGGTTGCGAAACTACTCGCCTCAAGCCGCTCTTCCCATAAGTGGGGTGAATGACCTAATGTGTTGCTGTCATCAGTAACCACCACACCTAGTGCAGCTATGCAAATACAAACAGAAGCTGACAACAAAATATGATATAAATATCAAAGCCCGGGGGTTGCTGTATCATTGGATTATCGGACAATGGTGCTGCGTCGGTTCTATTCTTTTGATGTATAGAAGCCAATCAGCATCATCTGAAGATTTATGGGAGATACCTAACCCGCCACCTACTCAAAATATGGATACAAATATTCCAACACAATTGAAAATAATAATCTATTACATACATGAATTCGTTCGCAAACTTGGTGCGTTCAGGAAATATAATCAATTTTCTTTTTTGGTTGCTTGGGTTACGATTGGTTACAAATGGCATTTTATTCGAGAATAGTTCAGCTCCTTTTGCTACTCAGTGTATTCGTCGCCGAAAAAGACCTCAGTTAGGGCTTCTTAGGCCTAATTACATAGAGTGTGTGTGCCCACATGCACTAACCAGCTACGTCGTGAGTCAATTAAGGTAATGCACCAAACTTACGCAGGGGTCCAGAAGACACCATAACACATTCGGCTTGAAACCTGTTTATTGGACATTAATTATCCTCAACAATAGAGCCTCACAATTGCGATCTGTCATTGAACCTTATTGGAAAAAATGTCTCACGGCCTTAACATAATAAAGTACTTATGGTGCTGAATCTAATCTTGTATGCAGCATTATATCGCGTGAATACTGTTATAACACCATATTTAACAAGACCATGCGGGTTAAAAGGGATCCGGCACCGTTCTGTTGGCACTTAAATTATAATTTACTGCATTCATGGTTTCATTCTGAACGTCTATAGTTAATTCCAATTCAGTGCATTAACGTTGTTTGTTAATATTTCGTTGCATCGGCAACTACATGCGCCGGTAATATTGACGAAAATATTATCTATAGACGCCGGGGTTAACCAATACTGCTACACAATTGCATGCCTGTCCTGAACAAAAAAACTAAACCATCTGTTGCTGTGGTCAAACGAGTCAAATAAGAACCATTTGTCGTTTAATCCGCATCATTAACTATGAATTATTACCTACCGAACTTTAGAGGATGAGTGTTTGCACAATGGCACAATGACTGCCTGTGTGCCCTTCATGTACGAGAAAAAAATTTGTTCCAGCCGCGCTGGGTATTTGCACATACATGCCTATCGTGATTTATTTAGCCTTTCGCACCCATAAATAAATTTGTCCATTATTTATGATAGGATAAGCGTTTATTTAAAAGTAAAAAACGATGGTTAAGGATAAATAGTTTGCAGCAATGAGGGGTAGGAATCAGTCAATGGTTTCGTTATGTCACCGTTACCGGACTATCGCTTTCTAAATTGGATTCTTGATGGCTGTATGTGGGCATATTTTGAATGCGTGTGCATGAGTGCGATATCAATATAGGGAAGTCTAAGAACGATTGGTAGCAGCATATGTGACTAGCCCTGCGCATGATTGGCCTCGCCCAAACGTCCAAATATCAGCATACCAAGATTATCTTCATCATTCCAAATCTGTTTCTATATGAGCCGCACAAATCAGAGCTCTGTCAGTTGCGAGCACACACCTTGTACCTAGACCGGGATTCTTAATGCATGTGGTAGTACACAACATTACATGCATCTACCGAGTCAGGAGTTGCACGGATGGGGTGCCATTGATGTTGTATTTAGTGATGTTGTAAGTCGCTCAAGCAATAATCATGTGCGAGGGAATGAACCGGCGCATTTGAAGCGTTGCTGAAAGAGAATTTTCAAACATAGACATCATTCGTTTCATACGCCTGTCACAACGAACGACACAACGGCAATATCTGAGTTCGTGACCACCACCGCCTTTTTAATCAGATATACTGATTGTAAGCAACCAAAATGACGGTAATCTAAATCCTAGTCGCGAGAATGGCATTTATGGTCTTTTTTGATGGAAACCATGGCAATGCGTCATGCCAGTATGCCTTTGTTTACAACCAGGACGATATCAGAAAGACACGATTACGATACTTTCCATGATTTCCATGCTATTTATTCATTAAGGTCCAATGCCAATAAACAGTTGAAAACACGATATGGTCACGCACCATGGCTGTCATAAACCACGAGATTACAGAGGCATTCGATCCGCTCTTTGAGAAAAATATGTGATCTAACGGTGCCAGAAATACGCGTGCCAATGCATCGTTGCTCAAATTTAGACGTTAGCATCCACGGAACCACCAATACTTAAAAAGCAGACTCGACCGAGTCCGTTTGCAGCAGTGACTAGCCCTTTAATGAAGGATTGTTGCCGGTTTTGAAGGACGCGACTGCCGTCAAGCGATTTGCCACAGATACACGTCGAGTTGAGTTTCAGGCGAAATCGCCACAACTATGGCCACTGATATCCTCGGAATCCAAAGCCCTAGTCTTTACGAATGGACTCGTCTGAAATATCAGCGCGATTCATCCATATCGCCGTTTAAAAAAAAACAAAAAAAAACAGACATCTTTGTCACTTCTGTTATTGCATGATTTATCAGACGGATGATTGGTCCGTATCCATTGAACAGCATATGCGCCTGATTTGGAAAGTATGTTAGTATATATATGGAAGAGCGCTTAAACACAATAATATCCCAACTTATGCGTCAAATTATTATCACCACAGCACTTGCATGCAAATAAAGCAGAGAGCCTGCAAAGCAACAGCGATATGCTTTCCACGAAATATGATTGTACCTTTCATCTACATAATATTATGTTCGAAGACATATTTACCGGGTAGTATTTATAAACTGGTGCTGTTTGTATACGTTAATATATCATTTTGATATATTCGTGTTTTTTTAAACTACAAGTGTGAAAACATGTCCATCTACCGAAAGTCATTTTATCAGTAGGTGCGCCAAGCAATCTTTTATATTCAGATCAGGTAAATATGCGGATTACTTGCATATTGCAATCCGTTCATTCGATATCTGAAGTAAAATATTTAGCAACACTCGAAGCATGTGTTATGGGTTTGCATCCGGGTCATAACTGCGTTTGTCTGGTGAACAACCGATGTGACAGGCCGAAGGAATTATAACAAATCCCACACAGTAAACATTTCTGCCATTTGTAGCCGCATACAGCTTGGCTGCTATGGGTTTTTGCTGTAACCCTCTAATCTGCTGTGTTTGAATATTTCTATGCGATTTGAGATTCTTAGCCAGGCAAAATCTATAGCAACATATTCTCTTAAATTTATAGACAGTTAAGCGTTGATCACGCAGGTGATGCCACTCTGTGTTTGAGCTCTAATCCCTTGTTTGCAATTCATATTAATTGGCACATTACGGGGACACTTCTAGTCCATTAAATATGTAGTGCTGTGTATATATGAGAGGGAAGTGCACTGCCATATTCAAAGGTGGATGTTCAAACTGGGCTGGATGAGGCTCTCCTAAAATGTTGATGACATCTTCGTTGACGGCGGATTAGTGGTCAGTAAGCTGTTATGACAGCAAAGAACCTTTGGAGACTTCTCCAAACACTGTGTCAGTCGTGGTCAGATTGTCAGGATTCTGTGACCAAAGTTGAACATATTGTGGTTTGGGCGTCATCTGATCTATTACCAGCCCAAGTGTCTTGTCTTAAAGGATGCTTTGCAAAGATTTTTGGACAGAATTAAATAGTGTTGAAGCAATACCTTCTTCAATCCTTCTGGTGTTGGTACATTCATGTTCTGAATTCTTACTCTCTTGCACTCTTAAGCTAGAATCAGGTTTGGAAGTAAGGCCATCGGTTCTAGGTGGGCTATACCACCTCTGTAACAAATAAAAAGTCAAAACATTCTACCAAAGTAATAATTTAGTACAAACCAACGAAAAAGGCATTATAAGATCATTTACCACGGATGGGTTCAGCTTTGAAGGCAGGGAAGGATGGATTAACAGATTGTCTATGGAGCTCTCTCAACCGCTACCCTACACTATTTGACACATTGAGCATAATCAGATTCGGGCCAGCTATGTGAAACTAACGACTAGCCACATGTATTATACATATATAGTTGTTTTTGTATGTTAACTAATATATATACATATATATGTGAACGAAGCTTATATTGGAAATCTGATGGCATTCTTCTCATCGATTATTTTCGTTATCATCCAAAGTAGCTTTCGTTGCAGCGCTATTGATTATATGGATGACAATATCGTGTGTCTTTGTGCCTCGAGCAGCTTTGTATTTATTGTTCTTAAGGGAATCAGACCCTACGGCCGCAAATCTTACCTCTGTGGCCTTAAAATGTGCGAAAGTTTGCTTGGAACTATTCCATCGATGAACATATACTGCCATGCATTGCTTTTTAGACGCGCTTACCAAGTGAATCAAGCTGAATTGAGTGAAAAGATTGCTTGCTGTTTGGCAAGACCCTAGTAGATATGTTAAATGGCCAATCGCGGTGCTATTGATATATATTTAATGCTAACCCATGTTAAAAGATTCGTGTACAGACCCTCATCAGTTTGTTATAAGTGCCGCTTGTCGAAAAGTAACACCCTCCCTGTCCGCTGAATTATGAGTCATATATCATTACTACTGCAGCACACGAGAGCTTCTATACTTGCGGCCTTATTTTACACCGCCGTCGCTTAAAAAGTTCTGAATTGTTTTACAATGTATCAAAATGGTTAAGGTGTGTCGTAAAGAGTCAAATTTTAGCCTTAAGCCGTATAGCAGAATTTAAAACATATATAAGCATATCTACTAACGCTTACACTTGGAGAATAGAACTCTCCAAAAACATGTTAATTCATTTTTTCTGGTGCCATTTGGACCCATTGTTATCGTATTGTACATGCTACGCAATGAATTGTGTGTGCTTGTTTTTTCTTACAATTGCCTTGCCTGGTGCCTGTGTTACACTATCATACAACATATATATATATATATATATATATATATATATATATATATAGAGAGAGAGATATATATATATATATAGATATAGAGATATATATATATATATATATATATATATATATATATATATATATATATATATATATATATATATATACATATATACCCCTACTATATATATATATATATCATATATATATATATATATATATATATATATATATATATATATATATATATATATATATATATATATATATATATATATGTATCCAGTACCTCTATAATATGCACGCTAAGTCAAATGCCTTTTGAACATTCACAGAGCCCAGTACCTCTGTAATCATGCATGCTAAGACAAATGCCTTTTGAACATTCACAGAGAGGATTAAACGAATGTGCTGTGATACATTGGTGCTTTAAATCAAGGACAACCGATATATATCTACCAGACTACTGATTCTACATTGTGTGTTGGCCTAGGGATGACTCGTTTACATGCTGATTCATCTTGCCAGCCCGTCTTTGCAAACCTTGACTGTTTGACTGTTTATGGCTGTTCAGCGTTTTGATGCCCTGAAGTCGTATAGTTCGTTTATTCTTCCTTGCTCATACATTCTCTAGTAAGATAGACAATTGCTTTGTTGAACTGGAATGCTGAGCAATGATCGTATACAGTCCCCATACTTGATAGGTGTCAAATTGAATAAATGTTATGGTTCAATGTATGGTATTTTTGCCGTATATTGTACTTTGGGCTAATTATAATGCACAATACCAATAAAACGTTTTATTATATCCTGACTGTGACCACAACCGAGTGTTCTGAAGGTACCTAAGCCACATGCATGTAATTATTACAGGGCGGAGGGCTGTGTAGATAATGGTCCCTTGTGTGTATTTCTCAAGCGACCTCGACTTTGTCTAGAGGCTCGGATGTCGTCATTGCTAACAGAGATTTAAGACAACCTACATACCTGATTTCGGCCAGCGTCGTTAGTGACCAGAACTAGTATGTTGCTGAACAAACACTCACTTGATATTTATAATTATATAAGCTTTGATACAGAGGTCTCACAATGACAACGGATAGCCTATTAAGTGTTGCGAGGTATTGGCGAGAGCTTTGCCGGAGTAGCTAATTAATAGTGCAATATGAACGCCCTTTCGCTGTTAATGGGTTCCATTGTTTCAATGTTATAAAAGCTATCGTTATTACCATTGTGACTTTCTCAGTTTTGTTCCCGCATTCGATTATTCCTTATGGACAAGCATATATACAGTGGTAATAGCTTGGCGACGATGGGTTAATTGGTTATTTGCGAGTAAAAGGTAATAATTCGTACCTGGTTTAACTGAGATATTATTTACCCTAGAATCGGTATTGGGCTGCTGGAGCGTATGTTGGTTGATGATAAGCGAGTAAGAAAACACAAGCGAAAGAGCTTATCGTTATCAGATGATATTCCCTTCAATAATTAGTTGTCCATTCAATCTCACACTTTTAAATCCAACAGGAAGCAACATATACAATCATAGTCGAGGAGTTTTATACATTACCCTTTTTTGGACAATAGGTAATATCGATAGTAATTGCTCAGTTTCCTAAACGCCGTTAGAGGATGTCACGGATCTAACGTAGGATTGTGCAGGGTTGGTCGAAGACTGTTTGTTATAAAAAAACTGCCTTTACAAAAAACTGCCTATTATATTGATGCTGCGGTGGATTTGGATATAACGATTAGTCCGAACGTGTTATGTAAGCTCAGATAATTGAAGCTCAAATTGGATTTGGCAACATTGGAGCTCAGGGAACAACACAAATTGAACAAGCTTAATTTAAAGCTGAGGTCGGATTACAGGATATTCCTTGCAAACACACTATTGAGTATGCCAAATTACGTTAGGGTTGATTAATTGTTCCAGCATTACGAAAGGGCTGCTTTGAATGTAAAGTAGCATTTTGATAAGCTCCATTTGTTGTTAATGGAAAGCTTCAAGGGGCGTTAACGGCCTTTTCGTTGGGTGACATAACAATTGACATATCTCTGAATGACTGCAATTTAATTCATTGTAATGAAAAACATCAGGCATACAACTCATAATATGGCTAATATCAATTACACGGCTTGCGATCTTAAAGTGAGTGTGACGTTCTACTATATAGAAATCACATACAGATCCATTGAGGTTTTCACGTGTTTTTTCTGGAACTACAGAAACGGAACCGACTAGAAGCGCCACCAGGCGAATGCTATTACAACTAGTGAAGTAGTCATTCATTATGTTAAATAATGTTGGGATATCATATTGAAGTCGCATGTGTTTCGCAGTATTGATCATACTTTACGATGATTGCCCATATGGTCTCTAATTATCTGTCATTTCATCGTTATTTCCGTTATTTATCATCTCTATAGATAAAATCAAAGGGTTTATTAAGTATGAACTAGATCGCATGGAAAAAAACAGAGTGTGGTTAACTATGGGCAATTATATTCATAAAGCTAAGGGTATTAAAGTCATTACTCAAACATTCGAAACATTGTCGTGTTTGTTGTAGCACTAGCTGTGTGTAGTAGATTCTACAAAACCGATGTCAAAAGAAACCTTTGTTGGAAAAATGAGGATTGCTCACCAAACGAAATCGGATTTATGTGTACTTTGATGTAGATCAACTGACGGTGCTATGCATCGCTCCTTTAACTGCTTTTCCAACAACTGAAACAAATGAACTACCGAACAAATAGCGGAATTACATTTACTATTTGAGAATAATCCAAGTAACAAGCAGCGCAATAAGCTAGACCTAATATAATGGGTTAACCTCTTATCAGGCGTTCATGCGACGAGACCAAACTCTTTAACTACGTGCTCCTGCCTTAATGATAATACGTTTCATTCTTCTAGCAACATAATCCTAAACGACAGTACATTTGAGATTATGATCTGGTATAGTACAGGCATGGGTGCGATTATTAATTAACGTATTGGTTGCTTTGGTGAAAATGTGAAATGCGCAAGCAAAATCGAAACGTGAGTAATTGTTATGAAAATGTTGTCATGCGCTTAGTAGTAGTCGAATATTTGCTAGTTTTCTCCCATTCAATAATGGGACGCCGTGGGTTAGTGTGACAGTTGACAGTTAAGAGACCCACATGCCATTTATATAGGTTCTTGATACATAACTGCATTCTGCATTCCAGTATTCGTCATTAATGATTGAATAGTAGAACATTTTACCTAGCATCTGAAAAGCATTCAAACAAATTCATTAGGCAACCAATGCTTCCAGTGGCTCATAATTTATTTAATGATATTCATGTCATGTATCTAAAGATGATTAAGAACTACAATGAATCCATCAAACAAAGTCTAAACGTTCACATTCCACACAAAAAGTATTGCGTTATTGGGTGTGTATGTTATTAACAAGCATATGTCTTTGATTGATTTCTGGCTCCAAATCTATTTTAGGATTATTTGCCTCTTTGTTTGCACATCTTCATTTCGGCTGTTAGAACGGCCTAATTTTATTTACGGCATCAGTGCGCTTTCATTGACAGCACCCGTTAGCGCAATTTTTATAACGCGGTGTCAGTAGTCCTGTTAAAATCCGAAGTAGCTGATGGAACAAGGAATGAAATGATTAATCATCGATAGAATTATAAGGTGTCACAAGACGAAGTACTATTGGATGAATGGGAATCACGGCAGAGTCATGCAATATTGGCTTGAGACGAGCAATAATCAATCGTCATATATTTGATCTTGGAGTATTACGCAAAGGTCTTTTCCTTACTATATGGTTAAATATTAAATAACCTAACACGATTACAAATATGGATTATACAATAGCGATTGATTATACGCTCATTTTGGTGCACAAACGCAGCTTTATTTGGCAACATTAGACACAGTTTGATACAATCGCTAAAACACGGTTATTGCTGCGCAGGAGAGCGTTTATCAGATAGTAAACTAACAATAAGATACGCAATCTTGCAATAGCATGCCAGTCACAATTAACGTAAAGGATAAAAAAAAATCATTGTTTCCATCGATGTATGCTTTGACGCCGCTGATGGGTGCTTATGTTTCAATTGGGATGAGTATAGAAATCTTGTTTACCTGCGTGCGCACACCTGTGATTATTTCTAATATGCCGACCATCCGTCCCTCTGGACTATCTTTACCTCTGAAGCTAGATTATAGGCGTTGTCCATCCTATTGTTCCAGTTCAGGTCCCATCTTCGATGAAGCTAGTCTATGCAGATCAATGTATCTATTTTGGGTGCATCAACTAGCTTATTTATTCTCCCTGTTAGAAGTGGCTGGCTTATGACCCTAGCTGCAGAAGCGAATCACTCCATTTACATGTCTTGTTAAGACCTTTGTAGAGGCCCTCCACGGGTCCGATATTCGCATTTTATGAGCTAACAGCAGCTGTCAATATTTGACATTTGGACACTCGGTTGACAAAACAAACGACAATTCCTTTAATTTCATTCGACCAGATAACAAGATAGCAGAGTCATTGAAAGATTGAAAAGCAACGCCTACATTATGCTGAAAAATGTATTTTGTATGTCCTTGTTTGATTTAGATATCACTGCAAACCGCTCGAACGACGGATATGATTATATACACAACATAACGAGGTGTGGCATATATTGCAGTTTACACATATTCCACCCCATCTCTATCACAAGAAACCCGAAACTTACTATACACCCGCCTTCTGCGTAAATATAGGCTGCCACTATGTATATTCATTGGGGTTTAGTTCCCAAGTCTGCCCGCGGCAGATGTCTTATCGAGTTCACAAAATGCAGTTCTCTGGTCCAAGGGGTGTCACCATGCTATATCTTAATCTGCTATATTGGCAGTACCTTTTCGAGGCTAATATTCCCAGCAATAGCTGATACCATATGTCTATAGCTCACTAGTGCCATGAATCGTGAATCATTCATGTCGCTGCGATTTGTAATCGTAAATGTACCGCTGCAACGTATTACAGACTAGTATACTCATTAAACTTCTCACTGAGGCGTCCAAAAGTCATCAAACAATCGACAATGCTTTGATCTCTATATAGATTCCATCAACGTGCTCACAAGACACATTTGCACACATTGTATAGATATGTTGTCGTTGTTAACATGGGTTGCGACATTGAAACAACTATAACTGATTGTATTGAGGCAGAATATCTCACGTGAATGTGTTCAACCAGTAACAATTAACATAAATAGTGCATTTGCTTTCATGAATGCCTCGATAGATATTATCTGCTATAACTAACTAAGATGATATGCACATCGTGTATGAATAATTTACATTCATGCATGGTTCATGGGCAGTATTTGATTAGAAACTTAATCGTCATTTGTGTAGTGTAGCCGTTACAATGTTCAGGTTCACTCATTTTCCTCATAGTAAACCTACTAAACGTTTGCTTATAGATATAAATTGTAACATTATCTCTGCGTCATCGAACGAATGGACTAATGGAAATCAAGCAAAACTTAACACGACATACCGATTTGAATTCTATATCGTAATGACACTCTAAAAACAGTAAGTGCGCTGGTAAGATCACCAGATGCAAAACATTGAACAATTTTTTTATGTTGATAATTAGCGAAGTCCGCACTAATGATTTGTAGTGAGGTTGCATTCAGTACTGAGTGGGCCTAGGGATGACTCGTTTACATGCTGATTCATCTTGCCAGCCCGTCTTTGCAAACCTTGACTGCTTGACTGTTTATGGCTGTTCAGCGTTTTGATGCCCTGAAGTCGTATTGTTCGTCTATTCTTCCTTGCTCATACATTCTCTAGTAAGATAGACAATTGCTTTGTTGATCGGCCTTTAGAGTAACTGTAATGCTGAGCAATGATCGTATACAGTCCCCATACTTGATAGGTGTCAAATTGAATAAATATTATGGTTCAATGTATGGTATTTTTGCCGTATATTGTACTTTGGGCTAATTATAATGCACAATACCAATAAAACGTTTTATTATATCCTGACTGTGACCACAACCGAGTGTTCTGAAGGTACCTAAGCCACATGCATGTAATTATTACAGAGCGGAGGGCTGTGTAGATAATGGTCCCTTGTGTGTATTTCTCAAGCGACCTCGACTTTGTCTAGAGGCTCGGATGTCGTCATTGCTAACAGAGATTTAAGACAACCTACATACCTGATTTCGGCCAGCGTCGTTAGTGACCAGAACTAGTATGTTGCTGAACAAACACTCACTTGATATTTATAATTATATAAGATTTGATACAGAGGTCGCACAATGACAACGGATAGCCTATTAAGTGTTGCGAGGTATTGGCGAGAGCTTTGCCGGAGTAGCTAATTAATAGTGCAATATGAACGCCCTTTCGCTGTTAATGGGTTCCATTGTTTCAATGTTATAAAAGCTATCGTTATCACCATTGTGACTTTTTCAGTTTTGTTCCCGCATTCGAGTTTTCCTTATGGACAAGCATATATACAGTGGTAATAGCTTGGCGATGATGGGTTAATTGGTTATTTGCGAGTAAAAGGTAATAATTCGTACCTGGTTTACCTGAGATATTACTTACCCTAGAATCGGTATTGGGCTGCTGGAGCGTATGTTGGTTGATGATAAGCGAGTAAGAACACACAAGCAAAAGAGCTTATCGTTATTAGAACATATTCCCTTCAATAATTAGTTGTCCATTCAATCTCACACTTTTAAATCCAACAGGAAGCAACATATACAATCATAGTCGAGGAGTTTTATACATTACCCTTTTTTGGACAATAGGTAATATCGCTAGTAATTGCTTAGTTTCCTAAACGCCGTTAGAGGATGTCACGGATCTAACGTAGGATTGTGGCAGGGTTGGTCGAAGACTGTTTTTGTTATAAAAAAACTGCCTTTACAAAAAACTCTGCCTATTATATTGATGCTGCGGTGGATTTGGATATAACGATTAGTCCGAACGTGTTATGTAAGCTCAGATAATTGAAGCTCAAATTGGATTTGGCAACATTGGAGCTCAGGGAACAACACAAATTGAACAAGCTTAATTTAAAGCTGAGGTCGGATTACAGGATATTCCTTGCAAACACACTATTGAGTATACCAAATTACGTTAGGGTTGATTAATTGTTCCAGCATTACGAAAGGGCTGCTTTGAATGTAAAGCAGCATTTTGATAAGCTCCATTTGTTGTTAATGGAAAGCTTCAAGGGGCGTTAACGGTCTTTTCTTTGGGTTACATAACAATTGAATGACTGCAATTTAATTCATTGTAATGAAAAACATCAGGCATACAACTCATAATATGGCTAATATCAATTACACGGCTTGCGATCTTAATGTGAGTGTGACGTTCTACTATATAGAAATCACATACAGATCCATTGAGGTTTTCACGTGTTTTTTCTGGAACTACAGAAACGGAACCGACTAGAAGCGCCACCAGGCGAATGCTATTACAACAAGTGAAGTAGTCATTCATTATGTTAAATAATGTTGGGATATCATAGTGAAGTCGCATGTGTTTCGCAGTATTGATCATACTTTACGATGATTGCCCGTATGGTCTCTAATTATCAGTCATTTCATCGTTATTTCCGTTATTTATCATCTCTATAGATAAAATCAAAGGGTTTGTTAAGTATGAACTAGATCGCATGGAAAAAACAGAGTGTGGTTACCTATGGGCAATTATATTCATAAAGCTAAGGGTATTAAAGTCATTACTCAAACATTCGAAACGTTGTCGTGTTTGTTGTAGCACTAGCTGTGTGTAGTAGATTCTACAAAACCGATGTCAAAAGAAACCTTTGTTGGAAAAATGAGGATTGCTCACCAAACGAAATCGGATTTATGTGTACTTTGATGTAGATCAACTGACGGTGATATGCATCGCTCCTTTAACTGCTTTTCTAAAAACTGAAACAAATGAACTACCGAACAAATAGCGGAATTGCATTTACTATTTGAGAATAATCCAAGTAACAAGCAGCGCAATAAGCTAGACCTAATATAATGGGTTAACGTCTTATCCGGCGTTCATGCGACGAGACCAAACTCTTTAACTACGTGCTCCTGCCTTAATGATAATACGGTTTCATTCTTCTAGCAACATAATCCTAAACGACAGTACATTTTAGATTATGATCTGGTATAGTACAGGCATGGGTGCGATTATTAATTAACGTATTGGTTGCTTTGGTGAAAATGTGAAATGCGCAAGCAAAATCGAAACGTGAGTAATTGTTATGAAAATGTTGTCATGCGCTTAGTAGTAGTCGAATATTTGCTAGTTTTCTCCCATTCAATAATGGGACGCCGTGGGTTAGTGTGACAGTTGACAGTTAAGAGACCCACATGCCATTTATATAGGTTCTTGATACATAACTGCATTCTGCATTCCAGTATTCGTCATTAATGATTGAATAGTAGAACATTTTACCTAGCATCTGAAAAGCATTCAAACAAATTCATTAGGCAACCAATGCTTCCAGTGGCTCATAATTTATTTAAAGATATTCATGTCATGTATCTAAAGATGATTAAGAACTACAATGAATTCATCAAACAAAGTCTAAACGTTCACATTCCACACAAAAAGTATTGCGTTATTGGGTGTGTATGTTATTAGCAAGCATATGTCTTTGATTGATTTCTGGCTCCAAATCTATTTTAGGATTATTTGCCTCTTTGTTTGCACATCTTCATTTCGGCTGTTAGAACGGCCTAATTTTATTTACGGCATCAGTGCGCTTTCATTGACAGTACCCGCTAGCGCAATTTTTATAACGCGGTGTCAGTAGTCTTGTTAAAATCCGAAGTAGCTGATGGAACAAGGAATGAAATGATTAATCATCGATAGAATTATAAGGTGTCACAAGACGAAGTACTATTGGATGAATGGGAATCACGACAGAGTCATGCAATATTGGCTTGAGACGAGCAATAATCAATCGTCATATATTTGATCTTGGAGTATTACGCAAAGGTCTTTTCCTTACTATATGGTTAAATATTAAATAACCTAACACGATTACAAATATGGATTATACAATAGCGATTGATTATACGCTCATTTTGGTGCACATACGCAGCTTTATTTCGCAACATTAGACACAGTTTGATACAATCGCTAAAACACTAACTTTGAACGGTTATTGCTGCGCAGGAGAGCGTTTATCAGATAGTAAACTAACAATAAGATACGCAATCTTGCAATAGCATGCCAGTCACAATTAACGTAAAGGATAAAAAACAAATCATTGTTTCCAACGATGTATGCTTTGACGCCGCTGATGGGTGCTTATGTTTCAATGGGGATGAGTAAAGAAATCTTGTTTACCTGCGTGCACACACCTGTGATTATTTCTAATATGCCGACCATCCGTCCCTCTGGACTATCTTTACCTCTGAAGCTAGATTATAGGCGTTGTCCATCCTATTGTTCCAGTTCAGGTCCCATCTTCGATGAAGCTAGTCTATGCAGATCAATGTATCTATTTTGGGTGCATCAACTAGCTTATTTATTCTCCCTGTTAGAAGTGGCTGGCTTATGACCCAGCTGCAGAAGCGAATCACTCCATTTACATGTCTTGTTAAGACCTTTGTAGAGGCCCTCCACGGGTCCGATATTCGCATTTTATGAGCTAACAGCAGCTGTCAATATTTGACATTTGGACACTCGGTTGACAAAACAAACGACAATTCCTTTAATTTCATTCGACCAGATAACAAGATAGCAGAGTCATTGAAAGATTGAAAAGCAACGCCTACATTATGCTGAAAAATGTATTTTGAATGTCCTTGTTTGATTTAGATATCACTGCAAACCGCTCGAACGACGGATATGATTATATACACAACATAACGAGGTGTGGCATATATTGCAGTTTACACATATTCCACCCCATCTCTATCACAAGAAACCCGAAACTTACTATACACCCGCCTTCTGCGTAAATATAGGCTGCCACTATGTATATTCATTCGGGTTTAGTTCCCAAGTCTGCCCGCGGCAGATGTCTTATCCAGTTCACAAAATGCAGTTCTCTGGTCCAAGGGGTGTCACCATGCTATATCTTAATCTGCTATATTGGCAGTACCTTTTCGAGGCTAATATTCCCAGCAATAGCTGATACCATATGTCTATAGCTCACTAGTGCCATGAATCGTAAATCATTCATGTCGCTGCGATTTGTAATCGTAAATGTACCGCTGCAACGTATTACAGACTAGTATACTCATTAAACTTCTCACTGAGGCGTCCAAAAGACATCAAACAATCGACAATGCTTTGATCTCTATATAGATTCCATCAACGTGCTCACAAGACACATTTGCACACATTGTATAGATATGCTGTCGTTGTTAACATGGGTTGCGACATTGAAACAACTATAACTGATTGTATTGAGGCAGAATATCTCACGTGAATGTGTTCAACCAGTAACAATTAACATAAATAGTGCATTTGCTTTCATGAATGCCTCGATAGATATTATCTGCTATAACTAACTAAGATGATATGCACATCGTGTATGAATAATTTACATTCATGCATGGTTCATGGGCAGTATTTGATTAGAAACTTAATCGTCATTTTGTTAGTGTAGCCGTTACAATGTTCAGGTTGACTCATTTTCCTCATAGTAAACCTACTAAACGTTTGCTTATAGATATAAATTGTAACATTATCTCTGCGTCATCGAACGAATGGACTAATGGAAATCAAGCAAAACTTAACACGACATACCGATTTGAATTCTATATCGTAATGACACTCTAAAAACAGTAAGTGCGCTGGTAAGATCACCAGATGCAAAACATTGAACAATATTTTATGTTGATAATTAGCGAAGTCCGCACTAATGATTTGTAGTGAGGTTGCATTCAGTACTGAGTGGGCCTAGGGATGACTCGTTTACATGCTGATTCATCTTGCCAGCCCGTCTTTGCAAACCTTGACTGCTTGACTGTTTATGGCTGTTCAGCGTTTTGATGCCCTGAAGTCGTATTGTTCGTCTATTCTTCCTTGCTCATACATTCTCTAGTAAGATAGACAATTGCTTTGTTGATCGGCCATTAGAGTAACTGTAATGCTGAGCAATGATCGTATACAGTCCCCATACTTGATAGGTGTCAAATTGAATAAATATTATGGTTCAATGTATGGTATTTTTTGCCGTATATTGTACTTTGGGCTAATTATAATGCACAATACCAATAAAACGTTTTATTATATCCTGACTGTGACCACAACCGAGTGTTCTGAAGGTACCTAAGCCACATGCATGTAATTATTACAGAGCGGAGGGCTGTGTAGATAATGGTCCCTTGTGTGTATTTCTCAAGCGACCTCGACTTTGTCTAGAGGCTCGGATGTCGTCATTGCTAACAGAGATTTAAGACAACCTACATACCTGATTTCGGCCAGCGTCGTTAGTGACCAGAACTAGTATGTTGCTGAACAAACACTCACTTGATATTTATAATTATATAAGATTTGATACAGAGGTCGCACAATGACAACGGATAGCCTATTAAGTGTTGCGAGGTATTGGCGAGAGCTTTGCCGGAGTAGCTAATTAATAGTGCAATATGAACGCCCTTTCGCTGTTAATGGGTTCCATTGTTTCAATGTTATGAAAGCTATCGTTATTACCATTGTGACTTTTTCAGTTTTGTTCCCGCATTCGATTATTCCTTATGGACAAGCATATATACAGTGGTAATAGCTTGGCGACGATGGGTTAATTGGTTATTTGCGAGTAAAAGGTAATAATTCGTACCTGGTTTAACTGAGATATTACTTACCCTAGAATCGGTATTGGGCTGTTGGAGCGTATGTTGGTTGATGATAAGCGAGTAAGAAAACACAAGCAAAAGAGCTTATCGTTATTAGAACATATTCCCTTCAATAATTAGTTGTCCATTCAATCTCACACTTTTAAATCCAACAGGAAGCAACATATACAATCATAGTCGAGGAGTTTTATACATTACCCTTTTTTGGACAATAGGTAATATCGCTAGTAATTGCTTAGTTTCCTAAACGCCGTTAGAGGATGTCACGGAACTAACGTAGGATTGTGGCAGGGTTGGTCGAAGACTGTTTGTTATAAAAAAACTGCCTTTACAAAAAACTCTGCCTATTATATTGATGCTGCGGTGGATTTGGATATAACGATTAGTCCGAACGTGTTATGTAAGCTCAGATAATTGAAGCTCAAATTGGATTTGGCAACATTGGAGCTCAGGGAACAACACAAATTGAACAAGCTTAATTTAAAGCTGAGGTCGGTTTACAGGATATTCCTTGCAAACACACTATTGAGTATACCAAATTACGTTAGGGTTGATTAATTGTTCCAGCATTACGAAAGGGCTGCTTTGAATGTAAAGCAGCATTTTGATAAGCTCCATTTGTTGTTAATGGAAAGCTTCAAGGGGCGTTAACGGTCTTTTCTTTGGGTTACATAACAATTGAATGACTGCAATTTAATTCATTGTAATGAAAAACATCAGGCATACAACTCATAATATGGCTAATATCAATTACACGGCTTGCGATCTTAATGTGAGTGTGACGTTCTACTATATAGAAATCACATACAGATCCATTGAGGTTTTCACGTGTTTTTTCTGGAACTACAGAAACGGAACCGACTAGAAGCGCCACCAGGCGAATGCTATTACAACTAGTGAAGTAGTCATTCATTATGTTAAATAATGTTGGGATATCATAGTGAAGTCGCATGTGTTTCGCAGTATTGATCATACTTTACGATGATTGCCCGTATGGTCTCTAATTATCAATCATTTCATCGTTATTTCCGTTATTTATCATCTCTATAGATAAAATCAAAGGGTTTGTTAAGTATGAACTAGATCGCATGGAAAAAACAGAGTGTGGTTAACTATGGGCAATTATATTCATAAAGCTGAGGGTATTAAAGTCATTACTCAAACATTCGAAACGTTGTCGTGTTTGTTGTAGCACTAGCTGTGTGTAGTAGATTCTACAAAACCGATGTCAAAAGAAACCTTTGTTGGAAAAATGAGGATTGCTCACCAAACGAAATCGGATTTATGTGTACTTTGATGTAGATCAACTGACGGTGCTATGCATCGCTCCTTTAACTGCTTTTCCAACAACTGAAACAAATGAACTACCGAACAAATAGCGGAATTACATTTACTATTTGAGAATAATCCAAGTAACAAGCAGCGCAATAAGCTAGACCTAATATAATGGGTTAACCTCTTATCCGGCGTTCATGCGACGAGACCAAACTCTTTAACTACGTGCTCCTGCCTTAATGATAATACGGTTTCATTCTTCTAGCAACATAATCCTAAACGACAGTACATTTTAGATTATGATCTGGTATAGTACAGGCATGGGTGCGATTATTAATTAACGTATTGGTTGCTTTGGTGAAAATGTGAAATGCGCAAGCAAAATCGAAACGTGAGTAATTGTTATGAAAATGTTGTCATGCGCTTAGTAGTAGTCGAATATTTGCTAGTTTTCTCCCATTCAATAATGGGACGCCGTGGGTTAGTGTGACAGTTGACAGTTAAGAGACCCACATGCCATTTATATAGGTTCTTGATACATAACTGCATTCTGCATTCCAGTATTCGTCATTAATGATTGAATAGTAGAACATTTTACCTAGCATCTGAAAAGCATTCAAACAAATTCATTAGGCAACCAATGCTTCCAGTGGCTCATAATTTATTTAAAGATATTCATGTCATGCATCTAAAGATGATTAAGAACTACAATGAATTCATCAAACAAAGTCTAAACGTTCACATTCCACACAAAAAGTATTGCGTTATTGGGTGTGTATGTTATTAGCAAGCATATGTCTTTGATTGATTTCTGGCTCCAAATCTATTTTAGGATTATTTGCCTCTTTGTTTGCACATCTTCATTTCGGCTGTTAGAATGGCCTAATTTTATTTACGGCATCAGTGCGCTTTCATTGACAGCACCCGCTAGAGCAATTTTTATAACGCGGTGTCAGTAGTCTTGTTAAAATCCGAAGTAGCTGATGGAACAAGGAATGAAATGATTAATCATCGATAGAATTATAAGGTGTCACAAGACGAAGTACTATTGGATGAATGGGAATCACGACAGAGTCATGCAATATTGGCTTGAGACGAGCAATAATCAATCGTCATATATTTGATCTTGGAGTATTACGCAAAGGTCTTTTCCTTACTATATGGTTAAATATTAAATAACCTAACACGATTACAAATATGGATTATACAATAGCGATTGATTATACGCTCATTTTGGAGCACATACGCAGCTTTATTTAGCAACATTAGACACAGTTTGATACAAACACTAAAACACTAACTTTGAACGGTTATTGCTGCGCAGGAGAGCGTTTATCAGATAGTAAACTAACAATAAGATACGCAATCTTGCAATAGCATGCCAGTCACAATTAACGTAAAGGATAAGAAAAAATCATTGTTTCCAACGATGTATGCTTTTACGCCGCTGATGGGTGCTTATGTTTCAATGGGGATGAGTATAGAAATCTTGTTTACCTGCGTGCACACACCTGTGATTATTTCTAATATGCCGACCATCCGTCCCGCTGGACTATCTTTACCTCTGAAGCTAGATTATAGGCGTTGTCCATCCTATTGTCCCAGTTCAGGTCCCATCTTCGATGAAGCTAGTCTATGCAGATCAATGTATCTATTTTGGGTGCATCAACTAGCTTATTTATTCTCCCTGTTAGAAGTGGCTGGCTTATGACCCAGCTGCAGAAGCGAATCACTCCATTTACATGTCTTGTTAAGACCTTTGTAGAGGCCCTCCACGGGTCCGATATTCGCCATATATGACATTGGGCCACTCAATGGCAGAATAGTACAATATTATATTCTACATATATGAAGACAAATGACACATCACCGTTGCTGTAATCGCCGTTAATTCGAGCAGATTATGTGATTTAAAAATATTGCTGTATGCATTTTGAAAGCTAACAGCAGCTGACAATGTTTGACATTTGGACATCGGTTGACAAAAATGTATTCCTTTAGTTTCATTCGACCAGATAACAAGATAGCAGAGTCATTGAAAGAGCAATACATTATGCTGAAAAATGTATTTTGAATGTCCTTGTTTGATTTAGATATCACTGCAAACCGCTCGAACGACGGATATGATTATATACACAACATAACGAGGTGTGGCATATATTGCAGTTTACACATATTCCACCCCATCTCTATCACAAGAAACCCGAAACTTACTATACACCCGCCTTCTGCGTAAATATAGGCTGCCACTATGTATATTCATTCGGGTTTAGTTCCCAAGTCTGCCCGCGGCAGATGTCTTATCCAGTTCACAAAATGCAGTTCTCTGGTCCAAGGGGTGTCACCATGCTATATCTTAATCTGCTATATTGGCAGTACCTTTTCGAGGCTAATATTCCCAGCAATAGCTGATACCATATGTCTATAGCTCACTAGTGCCATGAATCGTAAATCATTCATGTCGCTGCGATTTGTAATCGTAAATGTACCGCTGCAACGTATTACAGACTAGTATACTCATTAAACTTCTCACTGAGGCGTCCAAAAGACATCAAACAATCGACAATGCTTTGATCTCTATATAGATTCCATCAACGTGCTCACAAGACACATTTGCACACATTGTATAGATATGTTGTCGTTGTTAACATGGATTGCGACATTGAAACAACTATAACTGATTGTATTGAGGCAGAATATCTCACGTGAATGTGTTCAACCAGTAACAATTAACATAAATAGTGCATTTGCTTTCATGAATGCCTCGATAGATAGTATCTGCTATAACTAACTAAGATGATATACACATCGTGTATGAATAATTTACATCCATGCAAGGTTCATGGGCAGTATTTGATTAGAAAGTTAATCGTCATTTTGTTAGTGTAGCCGTTACAATGTTCAGGTTCACTCATTTTCCTCATAGTAAACCTACTAAACGTTTGCTTATAGATATAAATTGTAACATTATCTCTGCGTCATCGAACGAATGGACTAATGGAAATCAAGTAAAACTTAACACGACATACCGATTTGAATTCTATATCGTAATGACACTCTAAAAACAGTTAGTGCGCTGGTAAGATCACCAGATGCAAAACATTGAACAATTTTTATGTTGATAATTAGCGAAGTCAGCACTAATGATTTGTAGTGAGGTTGCATTCAGTACTGAGCAATTTTTGTTTTTTCAATCATGCTTTTAGAAGAAGAACTCTTCACTAACAGAATTCGATGCATGATTCGTCGCTTAGTATTGATGCATACTTGATAAAATCAGTAATCGTACAATGTTGCTGGTAAGGTTACCCTGCTTAAGATCACGCCCAGAAAAAGAACAGTTACCGCTACGATGACATTTTGGGACGTGCCTGTCCAATGGAGGACATGTATTCATGTAAAACCATCACGTTCCTCACCGCCCGTTCGTTTGTGTTGTTCACAGGAAATCTGGTCCTCTTCTTCCACCTACGCTCGAAATATCGTAAGTGTTTGCATGCTTCAGCCTAGAAACTTGAAGACTGAGAAATACTTTACTTGCCAATATCCATTATGATAAAAAGCGATAATATATCTAACTTTCCCGTGAGACAGTACAGTGACGGTTAGAAACAGCCGTTAGTTGATATTTTATAAGGTGGCTGATGTCAATTATAAGCTCGCGCATGTTACTTTGGTTAAATATGATAAACGTAGTGACATGGACTAAGGATGTGTATAGCTGCTTGGTTATATATCGTTTAAAGAGACTGTTCAGCCCCATATAAGGAAAGTGGTTGCCTAGCAAGCTGCTTGGTAACAGCACCTTGGAAACCAAAAATGTTACATTTTCAGACTTTCAGTCGCTACGCGGCGCTGTTGGTCTCAGAAAAAAGATCCTTACTTCGGCTGTTGCCATTTATGTTGTCGGACATTATCCTTCCTGCTTGTCGGTCTAATGTGTGCACAATTATGCGCACAACTTGAATGGGTGAAGATTTTATGAAATCTACATTATGTAACTAAAGCGGAAGAATACACATCGTTAGTGAGGTAAATTCAGAGCGCGTTATGATTTACAGCTAACATTCGTGTAGTTCATGGTTTTAGGGAGACATCGTTATCGATAGAACGACATAACTGAATAAAACAGATCTCCACAGTATATCATGAATATTTCCAGTCAAAAAATAATGTTAAAAACTTATCAACATAACTTCCATCAAGTAAACTCGGCGGCACAAATTAGAAGATGTCATTACTTACGTCTGCGTTAATCGTAGTAATGTAATAACGAAATGATCCCTGATTGCCTTATATGTGGCTGAACAGTCTCTTTAACTGAATACAACACTGGATACGCTGATGATTGAATGTTCCACTTGCAAAAAGCACGTAAATGAATATAAACGAAGCTTACTTTGTTAGCATATATTTTGTTTGAGGAATCAGGAGAGATAGGTACACTGAAAAAGCACGTAAATGAATATAAACGAAGATTACTTTGTTAGCATATATTTTGTTTGAGGAATCAGGAGAGATAGGTACAATGAAATACAACACTGGATACGCTTATAATTGAATGTTCCATTCGCAAAAAGCACGTAAATGAATATAATATCACACATTGCCGGCGTAAATGCAAAGGGGTTAGCGATGGTTATGCTTTGTATGCAGACTTCATGGCATTGAATTTAAATCATCCACTTGAAAAAGAAAGTCCCTAACAATCTCATATTTATGACATCTTTTAAATGTGCGGAATAATATCACATGATCTATGAATATCATTGGATGACAAGGCTGTCATGGCCCTTATTTAAAAAATTAGGGGGACGATTGTGTTTTTACTAGATTGAAGTATGGTAGGAACATTGAAAGTCGTCAAACGCAAACACACGTTTTTCTTAAGCGGTAACAAAATAGTACCATTCGATACATACTGCTGCTATCAGCAATAATGAGCTAACGAAAAGTTAGACGACAGTCTTACTCAGTTAATGCACTCGAATCGTGATAACATCTCCGCAATATTTATTGTATGGATTGGACGAATGTGTATCTTCATATATACACACACACACACACACACACACACACACACACACACATATATATATATATATATATATATATATATATATATATATATATATATATATATATATATATATATATGTATGAATTTATATATATGTATATATATACATATATATACATATATGCATGTAAAAATATACATAAATATACATATATATATATATGTATATATATATATATAAATATATATATGTATATAAATCTACATATATATATGAGTATATTAACATATATATACACAAACAAATATACACAAACATGTATATATATATATGCATATATATAATATATATATATATATATATATATATATATATCTAAATATATAAATTTATATATATATGTATATATATATGTTTATATATATATTTATGTGCGTCTATATACGTATATATATACATGTATATATATATAAATATGAATATATATATAAAATACACATTTTATATATATATAAATATATATATACATAAATATTTATATATATATATTTATATATATAAATTTATATATAAAAACTATATATATATACATATATATATATATATTTATATATATTATATATATATATATATATGTATGTATACACATATATATATATATATGTATATGTATATATATATATATATATATATATATATATATATTTATATATATACATTTATGTATATATATATATATATATATATATATATATATGCATATATATATGCATATATATATATATATATACATATATATATATATATATATATATATATATATATATATATATATATATATATATATATATTTTGTATATATATATATGTAATATATATATATTATGTGCCTGATCGGACTAATTATACATATAGCAAATGTTACTCTGTCCCTTATTACTCCTGTTGGTAACATTCGCGCAATAGGTGCTGGGGGCTGAACAAAATGAGTCAGAGTTTGCCTTACAATGAAAGTTTTGCCACTACAGCGGAACGTAGTCCAACTTGCTATGCATGGATGTTATTGTATGCCCTTTCGCTCTCTGTGTAAATGATTTGATCAGCCAGCTTAGAAAACATGTTGTTTTTCTTGAGGTGATGCAGGGCATGACCTTCTAAACAACTGTCTGTAACGATTGCTTTTGCAACAGTCAAACTATGTTAGGAGTTAGAGTTGGAATAAAATACTATGTGAGTTCTCCTGTTAATATACGTTGAACCGACAGTTAATGCCAGTCTGGTGTTAGACATGCGCCAGTTTATGGTGCAAGAGCAAATTTACCCGTAAGGTGTATTGATTAGTGTGTTTCACACCTCAGCACAATGCCCAGTAATGTAGTGAATACATTGATTACATTTTATAAAGTGAATTACTCTCATAACGTTATTTACATAGAGAAATACCTAAGTCAATAACAGTAACATGTTTTGCTGGCATATGCATACAAATAATGAAATATAAATCCACTTTGCGACATCATTATAAATATTAATTTGTCGCTAAGTATACGTCACACGGCTACTGCAAATTCCCAGTGTCATTTACTACCTTCGTCCAATTACATCCTGTCTTCCTTTTGTAATCATCCTATGTTTCCTAAAATGTCCTTGGAGCTTATTGAGTAAGCCGTTTAGAGAACCTCTGTAATAGTCTAGGAATCAGCCTTACCTGGCCCTAAAAAGGCTTACAGGCCGTATAGTTGATCGGCGGTGAGTATGGAAAGCAATTGATCTTGCTGCTAGAGCAACAATTGACGCATGCATAAAAACAAACTTTAGTCCTTTAATTTACATTGCACTGTAAAATCAATTGTTTCTTAGCCCATAGCCACATAAGCTGTCTTGCCACTCATGAATTGTTGACGGTGGGGGAGTAACTTCGACTGTCTCAGAGGGGTCGACCTTTGACGGGGCTAAGGAAGTAAGCAAACAAATAATAATAAACGACTCATAACTAGCCTCGCAAGCCAGGTGAAGCATAGTTGAATCTGGTCAGTAATAATCGCGAGCATGCGTACTGCAACATATAAACACATAAATATAAACATGTTTATGTATAAGTATATAAATACATATATATCCATATATTTATATGAATATATATTGTTATATATATATCTTGATTTGGAGTAAGATTTGTTCAATGCATAGATTTTCCAGTGGTTTGCTAGTCCGAGGTTTATGTTATAACAGGGTGCAGCTGCGTCGATGATTGCTACTTAATGGATTCCCAAACTGCCATCGGCTGACCTCGTAGATTTATATGGATGACCGATGAGCGTGCCAATAGACTAGTCTGTCTCCATCCCAAATTGACTTCTGAGGATCACGACGGTCCAGCTTTCCTATTATGGCCGATGACGCACGTGGCCAAAAAGCTTGTGATATTACACCGTTGATTGTTCAGATATGTCTAACGTTCACTATTGGCAATCGCTGATAACTTTATGTTTAGTACACAGTAAGCGATTATAAACCAAGTACCATGATTACTTTATCAACGCAAATCTGTGCCCTCTTTAGTATTTGTACCATTACCAGTATCTTCATAATTGAATGTCAGGTAAGTTTATACATGTCGTATACCTGATATTTGTGCATGGGTGTTCGAGTTGTAGTACTGCTGCGTTGAGGTATTCTTAACCTTTGTCGTGGCCTCCTACTTGACATGAGTACTTCAAAGGTATTAATCAATGATGACGTTGATGTGTAACATTCCTTGCACTTTTAAGATTCAAGTACCAATATGCGACATTTGAGAGTGATTGGATGACCCACAGCAAATGTTTCGGCAAAAAATGGCAAATGCAGTGATTCGGTCGTCTTATTGATCAACGCCAGTTTGGATTTTGACGTTCAACTAAATGCATAAACTTGAAAATTCTCGACAGAAGATACTTTCGCACAAACCGACAACATGATTTGATGAATACCAAATTTCTTTAAGAAGTTAATGCTCAATGTTGGAAAAGGAGTTTACACAGCTGCCAATTATGCTGCAACTCGATGTAATTCGATGATAGTTAATATTGAGATCTGATTCACTACAACCTCTTATTACGTGGGCGACATGAGTAGAAGAGTAATTTAGATAAGCTTTTGACAGCTCTCAGCTTATGGGACATACATACTTGGCAATGAACGGTTATCTGACTCTAGATTAATTAATTTTCGTAGGTAGGCGCGGCTCTACCAAAGTTCCTGTCGCCAACTCACCAAAATAACAAAAGAAAACAGAAAGGATTAAAATTTTACTTCACCACTAGGATATATATAATATGCCTTTTGTAAAACTTTTAGGGCCCTCATGTCTTGTTACTGACCATTCTCAACATGTATTTGATTGATAAAGTTAACCAGGATATAGTGTTCTGACAGTTTGTATCATACATAAAACGCACTTACTGCTAACGATAATACACCAACATTTAGGATTTGACACACGATAACAGTTGGTAAAAGCCTTTCTTCAAGATCTGTTATATCTTCAATTTAAATAATGTAATGTAACATCGGGGTTTTACGTCACTGTCAACAATGGAGCCATATCAAGACAGATGCTAGTGATCGGGACAGATCGAGGGCTCTCTTTACATACCTTCACATATCTGATGCCAGAGCAGGGCTTAGGACGGTCCAGAATAATACCATTGAGCTAACGGGAGGTATTGGAGAGATAGAACTGCCCTATTATCTCAAGATATATGATTTTTTGCTGACTAACGGCACATTCTTTCTTCTCCGTGTTTAGAAATATCTAATTTATGCAATTCGAAAAAATTCTACGTCAACAATCACTTTTGATCTTCGATTTGTTAACAGGTAACTTTTGTTTTAGGCAACATTTTCCGGAAAACTGTTTGTAAAGATTCAATCACTATTTTTAGCTCGTTTTGTTGGGCTCCTAGACGACTACTTGTGTAAAGATCGACAACGGTGTCGTAGGGTATTTATAAGCCAATATTATAGTGCGCATTCTGTTTATTAATACTATCACCGGGGGTAGAGAAGAGCCCATGCATGAATACGACGAACAGTGCTTTCTAACATCGGGTAAGAGAGCTGAATTATAGAATAAATGGAATATGTTGAATTAACACGCATTGCGGTTCCTATATGGATATGGAGATCGTATGTGATGCCAATCACCAGCAGATCTAAGACGAGAACAGATAGTTGCCTTACATACCTGATGAAACCCTACTTACACCCATTCTTCCACTCAACATTAAATGAACTTCCGAGTTTATTCCAGGCGTTCAATTGCGTGCTGTATTTGCGACTTTGATAGCTGAGGGGGATTTTAATATTTGGACAGCACCTAAAATAGGGGTTTTGTTATAACATAAAAGGCATTTATTATCGTAGTTGTAAGTGACGTTAAGGCTGCCGTCACACACCTCCAAGTATGCAGATCATTTGAAATTGAGAAATATTTACATAAACCGTATTTAATATTTCACACTTGTAGAACATGATTTTATAATCAGCACTCAATTTTCTATGCTAGTTGTTTCTCAATGGCGATAATAATAACCATAATCGATATCATTGTCGCGCTTTTTATCAATCAACTCTGATAGTCATTTGTAAGAAAAGTTTGTTTTCGATCGTGCCAACGTTGTTGTGCGACAGAGTCAAAAGCAACGCCTCGATATGGTTCCAACTAGCACGTCATCTCAAAATGCAGTTGTTTCCAGACCATGTATCAGCTCTCTTTTTATTTACATAGAGTGTATGCCCCCGTCATCGATCTGCGAAAACATTACATTTGGCATACGAGTTAAATAACTTATTTGTAACCAAACCAACCAGCGGAGGTCTCCTTGTGAGAATTTTTAGCCCGACAATAAATGCAGAAATCCACAGAGGCTCTTTCAAGGATCCAAATGGTCTGAAATATCTGATCAAGAGCCTTTAGTAGACTACTAGAATTGGCCTCGGGAAGGCCTATCAGAACAGTCTACCGCAATTACGTACAAAATACCATCTTCAATATGTTCTTTGCTTTATTCGCGAACTGAACGCTCTAAGAAAGTGAATACAGTCATCCTCACTTTGTTCAGCTGCTATGCATCCCCTGCTTTTAACTCAGCTAGTGAGTGTCTTGCAGACTGCACTATACATTCACTCAATGGGATTGTCCACGGACATCACTTCTATTTGGACTCCTTACGCAACTAATAACAAACAATGCGTGTTCTCACATGCATAAGGTCATCATTCAACTTAGTTTAAATACTAAATGAACGCAGGGGCTCCTAAGACACGGTTCCATTTTATAGTCATTTTACTAAATAACGCATTAAGAAGAAAGATGAAATCTAGCAAATATGTTATAATTCATTTGGATGTCTTCGGATATTCGCTAAATTCTTCCACAGCGTCCCAGAACGTCTACTGTCGGTAAATGCAAAAATAGTATTGTAGAATTCATCATCGAAATCTATATTCCATGCCTTTGCTTACAGTCTGACGCTAACTCAAACAACTACGGGGAGTTCTTCATAGAAATTCTTCACAACACGGAGGACAGACCGCTATTTAAATCACCTCCCCTGAACAGCCTGTATAATGCTGATAATATACTTATATTCTAAGTCCAATGTGATGCATGTATCGAATTGTTGCTTTATTAAAGACGTTGGTTCCAGCTAGCACTTATATATGGCTCCCTCATTCGAGTATTCAGTGGTGTATATATTACGCGCCGGCATTATCGTTTAACAAGAAATGGTTCGACGCGGACACAATGTCAGCGTAAATAATTGCTATTGAGTTCCACCGGGATTATATATCCCAGTGCTTGTGGAGCTTTGCTATTGATCATTGTCACTACACGAACTGTATATACAGGTCCTGCTGTCAGCTTTTGGCAGGCGCACATTCGTCTCTTTGAATCAGACTCACTTAATCATTATCTTCATTGTGCCTCTTTTAATCCAAAAACTTAATCTAGTTATTCTTAACTAGCTTAACAAATTTCGGCTGTCATATAATCATGCCTGCTGAATATTGTAGTAAATACGTATGAACAATTGAATACACGGGTGTTTTTATGTGACAACACAGATCATAAACTACGGCGTCATTGACTGTTGTTAGGCATAACGGGGACAACCAGGAACAGTCAGGTCGTGAGTTACGACGACAACACCTCGCTGTAAATAGTGGTCTTTACGATAATAATGTGAACCGGTTACGAATCACGATAGAAGCAGAATGTTGATGTCCTGATTATGCAGCAGAACATCAGGCCAATCCAACTAGTTGGGGATGGCGTTCTTACGTAGAACAAACTCCACATCGCAAAAATAGGAATAAGGCTTTACGATATCATCGAATGTGAAACGCATTCTATTGCGTTTTACGAATCGATGAGGAGAGTGAAGCAGCCTAAACAGTTGATGTCCTAATAAGGCATTTGCATTAGATGACGATAACATTGTCGGGGGCACGGCCCAACTAGTAGAGGGATGGGGTTCTGATAATTGAACAAACTATAACATCGGACAAACCTGTGGTAAGACCCATCATGCAGATAGATGATTAGTCATGACGACAAGTTATGCCTTACGTTACATACACTTACTTAGTCATTCTAGAAAACATTTCGTTCAACACACACAGCAATACATTAACGGCAAAAGTAAGAATAGTACCACTCATAGATAGGGACTCTATTATATAATGACAATCATGAATCGTTTAGCCATTGTCGATTACTGGTAACATTAAGGTTCGCTACAACACTCTCACAGCAATCAAAAATCTTGTAAGTCATGCAAAAAGTATTATCAAGACGGCACATGAAGAAGTCATACATGCTCTTTGTAGATAAGTATTGGCTTTTGGCTTAGCTTATATATGCACTCAAGACTTTTCGATGAGAGCTTGGCGCAAGTCCTAAAAGCTGCTTCTCAATCGTCAAATATCTAATGTACAACTGCCCGTTGAGTACATATTATGTTCGGTCATTATATATTGAATAATGTGATAGTTCTGCTGCGGAAAAGTGTGCACCCATATACGTATACAATGACCATCACTGCAAACACCCAATGCAATGGTAATGCCAGTGAGAGAAAGCTTAACAATGAAAAAACTTCATAGTGCTTACATCTTACTTGTGATTAACAAAGGTATGATTAGAGACTCGCAATCACCATAACATAAAAACGTCATTGTAGAATAATCTCATGGTTGGAAAAACGATTACAGTTGTGTGTATTTCAATGACTTATTAGTGACATCAATTGAAGCTTTTAATTATTTACCATACCCATGTGCACAAACCATTATATGCAAATTTCATTGAAACAAGATTACCATGCGACTGACTAATTCTACCTTCAGTGGCTAGATTATGGTAATGATTAAATTGGGAAAGGGTAGCCATAGAACAGAGATCGTCTTGCTAATGAACTCTCGTTTCGATCGATAAAGATTGCATTGGACAACAAATGCTATTCAGCGCATTGAGTGCGAATTGATTAATTTGTAATGCTCCGGGTGGCGTCTTTTAAAAGCATGACACAGCGTCATATATGATAACTGTCAGTGATGCGTTCACATGTTTTATTGTCCGCCTTCCTCACATTCATCGAATATTTATTTCGAAGAAAACACTGTAACGTGCATATATACAAAACGCAACAATTTGAGTGACGGTATTTCTCTGGCTTTTTCCTTCGTATAACCGGCCTCAAACTTGCAGGTCTTCTTCGTCAGTGTGCACACTTTTATGGCAATGAGGCCTGATAACCTGTTGTGCAAGGACGAATATGTTCTCTGGTTATACACCATAGCATACTACACTATTGTTGTTCGAGGGCACGTCACAGTACCTGTGTCTTAAATAAAATGCCACTACATAGAGTTGTACGATAATGGCCGTCAAAAACTGCCCTGGCAACATTCGGCAGGCAGCATTATGCCAGGAAAACTGCAATTGAATAATGGTAGCTCTTGCTTTAAATACCGGTATATCAGAAGTCGTGTGTAAAGCGATGCGTGTAGGCCCTGTAGCTCACGCTCATGAATTCATACATACGCAGGCATATATAAATGGCTGCGTTTTTCCAAAATAATGTGTGACGTCGGGCCCTAGCTCTGTGATGATCCTCTCAGATGCGATTGAGTTGTGCGCGGCGCGGGCACTCTCAAGTACCAGACATACTAAACATTATGTTGCGTCTTTTGATATATAAGCTTTTCCATCGCGTCAGTGACGTGGACAGGCTTATCGGGCTTTTCTACCATTATCATCATGCTTCGTTATGTTGACATGAAATCGTTTAAGGCCCGGTCACAACCCACCGTGCGTGTTTTTAGTCCGTACGTTTTTTGGGGAGGCAACGGCCGCCACGTTTTTCTGAACGTGTCTGCGTGCTCCCAAATCCGTACTGAGGCGGTACCCACCACGTACGAATCCAAAAATTTTGCCCACGTTTTTGCAAGTAGACAGCACGCACTTGCAAGTATGGCGGGTTGGGACCACGGCTTTAACGAAGATGCTACAACAACGAAAAGTAGATCCTAAGCTCTTTGTTATATAATCAACGTAGAACAGCACCCTGTTGCAAATATGGACGGTAACGGCCGTCACATATCAGCTGCATCAGCAGGGATATTGCCTTCAAAATTATTTTAATCAAATACAAATGTATCAAAATTAAAAATGACAACTTCGTGGCCTCAAATAGCTAACGCCTAGTTATTACTGGCTCATAGGGTGGTTATAATATACAAATATAATGCTAAGAATTTGCGGATCCTATCGCTGATATGACAAATTCGTATCATAATCACCAACAAAAACGCCCCCATACACGCGTCGCTCATAGACGCATAGGCTGTGGATAATTCCTGACGGATAGAATATGACACAGGAGTACCATCTGTGCTATGTACACTCCGTGTTGTGACTAACACTAGTGGGAAGTTCATGGTAATATATCTTTGGCATTAAGTGATTGGCGACTCATTTGGCTACGAGGATATATATGTAACATTTGCAATGGGAAATATAGGCTTAAAGCATGTCAAGTGGAGCGCGGCCAATGACGATAGCAACCACAAGACATGCTACGGCGGGATTCTTCTTAATTTTGTGTAAATGGGGAATCATTTACACATGGCGTCTTCCGTGTCATTTGGCTAAATTTATACCGGAGATATCAAACGGTACAGGTCATTGCACTTTAATAAGGAGATACTTAAATGCACTGTATTGGCTAACAAAAGAATCCATGTCTGTCTTTGTTGTAACACGAACCGCACGTTATCACCAAACTATTTGCACGTGTTGCATTAATATGATGATTATCCTAGTGAGTACGGCCGCATCCGGCATCGAGCATCTTCTTGCAGTTTGGAGTCATTGGTCACTATTTACAGGGATAGGACTGGGTTGTATACTCACTGAGTAAGCAGCATTAAGCGAGTGGTGTGTGGTGTTATGATGCATACGGCGACTATATCTAACATAACCATAATTTCTAGCTCCCATTTTAGTCTGACGTTAAATCCACTATATTCACACTTTGGGATAATGAATGCTTCCACGATAAGCAGTAAAATACGAGCAGAATAACTGATCACAACACGCCGGCCCGAAGATCGGGATATTGAGTTAAGGCAATGCTGCCCAATTGTTCAGAAAAAGGGATAACGGGGTATCTTTAATGTTTATTGCAAACGAACAAATCGTTTTGTATTCATGGCCTTTCTATGCTTTAATGACACGAACTCTACATATTGTACCCCGCCAAGTTTCACGTGATCATGAAGCGTCTGAACAACGGTGAATATTTGCAATAGGCATTCATGATGATAAAATTAAGGCAATATACAAGATCATCAGATAATCATCAAATGATAACGACTACCAATACCCCTAAGAAATTAGACAGTATTTAAATTCTCTGCTTGTCAGATATTATCCAGTTTCATGAATGCATGCAGCAGGTTTCGTTATCACAAACTAACACAGCTACATATTGGTATTTAAATGTCAGTCTCTGCAATAGTCGTGATGAAACATGCAATATATATTCCCCCTTGTACTCACGGTCGTCAAAAGGGTTACGGTGTTACACATAAAAGGGTACTCTATGGCTTTTAGGTGTGCATAGTCTTTTGATATGGGCTAAATATGATGATAAATGATGTGTATTTAATATAATGGTTGTCATTGTTATCTGATCCCGTATACACCACCCGTATTATGACACATTTTGCTGCAAATATTTCCATGGTTAACGCAGTACGAC
Source organism: Urechis unicinctus (assembly GCA_034190875.2). Classification (NCBI taxonomy): domain Eukaryota; kingdom Metazoa; phylum Annelida; class Polychaeta; order Xenopneusta; family Urechidae; genus Urechis; species Urechis unicinctus. Next base: position 16,503,707 of record CM067345.1, on the reverse strand, counting down.
TGCTGTTGGTTTCCGTATATGCAAGTTGACAATATCCAGTAATTCTTGCACTAAGACCAAGGGAAAATCAATTAACCTCATACAAACCAGAATGACGATAACGTCGTTGCGCAAAACAAAGCCAGCAGTGTTCTACGTGTGGCTTGATGTTGCGCATTGTTCTTGTCTTACTTAATACCGCAACTTGTTATTTATCAACATGGATAGCTTTTGTACGCAAAAGCATAATTATCTTGCTTGAATACTTTTTACGGTTTTTGTTACATTTGCAACATAATACGCAGTTAGAAGCAAATTTAAGGTTACAGGTTGAACAAACTACCTTATAGGCATTTCGACGTTTTTTTTTCTATCTAGTTACAGCCATGCTGTGAAACTCCTGGATGTCAGATCATAACAACCTTGGTAACATCACCCACGGCCGCTAATAAACATAAAACCTAGATGCCATACGAGATCTGCAACGAGAGCAATATGATTGATCTAGTTCGCATTTTGCTAACGTCTGCTTACATAAACGACAAGCATATGCCACAGCCACTATATAAGATAGATTCCCAAAGTTTTAATTATTAGTCTTTTTGGCTGCTGAAAAGTGGACACAATAAGTTCAGGTCAGATTTCTATGCATCTATTAAATATTATTGTTCTTTTATTCACCTTCACATATAGCATATCTGTTGTACTGGTATTGGTCGGCGCAGTAGGTATATATTCAAGACACTAACTAACCATAGTTTTACGTAACGGACTTAATCTGACTATGGAATTGGCGCTGTCTTCATTGCCTTGCAACTGAATTATAATGTAGACTGCGTTGTAATAAATTGAGTGCTATGCAACGAGGCTACATAGTTAACTACTCAGTAAGATATATTTCGCATGTAGATTTCCGTGAACGTTATGTATTGTACTATAAGTACACAACCGACGCCACACGGTCCCTCCGTCTCATTAAGAAACGGCCATAAAACGCCCTGAATAGTCTATCGTCCAGCGGTATGAATGCATTCAATGATAGTGAGCCTGCGCCCTAAAATGGCTGCAAAATATATAGTCATTATCGTTATGGACGACCGGGAACTTACGCTGTGCTGGTCTAATTCAAATAAAGCTCAAGCCGGCGATGTTAGTGCTTTACAACGCGTTAGTTATCAAATCAATTCTAGGATTTTTTTCAACTTAGGTGAAATTGCGATGGTGACCAATTGTACAGCGGACGAACTACTAAATCGGTCACTCACGGCACATCCATTGGCCTAAGCCGGCTTCCAAACCCATTTCGCCGTTGGTCTTAAACGACACCGTTGAGATCGATGCGCCGCGGAAAATGATGATCGGATTAACTTGGGATCCATGGTTCATAAAGTAACAAATCGGCTTGACTCATTATGGATGGAACTCGGCGTTAATTGATCGAACGATGATGTTTATGACAAAATGCCACCTGGGTCGGCTGCCGATAACTACAATCATTTACTTCGTATGTTTGCCCTTACATTAGTATATAGCTTCCTAAATAAATATTGTCCACAATTTTGCCGAGTACTAAATCAAATCAATAATCTATCATCTATGCACACATTATATTTACTCGACAAATGCTCCCTTTTAAAGAATGCAAGTTGTACGCTTTATTCTGTGGGTTATGCATTATGTAATATTCTACTGATGATGTCACTGTTCTTCTTTCAACCATCCCGTTCCCTCTCGCTTTACGTATGTATACTTATTTGGGTACATACCGAATGATATACTCGTACATATTTAACATGCATTTTACGAGCAATAATCTAATTATTGAACAGACAAACCGCTAAATTTATGTGCAAATGAGAATACATCTTTCCATTAGCATTCTAGGTTATTCATATGGCGGCAGTTCAGGTGCAGCTATATAGGCGTTGTCGTCAGCGTATTTATGTACTCCGCACCCTTACCCCTGCAATTGAACGATAATAATATAAGGCAGTGTTTGTCACGTCGTCAACCTTCGTTACGATTGTCAGACATGGACTTTGTTACGCCATCTCGTCAAGTAGTATAGGTAATGGTGGTTCCAGCGCAGGGTACGTTTTTGAGACCACACCAACCCCTGAAGCAGATGGCCCACACCCAATATATCCAACCAGCCAGCAACCATATTTCCAACAGACTGAGTTTCGGTAGCAATGAGCAGGGGGCCACGTGTCGCAGGGGGCAGGGGCAGGAAGCGCACCCCAATTACCTATACTACAGTGGTCCCCAACTGGGGACTAGCCACCCGGGCGAATTCGGTTTCAGTTTCGGTTTCGGCTACGTGTTGCAGGGGGTAGGGTCACAGGGGAACTGCCACCACCTATACTACCAACCTCCAGGGTCTATCCGTAGAGGTCTTTAAGTGTAAACATTCTAAGTCTACCTGTTTAGGTTCCATTTTTCACGTGGTCGAGGTCCTCTATAAACTGGGCAACCTTAGCGTTGTTTTGCTCGATAGAGTTTGGATCGGGACGAGTGGTTATCAATCTCATCGTAAAGAGCTTCCAACAGTAGAACGCCCCCGTCGGCCTCTACGTGGTCCTACTCGGTCTTCCCAGCCAAGGACCGCGATGCTCCTGTTCCACGTCTAGGCAACTTTTAAACCTCCTGTTCGCGCCATAGTCACCGTCTTTGAGGCCCCCAATCGACGCCCACCCCCAGGTCCTCGTAGGCGCACAACCTGAAAACACTGTCGACAAACACCCCGATGGTCGCCACCGGACTGTGGTGCAACCCCACACAGAACCTGAGGCTTATACATGTTCGGAATCACCCTCCCAGGACTCCGAGTGTAGGGGCACTTTATCTAGAGCAGCACAACCTCCTCAGGATGCCCCCGACAGACAGCATCCACCCCACCCCGCCGGATCGGGAGCACACAAAAGCCATCCAGAGAGTAGGTCGTTGCGACGCCCTGAATAAAGATATTGTTTCTGTAGACCTTGGTGTCGTACACTTTCTCCAATACCGCAATTGCAACCTCCTCAAAAGTCATACCCCAGAGGCAGGGCGCGCTAAAGCAAACACCCTCGTTGCTAGTTTTTTTCAGCCAGCTTCTTTGCTATAGCTGCTGAAGTAGTTTTGCCCTATGATGGCGGAGTAGTCACTTCCTCCAATGCAGCCCTTCCTCGTGGTCTCCCACTGGTCCGTATTTTGCTTGACTCCGGTATGATCGTTGCAGAAAGATGTTATCGCTACCTCCATTATACACAGCAAACACCACTCTTTAAAACGGTCAGTCAGTCAGCTGCACTTACCGCGGTACTGGCACGATCACCTCCTGCGACTAAGGTGGTCAACCTAGGCAGTGTGGAAGGTGGAGATGATCTAGCCAACTTAGCCTTAATATCGCGTTTCATTCGAGTATACTTTTCGATCTCGGCCGAAACGAGCTTAAACTCATCGTCTGAGATAAAGGAGTCTTCAAGCGCCGCCGAAATAATATTTGTAACCGTGTTTAGTTTGCTCTGTGTCAGAATTTGAATCTGGTCGTGCTTCTTTACCTTTGCCGACAGTCGCCGGCTGATGACCTTTCCTGCAATTGCAACCAGCCCGCACACAACCCCCATAGCACCCAAGACTGCAACCACCGTGGACATCCGACCCGCACCACTTGCGCCAAGACACATACCCACAGCAACTTAAGCAGTGTCTACAGCGTCGACTGAGTTTACTGCACACCTATATTTTTTATACATAGCACCATATTTTTTTATTTCTTTCTGAAGGTATTGCTTCTTGAGACTGATCTCATTCAGCCGATAGGAGTGGTCTGAATTCTCATCAGGTGGCGCAGTTGGTTGTTGTTTCATACTACCGTTATAAGCATATATGTGTATAAGTCAAGTTCAATAAGGAGGGATACTACAGTACAAGTCACGATCATGTTTCCAGTGGGTGTATAAAAGTAATAACGTCGCCTTGTTCCAGCTGTAAAGGTTGGGCTAAAGATAATACAACAGCCTGTTCGTTAGTAGGCCAACTTATTCCTACCTGGTGAGCGCCACTTACTTCTGCCCAAACAGTAATGAGGGGTTTCGTTTTTTCAGCTACGAGTTGTCCCAGGTCCCTGCTGTCTATGCTTAACATCAACATACTTTTTGTTAGAAGCATTATCAGGCGATATTGGGTCTCCCAGCTTAACGATTTTATTATCTCCCATTTCAAGGTCTCCAGTCATAGTACTACCACCTTTATCTATTTTTTGTGAGTCTTCATAGGTCTTTGTTGTATATTCGGAGATGTCGGCGCCCAGATCCGTTTTCTGTTGAGTTCCATAAATACTCGCTTTTATTGACATCTTGTAAATTCGAAAACAACACCAATAGGTAAGTCGTGGTTGTCAGTGGACATCCGTTACTATCTCTTATCTGAACCTTTAACTCATTCACAGCTCCCACAGTTTTGACACAGGATTAGCGATGTTTGTGTTCATAATATCACTGAAAGAGCTGCCCCCACAGCCCACAACTTCAAGAAGCGTAGTGGGCGCACCATCAAGTATGTTGTGCGTGTTACTGACCTGATCGAGGTGGACATAAAGTGGGTTAAAGATGCTAAAGTTCACAGGTAGGTCACCTTTGTGAAGACCTGAAGGAATCCATCCTCCACCCAGACCGGTATCAAGACCAAATATTTTTAACACACCGTCGTCACATTGTAAAGCACAATCATCAGGAATTGAGAGGGTAATAGTCCCATCTGCAGCATTATCCTCCAAAGTAAGACCTAGAGCTGTAAATACATCCTGGATAAGTTTGAAGTTCCAGAGGCCAGGAGGCAAAACGACACCTACTACTTTTCCTGTAGAAATTTCCCACTTTGTAATGGGCATAGTTGATTCAATGTTATACCAGCCTACAGTATACGTGATTGACCTAAGACCTACGCATAGATTACCTCCACCATTTTGCAGGGAGACAGCCTCGTCGCTTTGAACATTTGACAGAGTGTGATACATAGCACTATGAATAAAGAAGCCTTTACATTCAATACGAATAAAACGTACAAAACCAGCCCTGTCTACCCACTTCATATTGATCCTGAGGATCTGACACACCTTCTCATCCAGGTAAAGGCAGGTAAAATTACAGATGCGTTTGGGGTGGAGTTCTCCAACCTGTTTGATAAATACTTGGTGCCAAACATAAGTGACGACAGCCTTGTAGTTGGCTGGAGAACCAACCACATGCAATACTGGCAGAGCCAGGTGAACTTTGTTGAATGGTGTGCAACAAGCGGCTGCGGAGTTTCTGCCCTGGACCACCTCAAATCTGACCCCCCAGCACTAAGTAACCTCTACAGTTTCCACGTCTACTACACAATTCGGAAATTTTAGACGAAATGAGAATAGCACTGCCGGATGACGCAACATGGTCGGCCACCAACAACACCTTTGACAAGATAATCTACCACCGGCTCTGCCACGAGTTTGGGGTTGACGAAAACAGCGACTGGAGAATAAAGGGCGGTAACCAGGGCCTAGGGCGGGTTTACTTCACTGACCCTGAAACACCCACCTGTACGAATCCGTTAGGCCAACCTTTGAGAAATCGACCGGCGGCTTTGTTTTCCAGGGCGGCAAGCTACATATTGATTTTATAAAGCAAGACCAGGATGGAGCAAACACCACCTGGAGTACTTACATCCTGGAAAAATAAGCAGAGTTCACCACCCCAGGTAACACACGGATCAATGACAGCATTAGGACCTATGTCTGGGCCATTCTTGGTGCTCAGGCGCAGACCCGCTCAGAGATACTAGGTGTTGGAACGTCCTTTGATGCTCAAAAGCAATTTCAGGCCAACGTTGAGGATGCCATCAACTCCACAGTGGACATTCCGTCATCCATCCGACGGTATCAGAACGTCCTACAGAATGCTTCCTCAAAGGTTGATTATGTGTTTGGAGCGGGCCTTTACATGGCTCCGTCAGATATGAGTCTTGCCATTGGAAACGTTATTGGGTACAACAATCTGATTACCATTGCAACTGAGGAACAGCAGATAGGCAGCAATACTGATGTCAACGCAGTTGCTGCTCTTCCAGATAGAGGAAGCTTTGACCCTCCGCCAGATATGGGAGTCCCCTTTCCAGGCCCAGTCCCTGTGGCCAAGACGGGTCTACGTGGGGCGCACGTGGATGAGATAACCACTCTTATTGTAGGTGGAATCGCTATAGGCTTAGTTGTGCTTTGGCTTGCTACGTAGTAAGTCACGGAGTATCAGGAGGATAACTCCCCCACCGCAACAGCTGCAGCCCATACATGTTCTGTCGTCCAACCAGCCACCTTTGCAGCTGACATAAGCAGCCATGATACGATGGAGCCAATGATACCTGGAAGGGCGGCTGCTGCCTTACTGGCTAGGCCCTTCAGGACGTTTGCCAAGTAGTTCAGCTGTTATTTAATCCATTCCTTTACATCGGGCTTATCAGCCTCTATTCCGTCGTTAAATGTTGGGTTATCAAATTCCATGCTTGTGTGTTAACGTTATACTTGCAGATAAGAAGTTCAACATGTCGTCTACTTACGGACGCAAACTAAACCAACACGGCCGGATACGCGAACCCCTAGGGGTAAAGGGCGTGCGGAAGTCTGTAGTTATTATAAACAATCCAAGCACTATTGACCAGAACCAGTAACTGCTAGTCCGCTTCCCCAATCTAGGCGCAGACGACTCATTTTCCCAGGGACAGCACGGCTGGCCTTTACAATCACGCTGACCTCGACTGATGTTAACCGCAACGTTGTGCAAAACCTGTGCCGCGCCATGGTTAAGAAAATGACAATCAAGATTTCTGGCAATGAGGTCATGTCTATTGATGACAGCGATATGTACCACTGTGACCACGACTTTTGGCGGACTGCACAGGAGAGACAGGGCCTCCTGTACCAGGGCATTGACACATCAGATGACAGAAACACAACTAAGATACGAGTGGCGGCAGGAGACTAGGATGAGACCGAGGAAGAGGACAAGGCCGTATCCGATGTGTATAGTTACAGGTTCTACGTTCCGCTTGACTTTGAACTCCTTGAGAGCCACATGCCGTTCTACCAGAGCGTGCTTAAGGACAGACTGGAATACGAGCTCACGTTCAACGACTACAACCGCGTAATTCACGCAACAGGCGACACCGCTGCCAGCTACAAAATTGATGGCATCTCGCAGGAGTATAACATGGTTACCCAAACAGAGTTGGCCCGCATGATACGCACCCAGTACACAGGTCGGCTCTCGATTCTGTATGACCGTGTGCTTCGTCACAGGAAGCTTGTATACAATAAAAGAGATACACTGTGGAACATCAATCTGAACGCGCCGGCTGGCAGCATGAAGGGCATCCTACTGCTTTTGAAGACCCAGCCAACGCCTCATTCGCCAGGAAAACAGAGTCGTTCTACAACCCAAAGATTACGAAGGTCGAGGTGACCATTGAGGGCATCCCCAATCAACTCTATGCCCAGGGCATGCGTGGCCACCAGCAGTGGGATGAGGTGAAGAAGGCTTTTGCAGCAACGAGTAAACGAGACCCCAGTGTAGCAATAGTAGTAAAAGACTTGGCATTGTCGGACGTTTCCCTAGGAGAGTATCTAACCAGTAAGTATGCTCTGTGGCTCGACTTAAGGACGAGTAATGACGACCAGCTGCATGGTAGTGGCAGGGCCGTGGAGAATGCGTCTGAGGGTGTCACCATTCAGATCACAAAAAAGGCAGACACGGCCGGCGCATTGAACGTCTATATGTATATTGTTATGGATGCACAGCTTAACATTAAAGATGGCAGGTTCGTCAGCGCAGTCTACTAACAAGGTCTTGATGAAACCGACAACTGAGTTTACATTTCCAGATGGTCCCTGTTCGGCAATTGATTGTGAGCAGAGAGGATGTGGGAAAACCGCATTCATCCTCGATCTACTTGAAGGGCCCTTCTTCGGTGCCTTCGAGCATATTACAATCCTCTGCCCTACCATATGTTTCAACAAGTCTTATCAGTCACGGCTATGGGTGTGGAACGATTCAGAGATCTATGTGGTTGACCCAGGGGAGCGGCTCCATGACCAGATGAAGGCTTTCTACCACTGCTTCAAGGGCGAGCCTACCCTCTACATAATTGATGACTGTTCGGCAACAAAGGCCCTAACCAAGAAGAAAGACATGTTATCTGAAATGGCCTTTAGCGGCCGCCATGCGCAGCAAAGTGTCTGGGTCCTCACCCAAAAATTCAACGCTGTGCTGAAGGATCTACGTGAACAGACCTGTTGGATGGCACTTTTCCACGCCAAGGATCGTGACTCGTTTGAAGACGCCCTACGAGAGAATGAGGTGATTCCAACGATTGAGGAACGAGCCACAGTACGCCATCTACTACCAAAGACCAAGCATGCAAAACTACTGCTGAAGACTGATCAACCCACTGGATATGCTGTCGATTGAGGCGGCAGGGGCGCCCAGCTGGGGCCCTGTTTCCTGGTGTGGAGCAGCACAATATATTAGACTTTGAAGGTGTGTACGTATATTCATGGATCCTGATACCATTATTGATCAACTCCTTGAACAGGACGCAGCTAGCCCGCCGGTCACAAAGTCTGAGCGAGCGGAACCCCTGGTGTAGATTTATCTTCTAAGAGAGTTACGCTTGCTGCTGTCATAGCTGGGGGCCAGGCTCGTCAGTACCTCCGTGATCAGCACATGTCGACTGCAAAGATTGAATTAATTTCCGATGAAGAGATTACAAAGCTGTATGCGAAATATAAGGCTCGATTCAGCGCTAGCATGACGTGGACTCTGGGGCAGTCAGTTCTCCAACTGTTTTCTAGCGTTGCTTGTATGTCTCTGCCAATCCCCCAGAACATCAGCCAAATCTGATTATGGATCTCGAGACTAACCCGTTTGTTGGGCACGCGCTAAGAACTGCCACATGTGAACTTCATCATCGCTATTGTATGATGTTGGCTCCGCTTACCCCGGCCCTAACAACCGCTAAGTACTGCCAATTTGGAGCGAGCACCCCTGCCATCCCAGCGTACGACACCCCTCCTGCCGAGGACCTGCCTGGGTGCTGTCAATTGGAGGAACAAAATTAGTAGGTAACATGGAGAACGCAAAATCATGAGATAGCGGCGGTGACTAGTGATCAGCCTGCACCTCAACCTCAACCTGCAATGGAGAGACCTACAAAAGACGCTAAAAAGGTTGAGGCAGGCCGAAAACTCGCTGCGACTCGAAAAGCTAATCAAAATAGATTTCTGAGAGAGCTGCGGGAGGCTAAGTCTGCGCTACAGTATGAAAATCGGCCCCCTCCTCTTCCCGCCCCCAGTTTGACCGTGGGTCCGCCGCAAGGAAGATGGGATCGACTAAGTCTTGGCCAACGTGGGCGACATCGCCTTTGTTCGTCGGTGGAGTGGGGATGTTTGGACTAGCGTTGTATTGCTATAGGCAGAGAGTTGAAGCCTCACCCCCTAAACAGGTTGTGGCCAGGGGAGAGCCAGCGAAATTAGTACCTCCGGACGCTCATTTAAAGGATCCTTTTTATATGGAATAAGATGACTACACCAAATATTGATGGAAAAATGCTCGTCAACGCTTTGTACAACAGTGCAGTTGTTTCTGGTATATCAATAGGTTATGTCAAGCTTGCTAAGATGCTTCTGGGTGGCGAGACTCCACGTCTTGATTTCACCCCACGCGACCTGGCTATGGTCATTGCCGATGTATCACTAGCTATGGCCACAATGGATATGCTAATTAAACAAGGAATCTTACCAGTTGATATAGTGAAGTAATGGCCACAATCGCGTTACTTGTTGGAGGTGCTATTGTTAGCTCCCTTGCATTCTCTGTGAGCAACTTTTTATTCTCTTAATTATGCAGCCAAGCGGACGCGGAACGTAAACGCCATGATATGGCAATCAAGCTGCTTTAATCTGCTCAAGCAGCATGGGCCAAGAAGCAAACTGAGCATTTAGACTTCATCAATGAGCAACTCCGCTGCCAGGGACATGCCGAGCATACTTATACTACAGTACTACATCTTGAAGGGTAAATCCATCGACAATCTTCAACTTTCAGACTTCTACGAGTCCTCAGATGGTAAAAAAAGGGCAAGGTGGTGTTCATTATACTGGGTATGGCTGCGACTGGGCTAGTTGTATAGCGGTGTGCTGAGTAGTCGTTTTGGAGAGTTACTTTGTATTGATCGTCGCATGCAAATGATCTACTATAGTCCTAAGGGCTACTGGAAAGGCATTACAGCTATCAAGAAGCTTGCAACGGAAGCGAGGGTTTCTGAGGAGGTTGCTAGGGGTAGTCTAACAAAGCAAGCTTAATGGCAAATCTACCTGCCAGCGCCAAAACACATTCCCAGGCCGAAGTTTGATGTCCCTGTCGCTAATAAGGTGCACCAAGCCGATCTCTTATTTCTTCTCATGACGTTGTAAATCGCCGGACTTACAAGTATGCCCTTATTGTGGTGGATGTGGCCTCGCACTACAAGGCAGCCAAGCCATTGACTACACAGGAGGCTAAAGAGGTCACGGGTACAAGCGAGGACCACTGGGGTGGCCTAAACTACTTCAGGTGGACCCAGGACGGGAGTTTATGGGAGCAGCTGCTAGCAAAACATGGAGTATCAGTCAGGTTCGGCCGTGTGAATAAACATCAAGACCAGGCTATAGCAGAACGCTTTAACCGAACACTTGCTGAGCGGCTCTTTGGACACCAGTATGCCGTAGAGTAAAGGGATACTGGGAAATGATCTACTGAGTGGGTTTCTCAACTGCATGCTGTAGTCTCTGCGATATATAATGAGGTGACCTGCTTGACTGGAAAAAAACCTAAAGATGCTATAAAGGCAAAAAGAGTTGCACAAAAGGCCTCTTCAGTCGTACCAGGGCGCCCACTGTGGGTCAAAGAGCAAAAGCTTCCCTCTGGTGTTGGCGTTTGCTACCTCTACCAGCATGGTGAGGTTGAGCAAGACCACCGGCGTCGGGCCACTGACCCTGTGTGGTCACTCAATGTTTACCGGATTGGACGCTCTGTCACTAAATCTGGTGAGCCTGTACTATACTATTTGTTGGATGGACCGCTCCATGGCTTTGTAAAGGAGGAGCTGCTTGTGGTGCCGTCCGATACCCAGCTGCCACCAGACGATATTACCAATTAGACAAAAGGGAGGGAGGTAGTAATGGAAGCAACTGGAAAGTGCCCCTGGATTCTACTTGGAAAGAGAGACCCTTGTGACAGGCCCTGTAAGTTTGACTTTTTAGCAATGCACAGGTTTAAGATTAAACTGGGGATCGTAAATGGGCTTTGTGCAGAGTGCCAGAAGGGCATACAAAATAACCTAGGGCTGTGTATGGATTGTGGATACATAAGGGTTAACCACAAGCGCCTTCGTGAGAAGAAGAGGCCTGAGGGCGGGGTAAAGGGCCCATTCGTAGGAAGGCCCGGTTGGCGGCTCACGTTCAGACTGAGGAAGGCATGCTAGATAAATCTTCTCAAGCTAGGAAGACCAAGTCCCCACATCCGCTGGCTGCCCCAGTCATAGATGGTGGTGCCACACCCGAACCCTCTCAGGCTGGGAAGACCACTACTTAACGCTCTCACCTCAGGAAGGCCAACCCCAGTCTCACTAAAGCCGGCTTATATGAGATCGCGGAGGGTGAGGGAGAGGTGTACAGCAGTGGTGTGGGAGAGGTGTCCACCGTCTGGAATCAGTGGCTGGTCGGAGGTGGAAGGTTTGGATACACTCACGGTTGAATACGATACACCCCAACTGCCGGCGGTCAACGCCAGGGGGTAAGCCTGGGTATGCCCGTAGGCCAGGGTGTGTACACCACCCGGAGCTGTCCATCTCTTTGTATCAACGGGGGATAGAGACACCTTATTAACGTGCAGCCCATATATGTTGTGGCTGTCACTTCGGAGCATGTTCATCCCATGTCGGAACCGCTTCTGGTCGAACAGCGATTCAAGGTATTGGGCTTGGCACAGGTGTTTCTTGACCACTACCTTTTTTACGCCCTTTGCTTTCCTGATTTCCTTCTGGGTCGACATCAGGATGGAGTACATCTTTGGACACAGGCCTACATACTCCCTGATGGATACACCGCCGCACTCATCCTTCATCATTCCTAGAAACTTCTTGTTCTCTTGGCTGTGGAGCGTGTGGGCTGGGTTGTAGTTGCTGGTGTCGAATAGGTCACTGTCTTTTTTCAGTGGAAGTCGTACATGAGGTGCTTGAACTGGTCGAGGATACACATCCCCAAGTAGACTGGGCGGTTGAGGACTAGGTGGGCCTTGTGGATGTGGATGGCGGCCAGGTCGTCGTAAAATATTTTCTGGCCGGCGAAGGCGGGGCTGGCGATGAGCTTTCTTATTTTGTTGCCGTCTGCGGCTCGGACCAGCTTCACGTCAACCCGCTTGCGGAGGTTCTCCATGGTCTTGCCGAAGAGTTTGTATAGGTTCTTCTCAAAGTCTCTGGATGCGGCGTAGCGGAGATCAGTGTTTTTCCGGATGTCCAGGGGCTTTTGGTGAAGGATAGGGCGCGGTTAATCTTGGTCAGCCTCATCTCCAGGGCTAGATACAGTTTGAGGTTCCTGTAGTGGAGTACGTACTTCTCTTTGTTCCTCAGGTTCGGGATCAGCTTCTCAACCTTGTGGCCACCTTATTCGTCCAGCAGGTTTCTCTGGTAGTCTGAGAGCCACTCGTTCTGGACTAGGAGCCGCTCTGGGGCCAGGGTAGTCGTTGTGGTCGTCGTGAAGCTCGGCTGGATACTCCAGTTCAACCTCAAGAATGTATCCAGTCTCGGTGTCATTGGAGTGGGTGCGGACTATTCTGGAGAGCGACTCTGGCCGGTCCACCCACTCAATGTTTGAGGTCGGTAGGGCCTGGCTCATTGCCCAATCATAGAGGTTGTTGGCGTCGAGGTACTGATTATAGCTCGTGGGCTTCTCCTGGTCGAAGAGGTGTTTGTCGTAGTCAGTGAGGAGTTCGAGCTTCACCACTGTGCTCTTGAATAGATTTTCCCACGAGAGGCCTGGGCTGGTGTAGTAGTGGGCCGGGTCCAGAATCTTGCAACCGAGCATGCTCCAGACCTTTTGAGCGTAGCGTAGTCTGTGGCTGATATCGCAGCTGTCCATGTGCTCGTAAGGGAATACCCCTTTTGCTCAATAGTAACCCTCGCTTTGTCTGGTCTGCTTCATACTCTGCCGTCAGAGTAAAGGCGTCTGGTTTGTTGGCTGAGACCAGCTTGTCGAGGGAGGCCAACAGGAACTGTGCACTGTTTAGGAAGCGGAGCTGTTCGAGGGATAAGGATATGTACTTCTCCATATCATTGGGTATGCAGTTGATGTCTCCCTCGACCTTGCTTAGTACCTGGGAGTCAAAGCCCCTCAGGTTGTGGAAGACCACGGGGATGGGGTTTGTCTTGGGGCTCAACCTAAGCTTTAGGTTGCAGGCGTTGTTGGCTGGCCCTCTGTACGGCCGGTTCTGAGTGGTTTGCTGCAGACGTGGAATTGGGTTGCGGTCTTGTGGACTCTTTGGTCCTCCCTGGTCATTCGCATGGGGACTGGCTTGGAGAGAACTGCTTTGATCCTTTTCTCCTCCCTCTGTAAGGCCTTGAGGAACTTTTCCACGGCGCCTCTTCCCCTGTAGACTACTGGGGGTGAGGTCTTTCCATCACACCTAACCACTATGTAGCCGTACCCGCAGCCCTGGTGTTTCTGGGTCTTCTGGGTGTTGCTCTTTTCTGGATTGAGGGCTGGCCCTGGGAGCTTTACTGTGAGTACCTCGAAGTCTGCGTAGATGACGTAGGGGGCCGGAAGTTGCTTTTGCTAGTTCTGGAAGGTTAGGATGTTTTTCCCCTCCTCTGGCATGTCTACCCGCACGGCTGTTTGCCCGACACCTGCACACTCTGGCTTGTGGGCCTGGAGGAGGGCCTAGGTGGTGTAGCCGTGGAGGCAGCATTGGCAGAACAATTTGCGGCCCTCGTATTTTGTCTGGTCGTAGAGTAGGCGGTCTAGGTTTTTAATCCAGGCGTAACGGCATACTCTGCCATCCTCGATCAGCATTAGGTTTATGCAGGTGTCGGGGTATTTGCTGATCCGGTGGACTTTGACGGTTTTCCCATCCCAACCAAATACGTTTAGGCGTAGGTTAAGAGCCTTTTCGATTTTTCCGGCGTGGGAGACCGGGGTGGGTATGCCACACCTGAGTCTTTTAGCTTATCTATGAGCCACTGGATGTTGTATTTTGAAGGCCGATGTGGATTCTGCGCATCTGGGTGGAGGGCTGAGATAATGGACCATAGTATGCATAGGTCGTCTCGGTTCTTTACGTTTAAGATGATGGCCCTTTGTTTGCCAGTTTGCCAGGGGTGGCGGTAGAGGGAGTGGTGATAGGATGTCGATCCGATGGTTTTTGAGTGGTTGATACTTTGCGATGTCGATCCAGATGGTTTGTAGAACCGCATGCGAAGACCCACCAAGACCACCTAGGTTAACCCACTTCTCCAGCCTCTGTTTGAGGTCGGTCCTGGATTGCCCAATTTTGGGGCTGGCCTGGTCTATCACGGAGTTAATGTCTTCTTTGCCTAGAACCGTTTGCTGCTTGTTTCGTAGGACTGGCTCTGTGTACCCGTAACACCATCTTTGTCGGTCTTGTAGAGACTTACTTTGACTGTGAGCTGGGTTTTGAGGCCAGCTCCTCTGCCAGAACTTTATGAACCTGGGATTGCACGACTTTATAGAAGGTCAGGAGGTCTGGGGCATAGGGGTGAGTCTTGGGAACGTTCATGACCCAGCCTCGCAGTTGGTTGCTGATGGCCTGCTTGGTTTTCCTGAATTTGAGGAACTGGTCTGAGGCTTGTTCGGGGAACTGGGACTAGCCTTACGCGGGGGAGTGGTTTCTAGGGACGGGCCTGGGGTGTGGGGCCGGTGCTTTCACCACTTCAGACCTGAGTCGGGGGGATGGAGTCGGTGTCGGAGGCGTTTTTCTTTTTGAGTGCCGCGAGAGCGACCTTCGTCCGTGGATAGGGTGGCAGGGCCTGGCCGTGGATTTCAGCATAGTCGGCTTGAGCCTGGTTAGCGCGTGTGTGGTGGGGCGTCATTACTCTACTGTTTTGTTAGTTCAAAAGGGGGTACAAATGACAAAAAATCAAGTCGCAACGAAAACCCCACCTGCGACTCAAACAGCTTCCGGCCCTATCCCCTACCCTTGCGACTCGTGGCGTCCTGAGACTCATGGCCCTTCCCTTGTGACTCGTGGTTCCCTGCCCCTGCCCCCTGCGACTCATGACTCCCTACCCCCGCGACTCATTGCCGCCCGAACTGTTGGAAATATGTTTGCTGATTGGTTGGATATATGGGGTGTGGGCGATTTGCTTTGGGTGTTGGGTGGGGTCTCCATTTGGAGGTATGTTCTGGAACCGCTATTACCTATACTACTCGTCATGCTACACTGTTACAATTAAGTTGGTGTAGCAATGTTTAGAATGGTGTCGTCAATAATTAATAAAAAGATACAAATGTATTATCCATTTATACCAAGATCAGTTGTACTGAACGCTAACGCAGGTATATACAATTCCATGAAACATGTCCGTTTGGCAGACGTGCTATCCTCCCTAACACGAGGTAGAAGAAGCATCACGCAACTGACGATTGAAGGCCTACATTTTGCTGTGGATTGTCTTTTGTTCGCTTCAGACACGATTAATCACATGTGCTACTGGCATTAAATATTTTCTCATGTTGCTGTTCCTTGACGTCATCATAGCGAACCGATATCATCTTTAGCTTGCGTAGATATGAAAAATAGTTGGTAGATTTGCGTTTTTGTGCCTAGTGTTAACTGATTAATCGTTTCCCATATGGTTTGTCACAAACAATGTGTTTAGAACTTATACTTTAAACCAATACACTTAAAATATTTTTAACAGTACATTTGTAATACGGACTATGTAAAAGCAGTTTACGCTGGCTGCCTGCATCAGTGATGGTCGTGTCAGCATTCTGGTGTGTTGCGCTGTAAATACAGTACCAAAGCCAGGCGGTATCTAGACATCAACACATATATATGCCACTTAATGGTGCTGTCGTCTTTACATAAGCACAGAGGTATTTTGCATGTTCATGCACGCACAACTGCATGAATATTTATTACAGCAAACCAGCTTTGCCATTATTGTTCTTAAATATTCAACGAATTGTTCATGTGTTGTCAAACCCACTTAAGTTACGTATTTAATTTAGCAGCCAAACGAACACGTTAAATACAGAATGACCCTATCATATCATACCAGTACAATGCCAGCTATAGGGCACCAGAACGGTTGGCCATAACTGAGACGGAATTTATCACATTATTTGAGCACGGTGACACGCTGTGCGTTTTGGTCGTCGACTGATCAGCTCAGGTGTTATTCGGGGAAAGAAATTAAAGCCCGCCCTTAAGGTTCTCTCAATGAGGCAATATATTGTCTAGACGAGTCGGTAATTTATTCATTCAAGTCCATTTCCAACGAACAATTGGAAAAACGATATGGTCACGCACCATAGCCTTCATAAACCAGGATATCGCAGAGGCATTCAATCCGCTCTTGTAGAAAGTAATGTGATATGAGGGTGGCAGAGATGTGTGCCAGTGCATCGTAGCTCAAATAAAGACCTAAGCAGCCACGAAACCTCCAATCCGGGAGAACGCTGACTAAATCGAGCCGGTCTGCAGCAGTGACTTGCCCTTCGAAGGAAGGATTATAGCATTACTAAACGACTGGGTAGGAGAGAAATTAGCCTTGAAAGTACAACATTGCAATGGTTTGTCTGTCACTTACATTATCAGCCATCCATATATTCGACGAGTTTGAGCAGCTACCGCAACGATGTTGCCGGGCAAGTTTGGAGGATGCGACTGTGGTCAAGCGCTTTGCCGCAGAGACACGTCGAGTGAGTTGCACGCAAAATCAGCGCAACTATGGCCACTGATATCCGGGGAATCCGAAGCCCTAGTCTAAACGAGTGGCCACGTCAGAAATATCAGTGAAAGTCATCCATATGGCCGGATTTTGTTTGATTTTGAATCAGCCATCTGAATTAACCAATATAGATCATCTTTATGACGAAATCAGACAATCAAATACCAATTACAAGTATAAAAACGTGTCCATCTCCCAAAAGTCATTTTATCAATAGGTACTCCGTTCGATTCTGTTTATGCAGATCCGATCAATATGCTGGTTCAGCCGGTTGGACCTAGCATGTTGCCGAATCCTTAGATTTGATATCTGAAGCTAAATATTTGGCAACATTCTTGACCGAAGCGGGCCGATATAATGATAGGAAACCCAATTGCGCATTCTGGCGTTGATCGATTCTATTTGATTTAGCAGTGTGATGAGTGTGTGTTAAGGTTATCAGTTATGAGTATCTGATTCAAGGCACACATATCATTATTTTCCAACCTGCAGCATAAATTGTGCTTCCTTTTTCAACCCATTCACTGACGTGAGCAATCAAGTGTGACTTGGAGTGTGTGTATTTGGATAAGCTGGTCAGTGTTATAGGGCGATATGAAGAGTGACTGACTCTGTCCTTGATTCTTGTGTGCTATTTCCACCAATACCTGCTTTCCGGGAAGTATATCGACCGCCTGTAAATCAGCGGCAGCCATCAACTTGAACTTCTAAAATCAATTCGGTAGCCGATCAAAGTGCTGTGTATTTGATCCGTTAAAGCAGGTGCGTTCTTTCATTGCCATCAACTACTGCCGGGCAAAAATATATTGGCCTTTATTACCGGGCACATGTAATTTAAAGGCAGAATCAATCTTACCACTCACACATCTCTCAGTTTGTTTGCTCTGTCATGTTTCATTTGGTGTATATATACCCTTGAGAGTCTTGGGTCCGTAAGATTCTATTCATAAGTGACTACTTTAGTGTCCATTGCACAGATGTGCTAGTTCAAATTGCCCAAAACATGCAGAAGCCTACAGCTATAAATAGTGTTCACTTTCAATAAAATGCTACAATTAGTGTCGTGCTCCGACAGTTTCTGGCTACTAAACCTCTAATCCTATGTTACACGATTTTTACTGGAAAGTCTTGCCACATCTACGAATAGTTGGCGTAGTCTATTTCGTAACCTATTTATGCGACTTCAAATATACAACATGCTCTGTTTTAACGCAGCTCTATCTTTGGTTAACTGCCGTGGTCTATTTCTTATTTGTACTACGCGAATCCAAACCTTCAGGCTGCTTTTCAAATCATAGTTGCTATAGCTAAGACTGATAGACGTAGTCTATTTAATACACCCTTTTTGTGTATATCCTACATGATGAGCAATTTTTTTGCCGCCAGTAATCTTGATATGAATGTATTTTTCCGCATCAGTCTGGGTATTAAGTTGGACAACGATAAAGGTCATATAAGCGAAATGTCAAATACAGTGCGAATAGAATGTCAAAGCACGTATATAACAGATGCCGGCGAATAGTGACGTGAATCCAATCTCCAGTAATCAAACAACGCAGCTATTTGACCTTTCATGCAAAAATAAAAAGATAACTACTCCATAACTCTCCATGTACTTATATTACCCAGTGCCGCATTCCTATGTTAGCAGTTGTACTAGTGGTAATCAATAACCCTTCGTGGTCGTCTGATTGCAATCAAATGCCGTCTGTTTATTAAAGTCTAATCGCAATTGGCTAGATTAGGTACCGAACACATCGCAGTCGATGTTTGTCATAACTATGGATTAATCAATATCAATAACTAATGGGAAGGTGTAATATGAGCACTAACGCAAAAATGTGTCCATTTGCTTCTGTCTGATAACAAATTGTTTTCTTATTGCAGGAGCTACGGAATCATGTTTGTCGTTTTCGGGGAGCAAAATGAACAATCGGACCTAGTGCTTCTTCGGCCAATCATGGAGTGCATATTTCTTTAAACGATCCAAGCTTTAAAGGAACAAATACATTGAACAACTTCATAGATTGGGTTAACCCGAGTACGTATATTCAGGCTAATACGTGCCTACAACCGATCCTTAAACAGTAAACGTTACAGCTGACAAATGAGTTACCAACCTCGAGTAAAAAGATTTAGCCACGACGCGTGCTTAGGTTGCTAGACTATCCCTAGTTTTGAATTTTGTACCCCAATTACTAGCAATAAACCAGCACGATTGTTCAATGAATAGCAACTACCCCAATTAATGCCAAGTTGCCTTGTTTTTTACATTATAATAACAGTCTTCAAATTATACTAGCCCAGTAAATATGTTATATCAGTATCTTTGCCGTTGGATGGCAGTTGTGTGCCATGCTGCGTTGCTGTAAAGATATGCTTACGAGTATATCAATTAATTCAAATTTGTGTGTTGTATCATGTGTGCTTCGTGTGGAACACGTCAATTAACTCTTATTTCTTCTTACGGTATGGCGAACATTCAGCATTACAACAATTATTTCCGTATATCACACACTTATGGACAACTGCGAATACCTATCTGTATACTGTAATTGGCGGGCTCTATGGCTAAGGCGTATTCGAGACCGCGTCGTGTTAAAACAGCTGGTCTACAACGATGGACGAAAGGATTTGCTCATTACCATTAAACAGGTGTCCGAGGAGTATGCAATTCGACTCTTGTGGGACAAACGAAGCGTTCCACCGGGGATGATAACTGGTCTGATCCTTGGGGATAATATTTTGTTGATCACAAGCTTGGGCCGAACGTTGTCAAACTCTATGGTGCTGGATTATCGATCGTGTCATTTTAAACTTGGTAAAAATCCAAGTTATGTTGATCTGTCCCGTTTCGCGATGCAGGTTGCAAATTTCAATATCATTTCCAATCATTTTATGAACGCATTGTATATTTTATCTGACCCTCCCTTCTCTTCGTAGCTCGGTATGCAGCGTGTAAAACGGAGTCATGTTGGCCTGAGGCTTTCGCAAAGGGGAATATATGTGATAATCAATAATTAATCAACTTATTAATGGTGACAATTGAATAATAGTGGACAAACTATGATATTTTAGCCGTAATCCAATATACGCCGTATGCAATATGGCGAATAATGTGCATTACATACTCAAGTAGGATTTGACTGGAAGAAATACAACCTGACCCATGGAATTCACAGCATAATAAATTGCAAATGATTGCAGCTTACTCAATAAGGTTATTGATTCACAAATATTTTCCTGGCATATTGGCTGTGTATGAAGGCACTTAAATGGACCCTGTTTCTGCTACTGCTATGAAAACTATATTCGGCTTGTCTGTATCAAACATTACACAATCCCCAAAAGGACATAATCCATAATTAAACGATCCTCATCCGCACCACCCGGTCACATGTGTCGTTCACAGAGGATTGAATCAGGATATGGGCAGAGCATGATTTATGATATGCGTTTAACATTGCACTGACCATGACGAAAGATATCTACTAAATTCATCTACGTTAGAGAGAGGACCGGATGTGAAGCCAATTTGGGCCAGTTGAACCCCAAACCCGCGTAGATTGGCATATGTTATGCAAAAATATATATATATATATATATATATATATATATATATATATATATATATATATATATATATATATATATATATATATATATATATATATATATATACATATATACATGTATATACATATATGTATATTTGCATACATATATACATATATATATGCTTATATATATGTATAATATGCATATATGTATATATATGTATATTTATATATACATACATTAATATATGTATATATGCATATATACATATATATATATCTATATTATATATATATATATATATATTTATATACACATAACATATATACAAAACAGATATGTATATATATACATATATACATATATATATATATAGATATTTATATATAAATATGTATATATGTATATAAATATAAATAGATGTATATACAGGTGAGAGATATATATAAATATATATATATAAAGCTGTATATATAAGCTGCATATATATATGTCAATGCAGGCATATATATATATATAGAGATATATATATATATAGAGATATACAGATGTATAGATAGGGACACATATTTATATAGATATAGAGAATGTATAGATATAGAAATACAGATAGAGAGAGAAAGAGAGATAGCGGGAGGGCGAACATTTATATTATCTATATTTATATGTATAAAGGTATATATAGATATAGAGGGAGAGAGAGATATAAAATCTATATCTATATAAAGATATAGAGGATATGGCATATATAGGAGAGATAGATATCTATAGAGAGATAGATATCCTCTATCTCTATAGAGAGTCTCTCTCTCTCCCCCCCCTCTCTCTCTTTCCCTCCCTCTCTCTCTCTCTCTCTCTCTCTCTATCTCTCTCTCTCTCTCTCTCTCTCTATATCTCTCTCTCTCTCTCTCTCTCTCTCTCTCTCTCTATATCTCTCTCTCTCTATCTCTCTCTCTATCTCTCTCTATCTATATATATATATCTCTCTCTCTATATATATATATATATATATATGCATATATGGGCCCAGGACCCTCTGCAGTGGTGCACGCTAACCTCAATACCCGTTTGCACGTGCGCAAAAAAGTGGGTGGGGTTTGGGCGTTTAATGAATATGCGTCCATATAATATGATACATAAGCGCTTGGTATCACGGACCACCGAAATATATCTAGCGCACTACTGATTCTACCATTGGTTTGCGATTCGGGATGACAGGTATATGCGCTGTTAAGCTTTTGGATGCCCCTGATGTCTCATTGTACATTCTTTATTTTTACTGACTCATATATTCAGTATTATGGTAGACAAATGCGATGTTGATCAGCCTTTAGACTTCCCCGAATGCTGGGCGATTATGGTTGACTGGCCCGTTTACACTACCGAGCTGTATGAATAACGTTTCATCAATTCAGATGGTGGTGTCCTGGTAGCAGAGCAAGGTAAGAAGTTCACTTATTATTCTCACTAGAACATTGAAGGTTTTCCTGTATACTGAGTTGAGGTCGGAAAAATCCAAAGTTGTTCGGTCTTTAAGGGCAAGGTGCAAATTATGAGATCTGTTGAATTTTAATTGCATTTTGGAGGATGATACAATAGCATATCTGTATACTGAGTTGAGGTCGGAAAAAGCCAAAGTTATTCGGTCTGTAAGGGCAAGGTGCAAATTATGAGATCTGTTGAATTTTAATTGCATTTTGGAGGATGATACGATAGCATATCAGTAAAACTGGTATCATGATGGCAGACAAAACGTGACAGGTTAACATTTGTCAAATTAAATAAATGATATATTGGAATGAATGGTATTCCGTCTGTTTTTTGTACGATGGGCCAATGATAATGCACATTACCAATATGCATCTAATCAGTTCCTGACTGTGACCTACACCGAGTGTTCTTAAATGACCTGAACCATCTGCATGCGATTGTATCTGAGCGGAGGGCTGTGTAGATAACGGTCCCGTGTGTATGTTTCTCAAACGACCTCGACTTTGTATGTTGGCTAATATGTCGCCATCTCACGCAGAGGTTCAAGATAACAGAAATTCTGGCTCTCGGCCAGCGACTTACGTGACCACGTGGCTAAACTTGTAATTAATTAGA
This sequence comes from Urechis unicinctus, assembly GCA_034190875.2. NCBI lineage: Eukaryota > Metazoa > Annelida > Polychaeta > Xenopneusta > Urechidae > Urechis > Urechis unicinctus. The sequence goes on along the minus strand of CM067345.1, from coordinate 16,481,048 downwards.
AAAGTCCCACAATAGCCATCGATAAACTTTGTTACCAGCATGATGATTGAACATTATGTGTTGTAATGCAACTAGTTTTCTGACTAACAGAGAGTAAAAACGGCATATCTGCACTTTTATCTGCAATATCCGCTGACCAGAGTACTTAAATAATTGTGTTGATGAATTAAATGTTAAGAATATGAAATAAGGGTCTTATTTTGAGGATATGGGGTGGTAGTAAAGAGCGGTAGATATATGCACATTATTGTCCATGTTAGATATGGGTTAAAATTCCAAGAGCTAACACTTACTTGACATAGATACTGATAAATATGTGATACAGAGGTGGCACAATAAAAATGATCGACCGATTAAGTCTTGCAAGGTTTCGGTGAGCGTTCTCGAAATAGCCAATAACTAGTCCAGCAAAGACGCAATTATCATGTATATGTGTTCCATTGTTTTAAATGGTTATTTGCGAGTAAAACGTTATTATTGTTGTATCACCATAATAAGAGGGCACTGTATGCTGGTTAATGTAAAAGCAAGTAAGAAAACACTTGAGTCATTACATCTGACAATGATAATCATTATCCAAACATACATGAAATAAAGAATTGTCCGTCTTTTACAGTTAATGCGAATGGTACTACCATAACCTTCTCTTGCCTATTTTAACAATATCCTAGCAACGTACAATTGAGTTGTACTGCTTTACTGTAGCATAATTATCTTATTAAGTACCCGTTTTAATCTTCTAACTGGCTTTTTTCTAAATTTAATCAGGATTTTTTTTGGCATATATTTATATAAAGCACGGCCAGTAAGAATAGGTTTCTATATAACCGAAATTGTAGGCGGGAGGGGGGTGCGGTCAAGTCAAACTACCTGGATGGTCTTCTTGTAATATAGTAGAATGGGATACAATTTAGCAGTTTTTCAATCCTACAGAAAACAACAAATGTAAAACGAAATCAAGGATTTTCATACGTTACCCTCTTCGAAAAATCAGTACGGTTTTTAAGTCATTGTTCAATTTTATGAACGCTCTTAGGGAAGGTCTCTGCTAAAATATGGAATTGTTGTAGGGTTGATCGAAAACTGTTGGTTATAAGAATCTTCCTTTGATATGTAAGCTCAGATTATTAAAAATTGAATTGGATTTGGCAACATTGAAGGGCAGAGATCAACACAAATTGAACAAGATGCTAACATTTTTCGTGTATATGTCTGAGGTTGATGTTTAGCTCATAATGTTATGATTCCTCATATTGGCAACGAACGGAATATTTACATTTATGGCATCAGAGAGCTGTCATTGAAAACACCTGTCAATGTAAATATAGTTCGTGGTATCTATCGTTTTTGTTGAAATATAAAAATGTAGTTGACGGAATACAGTGTAGTGATAAACCATCGATGGAGATGCAGATTGTCAGCAGAAGAAGCCTCATTGGAGGTTGAGTTGAACGATGGGTTAGCTTTGCCATATTGCCTTGCGGCTGTGAAAGTGAAGAAGCCTAACTCGTTTACTAATATATGGATTATAAAATTGCGATTGATTATACGTCTTTTTAGGTACCCGTATGTTGCTCTATATTGCAGCCTGAGTGAACACTACAATATATTTGATAACCATCGCCAATGCAATTTAACGGTAACTGTGTGGCAGAAGTGTTTATTATATTGTCAGACAATAATCTTCACATACTTTCAACAGCATGCAAACATGAATCACCTTAATAAGACAACAGTCCTCAAACAGAGCGCTTTTTGTGCCTGATGTACTCTTTAACGTTGCTGAGAGAACGTCACTGAAAGTGTCCTCTCCACTAACTGGAAGGTGATAAAACCCTTTTATATATCATAACTAGTCATATATTTAACTCTTAATAATTAAATTACAGGCCAACACCTTTAACACCCAACACGTGAACTTGTGGCCATTGTACGGTATGGTAATAATGCAATGCACAAACGTCTATTCATTATTAAAGCAGCCAACGTCTTCGTATTATACGGGCTCGGTAGATAGTTCATTTCAAGTGGCATATGACAAATGATAAACCTGATTAATTACCAGAGGATGTATCAATTCGTTGTGCATCTATCCGATGAAAACACTCCAGGCTGCGAATAGGGTTGGAAGCATCTTTCGCCAATAATCTTCTTCTTGGACTTCGATATGAGGACTGTTTCACGCTCAGCTTTATGTATGAGGTTCCAAGGTTTGTGATTCGAAGTTTTTGTTTGTGAAATACCACAACAGTCTGACATGTGAGATTCCGATCATACTAAATATTGCGTTCTGATTTAGAGCAAGCTCTGATTATGCGGGTGATATGAGCAGGACAGAAACGTAGATAAGTTTTTGATCGATCACAAAAACCTGCGACATCCATGCATCGTTGTTTACTTTATTGAAAGGCTGATTCCATTGAATGAAATGTTCTCTCAACTCAGATTCATTGATATATGTAAAATACCAATGTACATATAACAGTATGATGATTTAATATTACCTCCTCACTACTTCAATATGGAGTGATATTGAACACGTATCAATAAATGGAATCACAAAGATGATTGATTTAAATGTTAATGGCTTAAGGTTGAACAAATTATATCACATCAATCAGTGCTGCTCCAACTTTGGGCAGATTGTGCCCGGGGGCTATTTGCGTATTAAGATATCATAAAAAAAAAACATTGAAGGGATTCAATAATATTTTGAAAATATAACTAATTGATCATGTTTGTCAATGATATATGGCAAAGTCATTTAGAAATGGGAGTTTGTGGCCACATCTAATTTCTTCGTTTCTTGATATCAGCTGCCTGAACGAAGGTTACGTTTGAAATCGGATGACATTCTGTTTATTGATTGTTTTTTGAATCCTCCACGGAAGCTTTCATTTCAGCCCTATAAATCACATGGTTGGCGGTAAGTGATGTGTGTGTCTTTGTGCCTTGCGATACGTTGGGCAGTTATGAAGTTATTGATCTAAAGAGAATCAAACTCTATAAATGTTCCAAAACTCTTACCATCGTGGCCTTCAAATGCGCGTGTAACTATTCCATCTATGCACAGATACTCGGTTAAATCACAGCAATACATAGATTCGATTGCGAAGAATATATGTTGTGTTGCAAGATAGTGGTACTAGATAATACAAACACAGTGCTAGTCGTGGTATTATCAGTATACTGTAATGCTAATCTACGCTTACGGAATTTGGGCATATACCCTTATCAGCTGGCATCACGTGCCGTTTGTCAACACCAAGAAGTCACATCTTCTTCGTAAGGCAAACCGCCGAATTAAGATTAAATGTGATCTTATAAAGCCAAAGACCTTTGCGATTATGCACGTGATCGTCAATACACGTTTGCATACGCACAGCGAGTGGTTGGGTGGGGAGTTTGTGTATCGTGCGTGTCAATAAAGAATGGTACAGAAGTGATTAAATTCCAGGAAAATTGGACTATATCCATCACCCTACAGTATATATAGTTTGTGAGGCCATAGGGATAGCTGATATAAGTGCAGATTCATCTTGCGAGTCCGTTTCATGTCCTCACCGAGTTTGACTTCTATAGCTAGGTTGAATGTGGTTGTTACGCCTTCTGATGCCCCTGAACATAAGCTAATGCTTCTACAATAACCATTTGATCTGCCGATCGGCCTTAAGAGTAGCATGATTGCTGAGCAGTGATAGCAGACAGCTAATAATAAAATAATTGTATCAACAAATAGTATGATCTGTATGTTATATACTGGTCTGATATTAACATTAACGGGTATGGAGCGATAGTAAGGAGCGGTCGTTAGATGTGCATTGTTGTCGATGATAGAAGTGCGATAATATTCCCGGAACTAAAACTCACTTAATATTGATACTGATATATCTTTAGTACCGAGATAGATGAACGGAAGTGGTGCGCGGTTTTGGCGAGAGCTCTGTCGGATAAACCAATTGCATTATACATGCCCTTGCGCTGTAAACGGGTTTCATTGTTTCCGCGTTATGAATGCTATTGTTATTGCCATGTGCAATTCTAATAACGCGGGGTCAGTCGGTTCGTTAAAATCAAAATAAGCTGTTGATAAAACAAGTCGATATTCGGCATTGTAACACTCGGGCGCAAAAAAAGAACGCCCAGCATATTTAATTATTCTATACAAACTAGGAATAACATTTTGAAAAAAAACAGACAATGTGCGACTTGTCATTATTGTCATCCAAGCCGGTCACGTGATGATAGTCATCAAGAAATTGAACAGCAACGGCTACGTTGTACTGACAAATGTCGGTTGTATGTCGAAGACCTTGTATGAATTAGACATTACTGCACACCACTTAAAAAACTGATATAATTATATTTACAACATGATGAGAGGTGGCATATATAGCAGTTCACACACATCGCTCCAAACCCCCATCGCAAGAAACCCCAAAACGTACTATACTCATGTCTTCTCTATGCTTACTCGCGTTTATAAATGCCGTACATTCAGTCGGGTTTAGTTTGGTCTGCCCGGGGCTGATGTATTACCCAGCAAGCGAAATGCAGTTCCCTAGTCCGGGGGGATCTCAGTGATATATTTACATCTGCTATTTTGACAATCCTTTTCGAGGCTAATATTCCCAGCAACGTGGAACATGCTAACTTTGTGCTATGTAGGTTTGATTCACGTCAGTGTTTTACAGCTTATACCATAGGCCTATAAATAGTCATATTCAACGTTGGACTGGGAAGTTTTTAGATCGCACTCCGCGTAATACTGATTAAGCTCACTGGTGCCATGAATCTTAGGTGCTGGGTATCATATGTTTCTACAATGTTCGGCGAGATTTTAAGATGAAATGATTTACAAACATCGGCACCTCTAGTAGTTCACTGCATTGGAAGGACATGCTACTTCACCGTATGTGAAGGTCGTTACTTTTTCAAGTTATTTTAATTTAAGCGCATAAACATCAAGTTATGACCAAATAACTTACGATACAGATGGTACACGAAATAATTCGCGTTGCAGCATGTTCTTACCGCAAATGTACTGCTGCGATGTATTACCTAACAGACTAAATGATTTAGTAGACTCATTAGACAACAAATGTAAGTGCTCAAGAGGCAGCAAATAATCAACAATACCTTGATCTCCATATAGCTCCCATTGATATGCTAATCCGACAAAAATTGCGCAGAGCATAGAGAATGTTGTCGTTGTTAAATGGACATTGACCCAACTATAACTAATCGCTGTATTGCGGCAGAATATATCACGTGATTGTATCTAACCAGTAATGACAGACGTAAACAGCATATTTGCTGGATACGCAGAAGATTGAATGTTCCAATGTTAAAAAGCACGCAAATAAATATCGATAAAGCTAACTTTGTTAACATATATTTTGCATGAGGAATCAGGAGAGGAAGCTGCAAGATGGAATAGCATCTGTTCTCACCATGTCTATGTAAATGCGGTAGTAATTACGGAAGTATTATGCAGTTATCAATTGCATTTGAATGGAGCTAATATCTCCAAGATATTAATGATATGGTAAGAGCGAAGCAAGTTATTCTTACTTGAGTACAAGGGGCATTATATAAGGCGCATTATCTAATAAAAACACACACACACACACACACACACACACACACACACACACACACACACACACACACACACACACAGAGATATATATATATATATATATATATATATTTATATATATATATATATTATATATATATATATATTTGTATATATATATATGTATATTTCTTATATATATGTATATATATATTGTATATATATATATGTATATGTATATACATATATATACATATATATATATATATGTATATATATATACACATATATATATATATATATATATATATATATATATATATATATATATATATATATATATATATATATGTATATGTATATATATATATATATGTATATATATATATATGTATCTATATATATATACATATATATATATATATATATATATATATATATATACATATATATATATTATATCTTTATCTGTAGTAAGATCAATTCAAAACATAGGGTTGTCCGATAATATGCCAATCCAAGGTGTATGTTATTACAGGGTGCAGCTGCGCCGATGATTGCTGCATTAATAGATTCCCGAACCGTCATCGGCAGACTCGGTAGGTTTACATGGGTGACCATTGCGCATGCCAATAGGCTAGTTTGTCCTAATTTCCAATTCCAAATTGCCTTCTGAGTTTAAGACAATGCAGCTTCCTTATCATGACCAACGACGCACTTGCTTGGAAAGCTTATGAGACTGAGTGGTTGATTCCTCCGATAAGACCACCGCTGACCGTAGGCAACCGCTGGAAGCTGTATATTACGTACACATTTAACGTTCATATGCAAAGTTTCATGATCACCTTATCAACGTAAAACTGTGCCCCCCTCTTCAGTACTTTTTCCCCATTATCAGTCGCCCAGAAGAATAAAGTAATTTTATTGTTACATGCTTTGTCAGATTAGTGTACAGAGGTCGAATCATACATTCTGGTGTTCGTGCATAGGTGCTAGATTTAGGCTCTTGGTGAGGCTCGTGCTGTACTGCATTATATATATTCATTACAATAAGAAGACGACATGTAAGTTAATTATTTTTATGTCTATTCCGGCATCCTCCCACTCGTAATGGATATATTAATCGCATAGTCATCGCTTAATCCATGACTCTCATAGAATAAATCCAGTTTTTTTCGTCAGCGACAGCTCAAATTGGCATGTATTCGTTATCAAGTTGTATAAAATTATAGACCGACATCACGGAAAGGACGATTATCAACGGCTGAACTGTTTCTATCGTTACCAATCATATATCAAACCATGGAGTAATGGTGACTTGTACGATACCAGTTGACAATTAAGCAAACTCGATGGGTTACTGTTTGAACAGAAAGCTCGGGGTCCGTATTTAAGGCTTGTACAACAGCAATAATCGTAACAGTGATTACATTAGGCAGGATTCTTAACCTTTGTCTCGGCTTCCTACTCGACACGAGGACCTCTGATTTCGTCTGATATTACATTAATAAAGTTCAGGTAAAAGAATAATATCGTTTGAGAGTGGTTGGATGCCCAGCAAGTAATGCTTAGGAAACAACCAGCGAGCGCCGGGTTTCAGGTTTGTTATTGATCAACGCCAATCTTAATTGTGACGTTCAACTAAGTGTATGAACTTAAAAGCATTCTTGACGGGAGACACTTTCGCACACTTAAAAAGCTGACAAAATGATATGACGACAGTCATTAAACCATATATCTTCATAACTTTAATGCGCCAAGATCAAAAAGTAGTTTCATAATATGCGAGAACTCTATAAATTTCGAAGATTGAAAAGTTGCGATATATGATTCGCTACGGGCTCTTATTATCCGGAAGAATTGAGCAGGAGAGCTTTTGATGACTTGCAGCACATGGGATAGCCACCTACACACTGGTTGGCGAACAGTAATCCGACAATAGACAATCTAGTTCTTCTAAATTTTCGTAGGTAAGCAGAATCTAGCCAAGGCTTTACGACAGTTCCTGTCGGCAGGTCACAAAGTTTGACTTGACCACTATGATATCAATCACCCACCTTTTGTGAAATATTTCGGCGGTGACGTTTTGCTACCGACAATTCAGATCATATATTTGCTTTATGAACGAAACCGGGACATAGTATGCTTCTATAATACATAAAACAGATCCACTGTTGATTATTCATCGACATTTAGGATATGAAACGCTAAAACAGTTGATAAAAACGTTTATTAAAGATCAGTCGTCTATTCAGTATAAATAATGCATTGTAACATCGGGGTTTTACGACACTTTCAAGACGGACACAGATGTTAGTGATTGAACAACACCATCACAGATCTGATGCTAGAGCCGGACTGACGATGGTACAGCATGATATTACTTGGCCAACGGGAGGGATATTTGAGAGATAAAACTGCCATTCTATGTCAAGATCTATGACACTTTGCTGACTAACGGCACATTCTTTGAAGTGTTTGAGGATATCTACTTTTTGATATACAAATAAAGATACGTCAACAATCACTTAATAATTATCTATGGAGATCTACCGAAAACAACTATTTTCCTGGTTCAAGATTAGTCACCGTTGTATTTTATCGGTTGTGTCGCATGCTCTGCTTTTGTTCTCTATTTCTGTTACAGGTAAACTTTCGTTGAGGCAACGTTTTTTGGAAAACTGATTGGACACATTTAAACCATTATTTTATGCTCGTAGTGTCGGGCTTTTAGACAACTAGTCGAGTAAAGGGAACAAGATGGTGTCATGGAGTGTTTATGAGCCAATGTCATGGTGCGCATCGTGTATTTTAATACACTCTTCTTTAAAAGGAACCCGACCTTTATTTTTCTAATGTTTGTTGAGGCAGCTGAATTGTAGAATAGATGGAATATATTGACTCAACAAGCATTTCCATTACTAAATAGATACGGGGATTATATGGGATGCCAGTCATCTGCAGATCCAATACAAGGACAGATTATTACCTCAAGTATCTGACGAAGCGCTATTGATGTTTCGCATCCATTCTTCCGCACAAGATTGAGATGGACATCTGTATTCCTGCGAGACTTCGTGTTGTTATCGCGACTTTGACATCCGAGGGTAATTTAAATGCTTGGACAGCGCCCTTTAGGTGTAATCATTAATTCGGACGCAGATAAGATCGCCACGACTGGTCGGAAAAAGAAATCTTTCATAGAATGAGGCATTACATTTATGGAATATGATCGTTCATATGTTTTCGGGATTATGGTGCTGCCCAGTGTTCAGGCGACATAAGCACGGTGCCCATGCTCGCAGCTACACCACAGTCAGTGTCATGCTTATTATCTTGAGTAGCTCAGACCGTATGTTTTAGCAGTTTTTTTACCATAATATAAGCATGCAGTCAAGTAAATATCGTAGCCATTGAATTCAGAAGCTCCCCACATGCGTGCGGAAACAGCTGGTATTACCTTTTTTTGTTGCAACGATTTCTTACAAAGTTTCAAATTATGGAGTGCTACTCTGTTATTGTACCAGAGGTACAAGGGGCGCAATCAGTCGACGAAACTAGCATCTCAAGTTACACGCGTTTTATCATAAGATAAATCACATTGATATCCAGGCAATAAGTTGTCATATTTTTACCATCACCTTCATATTTGCCATGCTTTATTTGTTTACGCAACGACATATGTTAACACGGTGCTACCATATCAATAATATCAAACTCGTTCATTAGTATTTCATGGCTTGCATGAATGTCATCGAGCATTCCAATGTCATTTGGGCAAAAGGACCTTTTCTATTCCCATCACGACGTGCATTTCAGATAGCACAAAGTTTAATCAGCCATTTAATTAACTGGAACTGCAAAACGCGATTGCATGCAAGGAATTTATTAAAATAAAATACGATTCATCACTGAATAACATTCCGTTTGTGTTTCGCTGCGTATATTTGTTACCACAAAAGGCTGCTCATATTCCAGCAAATATCATAATGAAAGCAAAGTGCCTCTACTTATACGGGTTGGCATTTCCGCAAAACACTCATAATTCGGTAACGGCGCAGGGGCAGAGATGCTAAAATGTAAGCTGGTTAAGCATACGCCTTTGTGCAGTCACATTCGTCATCATTGGACACTAAAAGCTCGAATGCCGATCCCCCACGGAACGTTTGTGATACAATGTATCCATGTCAATTTCGCTATTTCAAGGATGTTGCTTCCGATGAATTATGCGCCATCATTGTCTAAGGCACCCTCAGAACGGTTGCTGAAGGAGGGCGATTCATGAACAATGTGAAATTAACAGCTTGACATATATATTCATACCATGTCTATTACGATGTGTATTACTATGTTATTTTCACATGTACTCCATAAGCTTAAATAATCTTTATCTACCACACAGATTTGTACGCTTATATCATAATAATATTTACTAATTTCGTTTTTTGCAAGCATTTGCTTATTGAAATTTAACCTCTGTTTGCGTACGTCGGTTTCATGGTGTGTCTAATATAACTTGGACGAGAGAGTGAACAAAGCACATTCAACACTAATAATCAAACGGTGAATAATTGCCATTATTTGACCATGGACGATAAGTAGGGTTTGTTACATTATAAAAGGCAATTATTATAACTATAAGTCACTTAACAGTTCTCGTTGTACATCGACATAATCTGAAAGCAAGATTTACTCGGAGAAATATATCGTTGCAGTAACTTCCATGTATGCACACCGTGTGAGATTGAGAAAGATTTATATAAACCGTATTGGAAAATTCCCACTTTGTCATTGTTTTGAGCGTTAAATGAGACACCTAAAAACATGATGCTTGAAAAATCGAATGAACTCTGAAAATCATTTGTAAGAAGAGCTTTTTTTCTACCGGGCCCGCGTTGTTGTGCGACAATATCAGAAGAAATGCATCGATTATATTCAACATAGCACCTCGTCCCATTATGTAATTGTTCCGAGACCATTTACCAGCTGCTCTCTTTATTAACACAGACGATTTGGGCGCGGCATATTTCTGCAAAAATACAATATTTGGCGCACGAGTCATATTACTCATTCGTTACCCAACTTACCAGCGAAGGTCTGTGTGTTACTAGTCTAAGCCCGACAATAAATAAAGAAATCCGACTCTAACCATACTCAATTATGAAAGTGTTGGAGAATTACTCGAGTTGTTTAGTAACTAGCTCATTCTTAAACTGTTATAAATGGGGAAAACTAACGTCACGCTAAATGATACACCTTCAACGCGGGTTCAATGAACTTGACGATTTCGCCACCATAGCATCCTCTTCTCTAAAGGCTACGGGCTGCCTGATCCAACAACTGTCCATCATTCTAAGCTTACAACGGCCATTGAATAACGGAAATATGACGTTTGAACAAAAGTTTGTTTTACTCGACTTTTTGGGGCAGCATTAGCACGTAGCAGAGCTGGCCTCAATTTATACTTTAAATGTCGACCACATTTTGGAACAAAGAGGTTGAACTTTATGTATAAATGGAATGATTCAAGACATTGCGTAAGTTCCAGTGAATTCCTTAGCTAACCCCACCTTTTTCTTAGATGGCCTAGCTGACCAGGTGCCAGTCTCGTTGTCGGCTTTTCTAGAATCCCAACGCGATTGCTCTATTAAGTGTCAATTTCTCAAATATTATGCTTACACGGCAGCTCTAAATAGTAGTTGAGATAAACGTGTATATAAGTTACCACTGAACGGAATATATGCCACACACCAATATTGTCAAGACACAATGGAATAAATTCGTTAATATCGTTGTGTAGCGCATCCACAGCTCCCCAAGGAGGTCGATCAAAAACGGCCACCAGAAATTCGAACAAAATACCGTCTTAAATGTGTTCTTTGCTTAATTCACGAACCAAACGCTTTGAGAAATAAAAACTATGCTACCACCGTGAATGAAGTCATCATCAAAACAGTGATTAGCGCAGCTCTCTATGCACTCGCTGCTAATAACTCAGATGGCGAGTGTCTTCCAAATGGTATTCCATAGGCGAATTATACAACTGTTACTCGATGTGTTTTTTCCCCGGACATCACTTCTAAATAGACCTCTTACGAATCTAAACACAGACAACGAATGTTCGTACATACACTGAGTCATCATTTAGCTTAGATAAAATTACTAAATGAACACAGGGGGTCAGAAGACACGATTTCATTTTATAGTCATTGTACTTTATAACGCATTAACAAGGAAGATGATTTATTGCAAATATGTCATAATAGCTGTAAATTCATTCGGATGTCTTCGGACATCTGCTAGATTCTTCCGCAGCGTTCCGGCTACTCCAGAAAATTTACTTTCGGTAAATGCTAATAAGCATTGTAGAATATTTCACCAAAATCAATCTACGCTACGTCTGACGATTACTAAAAGTCCTATATGGAAATTCACAACAACACCAAAAACGGAATGGTATTTCAATCACCTTCACCAAACTGGGTAATGCTGATGATATACTAATATTCTATATCATACATATATCGAATTATTTCGTTATGATTGATGTAAGTGGCAGATATGATATATATGGCTCCCTCATTCAAGTATTTAGCGGTGGATATATGACTGGTCGGCATGACCGTTTCAAAAGAAATGCCACGGCTCGGACACAATGTCAGCATTAATAATTGCTATTGCATTCCTCCGAGATTATATATACTAGTTCAGGTAGAGCTTTCCTATTGATCATGGTCACTGAACGAACTGTATGTGTAAGACCTGCTGTCAACTTTGGGGGTGCGCACATTCGTCATCTTGAATCAAACTCACTTAACTCTCATCTCCTTTGCGCCTCTTTTCATACGAAAAGTTAAGCTGGTTGTCCTTAACAAGCTGAAATATTTTGGCTGTTATACAATCATGCCTGCCGAGCTTGTAGTTAATACGTACGAAGAATTGACTGCACGGATGTTTTTGTACGTGACAACGCAGATCATAACATAAGGCGTTTTTGACCTTTGTTAGACAAATCATGGACAATCAAGACCATGCAGGTCGTGAATAACGACGGCAACTCCTCGCTATAAATATTGATATTTGACGATAACCGCGAACAGGTTACGAACTAAAATAGCAAACGGCTCCTCTAACAATGAAGAGGAACATCGAGCTAATAAAACTATTAGGAGTGGGGTCCTTGCGTAAAATAAACTGAACATCACATTTCATAGGGAAAAAAGGCGATATCACCTATAACGTGGGGCGGTCAATAGGAAGGTGCGCTCTCTGGCGATTTACAAGCTGTGAATACATAGTTGGCGAATAAAGAAGAAAACAGCTGCAAGTGCTGCCTGCGGATTGCATTTTAACCTTAATGTATCTGACGATTATGCATAGTTGTACAATAATGCCCGTCCAAATCTGTCTGGGTGACATTCTGGTCGATATACCATGCCACCAAAACTGCCTAGGGATACTAGTAGCTAGCTATAGACCAGTGCAGCAGAGAGTGTGTGTAAGGCTGTGTTGATAGGCTCGTTCGTTCCCGTTCATGAATTCTTTGAGCAGCATAAATACATGTGCATGCATAAATCTATGGCTGCAGTTGATATAAAACAGCATGTGATTTCGGCCCCTAGTCTTGCGATGATCCTATCTTGTGCGATCGAGATTAAGCGGCGCGGGCACTCGCTGTCAGGTACCCGTCATACCAAACGTTATATTGCGTTTTCCATGGTATTGATAAGTTTTTTCGATCTCGTCAGGGATGTGTGTGGTTTGCGACGTAGGGCAGGCTTATCAACCTTTCTATCATTACCAACATTCTTCATTCTGTTGGCATGCAATCGTTCATCGATAAACCTCAAACAACGGAAGGTAATATGCTAAGCTCTTCACTAAACGTTTAACGCGGAGCAGCATATATTACCAATTACATATCAGATTATAATACAAATACATCGAAATTCATAATAACTACTATAAATCAATACTGCTTCATGTTTTGCTCCTGGTGAATTAATTACAAATAGCGCTTTCCGTGTCTTTTGGCCAAATTTCTGTAGGTTGTCGTCGTGCTGGAAATATCATTGGGTAAACGAAAACGAAATCGTATACATAAGAACTATCGTTCAAAATATGTATTTTTGATAAGGAGATAGTTATATGCACACCTTATCGGCTTACAAAAGAATCCATAACAACATGTTGGTCTTTGTTGTAAAACGAACCGCTTTTAGGTGCCGAACAATGTGCACGTGTTGCTTTAAGGTGATGATTATCCCCGTGTGTATGGCCTCATCAGCCATCATAACTTTCTGCAGTTCTATTAGGGTCATGGGTTATTTGGTACACGGAAACGACTTGGTTGTATAATCACTGTGTGTGCTGGATTTAGCGCGTGGTTTATGGTGTAGTTATGCATAAGGGGCCTCTAACTGCCTGTTACAGAGGCAAACATTATATATCTAACATAAGCATAATTTCTAGCTTACTTTTAACCGACGTTAAAGTGCATTCAATCACACCTTTAAATGCCGAGTGCTTCTACGATAAACAGTAATACATGGGTAGAATAATGGATCACCACATGCCGACCCGAAGATCCAGATGTTGAGTTTTAGCGCTGCTACCAAATTGCTACATAAATAAGATAATGCAATCGAAGAAGATTGCAGTAAAACATGCTGGGGTTTCTTGAAAGCCTTACTGCAACGACCAAATCGTTCTGCATATACGGGGGTTATGTGCTTAAATGAGCCAGCATAATGGTAAGCTTTGGAAAATTGGGGTGCGGAGCGAGTGAACCACGGCGAATGTTAGCAATAGGCAATCCTGATAATAAAATAACAGCATAGTCATCTTATATTGGAAAATCTTCAAATGACGCCGACTACCAATACCAACTACGCAGCAAGACAGACGGCATTAAGCCCAGGGGCTTATGATATCAACCGACCGAATGTTATAATTATCGATATATTCTGTGCTCCCTTTCGTGCTTAACAAGAGATTTCCCACCTCACTGAGAAATCGCTATGCTGTAACCAATATTATCCCAGTGGAAGCTTTCGAACTATCTGTTGGGTATATTCATTCTGAAATACAGTTATATACAAATGAAGTATGTCGATTATATCGCGATGTACAAATATTGTACAAGGTCTTCCCCTCAAGCGAGGTTTATATTCGCACCTGCATATACACAGATAACGATATCAGCAGAGTTACAGTTACTTTAGTATGATGCTTCTTGCAACATGTTGAAGATGCGTTGCATAATCGAGACAACACATGGGAGTTATAGCACTTCTTCATATTCTATCTGTTCCAGGAAGAGTTATTTATCATCTGAACGCGTCCATCCAACACAACGTAGACAGGAGGCAAGTCACATCACAAGCGGCAATGTTTTGTGCGAAAGCGAATCAGACATCAGTAGGTGTTACAAACACATATGTATACACAAGCGGCAATGTTTTGTGCGAAAGCGAATCAGACATCAGTAGGTGTTACAAACACATATGTAGGTACACTACGCATACATATATATATATATATATATATATGTGTGTGTGATGGATATGTGTCTGCATATATGTATAAATAAATATATATATATATATATATATATATATATATATATATATATAATATATATATATAAATATATATATATTTATGTATATATATATATATATTTTATATATATATGTACATGTATATATTAATATATATATTTGTATATATGTAAATATAAATATATAAAAATATATATACTCTTTTTATATATCTATCTATATATATTTATATGCATATCAATATATATATTGTATATGAATATATACGCACATATATGTATATGAATATATATTAATATATATATATATATATATAAATATATATATATATATATATATATATATACATATATGTATACACATATATATATATAATATATATATATATATATATATATATATAAAAATATATATATATATATATATATATATATATATATATATATATCTATATATCTATATCTTATCTATATATATCTCTCTATATCTATATATATATATCTATATATATAATATATGAATACATGATATTATATTAGTTAGTTTAGCAATCTCTGAACATGCATTTTTGCATATACTGTCGGGTACCGTTGTCTATAGTCTTCGTAGACGTACTATACAGGTGGATCATTATCAGATCGGTCAACGACCCTCACTGGAGTTCAAATTTTCGGAATGATACAGTTTAATGTTCACCATAACTAACTAATAGATTACTAATAGATTATTTGTTTGCAATTTCAGCTCACCAACATAATTAGATAATTGTATTAATGAATATTATGTTTGGTATACGCATTAAGGGTCTAATATTGCGGGCAAAGTTCGCGGGCGGTTGTTAGGAGCGGTCGTTAGATGTGCATAATTGTCCATGATAGTAGTGTGTAAAAAAATTCCAAAAGCTGAAATACACTTAATATTGATACTGATATATCTTTAAATACAGAGGTCCCACAAAGTAAAATGCACATTTTTTAGTTTTGTTCGCGAATTCGATTATTCCTTGTGGGCAAAAGCGTGTGTCAAGTGGTGATCGCTTATATTTCTTGTATCGCCATACTGGGAAACAGCTCGGAGGTATTAGGCTGTTAGACCGTATGTTGGTTAGTGTAAAAGCGAATAAAAACTTTTCAGAACTGATTCTATGCAATAATTATTTGTCCGTTTTTATGCTGTTAATGGTAATGTAAATACCACATTCGCCTCTCATGTGTGCCGTGGAGTAAGTCAGGTTATATTTTCCTGGATTGTGCGCTTGTGTCAAAGATGTTTTTATACTTAACCCTTCTTTGAATAATGAGTACTCCTGTGGGATATTACTCAATTTTATAAACGCTCTTAGGAAAGGTCTTAGATAATATCTAGGCTTGTAGCAGGGTTGGTCGAAAACTGTTAGCTATAACAAACTGCCTCAATAATGATTCCGGATTAGGATATAACGTCCGAACGAATGAACGTCTTCTATATGTAAACTCCGATAATTAATGCTCAAAGTTTATTTTACAACACTGAAGATCAGACAACAACACAAATTTAAATTGTTTAATTAGAAACTGAAGTAAGATAAAAGGATATTGCTTGCTAAGACACTACAGAGTGTACCAAGTTATACAATCATGATATGAATACAGATGTTTGGCTTACGACAACGCATGAAGACTGGTCACCAAGAGTAATCGGAGCGGGGATTTATATAACCTTTGATCTCTCGGTACTATGCATCACTAGTTTAACGGCTCTTCCAACGACTGAAATAAATGAACTATGGAACAAATAGCGGAATCCATTCAACTATCTGAGAGTAACCTAAGTTACAAACAGCACCATTAGCTCAGCCCTAAGTATAATGGGTTAACACTTAACGTCTTATCAGGCTGTTAGGCAACGTGACCTTACTCTTTAAGGATATATTCCTGACCTGACGCTAATAAGATTCAATTCTATAAGCCACTGAATCGCAAATGACAGTATCTTTGTGATTTGTTGTTGCGGTTAAAATGTGCAACCCGCACGACACTGTAAAGCGTGTGTAATTGTTGTGAAAACAAACAAAGCGCAACAAAGCGAAAAGCGTTTGAAATCGTCATGCGCTCGGTAGTGGTCAAATATTAGCTCGTTTTCTCCCTTCAATATATCGTGGGTTGTTGGGATGCTGGTGGTCAACAAATAGAAACAAGGACCTATAAAAAAGACCGATGCCATTTTTATAGGTTCATGATACAAAATGCAGTATTCATCGCCGAGGATTAACTAGTACAAATGTCTACCAAACATCTGAGCAGCACTAGGCAGCAAAATGCTCTCAAGAGAGCCGTGCTCATAATTTATCTTAAAGATATTCATGCCATGAGTATGAAAATGACAAGACATTGAATGCAATAATGCTTTGATTTCTACGATAATGAGCGATATTTGAACCATCTCTGTTGGCAAATCTAAAACTCGCTTAATGTGCTGTCAGTGAAAGTAGTATCAATGTGTAATGCCCATCGGGGGCTCGTAAGTTCTGTATGTGTTTGGTTGTGGGGGTTTAGGCGAATAGGTCTGTGTTACGTAACGGAGTGCGATGTCTGAGCAGGAGAAGGCTCGCATATCGAATTTGGTAGTCTGAGAATAGACGATTGGACTAAATAACTGATTGGAATAGCGACATGAACCTTTGTTATCTGAGTTGTTCGAGCCTTTGCTTTCAAAATCATATAGCTTGGTATCATTCTTGCGCTGGCTGCATGCTTATAGGTCATGCGCATATACGGTTACTGTATATATTGTTGTGGCTCTGGACATTTCTATAAACCACGCACGAATTCTTACTAGTAAAGTATGAATTCACACCACTAATCATTGGTCATTTAACGGTTGCAGCACCTGGCTTCCATTATGGTGCACGGATAGCGGGTCAAACAAAATTATATGCATGATTCGGTGCTAAGAATTGTTCTAACTCGATAACATTATAAATCTTGAAATTTCCCTGGTTACGTAAGCCTGCAAGGCACAGTTGGAAAACGGTGCGTCATCTTTCTCCGCTATTCATGTGAAAACTGTTTTGGAGGTGTTAGTCCGCTGGAGGACATGTATCCATATTCAAACCAACAGTTCCACTGCCCGATCGTATGTGTCGGTCACAGAAGATGGTATCACGATTTGCTGGACAAATTGGTAAACTTGTCATCTCCTTACACCTACGCTCAATATTTCGTCAGTGCCTGCATGTTTCAGCATAGAAATTCGAAGTCGGATGAGTGCTGCATCTGCCAATACCCATCATGATAAACAGCAATAGAATATTTAACTTTGCCATGCGTTAGTGACGGTTTCAAACCGTTTATCGATATTTCATTAGTAGGCATAGGTCAATAGTACGCTCGCGCATGCTACACTGTGTTGATATAATAAACGTGTAGTGTCCTGAATGATATCACATGAGCTATGTATATCATAGGATGAAAAGGCTGTCATTGTCCCACACTGAAAACTTTGGGTATAGTTGGTTCTTACTACATTAAAGTATGGTACGAAACTGTGGTACCGTCAGACGCAAATATGCGTTCTTCTAAAGTGGTGTCATTATAGTACCAGTTGATACATGCTGCGGCAATAAACTCAATTAAAGTTATAACTAAAACTAGTACAACAGTCTTACGCAGTTATCCATAGCATTCGATTCAACATAGTAAGAGTATGGAACGGACGTTGGCATTTGAAGTAATTCTTACTTGAGTACAGGGGACACTGGGCTAACCGAAAGGTCTTCTTCTGGCGCGTATACCTCTCGCTCTAATACTGCCTATGCAAACAACTACACTCAGCAGCCAAAGAAAGTAGCTATTTACGCAACATACACACACACAAACTTATATATATATATAGGGATATATATATATATATATATAGATATATATATATATAGATATATAGATATATATATATATATATCAACATATATATATATATACATATATATATATATATATATGTATACATATATATATATATATATATATATATATATATATTTATTTATAAATATATATATATATCTATTTAAATATATATATATATAAATACATATATATATGCATGTATATATATATATATACATATATATATTCATTTATATATTTATATATATATATATAATATAGATATATATGTATATATATATAGAGAAAGAGAGAGAGAGAGAGAGAGAGAGAGAGTTAATTGCAATCAAATTACGAGAGGCCTATACCTACATATATTTATATACACATATATTTATATAAAATATATATATATATATATATATATATATATATACATACATGTATATATATATATATATATATATATATATATATATATATATATACATATACATGTATATATATAGAGATATATATATGTATATGTATATATATATATATATATATATATATATATATATATATATATATATATATGCTGTTTATGTATATATATATATATATGTGCATACATATATATATTAATATATATATATAAACATATATATACACATAGATAGATAGATAGATAGATAGATAGATAGATAGATAGATAGATAGATAGATAGATAACTGAAAGTGGTCCTTTTGCTAGATTTGACTAGCAAAAGGACCACCCGCACATTGCAAAAGGACCACAGTGGTCCTTTTGCAAGGTACGAGTGGTCCTTTTGTCATTGAAGTGGTCCTTTTGTCATATTGATGGTCCTTTTGTCAGAATTTATGGTGTTTTGTCTTATATTTATATTTATTTTCATCAGAATTTGATGATGGTCCTTTTGTCATATTATCGGTGTACTATGAAGGGGCATGTGTCGCAGGTTTTTTTTCAGAATACTTCTTCAATATGTTGCGAGCAGGTTTTCAAAGCACACACTTAAACCTATAGCACTAAACTCTTTATTTTCCCTTTATCCTTACAAAATATATACTTTGAAATAATGTATGGGAGCCAAGTAAATAGCGCAATTAATACATATCATGACTTAAGGAAGCTGAACAATGAAAACTGTTCCACAAATCCATCACACGCGCTAGAGGAGCCTTATGCAAACTTCGTTTAGTATTGTAACACATGTTGTAGGCAATAAACACATCATATGCTGTACCTGTAGATGTTGCAGACATATTGTAGACTGTGTATACTGCATAAACTATGCATGTAGCGGCTGTAGATACGATGTACACTACATACACTGCATATACAATGTTGAAGACATGTTGTATATGCAGTGTATACTTCACATACTATGCCTGTAGAGGTTGTAGACATAATGAAGACAGCATATACGGCATATAATATGCCTATAGTAGTTATAGGTGTGTTGTAGACTGCATATACTATGCCTGTAGTTGTTGTACACATGGTGTAAACATATATACAGGATATACTATGCCTGTAGATATTGTAGACATGTTGTAGACAGTGTATACTGCATACACTATGCCTGTAGTTCCTGTACATACGGTGTACACTACATACAATGCATATACAATGTTGTAGACATCTTGTAGACAGTGAATACTGCATATACTATGCCTGTAGTTCCTGTACATACGGTGTACACTACATACAATGCATATACAATGTTGTAGACATCTTGTAGACAGTGAATACTGCATATACTATGCCTGTAGTTGTTGTAGACAATGTTTAAAAATTTAATACTTATGCTGTGCCTGTAGATGTTGTAGACACAATGAAGACAGAACATAAGGCATAAACTATGCATGTAGTTAATGTACACATGGTGTAAACTATATATACTAGATATACTATGCCCGAGATGTTGTAGACATGTTGTAGACAGTGAATACAGCATACAATATGCCTGTAGTTCTTGTAGATACGGTGTACACTACATACACTGCATATAAAATGCTGCAGATATGATGTAGAAATTGAATACTGCATATATTATGGCTGTCGTTGTTGTGGGTGTTGTAGACAGCGTAACACTGCATATACTATGCATGCAATTGTTGTATACATGGTATAAACTATATACTAGATATACCATGGCTGTAGATGTTGTAGATATGTTGTAGACAGTGTATACTGCATACACTATGCCTGAAGTTCCTGTAGATATGGTGTACATTACATGCACTGTATATACAATATTGTAGACATGTGGTAGACAGTGAATACTGCATATACTATGCATGTAGTTGTTGTAGGTGTTGTAGGCAGCGTAACACAGCATATACTATGCCTGCAGTTGTTGTACACATGGTATAAAAACTATATATACTAGATAAACTATGCCTGTAGATGTTGTAGACATGTTGTAGACAGCATATACTGCATACACTATACCTGTAGTTCTTGTAGATACGGTGTACACTACATACACTGCAAATACAATACTATAGACATGTTTAAGACAGTGAATACTGCATATACTATGCCTGTAGTTGTTGTAAACATAATAAGGACAGAAAATGCGGCATATATTATTATGCCTGTAGTTGTTGTAGGTGTTGTAGAGACAGCGTAACACTTCATATACCATGCATGCAGTTGTTGTATACATGGTATAAACTAAATATACTACATATACCATGGCTGTAGATGTTGTAGACATGTTGTAGACAGTGTATACTGCATACACTATGCCTGAAGTTCTTGTAGATACGGTGTACACTACATACACTGCATATACAATACTATAGACATGTTTTAGACAGTGAATACTGCATATACTATGCCTGTAGTTGCTGTAGACATAATAAGGACAGAAAATGCGGCATAAACTATGCCTGTAGTTGTTGTAGGTGTTGTAGACAGCGTAACACTGCATATACTATGCATGCAATTGTTGTATACATGGTATAAACTATATATACTAGATATACCATGACTGTAGATGATGTAGACATGTTGTAGACAGTGTATACTGCATACACTATGCCTGAAGTTCCTGTAGATATGGTGTACATTACATGCACTGTATATACAATATTGTAGACATGTGGTAGACAGTGAATACTGCATATACTATGCATGTAGTTGTTGTAGGTGTTGTAGGCAGCGTAACACTGCATATACTATGTTGTACACATGGTATAAACTATATATACTAGATAAACTATGCCTGTAGATGTTGTAGACATGTTGTAGACAGCATATACTGCATACACTATACCTGTAGTTCTTGTAGATACGGTGTACACTACATACACTGCAAATACAATACTATAGACATGTTTAAGACAGTGAATACTGCATATACTATGCCTGTAGTTGTTGTAAACATAATAAGGACAGAAAATGCGGCATATATTATGCCTGTAGTTGTTGTAGGTGTTGTAGACAGCGTAACACTTCATATACCATGCATGCAGTTGTTGTATACATGGTATAAACTAAATATACTACATATACCATGGCTGTAGATGTTGTAGACATGTTGTAGACAGTGTATACTGCATACACTATGCCTGAAGTTCTTGTAGATACGGTGTACACTACATACACTGCATATACAATACTATAGACATGTTTTAGACAGTGAATACTGCATATACTATGCCTGTAGTTGCTGTAGACATAATAAGGACAGAAAATGCGGCATAAACTATGCCTGTAGTTGTTGTAGGTGTTGTAGACAGCGTAACACTGCATATACTATGCATGCAATTGTTGTATACATGGTATAAACTATATATACTAGATATACCATGACTGTAGATGATTTAGACATGTTGTAGACAGTGTATACTGCATACACTATGCCTGAAGTTCCTGTAGATATGGTGTACATTACATGCACTGTATATACAATATTGTAGAATGTGGTAGACAGTGAATACTGCATATACTATGCATGTAGTTGTTGTAGGTGTTGTAGGCAGCGTAACACTGCATATACTATGCCTGCAGTTGTTGTACACATGGGTATAAACTATATACACTAGATAAACTATGCCTGTAGATGTTGTAGACAAGTTGTAGACAGTGTATACTGCAAGCACTATGCCTGTAGTTCTTGTAGTTACGGTGTACACTACATACACTGCAAATACAATGTTGTGAAAACATCTTGTAGACAGTGAATACTGTATATACTATGCCTGTAGTTGCTGTAGACATAATGAAGACAGAACATACGGCATATACTATGCCTGTAGTTGTTGTAGGTGTTGTAGACAGCGTAACACTGCATATACTATGCTTGCAGTTGTTGTACACATGGTGTAAACAGTATATATTAGATATACTATGCATGTAGATGTTGTAGACATGTTTTAGACATTGTATACTGCATACACTATGCCTGTAGTTCTTGTAGATACGGTGTACACTACATACAATGCATATACAATGTTGTAGACATGTTGTAGACAGTGAATACTGCATATACTATGCCTGCAGTTGTTGTACACATGGTATAAACTCTATATACTAGATATACTATGCCTGTAGATGTTGTAGATATGTTGTAGACAGTGTATACTGCATATACTATGCCTGTAGTTCTTGTAGATATGGTGTACACTACATACACTGCATATACAATTTTGTAGACATTTTGTAGACAGTGAATACTGCATATACTGTGCATATAGTTGATGTACATATGGTGTTGACTATTGATAGTGCATAGGCTTTGCCTGTACTTGTTGCATACATGTTGGTAGCAGTGTATACTTCCTATACTAATATATTTAGCATCAAAGATTTTATTGCCCCTATACCCATACACAATGTAAACATTGAAAACATGTATGAGAGCCAAGTAACAAAACTAATAGATGGAAGCCAAACAATTAAAACTCTGGCACCCACCTTCCCCACAAACACACAAATCCATCAATGCTTGAGAGAAGCTTTATTCAAAGTCATATTAGGGTTTAGATAATGCTACAGCTTGCCTTATTTTATCATTGTTCTTTCCATACAAACGATACATACCAATCAGTCTCCTTATCATATCTTTGTGAAATTGCTTGCCCCACTTTTGGTCTAACACTGTTTTCATCAACCCATTTTGCTCACAGAGTTTGTTGACACCAGCAATGGTACATTTTCCTCGTTTGAGGACATTGATGAATGATGAAGTGTATCTCCTCCAATGGAAGGGCTTTTCCAAGCACACTTGCTTCAACTGTTTCCTGTAACAGAAATAACAATTTTCTTTGTAAATGTTACAAAATCAATGACAGACAATCATTTAGTGCATTGACATACAATTGTTTGACAAACACATAACACTCAGGAATAAAAGCATTATTGTAATAACCATAACTTGTTGATATGCAGAAATTAGTTGGAGCATATATAGTAATTAGAACTTCAAATAATGTAAACGGCTTGCAAACTATATATAATGTTGCTGCTACGAAACAATCATTGTTACTAAGTGTCAATAACAGATTCAAAAGCTGAACATTTCATAAAACGCTCTTCCATTGTGCGGATATATTTATACAGTTCTTTGTAAAACCATTCACAATTTAGTCCGGAGATATTGCCTTACCACATTAAATGTGGCTTTTGAGGAAGTAGCCTGAATGGAGCTTTCTTCATAGGATGACAGGTCTGAACCGAGTATCGAGTTGTCTTGGAGGCTTTGTGATGAGTCTATTACATCATCCCGGTGATTCGAAGATTGCACCTCCATCTGAACCACAAAGATAAAGTCTCATGAAAACAAATTTAATCACATACATACATCATGTTATTCATAAAGAGTCATTTTATTAAGATAAGGAAAGCCTGGGTCATGCCAAGTGATTATGAAGGCAGTCCGAAAGTAACAGATATAACCTTTGGTGGTCTCTTCTCGGGCAACTTGAATTTGTGTTCGCAGCTTCTGAAGGTTGAATCCAGGGATGACTGCAATAATGCATTCCAATAACAGTCTTAAATCTTGATAATTTCAGTAAACAGCAATGACGCAAATAAATGAATGGAACTCAATAAGTGAGAATTCCAAGGTTCACACATGGATGTGTTGTAAATAATACACCTTGTTGTCTCAATCGAAAAGGGACATATAAATGCTTTTAACCAATGAAATTTTTTGTTAAAATACGATTACTGGTATGCAGGTGACAACTAAATGAGTTCTGCGAAGGCCATGGTAGCATATTTAGAGAAAGCAAACATATAAAACCATGTTCTATCAAAATGTGACCACAGACTGTTTCAGATCCCCTTTAATTACCACATCATTTATTCTTGCATATCTTATGATACCATTATAAAGTGTGCAGGTTTACCATTTTTGTGTAGAGCTTATCTTTGCCCCAACGTGCCCTTCCATGGTGTAACGATAGCAGGGCTGAATCTCATACCCAGAATTCTTGTCAAACATACGAAGGTATTTCATCACCTGAAGACAATGCAATAAAGTATTTACAATAGTAAATATGTATATTTACATCTTGTGAAGGAAAATATCAGCACATGTTGGCTATCATCTAATTACATGGTCTTTGTAGAATGCATTCTGTGCTTTAGTCTTGGAGAGGAACAATACGCAGAGCGTCACCAGATGTCAGTTCATGATAGGTCTTGTGGAAATCCTGATGCAATTTAAAGCGTTCTACTGTATCTTTCCATTCTGCATGCCTGGCTTTCATGGGCCTAAACCTGTGAATAATATGGTTCATTGTTATTTAACTCTCAATTATTATAAAGCAAATAGATCAAATGCAAGGATATCTGAAAGTCATCCTAAGTATGCCCATGACATAATCAATTATATCATAAAATGTAGATATATTGATGACAGTTAAATCACACCTTGGGTTAATTTTATGAGTAGATATACCCAAGTATGGATCAAGCATTGTAGCAGTAGCCATGTCATCATTCTCGCACAATTCTTTGTTTGTCATTCCCGTGGATGGGGTGAATCCACTGCCTCCCCTGTTCCCACCACCCTCCATGATAATGCTGTAAACAAAATGATTAATCAGAATATAACATGCAATGATGACATCAACAGTATTTTAAACTGAATTTAAGACAAGTCATTTGAGAGAGAGGCATATATGTCAACCATATAATTATCACAAACTCCCCCTGAGACGCTTTGGAATAATATCTACCATGGTCAATGACATTGGCCTTCCACATGGAACAATAAAACATGGGAATGTTAATGATGTCGATGTTATCAAAACGTATTGGTAGGTGAGAAAAGCAAAGGAGCTCCGGTCATCACGACATAAAAACATGTGCTACAATGTTTACAATTCCTACAGTTCAGGACGTTTAGAATGCAGTTCCGGGGATAGTACCATCTCTGTACTTCTGCAAATCTGTGAATGTGATTTACTATATAAGCTGTTGATACAATTACCTGCTGTAAGGATCTGTAATGGATCCACAGGGGTCATAGTCATCATCAAAGGTATCATCAGTATCTGCCTCACCCGACTCTGCCTCCGTAACTAAAACAATTTAGCATTTTAATGGTAATAGAAATAATGAGTAGAACACTTCCAGTGTCTTGATGATCAAGTTTGTTGCTTTTAATAGTTACACTGCCACGTTAGTACACCAGAGGTGGTGTCAAGGATGATATAGGGTATACACTTAAAAGTATTAGTTATGCTAGATAAATCTTTAACCTTCGATAAGTCACTGTTACTGTAGCATTGTAATTACACAACGCAAAACAAAAGTTAGAAACACAAAGATTAGATCAATACATGTTACTTTCAATACAACAAACAACATAACAAATATATGTTCAACATATAAAAAAAATTACAATTTGGTCCCGCTGTTGATTTTGGTTGCTAAAAAAATCATGCGATTATTGAGTCTTTTCAGAACATGTTTACATACATTGCAACTGCTGATAATTTCTGTTCAGAATATTGGCATCTATACAACTTGTATTACAAGTACAGTGAGAAGCCTTACCTGGTAATTGTTCAGTAGCATTGGATGTCTTTTCAAAAGTTGTTGGTAGGAACTGCTCAGCTGCTACACAATAATCCAGTGTTATGTTGACTTCTTGCAAGTTATGCAGCACAATATGATAGCACAGTTTCTACAGGTATGTTGCTAACTTAGTCTATAGCATGTCTAAGATATCTACAGGCATGGTGCATGCAATATGCATGGTCTACACCATGTATGCAGACATTGTGCAGGTTTACCGGACCCGTCGGACATCCAGTAAACTTTTTTTGGGTCCGATAAAAATGTGATTGTTCACCGCTCCTTGGTCCGGTAATAAATTTTTATATAATATACATGCCAGTACCCCATCAAAAATGAAAATAAACCCAAGAATTCGCCGTTTCACATCTCTTCGTCTTTCTCCCAATATTTACAATTTTCGCCGGTTCGTTAGTCATTTGCCAGGCGACGTGACTACAGGTGATTCCGTGGTTGCAGGAAACGCAAAAGTTGATTTTACACGGATTTTAAAAAGTACAGCGTGGCCATATATGGTTGTCAAAACTTTGGTCCAGTAAAAAAAATCGAGGTCCAGTAAAGGTTGAAATTCCTTCACAATGTCTGTGTATGCAACATATACAAGCATAATAAATGCAGTATATTGTGTATGCCATGCCTGCAACATCTAGTCATGGTATATTTAAGATACAAAGTCACCATGTCTACAACATCTACAGGCATGAAAAAAGTAGCATATATAGCATACACCATGTCTAGAACATTATGGGAAAATTATGCAGTATATATACACCATGTTTACAACATCAAAAGGCTGTACAGGTATCCACTGTCTATTACATGACTACAGCATGCTAAGTTTGTCTACACTATGTCTGTAACTGACAGATAACAGAGGGGTATATGCATACAGATGATACAGAGGTAGAGTATGACAGCCGACACTGGGGTCAAGGAACTGACTGACAGGTAACATATATATATACAGACTGACAGATAATATAGTGGTACATGCACACAAATGATATAGATATACATAATGATAGCTGACATAGAGGTACAGGTGATATAGAGGGACCCACAGACAGCTGAGACAGGGGTAAATGCGTACAGATGATACAGAGGTAGATTATGACAGCCGACACTAGGGTTCCAGTTTACATCGGACATAGACAGCTGACACTGGAGTACATATGTACAAATGAAGTTCTGGAACAGACTGACAGATAACATGGAGGAGCAGACTGAAAGCTGATCTAGAGGTGGGCACAGACAGCTGACACAGGAGAACATGACAGTGCACGGACTGGTATAAATATTGACACTTACTGTACTCACTCGGGCTGGCGTCGTGGGACTACGCTACAGCAGTACAGGCAACAGATGTCGACTCAAATTTCGAAAGTACATGCGACCTGTTCAGTGCTCGCCAAACCCGTAGAACGAAGAACAGTCGAGGGCTAACGTGTCGTCACCTTCTCAGAATGTATGAGAACTATAATGCAACCTGCTTGAAATTTCCGACATTAATTGATAGTTGTGGCAGCGCAGCAGTAGCCTTGAGAATATCCTCTATCGTCGCGAGCTGAAGTCTGACTGATATCGCGAATAACAGCCTACACTGTGCGTTAAAATGTATCGAAGAAGCTGTACGTTTGTAAGGTAGATAGGAGTATTGATAAATGCAACTAACTTGGCAATTTAGAAGAATTTATGTTCAATTAACCCTGGGAACATTGATATTAGTTATTTGTTTCCAAACCAAGTAATAAAAAACATGATTGGCCAGGTTGTGCTGGAGAAAAGGTCAACCCTAGTGTCATCTAGGGTTATCTCATAAGAGCAATTGACAGGAGAAAGGAAGTTAAATCTGCATCCTCATGCTGGCATCTTACATACTTCATAAGTTCTGATGGCTTTATCTAGCATATGAATGCTCTTAAAACATGTTCGAAGGCATAGCAAAATATAGCAAAAGGACCATTCTACAGCAAGATTAAAAAATGCGCAAACTCGTAATTTTATTAAAACTACGCCAAACTAGACCGCTATAAACCGTAAATAGTTTAATTATTGTGTTAACATTCTTCCAAGAGCATTTTTACAAAGCATGAGTACAGATGTCAAAAGTTTTACATCAGTGACAACATTTGACCTAGGTGAAACCCAAGCTGCATACAAAGAGTAGAGTTCTGGACATATATTTTTCGTGATTGATAGACTGATAGCCTGGTACGTTCGGCGATTAGTGGTAGATAGCCTATATGTCACATGGTATCTACAGGTATCTGCGATCCTGCTTTAAGCAGCATTTAAGATCACAACAATACCATTGCATGACAAAAGGACCGTTTTTATTCACGCGTAATAAATAACGTCTGACACCTATCCACGCCCAAATATAATGCGATACATCGAAAAGCTAAACCTTCTACACTAAATATAGGAATAAGGGAAGTATACGTTCATTATTAATAACTACACAAACTATCTATGTAGCCTTGCAAAAAGACCATTTCTAATTCAGGTACAGATAGATAGATAGATAGATAGATAGATAGATAGATAGATAGATAGATAGATAGATAGATAGATAGATAGATAGATAGATAGATAGATAGATAGATAGATAGATAGATAGATAGATAGATAGATAGATAGATAGATAGATAGATAGATAGATAGATAGATAGATAGATAGATAGATAGATAGATAGATAGATAGATAGATAGATAGATAGATAAATGTATATATATACATACATATATACATTTTAATTGCAAACAAACTACGAGAGGCGCAATCGGTCGACGAAATTTGTTTATATACGCAACGATATATTTGTATCCGGTGCAAACATATCAAAAGCATCATGCTCGTACATAATCATTTCATTGCTTGCATGAATGTTATCGAGCAGTCAATGGCCACTGGGGTAGAAGGGTCTTCTCGATTCCCATCACGACTTGCAGTTCAGACACCACTAAGTTTAATCAGGCATTTAATTAACTAGGACACTCATTATCCTATCGGCGCAAAAAGCGGTTGCGTGCATGGAATTTACTTAAAACAAGCACCGATGTGTGATTCATCACTGAATAACATTGTACGTTTGATCTGTTGCAATGACTCTCATGAGATAACACCACATTTTACATAGTTGTTGTATGTTTCAACCATCGTGATAATTTCCAGATATAGATGAATATTTGCGGGCGTAAATTGGTTTACTTTTCCAGTGCTGATTATACTCCAATCGATTATCTAATGTGTGAGTCGTTTTTTAATACGATGCTTCAATGTATATTTTGCCTCTCCAAGGATGGTGCTTCCAAGAAGTAATATAAAACAGATGCGTCATCATTGGCTGATGCACCCTCAGAAAGATCGCGGAAGGAAATTATAAACAGCAGAATAATGCAGGCATCATATTGTACCTTCTGCACTAACAGGGCGATTCATGAATAATATTCAATCAACAGCTTGACATATATATATTTAAACCATGTCAATTACGATGTGTATTACTGAGTTACTGTCACTTGTGCCCTATACGGTAAAATTAGATTAATTTACAACATGTATGTGTGCGCTCATTTCAATATTAATATTTATTAAGATTATTATTTGCAAGCATTTGCTGACTTATATGTCTTATAGAACAAGCAAAATTTATTCGAAACGTTATTTCGCTACCCTCCAAGTTTGCAGACCGTGTGAATTTTCGAACGATTTTCATGAACC
Source organism: Urechis unicinctus (assembly GCA_034190875.2). Classification (NCBI taxonomy): domain Eukaryota; kingdom Metazoa; phylum Annelida; class Polychaeta; order Xenopneusta; family Urechidae; genus Urechis; species Urechis unicinctus. The sequence goes on along the minus strand of CM067345.1, from coordinate 16,450,267 downwards.
ATATTTGTAAATTCTCATGTGACAATGTTTTGTCAATTAGCACTTGCTGATTGCTTTATGAAGATGATAAGAAATTGAGACACATCAACATAAATTATGTTCGTAAAATCGATATTCTCGTCGCTGTTTTTGCCAATCAACTCTAAAAGTCGTTTGTAAGAAAAGCTTCTCTTCTACCGGGCCGACGTTGTTGTGCGACAAAATCAAAAGAAACGCATCGCTTGTCGGCAAACTAGCAAGTCGTCCCAGCATGTAATTGTTCCGCTAAAATATATCTGATTCTCTCTTTATTTTCATTGACGATCTGGTCCCGTCATTTATCAGCGGAAGTCGCTGTGTACGGATTATAAGCCCGACAATAATTGCAGAAATCCGGATAAAAATATGTCAAAATAGCTGTATATTTATTCGGATGTCTTCGGACATTCGCTAAAAACGACAGGACGTATGCTTTTGGCGAATGCTAAACAAGCACAAGTTAAGAATTGTAAGATGCATCATCACACTGTATCTACTAGGCATCTGCTTGTAGTCTGATGCTTAGTTAAAATACTAAGGGGCGTTCGCCATAGATGTTCGCCAAGCACGAAACAGTATTTTATTTACTTTCACCGAACCGCCTTGGTTATGCTGATAATATGCAAATATTTTAATATCAAGATGATCCTAGTTTGGGATGAGGTTCTTACGTAAAACAAACTGCAAATTGCTATACGTAGGAAATACGGTGATATAACCATTCTTGTGAGGCGCGTTCTATTGCTTTGTACAGCCAGTCATAAAGAGTTGGCGATAGAAGAACACAAACAGCTGCGGATGCTGCCTGTGGGATAGATTGGCATCTTAATGGGTGACGATAACACATAGTTCCGAGAAAATGCCCGTCCACATCAGAGCGGCTGCTGGGGGTTGCTGCATATGCATGTTGGGTTGTACCAATCAATTCTTGCATTTAGACTAATTATATCAACCTATCAAATGTTATAATCGACGTAGTTTGCAGAACTCTCTTGTGTGCTTTACAATAGATTTCCCAACTCGCTGAAAAATTGCTTGACAGGAAAACTAAAACAGGGCCGAATATTATCAGCAAGGTTGGTGAAAGTAGAAGCTAGCTTTTGTTTAAAAGTAGATGAGGAGCTCGTTCAAGGCCACAAACATCTGCGGGCCACGCTTTCTACGATCATATCCCAAGAGGAAGCTTTGATGACAGAGCAGGAAGAATTTCGAGAAACTTATCAGAATTTTTGGAGTGCCAATTACTGAACAACCAAAAACATTCTAGTAATTTAATAACAAATATTATATATACATATATATAGTTATAAAATTCCCGGTTATTGCTTCCTTCCTCGATGGCGTAGTGTTATTTTTTTGTCATACCAATATCCTCCAAAATGCCTCGGGGTAGTGAGGAACAGATGAGGAATTGTGTATACATTTTGTTGAATATAAGATGTTCCTAAGTTATGACTCTCATAGAATAAAACCGGTTTTTGCTCGACCCGGACAACTCAAAATGGAAATAATAGACCGACATCATGGCGGTTATCTACGGATCGTTATCAATAATATACCGAAGTAATGGTGATGTGTATGATGCCAGTTTATAATCAAGTAAAATCAAGAGGTTGCTATTTAACAGAAGGCTCAGGGTCTGTATGTAAAGCTTGTACTGCACCAATCAAAGTAACAGTTATTGCATATATCAGGATTCTTAACCTTTGTCTCGGACTCCTACTCGACATGCTTAAAAGGTGCAAATCAATGGTGACGTTGAGGTCTAACATAACTTGCCCTATTGATGTCCAGGTATAAGAATGTGACATTTGAAAGTAATTGTATGCCTCGCAACAGAAGTTGCGACACAAACCTGCAAGTACAATGATTCTGCCGTTATTGATCATCGCCAGCTTTGATTGTGACATTCATCTTGAACAGCCATATTAGGTGTTATCACCAATTCGGCACAGATCAGTTTGCCATGACTGGATGTAAACTCTTTCAATTAATAAGGTATATATTTATGGAATGTGATCGTCCATATGTTTTTGGGATTATGTTGCTGCCGAGTCTTCAGGTGACATAAGCACGAATGTTTACTATCACTTCCTATTTGCCATGCGTTATTTGTTTACGCATCGCTATATTTCTTCCCGGCGCGACCATATCGAAAACATTTCGCATTGTGCATACGTATTTCATTGCTTGCATTCCATTGCCAGATTGGCAGAAGGACCTTTTTCTATTCCGATCACGACGTGCAGTTCAGACACCACAAAGTTTCATCGGCCATTTAATTAGCTGGAACTTCATTTTCCTGTCGGCACAAAAAGCGGTTGCGTGCTCGGAATTTATTTAAATAAAAACCGAAGTGTGATGCATCACTGCATAAGATTCCATTTGTGTCTTGCTGCGTGAACTTTCATCATATAACACCATATTATGCATAGTTTTCATATATCAATCAGCAGGAGATTTCCTTAATATGTGTAAATTTATGCTGGCTTAAATTTGGTTATTTAGAGTGCTGTTTACATTCCAGCAAATGATTTCATGTAAGCAACATGCCGTTACTTGTTAGCAATATACAAATGCATTGATAGTATTTGCGTACACCAATCATTGCTCTGTTACGGCACAGGGGCAAACATGGCTGATTTTAGGCTGATTAAGCATACACCTGTGTGCCATCGCATTGGTCCTTATTAGACATGCTAAGCTTCAATTACTATTCCCAGGGTATCGTTTATAATACGATGCTTCACTGACTATTTCGCTACTTATAGGATGTTGCTTCCAAGTAATGAAAAGAAGACGCGCCTCCTTAGTCTGGTGCACCCTGAGAAAGAAACCTATAAACAGCTGAATAACATAGGCATCATATTGTACCTTCTGCAATAACAGGGCTACCCCTGATTTAACTATAATTAATAGCTTGCTATAAATATCCATATAATGTCTATAGCGATGTGTTTTACCATGTTACTTATTTAGAACATAGATTTGTACGCCAATATTTGACCCAATCTACCAACAGGCGTCTTTGTGTAAGGATTGTAAGCCCAACAATAAACGGAAAGATCCAGAGAAACTTTTTCGAAGATTCAAATAGTTTGAAACATCTGACCTACAACCCTTAGCTGACTACTATAGATTACATTATGCAATATTGAATAACAATATTCAAATCATAATGCTATCACTACAGTAACTGTTCCCAGACCTTTTATTAATCAAGACGGTTCTGAACCATTATCACTTTTTTTGGATGTTTTGAAGAATTACTTGAGTTGCTAGGTTATTTGCAAATACTTAAACTGCTAGAAATGGGAGCAACAAACGACACGTTAAATGATGAAACTTCAATGCGCGTTTAACGAACTTGCCTGAACATATACAGTCCATCATAAACTAGCAACGCCTATTGAATAATGAAATGCGTCACGCGTTAACGAAAGGTTGTTTAATACACTTTTTGTGGTAGCATTTGCACGCAGCAGAGCTGGCCTCAATTTATAATTGAAACGTCGACCACATTTTGGAACAAAGAGGTTAACTCTTAACCACTACCACTTGTCGAGTAAACTGCCACTTGATAGGGTATTTATGACTAAAGGCAATGTAAATGGAATTGTACTAGACATTGCGCCATTAACTCACCTCGCCTTTTTCTAAGATGGCTTAGCTGACCAGGTGCCATTTTTTTTGCGGGCTTTTCTACAAGCCACATGGGATTGCTTTATTGAGTGCAAAGTTTTCAAGGGTTATACTTACATGATATGATATGCAAGTAGAACGACAGTCAACATGGAAACCTGAGGTTGAAGTATCACCATGAGAATGTTTCGGCGTCTGGTGGGTAGGCATTACACACAACTCGTGTTGCTTGTCACTGGCTCTTATGTAAGAGGGTAAATTAACCTGCGGTAGCTGATTTAAAAATGCTGTCCTCATGTTTTCTGTTTTATAACTCCATCCAGAGTGACTGCGCATATACCTTGAAAAAAATCAATCTATTTGTTTACTAGTATATGAGACAATAACGTGTTACTATTGAACGGAATATATGCTACTTCAGCAAAACAACAAGGCAGTATTGTCAAGGCACAATTCGTCCATATCGCTAAGTAGCGCATCCACAGCTCCATGAAAAGGTCTATCCAAATAACCCACCCTAAATCCATATAAAATACCATCTTGAATTTGTACTTTGCTTAATTCACGAAACAAACGCTTTAAGAAAGAAAACTAGAGTATCACGTGATTGTGGTCATCTTCAATTCAGAAAAGTTTGCAGCTATTATGCACTCTCTGCTAATAATTCAGACGGTGACTTGCACATTGCATTGTACAGGCGAATTACACAAATGCTACTTAATGTGTTTGTCCCTCGACATCGCTTCTATATAGACTCCTTGTGCAACTAATAACACACAATGCGTGTAGTCATCATTCAACTTAGATAAAATACTAAATGAACGCAGGGGCTCGTGAGACACGGTTTCATTATATAGTTATTCTACTTAAAACACATTAAGAACGATGTTAATGTCCTGTAAAAATGTCATATTAGCTGTAAATTCATTCGAATGTCTTCGAACACTCATTAAATGATTTTGCAGCGTCCCTACTACTCACGAACATTTTCGGTAAATGCAAAACAGTATTGAGGAATATATCACCAAAATCTATGTACGCTACTAAAACAACAGACGTGAGTCCTCAATAGAAATTAGTCGCAACACAAAGGACGGAACAGTATTACCTTCACCGAACAGCGTGGGACACGCTGATAAGATAATAGTCCAATTCCAAGGTGATGCATATATCGAATTATTTCGTTATAAATGATGACCGTTTCACAAGAAATGGCTAACTCCTGTACAATGTCGCGTAAATAATTTCTATTGAATTCCTCCGGGATTATATATCCCAGTACTGGTGGGGCTATGCTATTAATCATTGTCATTGAACGAACTGTAGAAACAAGTCCTCCCGACAGCTTTTGACGTGCGCACATTTGTCACCTTGAATCAAACTCACTCAATTCGCATCTTCATTGTGCCTCTTTTCATCAGAAAAGTTAACCTGGTTGTCCTTGCTTACACAATTTTGACTGTCATATAATCATGCATGAATTGAATCGCACGTGTGTTTTACGTGACAATGCAGATCATACACTACGGCGTAACTGACTGTTGATGGAAAAAAAGGGACAATCAGGAACAGTAAGGTCGTTAATCATGACGGCAGCATTTCGCACGAATATTTATATTTGACGATAATACTGATGTCTGGTTATAATTTACGATAGTAAACAGCTGTTGACATCCTTACAATAAAGTAGAGCATCATGTTAGTAACACTAGTGTGGATGGGGTACTTACGTGAAGAAACTTGAATATCGCATTATATATGAAATAAGGCGATATCACTTAAAATGCGAGCCAGTCAATAGGAAGGCGTTTTACAAGCTGTGAATACACAGTTGGCGATAAAGAAAAAAATGTTATGTCTGTGGAATGCATTTGGATCGTAATGTATCTGACGATAACACATAGTTGTACGATAATGCCCTTCCACTGTAATAAAAGACCGTCATATATAAGCAGGATAATTACATTTAAACAACATTTGAATTGAATACAAATGCATCAAAATTCAGAAAAACTACTTTGTCACAATTACCATAAGACTACACTGGCATACAGGGTGGTTGTAACTATCGTGTTTTGAAAAAGGCATAAATTTAGATTTGATTTTAGTTAATAGTTTGACCGACTGTTTCATTTGCTCATAAAACGTCCGTTGCAACAATACCTAATTACATGTTAGTCGATGCATAGGCTGTCGGTATTCGATAGTAATCTTAATCTCTGCAGCTCTATTTGGTTTCAGCTATTGGTGCAATAGGCTTCCCCTCATCTTTATTCTCATTATGTGAGTGTACAATAACCAGAATGCTACGTTGTGGCATGTTTTTGCGGATCCAACAGCCGATAAAATAGCAACCACGTATTATGCTCACCTAATACACACTGCCATACACGTGTACAACCAGACTGTAAAAAAATTCCGACCGCTGTAATGTACCACATGATAACAAGGAATTCCACGATGGACAATTCCTCAATTGATTAAGTTCCATCTGTTTCTCATGTTCACTCCGTTCTATGACTAATACCACGGTTTCTTTGGCACTATGTGATCGGTGACATTAATTTTGCCACACGAGAATATATGGAACATTTGCAATGCATATTGTAGGGTAAAAGCATATCAAGCAAAGCAATTATTCGATTGTTCCTGGTAAATCATTTATACTTGGCGCTTTTCGTGCCTACTGGCCAAATATCCATTGGTTGTCGTCTTTCTGGTTATACTGTAAGGTAAAGGTCATTCAGACGAAATTCTATACACAACATCCGTCGGTTATCATATGTATTGTGATTAGGAGAGAGTTATACGCACTGTATAGACTTACAAAATAATCCATAACAATATATCAGTCTTTGTTGTAAGACGAACGGCGCTTAGGTGCCCAACAATTTGCACGTGTTGCTCTAATGTCAGGGGCGTAGCTTCCAATAGGCCCAACAATTTCCCCAGAATATTGAGTTTGCCCGCTACTATGATTGGCTAGACATATTTAATTAGTGTTGATGCAGCATGCAATATATTTTCCCCTTTGAACTCACTATACATACAATTACTTGAAGTCAAAGGGATTTATGTTTTCAACATTAAGCGGTAGTTTATGGCTTGTAAGCGTACATAGTTTTTGGTTATGGGAAACTGTGAATATTAATGATATGTGTATGTAATATCGTGGTTGTCATTGTTATCTGATTTCGTATACACCACTCGTATTCTGGCTAATTTCGCGGCAATTATTTTCATGGTACACTCAGTGCGGCTGCTGTTGGTTTCTCTATATACATGTTTACATTTACCCCGCTATGCTTGCATTAAGACCAAGGGCTAATGATATCAACCTATCGAATGTTATAATCGTCGTTATTTTCTGTACTCACTCGCACGTTTCAAAATGGATTTCCCAACTCTCTGAGAAACAGCCTGTCCTTGACACCGATGGTCTATATGAAAACACATTTTTTTGGTCACATGCGCGCATTCGTAAAACAAAACCATCGTTGATATTTGGACAAGCATCGTAATGTTATGCTAATCAAGGGGAACATAATCGAATCATTGTTAACTCTGCATATAACAGGAAAGACAGTCATTTGAAAATACATTCTCGGTGCATGAATATACTAGGTTTATGTATATATATATATATATATATATATATAGAGATAGAGAGATACTAGATATATAGATGATATGTAGTAGAGAGAAGATATATATAGATGGAGAGAAGATCATTATATTATCTGATTAGATATATATAATAAGATACTAGATATATATTCTATAGATTTATATATATTTATATATAATCTATTTATATATATCTAGATATCTCTATCTAGATATATATATCTCTATATATATATCTATCTATCTCTATATATATATATATATATATATCTCTATATATATATCTATATATATATATATGTAAGTATATATATTTAGCTTATTGAAAGTCAGTAACAAAGCAGTTCCTGTCGATTCAAAGCTACTGCTCGGCTGCGCTCAATGAAACGTTTACCGCTTCGCGATTTTAAGTTTAGTATCTAGGCCATAGTCGCTTTTCTCAAAAGACATCAATATTGATCAAATTAACAGACCAAATTGTTTGAGTACACCGAAAAACGCTATAAGTGATCGTTAGCCAACGCCTTAAATTAGTGCAAAAAAGAGTGGCGGCATCGTGAAAGACTGTCGCGAGCTGAGCCTGTGCTGATCTAATTCAAGCAAGGCTCACGCCAGCGCATCCATCAGAAATCAAATTAAATACTTGGATTTTGTCAACTGAAAGGTGACGTTTCGATGGTGATTGATGAGGAAAATCGTGATGCTTGCACGACTGAAGAACCATCGGTCACCTGTAAAACACCCGTTGGCCTAAACAGGCTCCAATTCCCATTGTAATGAGCCGTAGGTCGTACACGATGGGCCGGTTGCCGACAAATATAATCATTCGCCTCTTCTGCTTTGTAAATATGTAGTTCACAACTGTACTAAATCAAATAAAAAATTGATTATCTATACACACATTATAATTACTTGACAAGTCCGCCTTTTTCAAAATTTGATGGGTAAGTTGTATGCATTTTCTTGTGCATTATGGAAATATTTTAAACTGCAGATTTATGAGTGTAATGTTCTATTCATCATATCTACATTCCCCTTTCAGCCGCCCCGTTCCTCTAGATTGTCTTGCTCTACCTTTATGTACTTATTTATCTACATACCGACTGACATTTTCATGCATATTGAAAAAGTAATCTAGGAACAAAAAATCTTTTTACCGAACAGATAAGCCGCTAAACCCATGGACAAATGAAAATGAATCTTTCCATTAGGATTATACATTATTCATATGAGGATTTTGTAGGTGCTGCAATATAGGCTTAGTTGTCAGAGCGGCCAGTTACTCCGTACACTAACCCCCAGAAATTGATCGCTATATTTATGGACGGTATGTTACACAAATTGTTAGTGAACAGATCTGTCTTTTGAAATAGCGATAATAAAGCAACGTTATCAGAGGTATTGAAAGATCCTAAAGACGTCATGTATGATGCTGATGTCAATGGTATATGATTCTAGTGCTCCAGATAACAGTCAGTCATTGCTGCTACCAGGGTATATAGTTCTAATTCAATTAGGTCGCGCCGAAATACTTCGGTATAATAGACGTGCCAATGTCTTTGAATTTCATAAACATATCTGCCTAATTACCATCTACATGCATATTGATTTGTTGAAGTTAACCGGCAGGCTATGTCAAGTCGTAAACCATTGTTGCGATTGGCCAGACACTGACTTTCTTTCGACACCTCATCATGAACAAGGGAATATAGTTGTGCATAACTTGGCAACTGAAGTCCATTTGCAACATGTGTTAAAATAATATTAATATATTAATCTGCCACGACACGAATATGCAAAGCGGCAACATCAATCGAAACTCAATTTCGGCAAAGTGTTATAAATCGATCATTTTGAAAAGGATCCATTCACTCCTTCAAAACGTACAGTGTGATCACGACAGCAATGGTAACGGTTCAGTGCTGCTTACGCATCCGCGTAGCGTGCATTTTAATTGCTGTTTGATAGGCTCTTTACCTATTTATCATTATGAATTGACCATGCACTCGCAATTACTCCCTCTACACGCATCAAAGCTAGTGGCATCTAGTTGACAATACTAACCATAACATCACAATGTCGCAACATAATATATCAGCAATGATATATATGGTGTGTCGAAGGCGATCAGATCAAAGCAACGCCATGACTGCAACCAAAGCCGCCTGGGTGGGTTGATTACGACATTTACTTTGAAGAAAAACCTTGTACAGGGCATAAGCCATTGGTCTCTTGCGTCCACGAATATGTAATGATTTGAGGGCCGGTCTGATAATAATGCATTCACTGCTCTCTGCAATATGCCAGCTATCCCGCCTTTATTAGGTGAGATCATGCATAATTGCGTCGCGCGATGTAGCTGTCAGATGGAACAATTACGTCTAAGGTATACCAATGCAAACTTAGATCTATAACATGTTGCTTACATTTTAGGCGCATTCGGTTGTAAGTGCCGTCACGGTAGTTGTGCACGCTTAAAGCGCAATGTCATGGTTATTCATTTTTACATTGATTATAAAATACATCAGAAATTGAATGTAGCCTAAACAAGACTTTAATCTCAATACGCGTGATTCTCTAAAATGAGAATATGCACAAAATGTCAACGGTACCATTTGCAAAGTAGATGAAAAGACCAAGCTACTGCGCGCCCCTACAGTGCAGACAAAATTGGTTTATACAATAAAGTGACATGGGGAGCTAGTGAATACTGTTCGAAAACGAATTGGTTAACTTCGCTGCAAATTTTCTACAATCGGTTAGCCGAACCGTTATGTCAATATATAAGGCTGTTCAGTGGACTGAAACGGGTTGAATGATATCAAGCAAAACGGCTGATGAAAGCATCATTCATACAGTCCACCATTGGTACATGCTATCAAAGCTATGTTCCATGTTCAAGCATGCCACTGTGCAAGCTGAATGGAAAAACTAATGGAAAGGTCAATAATTCTATAGCTTACACACCTTGGGGTTCCAATAGCCTGGGTCGGCCATTGTATTATTTTTACGCAAAGAGATTGTCAAATTTACCTGACAAATGGCAAGATGATGTATAGTGAAGAAGACTTTACCCTCATGAAAAGGGGTTTCAAGATGATGCCTCACTTGTTTATAACTTGATATCCTACCCACAGACGTGCCCGATGGATACAGAATCTGGCAAGGGATAATTTGAGAGAGAAAATGCCACAGGAGCTTGTGAAGAGACAGGTGTGTGTAGAACAATTTAAAAGCCTCTTTATTCATGAATGCTGTAGGAAGGTTAATGTCATGTTATTTATTCCCCTGTATTGGCATCTGTAAATAATGTAAAACACAATTTACCTGACAAATAGCAAGATGATGTATAGTGAGGAAGACTTTACCCTTGTGAAAGGGGGTTTCAAGATGATGCCTCACTTGTATATAACTTGATATCCTACCCACAGACGTGCCCGATGGATACAGAATCTGGCAAGGGATAATTTGAGAGAGAAACTGCCACAGGAGCTTATGAAGAGAAAGAGTGTGTGTAAAACAATTTAAAAGCCTTTTTATTCATGAATGCAGTAAAAAGGTCAATGTCATGTTAGTTATTCCCCTGTATTGGCATCTATAAATAATGTAAAACACATTTCAGAACCTTTTAGTAAACATGCATGTGGCTGGATTTATGACATTACCCGTTGACTTAATTGTTCTTTCGAATATTGCACAATAAACTTTAGGTGTTAGAGTTCGTCTGGGTTGACATTTGTTTGTGTTTTTACCTCAAGAAGAATTTGATCTGGATTGCAGTTCCCACATTGGTTGAGCTTCTAAATCCAGCTCCGCTGACGTTTGGAAGATGAGAATAATGAGGATCTTTCCACGTATTATCTTTTGGCAGTTGTCAATTTCATCTATAATAAATATTTGGAAGAATCCATTTTCCTAACAAGTACACTAAATCAAGACCACCATGAAAATCTGTTGTCCACTATCAGATTCGAGGGTCAACATGGTAAATATTTGAAGCGATCCAATCTATTTCAGTATAGAGGGCTGCTATGCAGATTCCACATTTGTTATCCGTAACAACAGCAATTGTTTTATCACTTTCCACTAAATTTCCCTTGTATGGCACTTGAAAAATGGTGTTATTAATATTCTTGATGGTCCTCTTTGCAAGTTCGTGTCTGTGCGAGGGACACTCATAATTAATGTTATTATTGCTTTGATGTTGTACACTTTTTATTGCCCTTTGTAATCGGATGCGTTTTCAATTTCAAGTAACATCTCGTTTTGGTTACTGCTTGCACACGCCAAAAACAACCCAGATAGAATAAAAGAAATACATAATAAATATCCATTTAACTTTATTTACCACCACCGCTACAAGCATCACAACAATTTCCACTACAACCACCATCATCACCATGACGAATGCTTCCACAAACACTTTGTTTGCAGTGATATTAAAGGTAGTTGCTAGGTGTTTGTATTAAGTGAGCAATTGCTTACCACTTTTGATGATTATTCTCATTTGCAATAACATCAGTTCCCTTGAAGCTGCCGTCGCGACGTTATAAAAATGACACTTTAAACTATGGCTTTATATTTGCATGTGCGGTTGCTTGTGTTTGCTAGTCCAATCAGTATTATTTATGATTTGACATCAACTTCGTATTCCAAAATCAACCGCACAGGGAAGTTATATTCACTAACACTATTTTGCTTTGTTTTATCCTCCCGAATGTATCAAGTATGCGATTAAGTGAATTGTTGGGGGACAACGCAATAAGGTATTACTCACAAAGTTAGCTCGGACATTTATCCACGTGTAATGAAGGTGCGTATTTATGTCACTACATAGCGATTAGGGGCAACCTTTACAAAATACATGGCCGATTCAAAATATATATTTCCCTGATGAAGTACACAAACACCGTTCGATTTGTTAAAAGCAGACCAACCACTCATTGCAATTTTCTGTAGCTCAATGATATATATGATATGTGTAAGCTTCCGCATGAATATATGGGTGGTCGACGATCCATCATATCTTAATAACTGATGCAATCCATGAGCGAAAAAGCCATGACAGACCCTAACGTAAACTATAGACTTTTTATTTGGAAGGGTATCTGGTCGTTGCAAAGGACCACCTGTTTAACTGGTTTTTCATATTTTATCACCTTTAAGAATGAGCTGATATGTGTGTTTTCGACGATTAAGGTTTCAATTTTTACAAATGAACAGAAGACATTACCTCTGCAGAGAACGGCTGTAATTTCCGCAATGCTGCATATCGGATAATGGCGGGCAATGCGAGGTGACTCTGGAAAATCAATCGTTCGATCACATATTAATTTCAATAACTCATGTGAAGAGTTCAATAGTGATGTATTTTCACTACTGGTAGTCTATTAGACTCAATTTAATCAGTCGTTCCACTCTCCTTCTTTAGCTTATGCAGATACAGCGCCAACTGCACCCGTTAGGTTTGATTGGATTGCTTTCTGGAGCCAGCTGACCCATGTGCATTTGCTAGGCATGCGTAGGCTTCAGTGCAACTTCACATTGCGCAATAACGATTTACGGGGCTGAGTTTGTTCATTTATGATCTGAAATACAGAGATTTTGAACAATAACATACCGATAGATTACTTGTTGGCATCATACCTGAATGTTTACAATATATTTGCCCGATTACCAATCCGAAACGTTATGGTGGATTTAGTCTGAAAACTGGAAAAACACCAAATGATTTGGTACAAAAGCACCCAGTCGTGATTCACCTATGCACGTTTGCAAATGCCTAACATATTCTATACAGAGCCGCCACTTTGACTTCTGGCCAAATTTCTATTGAGTGATGTCATGCAGGGGCAGCAAAACAAAATAACCCCGGATTGTGCAGGCCCGCGCATAGAGTACAAACAGTTATGACATTTTGTCTGGAGCGTTGCATGCTATAGGTGGTTATGGTTTATGGAACATATGTGTGGGATTCTGTTCGATTCGCCCCGGAGCCTAAACGAGGTCGCAACATCTATTTCTTCTCAGAAATCTTCCAAACAATCTAACCGATTTTGAACGAAAACGTTGATTGCGCCTCTGATAGGTGGCAGCAGACAAGTTGCAATAGTATGTGTTTTCCTATCCCTGCGCAATAAATTCCGCAATATTTGATGGATGGATTGCTTGTCTTCTCCAAACGATTTTGTTTATGCAACATGTCTGCCTATAATGTATTTGCCCATTTTGTCCGCTATAATAATTTTGGCTGTTCGTGTAGGGGTCAATTGGTTCTGGTAGGTTGAGTTATCATGAGTACCGTGTTTTTGGGAACCCTCATTATATATGCATGCTACATACTTGCTACCACATACTACTCGAGCCAATATCCGCGATTTCTCTGCAACTGTTGATGTATTATGCATAACAATGCGATCTTTCTATGCCCTCAACTACACGTTTGGGAAATGCATGTTTGCATGAAACGTACCTTACATACCCTAATGGATCAAAGTATGCCGTTTCGAATAGTTTCACTGCTAGTATTAAATATATCGCGGGTTTGGGACAACGCAACCGAAGTGTTTTGCAACATGAACAAAATGTACTGAATCATTGGCTCTTATATGTTTTAACGGGGCTATGAAAATTAGGGAACAAAATTATGATGATACAATATCGGATTATATATTAACCATACAATATTGAATATCTAATGGCCCAGACAACTAAAAAGCACAATTATGGGTAACCTGGACTTGCAGCATCGTGTTCTTAAATGGTATTCTCGTAGAAGTACACCCACAACGGTTAGGTGAAAAACACTTTTATATCGATTAGTATATTGCATAAGTAGTATGGAGACTGTGGCTTTCGTTGCATGTCCAATTCTGTCTTTCTATCGTCTTTCCTGGATGTGGCCGGCGAGAAGCAAAGGTTGCCTAGCGTGCAGGAGAATGGGGTTTTGGCTATTTGAAGGGCTTCTATTCCACTTTGTGTTCGAAGGGCTTCTTGTATCCTGTATCCATGAACCGGGACTGCAGTTGGGCTTTCCGAGGTTTCCAAGAACAAGAGTACTCTGTTTTGATTTTGGCGACCCAAAGTTTCTACAAAGATATTTTCCTGCTGGCAACGCCGATGCTTTTCGCTGCTCCTTCTTTCGAGGTATTGGCAGTTCTAGTTCTGTAGGACCTCCATAGTTTGGCAATGGTTTTCCCGGGGGCGATGGGCCTGGTGGCAAATTTGAAAGATCTTATATTTGTTCTTTCCTGCGAGACATCTCCAGTGGCAGTCCTTTCGATGGCATACACAGTTCTCTGCCAGACTCCCAACGGGCTGTGTGTATCGTATGCACCACACAAGGCATTCGTCGTCGTTGGTTTGCGCTGGGTTGTTTGCATTGGATTGGAGGAGGAGGTTGCCTATCTGTGTACCCCCATTGCCATTGCCCTGTATATGTGTGTTTTCTGGGTTGCTGTATTAGAGTGCACCCTTAAAATTGTAACTGGTTGGACAAAAAACATAGCTGTAAATAGAGAAACATCACTCCAAGTAGTCGAAACATCACTCCAAGGAGTCGAAACATCACTCCAAATAGATACATCTGTGTCCATTTTGGAAAGTGCGCTCCGAAAGTCTCTATGCTACTGCATATATTACCAGAAAGCTGTAACGGTCAGATGGTGTATGTCATCCTACGTTGCATTAAAACCACCAACAACAGACCTTAAAACGACGGACCATACCTTCCCTAGGCTTGCTAAATTGTTTAGATTGTCTCGAAATAATAAACATAATTGTAACAGGATAAGTGAACAGAGTATTTCCCTACTTAGCTTTAATGCTCTGACTTACTGACTTACTGTACTATAAGTTGACCTACACGAAACACACTACGCTGACTGCTGCAGTTGTATAGCCACGACGACTATGTTAGTTCCTGAAAATATTACGGTATGGTTAAACCTGTGTTTCAGAAATGCCAAAATCAGATTCTCCTGACCAAGTGCAGTGTGAGTCAAAATATAGGTAGGAAATAGTAAGCTGCTAGAATTTGGTTTAAATATAAGAATACACAACCGTAGCTTACTATTATCTGTGAATTGCAAATCAACTGATGCCACGCGCTGGCACACTCTCGACTGACGCAGTTCAGGGGGTAGTCTGAATAGGTTCAGATTTACGTCAGTTGACGACTGTTAACTGACAGGTTCCTTATATATTTGTCTATGAAAATGTCCTACAATAAGTCTGACCTAGTTCGTTACTTTAATAATACCCTGCAAATACTGTTTGATCCTCTGGTTGAGCTATCTAAACTAGTGTTGTACATCACCTGACACTAAAAGTTCATTTTGGCTAATTTCACCCTCGTCAAGGTGAGTAGCTGCTTTCAAAGTCTTACAGGACCGCACGACTGAACATACGAATAACGTTGATACAATCCAAACCTTTGTTAGTAGCCGATCCCGTTGCTTACTTCGTCTATGTCTTAAGCCAAGCCTAATGTATTGTTACAAGCCCGAGTCGCATAATCAATATGGAAAGCGTCCTTTACTCGTTTAAAATGGCCTTTGTTGTGAACAATTCAAGTACACGTTACGAAGGCTAATGATCTTAGGAAGATGTTTTTATGAATTGTACTCGACAGGGTTTGACGAGGATTATATCTACGTCAGGTTCAAATATATATATGGCATTCGGCCGTGATAGGGAATTATACAAGAAGTTCACACGATAACAGATCTGGCAGTCTCGCACTTCGTCGCAAGAAGCATGGAAAATAAGTGCAAGTAAAGGAATTATATAGTCATTCCATATAATTCATCTAGTAAAAGGACGCCAGAACGCTTCATCATTTGGCAATTGAGCTTTCGCTGTGTTCTGTACGATCGTTGCACTTGTGGGTAAAACATTTTGAAGTTAAATAGTAAATTTATTCTACGAATGAAACATGAGCGATTTTAAGTTCGCGTTTGAAGTGTTCGATCGATTATTAATGTGTCGATTTTAATACGACGAAGACGATTCATATTGCTAAATATAAACAAAGAGGTTATCGTGTCGACTTGATCTGAATACATGCATATTCTAAAGACCAGAACGTTTTAAATATGGGATGACGCACAAAATGGAGGTTTTGTTGTACGGATGCAGTGTTTATTTGAGTGACTAGTATTTCTGAGTCATTCATCAATCAATGCGGTTTAACAAGGGCTTGAATATGTAGGAGGCCATTAAGTAATCATTTAGCAATTTGTACCCCGATATCCTGAACTCATATTCTCAACCCATGCGTTATGCTGTCACGTTAACCAAGAAAAACTTTATTTCGTTATCTGCTGATGAAATCAATTACTATTATGCACCTTTTCAAATTATGACAAAGAACGTAAACTTTTGTCGGCATCGTGCCATATATATTCTCTCTTTTAAAGGAAACTCAATTACTGTCAACATTCAACGAAGAGATCATGCATTTTTGTCCCTTAATCTTCTATCATAGAGATGTAGAAAAATAATTGAAGACGTTGACGTGAAATGGCTATTCGTATCAAGCAGATCCATATAGATCCTCAGGCGACACAGCCAAACATGCTAGTGTAAGCAACAATAGTTGTATCATACCATGAGCTTAGGCGATACTGTATCATGATATGAAATTATAATGTATTTCTGTATGTAAACGCATGACAATACGTAGCGGAAATTGTCATTACGATATGCATCACAAATATATGTATGGTAACACATAAACCTATTCAAATATTTTAATTAAGGGACACATTGGGTATTGTGGATACAATTGCTCGTCATTTTGATTGCCAGAGTGATGGCAAACAGATAGCCGTCGGTTGGGTTGGCTTAGAAAGGCACAGATTGTTTGTAACACTGTGATAATACCAACACGGTCACCACCGTTATTATATTCTGGTCATAGCTGGGGTCTCGCAGTTATTGGATGGTTACCTGATATCCGTGCATTAATATACATTCAGATGTGCCTATTAAAATGAATCGTGTAACATTGCCATTTGCGCAACGGCAACCGATTCAAGTAGATACAAAGCCGCAGATGGCAGGATGTTTTACACCGAGGTGGTATTTGATCATTAATGAATGGTCTATGGCAGTGGATTTTGCATCTTGTCGAACGATTAATGGAAACAGGCGACATTCTTTATGCGCAGTTAATCATTTGCAAAACCGTTATTTTAGTAACAATACGAGTGCGATATTTAGTATACTGTCAATGTCTATGAAAAGTCTTTGTTAGCAATTTGTCAACAATAAATATGATTAATCTGTCTAGTTAGGATACTGCCTTATATCACCACGATATTGATGGATAAGGCAACATTGAACCATAGACTCAACATAAAACACAGAATAGAATGCGTTAGGTATCTGAAGATGAATATCAGTACTATGATTTCTTCGATTGTCGAGCAGAAAACCTGAACGTTAACTTTGCAAATAGATATTTGCAACCACCCATATTACAGCTGAGGCCTACGATAACAATGCGATGAACCCTCGTATATTAACGCTTCAAAATAGGTGCCGCAATGATGCCCTCCATGGGTTAGCAGATTTTGCCTATGAATGCGCACATGCAACAGACAATGTCAAGTCTGGGTGAACATGTGGTGGTTTTGATGGTGATGGCAATGGTAGCGCTTAGTAAATGAGTGAGACATACAGTAACACTTCGTGATCAATTACTCTGTTTCATTGTACATTTTTAACACAGTAGTTTATGGTGCAATGGGACGACTGGTCTGACAATGCAGGGCCTAAACTGTGAATTGCGGCTGCGTTTCTGTCGATTGAGACTATAAAGGGAGAGACCTTGATCTGAAATGAAAACTGAGAAAGCAACACAAATCATATGATGCAATATTTGCGCCCGTTCGGTAGATAGCCCTTGGAGTTAGCTCCGCGCTCCAAGTAGCGTGCCTGAAAGTAAATTAACCTTAAACAACACGGAATGGCGTAAAACATAATCATCAGAGTTGCCCACATATTATGAAAACCTGCACCTTGCTGCTTCGTAGCTCACAAAAATTAGAAAAAATTAAACAACGCGCTGAATTGTTACCTCGTATATAATTGTCGATAGCAAAGATAATAACTGCACATTTGTCTCAATATATGGTTGTGTCTTTAATATCAAAACAGATGTAAACATCTATAGAAATATAAATACAGTTGGTTGGCATAGTGAATTGAATACATCGTTTGCTCAAAACGTAACTTGTAAAACCAGCGAGATCATATATAAATATATATATATATATATATATAATATATATATATATATATATATATATATATATATATATATATATATATATATATATATATATATATATATATATATATATATATATATATATATATATATATATATATATATATATATATATATATACATTTCATCAGGCTAGGATATGGTTGCACGTCGAGTGGTCTATCATGTTTTTTTCGCAAATGCCATTTTGCCACACGTCAACCTTGGTTTGTTGTGCACTTTTTTAATAACAGGACACATGTTTTTTTGGTATATGTCGCTCTTAAAAGATGTATGTATACTAACGGACTGCAATATTTGATTATACGGGTTTTTTTAATTGTATATAATGTATCTAATGTTGTTTACATATTGCCACTTTGTACTATCGCAGTATAATGGTCCTTGTATTATTGTACAACCTTCTATGTACGGCGTACATAAAATAATGATGAAAAGAATTATTCGGATTTTAAGCAGACAACGAGGAATAATAAAGGCCATGGAATGATAAATTGCTCATTGTATTTTATCCGCACCTTTTTATTATATCTCCGCATATGAGATAATTAACAAGCATCGTGTCCAAACTTACTGCTTACTGCAGAGATTGAACGGGGAAAACGAACATTTTACGACCATACTTTATGGAAAATCCAGCAGGTTCGACGGCGTTCTCAGCGACCCGCGCATAGTGCACTGGCTCATTATCAACCATGACGAGGAACCGTCGGAGCGCGTGGGCAAAGATTTGGGATATAACCTGCCAAACCAAAGTTTCGTCTTAGTGCTAACACGTGTGACTCTTCTTAGAGGCCCTGGCCATTCCATTACGTAATCAGTATCACACCATGTTCTCAGTAGCCTGCTGATTTTAAGCATTTTGAAAAATTAAGCTTTGTACAAAGACCCGCCCGAGAGGCTGCAACAATTTTCCAACCCAACCCAGCAAAAAAAACGGCGCCTCATGATCATAGCCACTGACAGGTCGTTAATGTCGATCATTTTCCACTCACCCCAACGCACTTTCGACACATATCAAACGCACCATTGCAAAAAAAATATAGCTTAAGAGTTACTTAAAGATCAAAACTAACGTTTTTTGGCATATCCGATTTGTATGTTTCAAAATGTAGGAAAATATCTTTTAATCTGACCACGGTAGATAATTTTACATTCTCTCAAGTACTGTGGACATAAATCCGCTGAGAATAGTGGTGCTCGGGTTTAATTCCGATTGAATTCCCAGAGTCCATTTTGCACCAGTTGGTCGCTAGGAGGCAGGACGCGTGACGTCACGTTTGCGGCTCGTCCCAAAGCAAATTCGAAGGCGGTATTTCGGAAGCTGAGAAAAATTATACGATCCGCGATTTTTTCCCTGCAACTTTCCTTTCTACTGATTGGTATATATTAACATGTCGTCATCAGATGAAGATTATGAAGCCTCATTAGATGAAATGAGGACTTATGATGTCCGTTGATATTTATTTGAGCCCACACGATTGCGAATAGCAACCGAGTCAGATAATGATGTTGGGAGCTCAGAAACGGATTCCGATTCGGAAAATGAATGCAGCAAAGACGCTTTGACTTTCTGGCCAGTGGAAGCGTGGTATGTAGAAATTTTTCGTCTCTATTAGTCTAAATGGATTAGCACCGGTAGAAATAACATTTCCGTGTAATGGGGTCTATCTGGCCTACACACCCAAGTCAATAAATTCACCCAGCGCGTTCCCCGAGCGATAGTGACATGTATGATAATATACATAATTGACTTGGGTGCCTGTGAACTGGCCCCTTTCAGAATTTAGACGTCCTGTTAATATATCTCTCATCAGTGTATATTTAAAAGACTAAGTCTACTCTTTTGCTCACAAATAAAGTCAGAATGCTCAGAAGAATTTGTGAATCATGGACAAACATGGACTGCTGGGTCAGCTTTTGTTATATGAATGATCTAACTTGGAGTTCAAAATGGCTAAAGCTTGATTTGGGCAACCTTTTAGGTGTAGCTGAAACAACTGCGATCAGATGACCACATTGCGGGAATGTGTTTGTTGTCGAAATTACCTGAAGACTCTGGCAACAATAGCAGAGTGGCCATGTATGACCGAACATCCAGGGTTCAAGTCAAACTGCTTGGACCGTTATGTCCTGCTTGCATCGAAATTCTAGTACATACAGATAGATGGACATATAGGGGATGAAGTTAACACAAATGAGTTAGTTATGCCTTTATTGAAGCACATATAAGACACACAGCCACTTCTGGACATGGACAATGTATCCCAAGTGTCCATGTTGTGCAATAGATTTGGTAATCACGTTCAGTGCTACATGACAACAAACAGCAAAACCAGCAATACATTTATATCTGGAGTACATAGTTGACAAAAAAATTAGAGTTAAAAAACATTATTTTCATATTTCCCTAAGAAATAATCAATTCTTTTTTGCTCCAAGTTATTCCGATATTTGGCCTATCGCCATTTCATCTACTGGGTGTGGCACAGATTAGGTAGACATAACAGAAAAGTATTGCCATCATGTGTCGTAAACAAAATAAGATCTACATTCCCAGATCCAGAGGGCATTTACAGAGGATACCTAGAAAGTAGCTGAGGAGATTTTGTTTGCATGATTGAAGCGGCATCGGTGTGCTCCCACAAGGATGTCCTTTGCTGGCTTTTCAAATTGAGCAGCAATAGGGGGCGGAACACTCCTTTCCGCTGAAAGAACTTTCGCCAGTCTGTAACTGGGATATTTCTCACGAAGCACAAACACTTCAGTAATGAGGTTGTCAACATAATCTGAAGCATAACCAGTTAATAAAAGATTAGTAATAAATTGTCTTTGAATCATTAAATGGAATGTTTGGTCTTTTGTGCCAGTATAATTACCCTATGGGCACGGCAGGAAACTCATAATAGATTTATCTTAATAAATGCCAGCATTACATTATTGTTGAACTCATATTTACATATATTGAACAACAAATCCTGTGATATATACCAACCAAAACAGGCTTCACCACTGGATCACCCTGTCTGGACTTTGGAAAGGACACTCCCCATTGTGCCTGGCCTTGTTGAGTGACTGCCTGAGCTCTATTGGAAATTAAAATGCAAAACTGCAAGGAGTAATCTGGAAGTAAAGCACCAACAGTAGCAGATATAGCCTGGTGGTCTGGCATGCCTATGTGAGCTCACAATACACCAGCATGTCATAACTTTACAAGCACCAACATAAACCCATGTTTTACATCAGGTATTTGCAATATATACCACACTACAGTCACAGCAAAGCTCAATTAAATTACCTTGCTTCCATCGTGGCAAAGGGAAAGTGTACACTCTTGGGCGCGAAGAAGATCACCACCTTGTGGAAAGATTCTAAGCTGGATGTCTGCTCAGACAGAGATAATCTGCCAATGTCTTTCAGAAGGTGTTTGCCACTATAAAACCAAAAGTTGTAGGTGCTTTATTAGGCTTATGAGAGAGCACTGATTTTTATAAGCATGCAATACAATTCCACTGTTTACAGGGATTTTCAAAGTAAACTATCACTTACATGTTCATCCATACCATCCTCGTCACTTTCCATGTCGAATATAGACATCCAGGTGACTTAATATACTTACAAGCAAACATGTTTGTGGGAGCCCTCTACCGGTTCAGTTGAGCTGGCCTCTATCTCAGGCACACCTGTCATCTCGTTTCACTGGAGGCATCAAGCATCTCAGCTCCAGTTAACATTTCATGCAGCACCTACAAACAGAGGCATCATGTGTTTCAGTGTCGACCAGTTGTACACCAATGATATTTCCCAAAATAGGGATCAAAATCACCAATATCAATATACTTCTATATACAAACTGTCTAATTTGTCCTATGACATCAGTAGTACTAATGTAAATGGACCAATTAAACACAGTATGTAGTGTATCCAAATCCCTAAACAAAAACAGGCAATGTCATGCAAGTATTTTGAGATCACATTGAAACACCAGTTATTGAGCCATGCCCATGGGGCCTTTCTTTACCAGTGATGCCTTAGCCTTAACACGGCCATGTCATTTGGGTCGTATGATTATTCATATAAGAAATAAATTTTGCTGTCAATCAAACACTAAGGCACAACCACGACTGGGAATGAAAATTGAATGGTCCTAGCTATCTTACCTGTTGACGTCGTCTTTTCTCAAAGGCACCTCGACGTCTTACTCGATCCTGGTTCACACCCAT
This sequence comes from Urechis unicinctus, assembly GCA_034190875.2. Taxonomy (NCBI): domain Eukaryota; kingdom Metazoa; phylum Annelida; class Polychaeta; order Xenopneusta; family Urechidae; genus Urechis; species Urechis unicinctus. Next base: position 16,427,461 of record CM067345.1, on the reverse strand, counting down.
GTAATTGAAAATCGTTGGCATGCCACCTTGGCGAAGCCTAGTTTGTTTAGAAAAGCCCAGACTTATGAGCAGCTCTGGGTCCGTTTCATAGGCGTCTCTCTCAAAGTGGTCGGAGCAAAGGACAGGAGTTGTTTTGGTCGGCTTCCGATCCTTCCTCTTCACCTTTACAATCGAATTCTTGTGCATGTTTCGGTCTTTCGGGAACCGAAAGAAACTCTTACCCGACCTCTCGTCGTTTCTTCTCTCCCAACCGACACAACAATAAGGCATAATCCAAACTTTGAGTGTAACAAACCGTGAAGACTTTTTCATAAACCATCAACGAGCCGCGACAACAATGGCGAAGTTTGTTGACATTCGTGATCAGCGAGCGCAGAGCAGCGAACGTGACGTCACGGGCCAAATCATTCCGAACGTTGCCGAGCGGGATGTTCAACGAGTGGAAGAAGAAAACATACGCTTTAAAATCCTTTTTTAAAGGAATAGGGTGCTCCAAAGTAACCGCTATCGATATGAATACCATTATTGAAGTTTATTCTTTCGAATTTCGATTTAAAAAAAAATTGTGTTTATGATCTTTAAGGAGGGTACTATACGATAACAAGATATGATATATGTATTTAAAGTTCAGATATGCTTAACCTCAGTGTTGCAGATGAGACAAGCCATGCAGATTAACGATTAATGCCACAATAGATTATATTTGTTCAATATACTTTTGTTTACATCGATTACTGTATCATGTTTCTAGGACGTATACTGTTATGAGATTGGTTTACCGGTTATAAAGAAGTCTATAAAGTATAGGTTTAAAAAGACTGTCGTTAATATCATGAATTATTAAATTATTCAGCTATCAAGTTACTTTATTGATGTAATAATGCAACATTAGCTCATACTAGTGTGAAGGACAATACTTTTTTGACACCATAATCATAGGCTTTTCGTTTTATGTAACATTGAATAACCATGTCATATATGATGTGCATACTGACACTAATTATTTGTGTGCTGATGTGACAAGGTTGGATGTACATGACATAGGTGTAGTTTGTACAGCGTCAACGAGTGCTAAATAATGTCTACGGTAAACGCAACATTGTAGATCCTAATCTTGTGCGCTGCTCAAAATAACGTTTCATTGTTAATTCTTTTCAAGAAAGACAATACGGATAGCTTGGCCTATTTAGTATCAAGCAGCATTGAATTTATAAACTGACGGCATCTTTTCTCTCATATAATGCCAGTAGTATTGCCTGCATCTCTCGAGTATTTTAGTCATTGAATGCAAGTAGTATATCCATTAGTTACTGTTGAGCACAATTTTTGTCCCGGGTGCGAAGTACAGGAATATAAACTCATTAAATGAAACTGCTAATAACTAACCGTATTGATAAATGTCTTGTTGTTCTGACGTAGTGACATCGCTGAACCTGTAAGTTTGCTTTACATAAGTTATCACATGATTTTTTTTACAATTGACCATACAATACTGACAACGACCACGGTGACTTAAACTGAGTTAACAAGAGCTTGTTACAATAAAATAGAAAGATCAGAAACATTTTGTAAAAGGTTGATTTCCTTTTTGAAGAGATCGGCAAGCCAATCGAATGCATGTTGAATATCATAGCTTAACTCCTCCAAGCCATGGATTACTCTGTATACTTGAACGAGTCATCCAGGTAGACACAGAAAAGACTATGCATGTGAAGAAATCGCTGACTTAATTGCTCTCCTTTAAAGCTTTCATATATTTTTATATCACGTTGACAATGTTGTTACTACGCCTGAACCGCATAGTCCCCATGAAAAGTGTCATATATAGTCATGTAAACGACCCTTTAGGACCACGCAAATAAGCCCCAATTACCTGTTTACATTTCATAGAGCGTGCATGGACATTTACCCTTACCTGATTACTCGCAGTTCCAACTAAACGCCGTGCACTTTAATACGATTAATGCCCACGAACTTGTATTGCCTCCAGATAACATGCGATATGAAATGACGATTACACCATTATGTTATCGAGATAGCATACGTAGTAAATCCCTAGTACACTCGTCGTTGCATGGTTCATTAACCGCAAATCGTATTCGGTTTAGCTACAATAAGTTGGTACAGTAAACTGACAAGCACTTTAATACCATCGTACACCCATAGATGTGGTGTTTCTAACAGCAAATACGCAGAACACATCGAGAGGCAGCGGCACTTCTCACAAATGTAATTGGCCAAAAACAATATATTTTGGAAGGCGCAAATAGGCGCCCCTTGTACAATAAAAGTGTTTTTGTAGTTTAATACATGCTAATTTAGTGAACCATCCTACAGCAATTATAGTCAAAATAAAGAACTACTTCAATGATCAATAACAGTAACCATAACAATATTCTAAGCATTGTCTATCATTTTGAATTCCCAGAGCAAAGTCATGCCTGGTAAGGTCGTCCTACAGTATATCCATGCCTAAGAGGTTTGAGCCTTTGCTTTGAGTGACCATTTTGATAATGTATAAAGCCGGTATGTATTTATGTTGGATTGCGTCGCTTGCCATGTCATTTGGTCCGTTGACATCGGGTCCGTAGTATATACTCTCACGAGAAAGTCACAAACAATTTAATGTACAATATATACTGCTTACTCAAGGATCAACATAATATATGCACGTTCAATAAGACACATTGAACTGCCTTAGTTGCTGTCGTTGTGTCAGCGGTCATATGTTTCTGTATTCACAGTAAGCAACAACAAAAGTACTTGAAATAAGATATGACAAGTTAAATATATTATGACCCCAGCTTGCAAGCACAAGAATACTTACTTTGTGCGTTGTCATAAATTAGCCATTTTAGATTGCGTTTAGACGTTCACTCGTGTTTTCGCTTATGATTTGGTCAAGTGTTAGACACCGATTTTCAGCATATTCACCCATTGCTGTCAATGTGTTTACCACAATCGGTCTCCGTATAAGGTGGAGTTATAATACACCCTGACGCTTTCCAATTTTCGTGATTGAAGTACACGCACTCTTCTCTTGTAAGTCATTGGGTTGGCAGAGGTTGGTAGATAATAATGAGTGCAAATATTTTATACCAAATAAATCTGATAAGCACCCCACAGAGAGTAGCGTCACACATCTCTTTGATCATGGCGTTTTTGCATGCTTACACACGAACTTATGGGACATTGACTTGTGCGAGCTGGTCAGCAACTGATATCATTCCACTGATAACTCGGTCTGTTAAGCTGAAACACACTCCTATACAAATGAATATTGCTTGTTACCTGCGATAGAGATTGGTTTATTGCCTGAATTCAATCGATACCTATACTTTGCTGGAAATTTGACGAAAATGATTGATTCGCTGTGTGCTTAGCCTCGTATTGTGCAGAATTGTCGATGCCAGTGTTTATTATGATACACAATAAGGTGTATTCGTTAAATGTTAGTGCAAATCGATATGTTCATTGAATGACCTTCAAAGCTGATTTATTACATTACAGTCGTTCTCGAACAGCCACACGGTATGTGTGCACTTTATTCGGTTGACAATGCATCCATATGGCATAGTTATTACGATAATATTTGGTTATAATGTAAAGCTAATAAAAATGCATCAGTAGTATAAAAAGTCGTGAATCTGGTCCACCACCACTTATCCATGCTAGGCGTTATATTATGGCTTATACAGGATTCGATCTTTTGATCCCCTCATTTTAGGGGAGCTTCACTCAGCCATCGCTTTGAGTCTAATGGGGAAAGTGATACCTTGTTGACGTGTAGCCTATATAACATGTGACCTTCACAACATGACAGAACTGCTTCTTTGTGACCAGAAACTTCATATACTGTGCGTGGCGTAGGTGCTTATTCAGCACAATCTCCCTCATTCATTTTGCCTTTCTAATCTCGCCCTCGTCAGATATCAGAATAGAGTACATCTCCGGGCACAGTCCAACGTACTCCTTGATAAGCACAACAACCTTCATCTTCCCTAGCAATAACTTGTTCACGATACTGACAAGGGATGGGAATGATCATAGTTGCTTGTATCAAGAGGTCAATATTCTCTTGTATGTCTGCATACACGTCATCTGTGCGGATCTCTATAAGAAGCAAGTCCGTGTCTGTGTATAGCATGTACAGGTCGCTACCATATCTGGACTTCATTGTGTTGTTACAGAAGTCTTACATGAGTTGCTTGGTGATGTCGAGTATGCACAGAAGTTCACTCTGGCGCTAGTAGATAATCGCCGTGATTGGCATGTAACTCTGCAGAGTACTCCAGATCAGCTTCGTGATACGTCCTGTATATGTAGGGCAGTATATGAAGTTATCCTCCTGGTGCAATGTGATCCACAACGCTGCAAACCAAAGCACAACTACGCCTATCGCAACAAGTCTTGCGGAAGCTACGGCGCCCAGACTGCCCATATCATCCGGCGGGTACTGTTAAACCTTCCTCCATTAGAAGGTGCAGCATCCAATCGGACATCAGTGTTGATGCCGATCCGCTGTTATTTACTCGTGATTGTAATCAGGTTGTTGTACCCAACTAGTTGACCTACCTGACTAAGCATGTTGTTTGGCGCCATGTAGCACCAATATGCCATAGCCAAAGAACCTGCAAACTTAAAAAGACTTGTTGGTACTACTTTCATGCGGCTTGTACGTCAACAGCGCTTTCATTGTCAACGTTGGCCAAGAACTGCTTCACGGTGTCAAACGCAGTGCCGGTACCCAGGATGGTACGAGTTCGTGTCTGTGCCTCCAGCAGTGCCCAGACATAGATCCTGATACTGTCATTAATGCGCGCAATGCCGGGCATTGTGTAGAACAACACCCATTTGCTCCTTAAAAGATTGTAGGTTGCTCGTGTGGGTAAACCTTTTTAGCCTCTTCTGCCTTAAAAACTATCCGTGTAGGGTCATAACAGACGTCCTGGCCATAAACCTTGACAACGCATCCGTAACCATACACATCATGTGCATATATCACCACAAGGCTTTTGCTGATACACCAAACCAACTACAGAGTCTCTCATATACCCTGCGATCGTGTGGATTGTTTTGGGGGCCATGTGCATGATTCTGGGCTCGAGGCGTTTGTAAATCTGCCACTAGGCACCGCACTGTGTAATAAACGTAAAAGTGTAGGAACTTGGACGAGGGGATCCTCGGCCCCGAGTTGGTCGTGGGATGACAATCCCTAGCCGCAAGTACACACCAAGCTGTAAAGTTTACCTGGTTCTGCCCGAACTACATTGTCTTTGACGACCAGGCTTGAACTGTCTTTTCAACAGTTACCGGCGGCATCTATAATAACTGAAAACCTCAGAATGGTTTGCTCTGTATGTACCACCACTGTAAACGATTGAACGCTAGGTTTTGGTGAGCCCTCTGCCTTCTCTGCCAGATTAATACCTGCTTACATAGTTTTCTACTGTGATTATCATAGTTCACTGTGTATCAAACTCTGACAAATGTTCCAAGCGGCAAGGCTGGGTCCCTGCAAAATCATATTGACAACACTGCAGGCGACCTGTGTGTTTGCCTAAGGTCAATCACGTATATTGAAGGCTGGTACAATGTTGAAAAAAGTCACAGCACTGTATGGCAGGCACGGCTAGTAGGAAAAGGAAAAATTGCCCCATTAAAACCTGGCCTCTGGAGCTTCAGCCTACTTCAGTAGCAGATTATACTATTGAGTCTAAGTTAAAATGGTTGATACTGAAAAATGGGGTGATTAACCTCACAGTTCCTGATAATGGGGCTGTGCACATATCAGACGGAGAGTTGGAAATTGTGGGCCTTTATGACGGTCTGGGTGGGAGGTTGAAACATCCACCTTACCTAGATGACCAGCCCATCCTTATTAGCAACATCAACACGCTTTATGTTGACCTCGATCAAGTCGTTCTACGCACTAGATGTTATATGGGGCCCCGACTACGTTCTGTCATTGAGTTTCATGAGTTGAAGATTCAGTTACGCGATAACAAAGGAAAGATATTGGATAACCACACTTTCTTGTTAGCGTTAATTTAGAATTTACAAGATGTCAATAAACACGAGTATCTATGGACCTAGCCAATAAAGTCGAGCCCTCAATCCGATCTCTCTGAATATGCAACAAAGCCCTATGTACCTATTGGTGACTCACAAAAAATTACTAAAGGTGGCGGTACTATGACTGGAGCCCTTGAATTGCTACATAATCGAATCGCCATAGGATGCTGTTAATAATAAGTATGTTGATAACAACGCAGAGAGCAGCGCAGGGACATGACACAATATGTACACTCACGGACAAACCCCCTCATTACTATTTGGGCAGAAGCAAATGACCCCCTTCATAGAGGATATGAGTGGTCATTTGGTGATGGAGCCAGGGGTCAAACCTCACCAGACACAAGCTGTGGATATATCGTGTTATCAAGTGGTAAGGTCATTCGTAGAAGGATGTCCTCTGGTGTGGTCGCTGGTGCTGATGCTGTAGCAGTTGATCCTAATAATGGAACAAACCCAGCGGCAGGGTTTAGTAAGCCTGCTGACCAACAAAATCTGTACGACAGCCTTTACAGCTGGAACAAGGCAAAGTTATCAATTATTATACGACCATTCCAAACAGAGCGGCCACTTGTTCTGCAGTATCACTCCTATTTGAACTTGACTTTGTAACTCAGTATGAAACAACACCATACCGTTCTGACGGCCCCTGAGCTGCCCCCATCGATGTGAATCCAGGGGACTTCTATCGGTTGAATTAGATTAGCCTCAGCAAACAATACCTTGGGAAAGAGAATGAAACAAATTGTGCTATGTGCTTAATATAAGCGTGCATTTAACTGCTTTAGTTACTGTTTGTATGTGTCTTGGCGCAGGTGGTGTAGGTCACGTGTAATGTCTACAATAGCTTCCATTCCTATTGACATAGTGTTGGGTGCTACTCGGGCAGCTAGTGGGCTTCTGGGAGTCGATGACTGACCATTAAGGTAAACATACATTATCAGATCCAGGTTCTAGTGCAGTGTAAATTGAATAAATTGCTGATATTGTGTCGACCGCACTTGATGATGGTAATACCTCGGATCATGAGTTTAAACTCGTCTTAGCTGAGGTCACAACATATGCCCAAATAAAGAAGAAAATTAAGGCTAGATCCGCAAAACCATACAGACTGTTGCAATTGACGGCAAAAACGCACTGATCCTACATGGGAAAGACGAACCATTAGAGGACATCAGAAAATTTTGGGTGCTTCTGCTTCTTCGCCGTCATGCGTTGATAGTAAGAAGTTTTGCTCGCGGTAGCTCGACTGAAAACTTTGTAATCGAGAATGCGCTTACCTAATTTTCTTCGTTTTAGCCTATAAATGGACGATAGACTGAATGTAAAAAACACACTGGTCATACGGTAGAGCAACTCCTCAACATTACATGCTACATGGAAAATGCTAAATCATAAATGCTTATGAATGTATTTTACGCAATTCATTCGCGAACTTTGTGAGCTATTTGGCAGCATAAGGGAAGGGATTAATCATCTTCAAGCTGCTTAACCAATACATCGACGTCTATCGTTCGCTTACCCATGAGGTGGTTTTCTACACATTATATCAACATGAACAGATCACTTGATGACCGATAAACTGATTGAGAGTATGGACAGTGCAGAGAATGGTTTTTGTTGCTTGTTTAATATAACCTTCAATATCATTGTGCAAAATACACCTCATAGAGCACGGACGGTACTAGCCTTTTTTGGTTTAATGTCACCAAAAGGTTATATCATACCCCTTGTATCAATAATGCACTAAAGCAAAATCCAATTTTAGCAACTAAACATTCTTTGACACAACCCGAAAACCTCAATATCTTCCATACAATCATATATACTTTGACCCAAATGGTCGAAATGGTTGTTGTATATGTGTGTTTGAAGTATTAAAAGTGGCAAAAAAGATTTATATTTTGATTAAACTTTTTCATCATATCTATTATGATATGCCGAATTAATAATTGATAAGTAATGATGGCGAAAAAATGTACCTCAAAAATGTGTCTACGATACACTTAATAAACGGGTATTTTTTGAACGAGCTGCGGAGAATAATGAGTTTGTGGTGCTGTAAAGATTCACGATTCAGGCTGCCGTATATATTAGACCTCAAAACATGACATAACTGGTGTGTCAATTAGCGGCCGGGTGTCTCGCATCGTGGTGCTGATAATTAACCATAGTGTAAATATTACAAATTTGACGCTAATTTATATAGAACATACGCTGATATTCAATATATACAATTTTGCATATTTCAACCATCCACTTTCACAGTTCTAGCGCTTTTCTCATATCATGTGTATTAATCAAGCGAAAAAAACCAACTATTATTTGTTAATTCGGTCTGTTCAACAGTCAAGGTACTATAATCATCGTATTTCTGTTGGTAATTTTACTGTCTGTTTTCCTGCACGACCGAATACACAAAAGGCTATATAACCAAATTTAACATTGCAGATTCACTTATATTTCTTACTCGATGTATAATTCATCATTTAAAAAATCAATAGTTTTTATCATGTATCATATGTTTAAAACAGTCTATGGAAAATACCCATCCCCGCGGTCCTGGCCGGGGGCACGTGTGACACGTGGATGCGAAGTTAATTTGCAATGGTACGGCCAATGCACCCTCAAGATTACATTCTATGGTAGCCGCCATCATGTGTTGTTATCAGAATTACTCGCCGGCGACTGAATCTCTTTTTAGGATTAAAGGTAAAGTAAGAGTCTGATTATGATTCACATATACGTTTTGGTTATTCGTTAGCTACAGCACTGTCAGCAGCTTGATAGATGTTGATCGGTGGATAGAAAGACTGCTCGTTTGTTTTCGTCTCCATTCCTGGGCGATATGTACGTCAACATTTTCATACTTTTGTACCATATCAAATTACAGTAGTCTCTCTCTGAGTTTTTGTAGACATAGCGGCCGAAGGTAACAACTCTAATAAAAAATTGTTTTGATGACACGTAAGCTTTCCCTACCATGATATGAGACGTGGATGCAGCATGTATATTTAATTGATATTTCAACGAGCCGCCGAGAACAGAACTCCTATACTCTGTTTACAGCATAAATAAAATTTTCAGTGTTTCGGTGTTATATCAGCATTATCAAAGCGTGTAAAAATCGAGGTTTATCCTCAACTTCTGAAATGTGGTGCATGGCTACTCAAGTCCATTTACAGATGCATCTTAACAGAAATCATAAAGATTATGTTGTGAAATTTTCAATTATTGGAAACAATATCCCTAAAATTAGTTTAATCTTTGACTAATTGTTAAGTTGTTGTGAGGTTCTTTTTCATATGTTTGCAGGATGTGAATAATACCTAAGTACAGAACCTGGTAAGTGCTTCCTTGAGAAGAAGCTGAAAACCAGAGAGTAAGGGTGATAATACTGAGAGGTTGTGGAATTGCACAGATAAAGGAATTATGCACCAAGTCATATCTGATTTCTCTGATGTTCTAAACAATGTTCAATGTGGGCAAAAACAGAAGCACTTTCAAATCATTGAACCTGGCACTAAAATAATGCATATCAAATGTGGTGAATTCTCATTTTAATCCATTGAAATATCATATACTGCATCTCTACTCCAAACAAATATAGTGTATTGCTACAAAAGACCTTTCACATATTGTTTATGCTACTCCAATCCATTGAAATGCAGTGTATGACTAATCCAATCAATTTATAATTGTTGTATGATTACTACATTGCCTTTTAATGCATTATAGTGCATTGGTATATGGTGGTTTATTGAAATATGGTTTTAGGCTATTCAAGTCAAGCAACTGCAACTCTTTGAATTATGTTGTACAGCAGCTCCAGTCAATTGAAATGTGGTGTTCTGCTGCTAAAAGCCCATCAAATTATGGTGCATGACCCCCCCTTTTTATTAGCTCTACGCGTGGGCAGAGCTCGTCATATACCTCTGCCTCAGTCTCTGTCCATTCATCAGCTGGTAAACATTTGGTTGCACCTTTTCTATTAAAGAAGCTATCATTCGTAAAATTCACATGGACTCCTTTGATGTTGATCCTTCCTCAAACACTCGGGTTATTATGACAAATAGTACATAGTACATCTCCTACTCTCCGCACATTAAACATGGCCCTTTCCTATGTTGATGGCTCCTTGAAACCATAATTAACCTAGATAGTCTATAAGAAACAGAACTGATTTAACAATTATGACACATGTTAACTTTATAGAAAGAGCATTTTTTAACCAATGTTTTCGTATAAAGCAAGTTAACAGCCTCGAATCATTTATGAAGCCCTCTGATGGTGAGTATTCCTTTTAGTCCTTGGAAATATATAGTGTGCAGATGCACCAGTCAATTGAAAAATGAACGCCAGTTATTGCAGTCGGTTAATATAGGGTTTACAGCCACTCAAACTCAAGTTATTTCAAACATGGTGTGAGATGCTCCAGTCCGTTGACATATGGTGTATGGCTACTCCAGTCAATCGAAATATGCTCAAGTCCATTTAATTACAAACCCTTCTCTAGTCCATTGATATATGGTGTACGGCTACTCCGGTACATCACAATATGCTGTACGGCTAAGCTAGTCTTTTGAAATATGGTATTTGGCTACTTCAGTCCATCGACATATGGCGTTTGGCTACCCCAGTCCATCGAAATATGGTGTAAGACTACTCCAGTCTATTGATGAATGATGTACTGCTACAACAGCTGATCTTATTATGAACCCTACTCTAGGCTATTGATAGATGGTGTACGGCCACTTCAGACCATTGAAATATGGTGTACAGTTCCTTAAGTATGTTGAAATATGATGTATGACCACTCCAGTCTATTGAAACTTGGCAAACGGCTACTCGAGTCCGTCTAATTATGTACCTTGACTAATCCAGTCCATTGCAACATGGCGTGCGGCTACTTAAGTCGATTGAAATAATGTGTACAGCTACTACAATACATTGAAATATGGTGAATGGCTACTCAAGCTCATTGAAATATGCTGTACAGTCCATTGAAATATGAACTTTGACTACTCCAGTCCATTGAAATATGGCATATGGCTATTCTGAAACATTTATAAGTTTTGTGTATGAGTACTTTTCTCTCTTTGAATAGGATCTACATCTCGGCTCGTGCATTGCACTATTGTCAGATATTTTGGAGTATATGAAGCCATTGCAGTAATGCATCAGTGTTTGATGAAGAGTTTGTTATGGATGGCTGTTATTATTTGCTTTGATGAATTACCATTGTCTAAATATCTGGTTAGTCTCTACGGATTAATGGGCCCTTTGTGTGTTTGACTATTAATTAATAACCAGATAATCTTTGGTTGGATGTAATATTCTATCTATTTTTCCTTCAAATTATGTCAATATTTGATCCTATGTTTTGCTTCAGGGTGGAGACAGAAATTAACAGGTGGACCAGGCAAAGACAGATCTTCTCACCTGGCACAAAGAAAATTATAAGGGTACATGGCCACTGGTTAATCAACAAACACAAATCATCTGTTAAAGTCTGTATGGATTGGATTTCGTGTACAATATTTCATATTGTGTATTTAGACTTTATAGAAGCTACAGGTTAATTTTCTAGCCCTGGGAATTGGAAAGTAGGAAATCTTTTGCAGCAACTTTAGTGACCATCCATCCAATGACTTCATGGCTGGATCAAAGGGCATTCTGTATGCAAATAAGCTGATTGTTTTATTTGGCTTGTGTTTAGTGCTTACAGTTTCACTAACACAGACAAGCTGCGTTAAAATAGCTGCAGTACAACAAGACAGGGGTACTTGGTTTTGAACATATGTTGGACATGTTGTGATCTATAGTACACATTATGCTGTTTAATGTACAGCTGACCTATATCTTTAATAATAACGTTTAGAGGTAAGTAAAGTGTACGGTTTATTTTGGTTTAATCTATGGTTGAATGTTTTGATGTTAATCAAATATTTGTGAGTGTTACAGGACAAAGTGAGTTCGTAATTGCAGCCACTGCTAAAATGCTTTGTTTAAAAACGGAATCTTTATCTGTTACAGTATCATTACTACATCTGGAAATAACTGTTTGTATTTCATTGTCAAAATACAACCCCTTTAAATAAAGGACAATCACTGGCTGCTTGATTGATTCTGCTTTGCTCCAAGGAAGTCTTTTTCTAAATAATAACAGATTAGAAGCATATTGTTTTATCTGATAGCAGTTAATTTTAATATGTTGACCTTAAATGGTGTATAAATAAAAAAATTATTCGAAATTGCTAAAAACATACTAGAGATTTAGCCTGAGCCTTAATACAGCTGTGCTTTTAACTTGCTCAACACTGCATCGATACGAGTGACAGCTGAACTTGTTGTTTGTGGATGGATAATCTGTTTTAAAATATTGTCATGCGCAGTGCAATCAATTCCGTTTTGTATGACAAACTGTATAATCACTCTGCAGAGCAATGCTGAGAATAGATGATATATCTTGCTGATTAAGCATCGGATAAAGTTACTAAATCATGAAACATCACATGCCCGGTTAATCTACATGCTCTCCACACAACAATATATTTTAATGTACGGCAACTACCATATGAGAGATACTGAGGGGTGATATATCTGTCAAATTCATCCTGATTGATACAATATATTCTGAAGTATAATTATCATACCTGGGAGTTGTATATTTGGACTGGAAAGCTGAATATAACTCCTGAGGGCAAGTTGTAGAGCTTGGGAAGCAGTCGGCATGTGCTTTCATATATTGTTGTCATATTTTGCAGTTAGTTTTAAGTTATAGCAGAGTTTTAATGACTTTAATTATATAGCATAGGCCTGTATAGACGATGTAGAAGGTAATGCCTTTCATATGAAGGTCGCTTAAATATAATTCATTTTCATTTTGCTTTAGGTTATAACTTGTCACAAGTTTACAGATCGCAGAGAAATGATTGAGACATTCTGATCCTTATCTATTCATGCGCCGGGCCCGGCACGCGGAAACGCCTGGCATTTAGAGCCTCTACACCTCCATTTTTTTAATTACTTTACATATTAATGAATCCTGGTTAACTAAACATGGATAACCCCTTAACTTCACACTAACTCTGCGCGGGAGTAGGTGTTATTTAATGACAATAACCATTAACTACGACCGCTATTGCTATTACCATTTCAAATTAAGATTCCCCGTCATACATATAGGGTTGAACGACATATCACATGACATAGATTGCAAACTTTTAATTCCCGTCAAAACCAGCTAACCACATTGGTATAAAGGCTGGCTTTAAGTAACGTCGAAACATTATTAATTATTAGTTTATCGTTATTAAGTATTGATTTGGAATATTTTAATTGATATAATAGTGTTATGCAAATAAAAATACTTGTGCATGCATATTTAGCGTGAGAAATTAAACAAAGCATGGCATATTATCGTTTCATATTCCATTCATAAGACAGGTTACTCCCAGAATGGTATTTGCTTTGGATAATGTGTGATGCAGATGCATTGAGGGGGGGGTATTCGATATTTTCCATCAGGTTCTTTTTGACCACTAGATTGAGGTGGATGCTATACATTGACTTCTCCATGTAATTTCAATGATATGTGTTGCACAACAGAGATCTAGCACAGAGCCTCGGCTACAAACGTCCACCAATTACATGCATGAGTTACCCTGGGTCGTTATGAAGTACAGTATTGTGATTACTTTGATGAAGGAAGACTTGGTGATGCATAATTCAGGTTCTTCTACCAGAGGTTTCGCTGTTCCAACCGTTGTAAACAGTTTCGAGGCTATGTTCCTACCACCGGCAATATTGTAATAACGCTAAGTGAGTTTTCTCTCCAGAAGCGCAAATCCAATGAAAATGCATGTGAACATATTTGCAGCAGATGAATAAATGTGCGCACCTGGGTGCTCTCATCAGCCCCATCATCTCTTCGATAAAACGCAGTCAATTGGAAAAGTTCAGGGTCAGCTTTGAACAGAGAAGTAGGCACAATACGGCGATCAACGTCAATCAAACAGTGTTGGATACCGATCAATGATGATGTCAACCGTTTGGTAGAACATCTACACACACACATCGAATCAAGTCATTGTTCAGTTTGCAACAAACGCTGTTTGATTATGCTACACTTGGGGAAAACAATTACCTTGGTTGTCATGATTCGTATGTTTACTCCATATGATAAATATCCTATTATACGTCAATGATCAAATATGTTGTACATATGTTGTTTATATCGACAGCCACAGTGTTGCATTATTGCTAGGTAAATACTTCAATAATAACAAAAGCAATACTAATCAATGCTCAGAAGATAGCATCAGTCCTGTATTTGATTTGACGCCATTTTATGTTGTGATCTGCAAGATAATGTGTGAGCTAATGTGCAAAAGTAAGTTGACATGTTGAATATAATCACAGTTAGTATCTCAAAGGAAAATAATGCCTGACTTGTAAGAATCTATGTGATGTGTTGGCATATCAGCGTGCAATGCTAGATCATCCCATGCTATGAGGGCTGTTGTAACGAACAGTTCATAGTTTATGACACTATTAAGTTGCTACAGGAATCGCAGTCGTCATTGAATTTGGAATGGCCAATCCCGGAAGAATTGAAATTGTGAGTTAAAATTTATTGTGGTATATGATAATTACACTCCTAGGAGAATACTATTTAATATCATACTATACCTGAGAAGACTTTTTCATTCACCATTCATATGTCCTAAATACGTAGGTTAGTTTGATTGATTGGACTGAAAATTTTAGTTTTTGATTGATGATTGTACATACCGAATTTTATCCCGTCGTTACAAGAAGAGAAGTGTATCGGTGCGTATGGGAGACATATCATTGTATAAGCTATTTCTCTCATCAAATTTTAATGGAAGGGTTAATCAATTTAATAGATGTACAACCATGTAAGAGTTACGATTCTTTTTTCAGCATCTTGTAATCATATTAACTCTTTTCATGGGTATTTGTAAACAATGTGGCTACAATAACCCGTGCATATAGCATGCTTGATGAACAACCATCTGCTCTAATGCTTGGCAACTGATGCATTAAGCAGGGACTTTTTTAGTTAATAGATCGAATGTTAGCAGTGCTTATTCGTATAGTATGAACAATTTTCATCGGCTCCTCTATCGAATGTCACGAGTTCCAGAGCGGCGTTCACTTAATTTCATATTCCATTTTGACGAAGCGTGGTTGGTTAGTAATTGTTGTTTTAAACATTCGAACTGAATAGTCATATATCATGAGCCTCCTGCGGGACACAAGTGCCTCCTCAAACCATTAATAAATCATGACAACAACTCAACTTTACTTCAAATACTGCAAAAGCTAAATTGCGCAAATTAATACATGCGATTAATTTTTGCTTGTACTCGGTTAGTTCTGAAGAAATGGCTAATCATGTTAATGATGACTCGGTGATAGTGCATTTCGGGATTTTCCACCAGGAAAGATTACTGCTATTTACGATATATAGCCGCACGAAATTCTTATAATGACATAGGGTATGCAGTGCGGGGGGTGCAGTGTGGTATCGATGGCTTGAACATGACACCACAGAGTAGCCGACAGTGTATATGTTATTCTGCCCTCGTGTCGACCGACAATTTACAAACGAAGCTGATGATTCTTCTCCCTGGGAGCGTTAACACCCAGCAAAAGTATACAACATTATGGATGTGATAATTCAGCAAACGCTGGCTGGCATCTAAATTGATATTGCCATAGGATAAATTTGCTGTTCCATTGATATTAGGGCTATTGACTTGATTGGTATATTGGAGATGCTACCACTTTACTGCTGAAGGAGGCTTGAATAACTGGCCTAACAACTGAGTAAATTCTTCTGTTTTAACATATAGGTGCAGATTCGATATTTATTTGTAATTTCTAATGACC
>CM067345.1:16403965-16406465 GCA_034190875.2 Urechis unicinctus | reverse complement strand
ATTAATTTTATTTTGCCTACCATTTGCAAACAAGGCATATCCATCGAGGCTATAATCGTTTACATTATCTTTATTTAACCAAGTTTCTGTAACAGCAACAATGTCAAAATAATGCTCCAGTCTATTAAGGGTACCATCATGGAAAATTGATCTCTTGCATGTTTTATCTATGGTATTTAGGTACTCACATCGTTGTTCCTCTGTATAGTATTTACTTATCGTCAGTATCAATATCATTGACATGGTCGAGCAGTTGAGATTTTATGCTCGAGGTTAGCATACCAAGATGACTTCATATCCCCGAGAGTTATATGAAGGAGCGGTTGTCAAAGACTTGCCGTTTGATGTTGTTATTGTGTAGTTTGATAATAATTTGGCCGAGTCCAAGTGACCTTGATCTTTTGGTCTTTTTTGAGGGATCTGCTTTTGTACGCTACTTCGACTCTGTTTTTGGTCAGGTCTTCATCAAATAATGACCAGTTCCTTTTAGCTTGTAACGGTTTTTAATGATTAAAGCTTTGGCTTGATGATTAGCAAATTTAACGAGAAGATCTCGTGGTTTTTCTAGTCGATTTCTTTTTTCCACTCGATGTTGTCGATCGATGTCATTTCTTACATCGATGTTTAGTGATTTGCTAATGAAAATGGACATGTCAATTTCTGTTTTTTCGTCAATACCTGAGAATCGGACAGAGTTTCTTCAGCTATATTGCTCGAGGTCATCTACTTTTTTTTCTCAAGTTCAATTGATTTTGCTTTTCAGTCATTTTCTTCTCGTATTCGGCCATAGACTTCATATTCTGTGCTTTAAGAAGGGCCACAAATGTTTCAACAGTATTCGGTGACGTTTTATCAATGTCCTTTATCACCTCGTCATATGGGTCTGCCTATAAACCGGTTTCGTTTGGGGGTGCAGAACTCAGCTTTTTGGGCGTGTTTTGAGCCGTCTGCTGATTTTCCTTCCCCGTGCTGAATGCTGTATCGGTGCGTTTCGAAATATTCAGTCAAATTGAGCAGTATTCGCCTGATTATGATTCCGACTTACTAATCAAATAATGTCCGATATTTTTGGGATGCATTAACTTCTTCCTACCGGGGATATTTCCATCTTTTCAAGAGCACATCTTTATCGTGGCACACGCCATGCTACCACGTTATGATGTAGCGCATGAAACTCCAAAACCACTGAGGCGTTCATAATTTCCGCTTCTAAATGAACAGTGTGCACTTAAGGCTGAGTGCTCGTCAGTATGTCACTGCTTTCTTTGACTCCACATTAGCATATGCACTCAGCGTGCAATCGTTATTCATGCTGCAAAGCACTAACTACATATCGTCGACCAGAATGGGTGTTATATGCAGCTCTGCTCTGGATTTCGGGCAATTTAGCCGAATACAAAGACCTGCCCTAGGGGCTGCAACAATTATCCAATACTATCGAGTAAAATGACATCGCCTCATGCACACTTCTATTGATGAGTCAGAAATAGTGGTCGCTTTTTACTCACCAAAACACAGTTTTGCTACACATCAAACGCAATAGTTCGAACTGGCAATCTTCACAACACACAAGTTGCGTGGTCATCACAGATCTATAGAGTTGCTTAAGGAGGGTTCCTATCCGATAACAAGATGTAAAATATCGATCAAACGTTCAGGTGTGCTTAACTTTAGTGTTGCAGAAGAGACAAGCCCTGCCAATCGACGATAAGTTCCTATGTAATGTACATACTAAAGCTAAGAATTTTAATAATGGTTGGCCGCATACTATATAGTGCACTTCGGTCATTGGTCTATATCAATCAATTTAGGGGAATAGCTTAGATTATAGCAAAACAATGTATCACTGGCAAGTCTCAACGTTAAGAACATGTGAGACAATATTACTGCATCTCCCAATTGCTGCACATGACACTTAAATACTATACTTTGTAATAGTGCAAATTGAACAATAAAGGTAGGTCGCATGGATGTTGAATTGCTTGTCTTTGATCGTGCTGTGTATAGCACTGTGGACTATATCGGGCCATCGACTGAAATTACAGTTGCTTGTCATTCTGTAACGCGAACAAAACAAGATGCATTAGGCGAAGCATTCTCTCAGGTTGATTGTCATCATGATATTTTTTATCATTCCATGGAAAACTCTCCAGATGATACGTAAACGCATGACATTGTAGATTCTTGTCCTGTGTACAGTACGTTTTATTTATAATATTTTCAAGGGCCTATTTACTATCGAGCAGCAATAAGTTTATAATCTAACGGCATCAGTGCTTTCACATAACGCCAGTAGTCTTAATAAGATTAAAAGCATTAAAACCACATAAGGTTCTCAATGATAGTTTATGAGGGTTCCTCACAGCTGCATGACAATCCGAAATATACACAGTATTATTAACAACTTCAGCATTAAGTGCCCCCTACGATACGGATCGAGCGAAAGATCTACAATATAACATAATGTTTATATCAACACCCGTCGTAGACATCTAATTTA
>CM067345.1:16386465-16398965 GCA_034190875.2 Urechis unicinctus | reverse complement strand
CACCATATACCGAGACCGACGGTGGTAAGCAAATTGACAATAATGGAAAAATATGCTAAACATCGGTGTCTCACAAGCGGAAATATGTGCTAACGTCTACACGCATTTTATGTTTAGGTTTTATACATATCACTGCACCTTTCAAGCAACCAGAGTTACAAGCACGTTGTGGTATTTGCTCTGCCATGAATTCAGTAAAACTGTCTTGCTTTGACATTAACAGCGTTATTTCCAGATGGATGCTTATGCACATTTGATGATAATTGTGAAATGTTCAAGTACGGACATTTTCAATTATATTCCCTGTATAAAGTGACAAGATTAGAAATACCCGATCACATAAAACAATTACAACCATGTTATATGTAAAACTGTATCCAATACATACTCTAGGCGCATCTTTCTTCCTATAAACCCTGAAAGAGGGAGAGCCAAATGCATAGCAGTGATGATACGAACATTCTTTACAACATCATGCTCCACATGGAAAAATTAATTGCCTCAACCAGATTCCAGATGCAGAGACATCAGCGTTTTATATTCTAAAGCAGGGAACTACTACTGCGACACATGAATAAGAATTATCTCCGCTACGTAATGCAATAATAATAAAAGCTCTACTCAACAAAGTCCACATCTGATAGCATCCTTTCTATCTTTTCATTTGATACGTTTTCATAGTTTAATCTACTAGCTATTGTGAGCGCTACTGTATAATGCATAATCCAATTATAATTATGTTGCTATATCCTGTGCGCTATGATTGTTTCTTAGAATCTAGTGAACGACTAGAAAAATTTCATAACAAGCAGCAGAAGAGATGTACTCTAACAATTGTGTATCTGGAGTGCAGGAATCAAATCGGTTAAACAAGAAGTCCATTTAGCAGATGATTATTTCCGCCTCATAATTAACAATACGCACTTCACAGTCATGCCTTCTTAACTGATGACTTTTAATCCATTGCGTCATGTCCATTTAGTGCGCAACCGTTAATCATAACGCAACTCAATGATGAAGTGTTAATAATTTGCAGTATTCAAAAGGATGAGGCTTTTACAATAGATTATTACTGTCGTAATACATATTTGAGACTATAACAGTGCAGACAAAAACGATCAGGCTTATCATGTATAAATTGTGCTGGATGTAAAACGTTGCATCAGTACATTTCAGATCGGAAGTTGCGGGGGTAGCTGCTAAAGCACGGCACTGATCAATTCAAATTACACATTCATAATAGGTTTTGAGCATATATGAGTCTAAATAAATCAGTGATGAGTCTAATCTAAATCATATGAAATAAAGCATTCCATTTATTGTGCTAGTGTTTATCACTAGAGAATGATAAGGTGATATCCGACATCTAGCATTGGTGGATGCGGTCGGACAGCCATTGTCCAACTTACAAGACTGCGTTCGCTTGGATCAACAGTAGTGTTGTTAGCCTACAATTCAACATGTACTACCTAGGCTGCATACCTTATAACATTACCACATATATAATAAGGACTATTTATATGGTTTTAACATGGTCATAAAGAGTCCCGGCTGCCTTGTTGGGAGACTGCAATAGCAGTGGCATGGGCTCCAAATTGTAAGTCATATTGCCGACTGCAGTGGACCATGGTATCTACTACTTACACATTTACCGTGCAATAACAATTAGATGTACATGCTGACTTTAACATATCACTTACCATGTTGCGATTTTGTTATCATCCAATCATCATGCCGCTCGAATATATTGTATAACAGTGTCGTTAATCCTTCAACTTGGGCTGCTTTAACAATTGTTTGATATCTAATGTTGTAATGAGGGACAGTTTTCAGCAATCGATCGAATGTTGGAAGGGCAAATTTGGATTATAACATCGATGGGCTCATTACATCGGCGTGACAGCCATTAAAATACACCGAAATACCTCACAGCACCCACAATAAACGCCTGTTGTGTTCGCGTCTTTTCCATCACCTAACAAAGCTATATCTAGAAGTTGCCACATTAATAGTTTTAATATTAACATACAGAGTCTTATTATAGTTCAAATTTCTTCGTAGTGCGTAGGGGGAAATATATTGACTGAATGGTCATGTACTATGAATCTGCTGTGGGACACAGGCTCCTTCGAATGCTTTCAAGCATATCGATTGTGGCAGGCTTTTTAATTATAAAAGATAATGGCGACGATAATTGGTACAGGATCGTTCAACTCAGCGCGTGGGTGTGCAGACAGCTCGTCTCCTCACGCCAACTTGCCTCTGTTGCCTAAAACAAGGTCACAACTCCAGGGAATTCAAAGAATGTTTTGGGAGTGAAAATATGCCCCGCATACCTAACAATATCAATCATGGCCGCATGAATATGCTAATTTATTTCACCTAATACATGACACCACATCATTGAAAGCTATTCAATACTTGTTTTGCACCAAACCAGGCAACGAAGAATTGAATCCTTAATTCTCGCGGGAATCGGCGTGCGATAAAATAAAATTTATTAGCAAAGTAAGTGCTCGTTTTAATCATCCAAGCGTTTTATCAACATCTGAAATACCAGTGAGGTATGTTGAGAACAATAGCCATATACTTCTGATGTCAGTGTCATGGCTTGCTTCGACATTTCATCAAATATAATACAATAGGGTACATGCAGTATGATACAGCGTCATGGTAAATGGTAATTTTTTTTTTATGAAGTTCGGCATCACTGAAAATTTCAGAATTCTTCACACGATTTGTTATGCAATGTAGAATCTGTTTTCCTTTAGCAGCATGCTGGCCACTCTGATACCACCCGAGAATCAGTCACATATTATGTATGCCCATTTCTAAATGAACTTTTTAAAACTATCAGAAAGCAACGAGTATAGCTCATAATAGCAGCAGAAAACGATTATGATATTAACAGTGCATTATCACCCACCAAGGAACTTTGCTAAGCAACTTAAATACCTGTGACATTTTTTTTTCAAAAACAGAACATTGTCTTAAACTCCGTTAGCTACTTTGGATTAACGCTAGTCATGTCTTGGCAAGTATTTTTTGTGGGGGAGAGTTAACTCCTTTGGCAAACCCACTGTTATCAACATACATACAATGCATATCATCTTTGTCATATTTAGTTGACCAACGCACTAGCGCAACAACAAATAGCAGGTATATGAAACATCACTTGATTATCGATTCATACCATCTATCTACTTTGCAATCATGTGATGGCTGCAGTCTCTATTCATTTTGTGTAGAGTGGCTGTGACTACGATGGCTTGATATAAGGCTGATGTAAATGGCCTCTTAAGGTCTCTAACAATCATCATCAATTATGTGTGCATGTGTGCAGTTGTGCATGTTATGCATTTGCACATGATGCGCCATTCGTCTGTATCTTGTCGTGCGTAGTGACTACCACTGAGGATGTATTGAATAATTGATTGTGTCTCATGATTGAATCCATACAATTTCTGTAGAACCAGCCAGGTGTGCTACATTTCATCAGCTGCTTCATAAATATCGGGCATTTATTCCATAGCTTACAGCTTAAGTTTCACAAATAAAACTCATTTAGTTGTTGCACTCGATTACAAAATGCAATTTCATTGCGTTTATTATAAATGCATCTCTGCAAATTATCCTCCACAAGTTACACCAAAGTACTTTGTATGCAGTGGTAGATGTGTACCACATAGCAAGGATCAATAACGTATGGCCTGTAGTCGGCTGTTGACGCTCATCTGAAATGTCCTACAATTGCGTATGGTGCCTCGCAGTGGAACAGCAAATTAATATCAAATACTGCAAAAGCTTAACTGCACAAATTAATACATGCGATTTATGTTTGCGCGTTGTCGGTTAAAAGGAAATTATCATAAGGTTGCAGAGCGGGGGAAATGTATCGATGGCTTGAATTGACACCATAGCCGTTGTTTGGTCGACCGGCAATGTACAAACGAAGCTTATTCTTCTCTCGGCGTTAAATGCCCCATGCCTGAATGCTAGCCTCATCATACGAATCGCGTAAAAAATTTCGTAATGCAAAAACATTTGTTAATATGTCAGCTGGCTGTTTTTATTGGCCAATACTGCAAACGATCGTAACTGCATGAATAAAATTAATACACTAAAGTGCGAAATTTATGTTTGCGCGTTGTCGGTTAGTTCGGTAGAAATGAAATTATCAATGCCTGGACAGTTCACAGCATAGCAACAAAGATCAATGTTCGACTATGATGATACGATCTGATGTACATATGGCGTACATATGATATGTTCGAGAACCTAATTGTTACGATATTGCTGGTCCTGTGTGTATTGTCGCTGTATGTAACTGGTGAAGTGGACAATATGCATGAGCTTTATCCAGGTTATCTGCATTCAATATAAGCCCAGTATCTATATAACAACGCGTGAATCGGATAGCATTCCAGAGGGTGTTTTTACTTTTTACATCATTTTATGTATCAATATATTTTTTACTGCGCGACCTATTTTACTTTGCGCTGATAATATTAGTGTTCGGTGACTCTATTTTGTGTCATGATAATAATTAGATAGCAGTTATACGGCACAGTACAAGATTTATCGATTGACGAGTGCCTCATCAAGTACGAACCATTATGGATGTGAATATCAAGCATAAGTTGGCTGGCATCTTAATTGATATTGCACTAGGATAAATGAGCTGTTCAAATTATATTAGGGTTATGAACTTGTTTGACTATTGCCACTTTACTGCTAAAGGAAGCTTAAATAACTTACTCGGCAACTGGGAAACTTCTTCTGCTTTTACAGATGGTTGAAGATTCTATATTTATGGGTATATTCTAATGACCTCATTAGGCTGTCTGTGTTTGACATATTGTGTATCATCGTGACACGTCGACATTTAGCACATGTAGTTACTCAATGATGATCTGCATTCGATCGTTTGGTCGCAACACATACCATATACTTATTTCATTCGAGCAAGATTACTATTTGACATAACGCTATATAAAATGAGATGTTTATTCCATTGATCTCCCTTAGGCAGATTGGCGGCATATTAAACGAGTTTATGTGTATCTTTAATTTTCTGTGTCAGCAGTTCTATAGTGTTCTGTGTCGTGCAATAGTAACTCTTTTATGCCCTTTAGAAATCAGAATGTTATTCCATCACATTATAGGGATACCATCTAATTAATTTACGTTTACAGAGTGAATTTATTGCACATCTAATCTATAAACAAACCATTCATGAAGTATTGAGTTCAAAGATGCCTTCAATAATGCATAATATTGATTAGCGATACCAATCCCTGGGGACTGGTGTGATTAAATGAGACTCGAATGTGTCGCGTACAACCAAGTGAAGTATGTTGAACTTATTCAATTAAAAAATATCGAAAGTAAAATGTGAAAATAATTTTGCATTTGCAAACTCTATTGATAAAGGGCGTTGGTGATTGCGAGAAGAAACGGCCGCTTGACACCGTTCTCTTCATATCTGCAAAAGCTCTCGGTGCGGAACCATTATTCGTGAAATTTTGACCAGCATGTGAGTTTTCTTTAGTTAACACGAGACTTCCGATTTACGACGTTATGCATAGAAATTCTCGAAAAGAATGGAACGTGACCTAAAATGCTGATTGCCGTGTCTCGCAAGCAATGTCGCATTATTGTTGTTTATCGGTCTGTAATCATCAGTCATCCATCCATCAGTCAGGTGAAGAGAACGACTATCAATAATCCCGCAGGTATTAGAATTATAACAAACTTGTTGATGGCTGCGTTGTGTCCGCATCTATCAGCTGCCTGAACTACAGTGCCTCTTATTTCTCTTCGTATTGAATATCTAACTAATGTACACATGAATGGAATGAACTTGAACAATCCATCCTTTATAATCGAATTATAACGATCTAAATTATAGGATCATACAGTTGCCCTGAGACTTTTAGTCTGAGGACTAATGTAATCACAGGGCTCACACAGCCATTAATGCATTAAGTTTCAAACTTGGATTGCTCAGCACGTGGGCATTCTGTTAACGATTGTTCTCTTAACAATACGCCAACCTGAAAAAATGAGCATTTTGCTATAATTCGAGCGGCGTGCTATCCTCATGTAATGTAAATCACTTGACTTGATAGGAATACTCCTTGCTGGAAGGGACCGTAGGACAAAGCTTATTCAGTTTGCACAGGATTTGGCCACTTTGTCTCGTTTCGTCTGATTTCCGTTTATGTTATTACTTGGATGTTAAAAAAATGTTTACTAGATTAGCCATCAGTACTGCAATGCAATGTCGCTATCGTAGAGTGGACGTTCTCGTATCCATAGCCTGAATCAAAGCTGCTATTGAAAGCAAGCATGCCGTTATAATCCACTTAATCATTGCGGTATTTCGTTAGGTGCCATTATTCAGCCCTTGAACAAACTTATAAGAGCGGGAACTGAATAAAGCTATATGTTATTATTATTACACGTCGTTGTCTCTTGGACACCTGAGAACTCATGACGGCAAAATCATTGACTCTCAATGGCTAAGCTGTAAAGCGAATGTCATTGACTCGCGAGGGCTTTCTTATGAAGCCAACATCATTGAATCGCATAGCTTATACAGCTATTTAAGCACACAGAATAACGTCTGAAGCTAACCGCAAAAACTCACGAGTGCCTACTTATTAAGTCACAGTCATTGATTCACGAGAGTTAACTTTAGAAGCCGAAGTTATAGACTCACAGCGAATAGTTTAAGAAGCCTAAGTCATTGACGAACGTAAGCTTGCTTATGCAGCTAAAGCCAATGACTCACGAGAGCTAATTTATGGAGCCACATTCATTGAATTACCAATCCTTACTAACGCAGCCGAAGTCTGCGACTCACAAGAGCTGGCATATAGAGCCAAGGTCATTGAATCATAAGCACTCATTCATGCAGCCATAATCATCGTCGTTTCTTCGCTCCTATAAGTTTTTACGTAAAAATTGTGTGCCGAATATCCTCATCAATGCGAAAACAACAAGCAAAGAGGTCAAACAACATTCGTCCTTCTCAAAATAATTATGCGGAACGATGCATATTTGTTGTCAGACAACACTCACCTGCCGGTGTTTGCTTATTGAGTGTAAATGACAGCACCCATACCCATGTGTGCGATTACATGCGTTTATGCAATAACAATGACTGGGGCCCACGTGTGACAAGACCACTTAAATTACACCGACTAGCGGCCGCTCTATATAACACGGGTTATACACGGTCTAAATGGTAGAAACGAAAAGTTCTTCCATGAGCCATGAATTACCCTATCGATTACTGAACACACGATTTAGCACCAATAATGACTCTATAATGTACATACGGTGAGTTTGAATCAAAACGCCATTAATAGCCGCGGGAGAGGGACCTTCCTGGTTCGATATCGGGGTCGCTAATGGCCAAGCCTCATTTGTGATTAGAGGTAGTTGGGGTGGACTTGAAATTTGTTAATTCATGTTCTTCCCTGAGCCGACCAGCGATGGTTCCGGGTGAACTTAGGGAGCTTCCGGTACTGTCGTCTTCTGGGGAGCATACTGGCGCACAGATGATGTCATCGTGGTGACGTAGAACCACATCACGTCCCTTTTGACGATCGTCGGAAAATTTGTTGTTAATAGCAGACGTCTTATGAATATGTTGAGCTGTTTTGAGACATCCTGCGGGGGCGGTGGATAAGTCGGTGGGTTTGACATCAAGCAACCTGATATTATTAGGTGCGTCCCTATAGTAATTGCTGAGTGGGCGTCTACATTTAACAGTTTTTGCACGGCCAGGTTAGATCTTGACCGAGTTATGAGCAGCCACGGAATAAAATATAGTCGATCGACCGGAGAAGAACCACCTGCGGTTTGTTCCTGTCAGTAGTCTACTTGTGTAGAATGCCTTGCAATACTTATTCGACATCAAATTGTACAGTATTGTATTTACGATGGCGCTTTCAAAATACAAACTCCTGTGAACAAAGAATCTTGAAAAATAAATCACTCCAAATGCATGCAAATTTGGTCGCACAGCAGTTAAAAACGGAAACGTACCTGACAAGGTGACTTTGTATCTCAATCAGCGTGGCCCTCCATTTTTTTTCCTTTTTGAATGCAGTTAGAAGTTTTTGTGGATGAAAGGGACCCCTGCAGAGGAAGTAAGCCACCACAACGGCAACCGAATATTAAGCCAAAAAGGTTATTATTGAGTGAATGTCAATATCGGTTGTGCGCTATCTATTCTAGACAACAATTCCTCTTTGTACTGAATCGATGATGTTTTGCACGACGTCAGACAATTGTTTCCGTGCCTGCTCATGTACTGCGACACTTGCCAAAGCTGGACCGCAGCGAGTATGCATGTTATAAGGATAAGAACAGTGCTGTCTAGAAATCTAGACATATGCATTCAAGCAAGTATTTGAAACGAACTAATCACAACTGTAACAAGAGCTAAAAATTATCGTAATCTTATAATGTACAATTAATTGTATAGATCACTTTCCTGACCTTGGAAGGTTTGTTAATCGAAATACTGCCACTGAAATAGATAAAAAAGTGTTAATGTCAATCAAAACGATCATTACATGTATGTTTGCTTAAAAGTTAACGAAAAGAAGAGACGAAGATAAAGCAGTATATAGAGTTACGTCATGGTATCGCATAATTTTGAAGTCATTTATCTTATTGAATGTTGACTTTAACTTTATAAGGCACAACCATTCGTAAGAGCCACCTAATGAATGACAATTAAAGTAGCTCATAGTATTTGGCTGGTCGGGTCTGAGACGGATAACAATTTGTAAGCACATTCATATTAGAAGAACTGTTTTGTGAACCTGGTTTGCTGTCTTTGTGACGGCAGCTACGGCAGTATTAGGATGTTAAGCAGTCCTGTACTGGTAAATACATTCAGTAATCCTCTGAATAATGGATGAACTTTCCATAACGTTACTTGCTGAGATCGGAGGAGTTTTTCACCTGATTATTTATTGCACTGTTTCTATGGTTGTCTTAATGCGTTACCTCCTACGCGTTTGTTAAAGATTTTGCTTCAAACACCTGGTGAATGGACTCCACGAGACTCCTTAAATATACCTTGCCCTGCAAAGATGTATAACGTTTCAGTGACTGTGGCGCTTACCATCACAGAGCATATGCTGCCAAAGGTTTGGTGTGGTACTGTATTGAGACATCATTTGTGGGCTATATTATTCGACATCGAATCATCATGTCAGCTATAATAACATGATCAATAAGCGGTGGTAACGATGTGCACAAGATCCACACAAAGACTATCAAATGTACAATGAATTATCGAGCAATCAAGTTACACTATCAATGTTTTAATGCAAGAACGGCTTACACTTGTTTGAGACCCAAACGTTTTAAGATAGTATGGCACCATCACCATAGGCTTCTTATATAAGGCATATCATTGAATAATAACAATATGTCACTTACGCTGCGTGGACCGACGCAAAGTATTTGTTAGGCCGACGGACCAAGCATTGTCTGTATGAAACATGAGTGACCTAGTGCAATGTCAATTATCATTGGTCACTGGTAATATAAGGAAATAATTTACATAGAATGCCAATCAATGTCCCAATGGCAAAACCGAGGTCGTGTTAGCCTATGCAACCATATCTCCAGAATGCAGACTGTCGATCAATTGTGTGAATAATTTGATACACGCGTTTTATATGATCATATTGTGTAATGTATTTTAGACTATCGTGGACCAAGCATACAAAGCAGTATAAGAGATTTTCTGGTATTTGCAAATCTTTGTTACTATAAATATCAGGCATAATTTGTTGGCGCCAGAAATGGAAATGTCGTAGGGTATCATAGCAGTTCCAATAGTACAAGGGCTTACGAACGGGTGGCCCACGACACCATTTGATTGTAAAAAGAACGGTGCTTCAATTGACGTACACTACCATTAGATGTTATCCTATGGTTATATAATTAGGCAACCCCAAAATATGTGCATAGCATTATCAACACAAAATATATGTACGATGAAAACATGTTTAATGCAGTGTACGGCGCCTCTGCTAGAAGGATAGAAACTAATGGACATGAGTGAATGCTGTTGCTCTCATCGATTCAATTCATTGGTCCAGTTGGATAAATTATTCATCGCCTTTCTGGTATAATTGCCAAATATATATTGGTTGTCGCTCTGTTGGGTAAACATAAGGCAACATACTAAAATATTCAAACCCACATATTGAAGACAAAATGTCACGACATTTGTTAGTTAGAATTTGTTTAAAGAAACTACATATAACGAATCCATTGAGCACCACAATGTGTTTAGAAGATGCACACACATATATATAAATATATATATATATATATATATATATATATATATATATATATATATATATATATATATATATATATATATATATATATATATATGTATTAGATGAATATATAAATACAGTTATTCGACAAATGACATCGCATTTGGAAATTTTGTGTTATTAGCGTAAATATTACATTCCAACGCACAGCTAAGCAAATGAGATCTGTCAATAAACAGAGACTACATATAGCTATCGATCTGTATATTCGCCAAATGACATCGTGTTTGGAAATGTTGGGTTATAAGCGTAAATATTACATTCCAACGCACAGCTAAGCAAATGAGATTTGTCAATAAAGAGAGACTACATATAGCTATCGATCTATATTTCGCAATGTCCACCAAGTTATCGATCTATTCTTCTATCAGCCGTTCCTTTACATTTGCCGCTTGACAGTATGCTGCAAAAGCATGCACGCATAAAAAACAGCATAAGACATTTGTCCTCAGTATCTAACGGAAATACAAACTTCTTTTTAATGCACAACAAACGCTAGCCAAACCTCGTCTGTCGATCAAATAAATGCCGAAGACGCCCGCCAACAGACCAGAATTATTCAGCAACTTATTCGTGGGTTAAATGAAATGGATAAGCTAAGACGCATTAATCTTTAGTTTTCAGCCAATCGCAGCACTGATATGATATTTGTGGGCATCAGAGCTTGTATTCGAATCAATGCGTAATGCTCATGAATATCTGTTATTTCGAGCCGCACTGCGCTTATACAGGCATATTCAGTCTAAGGCAACAGCAATATCTGAGTTTCTGAACGTTAACTCAAAAAGTAAAATTACAGGCAGTAATGATTTGGGCATGTCAATCGATCAACATCACGTTAATGACTCTATTTTTAAGATATTAAAAACTCCATTATACTAATTGTAAACGCTGTATGGTATCCCAAGACGACGTTTGACGGTTGGCTAAGGTAAGAAGAAGTTGTTCCGGCTGACGTGTTGACTTTGGCAATACGATGGAATACAGCTTGGCCTACTCTATTGCTCAAATAACGTCATTGCTGAAGATTAACTGTTTGATCAAATGGTTGAGTTATCCTAGCTAGTGTGTCATTCACCGCTAACAGCTGCATCTTCCTAATTAAGTATCGGTCACATATCCCTCCAGGTCGAATTGATGCCTCTTTCACAACAATAAAGCTTAACATACGAATAGAGTTTCTGCAATTCATTGATTACTCTGCTATATACCTGGACGAGGCATACCTGGTAGACACCGAAAAGACTTAATAGGTAAAGAAATCACTTTCTGACCTAATCGCTCTCCTTTAAAGCCTTTCATATATATTTATGTCACGTTGATAATATTGCTACTACGCCTGAACCGGATAGTCAATATGAAAAGCGTCAGACATAGTCGTGTAGACGACCCTTTTGGAAGGCGCAAGTAGGCGCCTCTTGTAATGAAAAATAATTTTGCTGTAGCTTAATTAAAGCCAACTTGGTGTATGATCCTACATTCATTACAGTTAAAGTAAAGACCTACTTGAATGATCAATTACAGTAACCGTCACAATATTGAGTTGTGCTAAACATTTTCTATTATTTTGAATTCCCAGAGCAAAGGCATGCTTGGTAAGGTCAACATAAACGTCACTGCCATGTATTTGGTCAGTTGCTACCCTGCGTTCTACATATAAGGAGATCATTTACTATTTTGGTAATGTGGATGTTCCTGTAGTATCTCTTCCGGTGATTGGTCTCCATTAAGACTACAATTTGTTTATCGTAACGGCCAGTTTGGCAAAAATGATTAAGATTTGTTTTATGTCGCCTAATTTTCCAATTAGTTGAGAAATGCTATGACTCGGTAATTGCTGGCATATTAAGATTGGATAATAATACTGCGGTCTATGGTACCTGGTATTTGTATAAATTTGCAGGCTTGTCTAATTAAGAAATTATATCCGTTTATGGGTCTCTACTTAACTGAACACTATTTCTACGCATCGTTCAACCATTCTTTTCCAAGCCTGTTAAGGCTGAATGAAAGCACTTTTGGTGCAGATCACAAATATAAAACTCTATTGTTTGAATAACCAAAATAAAAGACTTACCACTAGTAAGCTAAATACCAGTCGTTGTCAAATCTACA
>CM067345.1:16328965-16381465 GCA_034190875.2 Urechis unicinctus | reverse complement strand
GCTCAAAAGGCGAACCCAAGAGGCTAAGCTAAATGACCTACTAGCATAAATAACATACGAGCGGCGACTCTAAACGTATCTACGTTGATAGAAAAAGGGATGGGGTGACGGAAATGATGGTGTGAAGGAGGATTGACATCCTCAGTCTGTAGGATAAACGTTGGACAGGACAAAGAGCAAGAGAGCTGAGTTGCAAGATGTACTATACTGGCGGAGACGAGAAGAAGAATGGTGTATGGGACATCAGATTGAATGACCGATTGATTGCGGTGAGAGCGCAACTGAAGGATGTGATGGTGTGTTTGTGGTGGCACCATATGCTTCTTAGAAGTGATAACTAGATGGAGCAGAAATTTAAGGATGCGCTGCAGACACTGACTTCTATGGCGAGTGATGGTGAGTTCCTAATGATGCTGGGTGACATGAATGCACACACAGGAAGAGGTGGCTTCGAAGAGTGTACTGGTGGATTTCGGCGAAACTACGGCGACGCTGAACGACAGCACCTGCTAAAATGGGCAGTCTGAATGGTTGAATGTAGCAATCACATGGTTCCAGTTGTACACCTACTATAGTAGAGGAAGACGAACACAGATCGACATGATCATCGTGCGAAAGGCGCACCGGTAGTATGTGGTGGATAAGAAAGTGATCCCGAGTGAGACTGTGGCTCAGCACAAACATTTTTAAAAACGCATTGGTACAGACGGCTGAAGAAGCGTGTGGTAGAGCGAACTATTGTAAGAAGCCAGATAGAGAATAGTGGTGGAGAGACAACATTTAAAAAGCAATTGAAAGGAATCGCGCGCCTAAGAAAGTAATGGATCTGAAGCCATCACGAAAAGCAAGGCTTGACTATAAGATTGCAGAGACAGCGGCGAAACGTACCGTCAAACGCGCGGTAAAAGGGGCGCAGGACGATTTGTAACAGGAACAAGCGGAAAAAGAGAGGGAGCGAGAGTATTACAACATCCTGCTCAACGACGAGAACCCGTTAACAGCCGACCTATCGATAGCAACACCTGACAGTGATAAGACAGGTGAAGAGGGGGAAAAGCAGAGAAATGAGATCACGCTAGACATGGTACTAGCTCTTAAAGAGAAAGAGAGAGGGATCACGTGGCTTCACAGAATGTTGGTAGCAATATGAAGAGAGAAGCGAATCTCACATGACTTGCTGGAATCCACAATGGTTTCGATCTAATGCGGCAACTACAGAAGAATAAACCTTCTATTTCAATGATAAGGTGCTTGGAAAGAAAACTGGATGCCTGAATTCGGGAGATTGCGTAGCCGTAGCTGTGCGAGGAGTGATATTCATAGTGTGGCAGATGATGGAGAGGAAAGCTTAGATAAACTACAATTAATTAAAGGAGTTTAATGTCAGCTCTGAACACCGATGTAGGCACAATGCGGTGATTAATGTCAATACAACCGTGTTAAATACAGATCAATGATGATGACAACAGTTTGGTACAACATCTACACGCCCACGCACGTCTTTTCGCCGAATCATATCAATGTTTAGTTTGTAACGTATGCTGTTTGATTATGCTACAGCTGGAGAAAACAATTACCTTGGTTGTCATGACTCGTTAGTTCATTTCATGTGATACAGATCCAATTATACGTCAACGACCAAATCTGATGTACATATGCTGTTTATATCGACATTGCATTATTATTGTTATTCGCCAAGTACTGGTCGTGTCCTCGTGGTTACTGACAAAATCACAAACGAATCATCTTGGGTATACACTGTAGTTATAATAATAGCATTTTATGTTTTGATCTGCGAGATATTGTGTGAGCTAATGTGTAAAAACGAAGTTGATAGCTTTGATGTAATCATGATATGTAGCTCAAAGGAAAGTTATGCCTTGTACTGTAGGTATCTTTGTGGTTTACTGGCATATAAGTGTGAAATGCAATAAGGTTTCATATATCATACCCTGCTGGGAGGGCTGTTGCGACGAATAATTCATAGTATGGAACACCATTATCGCAGTTATACTAATATTTAGAATGCTCATAAGGTTTGGTAGATGGCCTCAATAATCTGTGTATGGCCAATCTTAGAAAAATAAACCTTGTGAGTTTATATTTATTGAATTTTGCTTACCACATGGTAAGTTATGATTGCACCCACCGCAGGAATTATATCTGAGATCATATAATTTCAATCAAGTCTTGTATAACCACGTAAGATTAACAATTTCTATTTCATCATCAAGTAATCATAATTACTTCATTCATAGGTATTGGCAAACACGGTGGATATAATACACCTATCACACTGCATGCTTATGAAATTAATTTATGATGGATGAACACCCTACATACACCCAGAATTCGAACAAAACATACTCAATACGCACACAAACAGTTAAGGAAAGTTACTTCATTTCATTGCAAACTCAGAGATTCAAATAGATTTAAAAAGTAACTTGAACTTTGCATCGGCAATCTTTTTGTTTCATTTAAGTGAGGTGGGACAGCATTCAAAAAACCAAAGAGCGGTTAATTATTTCTGCTCCATAATTTACATCATGCACTTCCGAGTAAACGTCGTATTGACACTGTTCCGTTATTCGATTTTAGCACTTAGATCCTTGTGTGCAACCAATACTCGTGGTGTCGTAGAATAATAAACTGCTATTAATCGCCATGTGTCGACAATATCCAGATTCGTTCCAACAATAAATGATTACTGGCGCAATACATATAATATTGAGAGTAGAATGGTACATGTACTTAAAATCCTCGAATGCTTCGATGTAATGCAAATGCCATCTAACTAACCACCCGAACGAAGGAAAATAATTGATGAATAAGAGTATGACTTAAACGGGATGCCACCAATTGTTAAACTCCCTGACGAAAGCTCTTGATTTCCATTTCTACGCATAAGGCTCAGCTGGTATACCTTACAATAATACCAAATAATTTAGAAAGACGACGTGCAGGGAATTTAAATGGTTATCATATGATCACAAACAGTCCCAGCTTGCTTGTAGTGAGACATCAATAGCAGCGGTAATTGCAGCTTGCAAAAGTGATTGCGCTCTTTACGCCCACAGTGACCCGTCTGCAGTTAAACAACATTGCTCTCTTGTAGTCTTCCATAATTTATTGCAGAATGCCATGGACCATGGTATCTGTTGCTTACACTTTGATGATAATGCGACGGGGGACAAACGTGATCCTTTCAATAAACTATCTGCCTTGTTAAATGAGCAACGTGATTATTTATCATCTCGACTTAATGCCTTCGGAATATATGTATGACAACAATTTCTTCAATCCTTGTCATTTGCCTGCTCTAATGCTGGATAATTGATGCGTTAAGCAGGGTCTATTCTAGATAATGGGTCGAATGTTAGCAGTGCTAATGCGTATTTCGTGAACAATTGACATTGGCACCTCCATCAAATGTCACGAGTTTAATTGTATCAGATCGAGAGTTTATTTATGTTTCACATTCCATTGTGACGGAACGTTGTGCATTGATAACTTGTTTTAAAGATGTTAACTGAATAGTTATATATCATAAACCTCATGGGATCGGGGCTTGAGTTCGGTTTGGCGTGTGTGCGCGCAGACGACCCGTCCCCTGGCGACAACTATTGCGTCCGTACACCCCGACTACATCGTCCGGGATTTCAACATTTTCTTTAGCTGAGGAAACTTACCCCGCTTCAATTGAAATATCAAACCGTCATAGGCAAGTGTAATATGCTTGTTTCCAGACGCTTCTTGTGTTTGTATACCTGAATTCATGAAGCTTATGTATTCCATTCCTTACTTATTATTGAACACAAACCGACATGATCTATTTATCCTTTGCGTGAAATCCACCCAAGTATCTGCTGTTTTTGAAATATTAAGTAAGTTGCTGCTTTAGGAAATCGCTTTAGGTCCCTTTGTCCCGATGCAGGGTTTATAAATTTAACATGTAGTTCATTAAGCAGATGATTATTTCCGCTTCATGATTGTCAATACGCACTTCAGGGCCGAGCCTTCTTTACTGTGATCACTTTTAATACATTGCATCATATGCATTTAGCGCGCACCCATTAATCGTGATGAAAGTCAGTTTTCAAGAGAACTAGGTTTTTACAATTAATGATTACTGGCGTAATAAATAGAACTCTGAGACTATAATGGTGCTGAAAAACCCTCAGTGGATGTTTGGAAAATGCCTCGAGGAGGCTTAGTATGTATTTATTGGGCTGGAAGCAAAATCTTGCATCAGTACATTTTAGACCGGAGATGGCGCGGGGTGATGCTTAAGCACGTAACTAATCAATGAATTACACAATAATGATCGGTTTCTTAACGCATGGATGAGTCTCAACTGAATCATATAAAATTAAGTACTCCATTTATTGCGCAAGTATTTATCACTAGATAATGGAAAGGGATATCCGACATCTAGCATTATAGTAATACCACATAAATCATAAGGACTATTGATATGGCGTTAAGATGATCATAAACAGTCCCGGCTGCCTTATTGAGAGACTGCAATAGCGGTGGAATGCGCTCTAAATTGTATGTCATATTCTTCGTAACTTCTTGCATCTGCTGCCGACTGCAGTGGACCCTGGTATTTGCTACTTACACATTTTCCGTCAATCACCATAAAATACACATGTTACCTTTAACATATCATTTACCATGTTGCGATTTAGATATCATCCAATCTTAATGCCGCTTGAATGCATGGCATAACAGTGTCTTCAATCATTGTACTTGGGCTGCAAATGTTTGATATCTATTGTCTTATGTACGGACAGTTTTTCAGCAATGGATCGAATGTTAGAAAGGCCGATTTGGATCATTGGATCGACGGCCTTTATCTTGTCAAAATAGGCACCTCCATCAAATGACATGAATTGGATTTAATTAGATGAAAAACAGCTCATTTGTATGCGTTCGCCGCAGTAGTTAAGAAGTGCTCAATAGATCGGTGTGATAGCCATTTAAATAGAACAAAATAACTCACAGCGCCTATTGTGTTTGCCTATGCTATCAAAAGAAGGTCTTTTTCAACACATAACAGTATTATATTTTGAAGTTCCAGCATTAAATAGTCTTAATATTAATATGCAGAGTTGGTTTATATTTCAAATTTCATCGTTTTGCGTTGGGGAAGAAATATTGACTGAGGAGTTATGTACTATGAAACTGCTGCGGGACACAAGCTCCTTCGAAAGCTTTCCAGCATATCGATTGTGGCAGGCTCTAGAATTATAGAATGGCATCGCTAATGAGGGTAGAATCGTTCAACTCAGCGCGAGGGTGTGTGAACAGCCCATCTCCTCACGACAACTTGCCTCCAACAAGACTCCCGGGAATTTAAAGTATGTTTTGGGAGTGAAAACATGCCCCGCATCCCTTGCAATATTAAGCATAGTTAAATGAATATGCTTATTGATAGCCTCTTGTCATGTTTGTGTCTCTCAATACATGGCATTACGTCATTGAAAGCTATTCATTACTTATGTTTTAGCAAAACCACCCCATATAACGTCCACAGAATACTGCCGATGTCGCGCGAAAAGTCATGGACGCACCAAACCAGGCATCGAAAAATTGAATCTTTCATTCTTTCGGGAATCGGCGTGCAGATAAGATAGAATTCATAGGCAAAATAAGTGCTACTCTTAATCATATAAGCGTTTTATCAACATCTGAAATACGAGTGAGGTAAGTTAAGAACCACAGCCTACTAACTGCAATTCGCCAATCAACACCAGCTATCCACCATGTTATTATGTGATGGCTACAGTCTCTATTTGCTATTGGTGTTCTAGGTGTTGACCGACTTTGACTACGATGGCTTGGTATAAGGCTAATGTACATGGCCTCTTAGAGTCTGTAACAATCATCATCAATTATGTGTGCATGTGTGCAGTTTTGGTTGTTATGAATTTGCACTTGATGCGCCATTCGTCAGTATCTTGTCGTGCGTAGTGCTTACCTCTAAGGGTGTAACAAATAAATGATTGTGTATCATGATTAAATCAATATAATTCCTATAGAACCTGCCAGGTGTGCTACATTTCATCAGCTGCTTCATAAATATCGGGCATTTATTCCATAGCTTACAGCTTTTGTTTCGCAAATGAAACTCAGTTTGTTGTTGCACTCGATTACCGAATGCAATTTCGTTGAGTTTATTATATATGTCATTCTGCAAACGAACCCCCGAAAGTTATACAAAAGTACTTTCTATGCAGCGGTAGGTGTGTTTAACAATGATTAATAACTCGGCCATGGCTGTTGACGTTCATTAATTACAATTACATTAATTATGGTGCCGTATGGTGCCGGTAGTGGTACTGCATTTATACAATATCTTTTAATGTTACCCTATGTACAGAGATTGGAAAATGCCCTGCAATTTTTCACCGTTGTTTGATGAGCCTTAATCGGCTAACGCCATCATATATCCTTTAATTAATTATGTACAGCAACTGTACTTCACTTCAAATACTGCAAAAGCTTAACTGTACTAATTAATACATGCGATTTATTTCTGCATTTAGTTGGTTAGTTCCGTTGAAGTAAAATTCTCTTTGACGAGATTCTCATGATGACATACGGTTTGCCGCGTGGGGGATGCAGAGTGTCATCGACGGCTTCAACGTGACTTCATTGGGTAGCCAACAGCGTATATGTTATCTTGCCCTCGTGTCGACGGCAATTTACAAACGAAGCTGATCATTCTTCTCTATTGGATCGTTAATATCCAGCAAAACACCTGAGTGCTAGCCTCATCATAAGAATCGCTGACGAAAATATTTCGTAAATTGCATGAATAAATACGCAGCATTTATTTTGGAACCACTGAAGTAGGCACAACGCGGAAACCATCATCGGTACAACAGTGCGCAAGTAGGCACATAAGAGCGCTACAGGGAACAGATTTGCATGATATCTTCCAGTTCAACTACACATAGTGTTCTTGTCAGCTTCTAAGAGTGCTGTAGGGAACTCATTTGCATGAAAGAAATGTCCTGACAGTTCACAGCATTTAATAAAGATCAAATAATAATAAAGATGTACGACTTTGATAATAAGATCTGATGTACATATGGTGTACATATGATATATTTGAGAATCTAATTGTTACGATATTGTTGGTCCTGTGTGTACTCTCGCGGTTTGTAACTGGTGAATTAGAAAATAAACAAGAGCATTTTCCTGGATATCTGCATTCAATATTAGCCAACTTATGTTATAACAAAGCGTTTTTCAATTTTACAACATTTTGTATTTTAATCTTTCAGCTACTGTGCAACCCAATGTCTAAATCAGATCTTGCTTTGTGCTGGTAATATTTGTGCTCGGTGACTCTATCTTTCTGCCTTGTAGTAATTAGATAATAGTTATACGGCATAGTACAAGATTTATCCATGAACGAGTGCCTCATCAAGTAGGAACCATTATGGATGTGAATATCGAGCAAATGTTGGCTGACATCTAAGTTGATAATGCAATAGGATAAATGTGCTGTTCAAACAATATTCGGGCTATTGACCTGATTGGCAAATTGCAAATGATACCACATAGCTGCTAAAGGAAGCTTGAAGAACTGGCCTAACAACTGAGAATCTCTTCCGTTCTGACAGATGGGTGCAGATTCAAAATTAATGGGTATATTCTAATGACCTCATTAGGCTGCCTGTGTTTGACATATAGCGTATTATCATGACACGTCGTTATATAGCAAATCTAGTTACTCAATGATGATCTGCATTTAATCCTTTGGTCGCAAAACATACCAAATACTTATTTCATTCAAGCAAGATTAGTATTTCACATTATGTTTTGTCAATTGAGATGTTTATTGAATGAGTATATGTGTATGGTTAATCGTCTATGTCAGCAGTTTATTTGTGTACAATGGTGCAGTGGTAACTCTTGTATGCCCTTTAGAACTTATTCAATTCAATAATATTGAAAGTAAAATGTGAGAATTTTTACATTTGCAAGCACCGGTGATAATCGGCCGTTTCCGATTGCAAGAAGAAATGGTAGCATTTGATCAACTTGAAAACCCCTTCAGCACTCAATGTCTTCCGTTCTATAATTGACTGCATGCACTTGAGGCTGAGCAAACGTCCGCTTGACACCGCTCTCGGTGCGCAACCATTATTTGAGAAAGCGATAATGAAATACTGACCAGCATGTGAGTTGTCTACAGTTAACACGAGACTTTCGATTACCGACGTGACACAAAGAATGCCGTGTCTCGCAATCAAGGGCATGGTTACAAATGTCGCATGATTGTTGTTAATCGGTCGGTTGGTCATCCACCATTCAGTAAGATGAAGAGAACGACTATCAATAATCCCTCAGGTAATAATATAACAGCGAACTTGTTGATGGCTGTGTTCCGTCCGCGTCTATCAGCTGCCTGACCGAAAGTGCCTCCTATTTCTCTTCGTATTGAATGTCTGCAATGGTATGTATTCATGAATGGAATGAACTTGAATACATATCTGTGTGAATGAAATAGGATTCAAAAGTTTCTACGTTGACGATGACTATGAACCATGCTTCCTCTTTTTTATTGACCATGGACCATTGCATTGCTTTAGATTTTGAGCTAACGGATGCGACACGCTGATAACAAACAATATCAAGTTACAGGAACACTCCATCCTTTAGAACCGAATTATTACGATCCAAATCATAGGGTCATAACCACCAAAGCCAAAGCATACCGTTGCCATGATGCTTTTAGTATGAGCACCAGTGTATTCACAGGGCTCACACAGCTATAAATACATCATGCTTCAAACTCGGATTGCTCAGCACGTGGGCACTCCGTTAACGATTGTTCACAGACCAATATGCCAACCTGACAAAAGAACATTTGGCTATAATTCAAGCGACATACTATCCTCATGTAATGTAAATCACTTGCCTAGATAGGAATACTCGTGGCTGGAAGGGTCCTGGGGACTAAACTTATTCAGTTTGCACCAGGATTTGGCCACTTTAGCTCCTATCGTCTGATTTTCATTTATGTTATTACTTGGATATTAAATTAATGTTAACATTATGTTTATTAGATCACCCAGGCTATCCATCAGTACTGCAATGTAATGTCGCTACCGTACAGTGGATGTATTTGTATCCAAAGCCTGAATTAAAGTGGCTAAGCTGTTAAGGCAATGTTGTTGACTCGCGAATGGCTTTCTTTGGAAGCCAACACCATTGAATCAAGACCCATAACTTATACGGCTATTTAAGCATGAAGAATACCCTCTGAAGCTAACGTCAATGTCACAGTCATTGATTCACGATTACCATTCACACGAGCCACCGAATGAATGGTAATTAAAGTAGCTCATAGTATTTGGCTAGTCGGGTCAGAGACGGATAACGATCTCTGGGCAAAATAATATCGTCGCCGACGGCAGTATCAGGATGGTGAGCAGTCCTACAGTGGTAAATACATCCAATAATCCACTGAATAATGGATGAACTTTCTATAACGTTACTTGCTGAGAGCGGAGGAGTTTTTCACCTGATTATTTATTGGACTATTTCTATGCTTGTCTTAATGCGTTACCTCTTAAGCGTTTGTTAAAGATTTTGCTTCTATCGCCCGGTGACTCCATGAGCCTCCTTAAATATACCGTGCACTGCAAAGATTTACAGTGGCGTTTACCATCACAGGCATATGCTTCCTAATGTATGGTGTGGTACTGCAATTGTTACCTATATTATTCCATATTGAATCATTATGTCAACTAGAAACAAATGATCCGTTAAGCGGTGGTATCGATGTGCATAAGATCCACAAAATGACTTTCAAATGTACAACACATTATCGAGCTATCAAGTTACACCATTAATGTTTTAATGCAAGATTGGCCCAATGTTTTGTATGAGCCAAACGTTTTACGATTGTATGGCACCATCATCAAAGGCTTCTTATCTCCAGCATTTCATTGAAAAATCATAATATTTCACGCAAGCTGTATGGACCGACGCTAAGTATTTGCTAGGTCGAGAGACCAGGGATGTCTGTATGAAACATTGATGTTCTTAGTGCAATGTGAATTGTCATTGGTCATTCGTTAATCGTACATAATATAAGGAAATAATTAACATGGAATGGCAATCAATGGCCCAATTGCACGACTTAGGTCGTGTTAGCCCTAATATACATGGTTTTATATGACCATGTTTCTGTATTTTATATTTTATATATATATATATATATATATATATATATATATATATATATATATATATATATATATATATATATATATATATATATATATATATATATATATATATATATATATATATATATATATATATATATATATGCATTCCGTCGCGAGATTTAACCATTTGGCACAATCTGTTCGGCAATCATCTCAACCACATAGTCTTTATTCCATATTTCTTTATTCCAGTGGTTGCAATAGTGTCTGTTTTCTCCGTCTCTTAGTGCTAACATTCACGGATATGATATATATATATATATATATATATATATATATATATATATATATATATATATATATATATATATATATATATATATATATATATATATATATATATGTAAATGTACTAATATACACATATATGTAAACATATATGTACCGATTAACCTATATATATTGTATATCTACATTAACAATTGTCGATATATGTATTTATACATATATTTACTATTTATAACCTATTTATGTATATACATACATATATATGAACATGTTTTATATATATATACATATATGTGTGTCGATATATATATATTATATATATATATATTGATATATATATATATTATATATCTATATATATATAATGTATATATATCTATATGTATATATTTATATATCTATATATTATATATATATTTATATCTATATTATATTTATATATATATATATCTATATTTATATATATATATATATATATATATATATATATATATATATATATATATATATATATATATATATATATATATATATATTCATATATATAATAGGGTACAAATTGTGTGCATGAATTGCTGATGATATGCATATCACTAGACCATTCGGGGAATCAGTACAATCTACACTCCCAAAATATTTATCATCATCAATTTGGTACAAATGTACTCACACAAGTAGTATTTCCATCATCCGCAGCTATCTTCGAATTCTAGCACTAAGGTACAGTGTTAATATTTTCCTAGGCATTGTTTAACTCGATAAATCGCTTCTAATAAAGGTGGATGTTATACAGAAATCATTTTTAGCTATCGAAATAATCATTAAACAAATAAATATATATATATATATATATATATA
The DNA here is from genome assembly GCA_034190875.2 of Urechis unicinctus. Classification (NCBI taxonomy): domain Eukaryota; kingdom Metazoa; phylum Annelida; class Polychaeta; order Xenopneusta; family Urechidae; genus Urechis; species Urechis unicinctus. The sequence continues at coordinate 16,370,120 of CM067345.1, read as the reverse complement.
TATATATAGAGATATATATATATATATATGTATATTTATATATATATATACATATATTCATATTTATATACATTTATATATACATATAAATATATATATATATTTATACATATATATATATTTATATATATGTATATCTATCGTTATATATATTTAAATATATTACGTATAGATATCTATATATATCTCTATCTGTCTATATATCTATATATATATATCTATATCCTTATATAGATCTATATCAGATCTATATATCTAGATCTAGATATCTCCTTATATATCTCTCTATCTCTCTATATATATATCTCTCTCCATATATATATCTCTATTTTTATATATGGTCTATATATTTTAGTTATATGTCTTATATACAGTTGTATATATATATATGTCTATATATATATATATATACATATATATATATCTCTCTCTATATATATATATATATCTCTCTCTCTATATATATATCTATATATATATATCTATATATATATATATATATATATATATCTCTATATATATATATATATATATATATATATTATCTGTTATGCACATATATATGTATTTATTATTAGACGTGCAACTTCTCTATCATTCTCTGGGCAAACCCTGTAGACTCACCTGACAAATGGCATCGTATTTCGAAATTTGTATGTTACTAAATAGTAGATACCAAGGTACAGATTAGCAAGTAAGATCTGTCAATAAACAGAGACTGCATATCGCTATCGATCGCTGCTTCGTAATGTCTACCTTGATATCCATCTATTCTTCAATCAACCGGTTCTTGTCATTCGCAGCATGGCAAGGATGCAAATTACAATTATGCTGCATCAAGCAAGTAAGCACACATAAAAACATTAGTCCCCATTATCTACTGATATTGCAAACCTCTTTTTAATGTATAACTAACACTAGCCAAACCTCGTTTGTCGCTCAAGGACCTGCAGGAGACGCCCTCCAACAGACCAGCATTATTCAGCAAGCCCTTCTCGAGCCAATAGAAAAGGATAAGCTAAGTGTGTTTATTATGTATGCTAATATATCGGCCAGTCACCTTTTGGTTGGGAAGACAGTCGACGATTATGTCAAAGGAACACGAGGTTATGTTTATGCTGATGCTGTTTTCATATGGTATGGAACGATTCCATACCGTTAACGAACAATAGTTTTGCAAGACGCACTTATCTTTAGTTTTTAGCCAATTGCATATGATACTTGGGGGCATCAGAGCACGTATTCAAGCTAATGCATTTCAAATAACCTTGGCTTGGCTCTAACGCTTAATGCCGCTAGCATGAGAGATTGTCCAGTCAGGATTAGAATCTCATGAATATCTATCATTTCGATCCGCTCTGCGTTTATACAGGCATATTCAGAAACCATATTCTGCGTTTTGGACTCAAATGTTCACTTCAAAAAGGAACGAATACAAGCAGTAGTGACTCTAGTTGTAAGATATTGAAACTTTATTATACTCATTGTTAAGCTTTATATCCAGAAATAATAAAAGTGCGATGGCATCCCAATGCGACGGGTGATAGTTGGCTAAGGGTAAAAGAAGTTCATCCAACTGACGAGATGGTTTTAACAATACAATGAAGTACAGCTTGGCTTATTTCATTGCTCGAATAACGGGATGAAAATTCAATTCTGACTGATTTATAAAATTTATTTGATCAAATGGTTGAGCTATCCCAGCTAGTGCACCATGTCGTACATAGTCGTGTACACCACCCTTAGAGGCGCCTACTCATGTATAGTCTGGTTTCCTTCAGGTGAGAACACGGGAAGTTAACCCTACTTGTTTACTTGCAGTCTCAACAAAACGCCATGCATGACATTTTATAATTTGATTAATGACCACTACTTTGTCTTATCTCCGGATGACATGCGATATAAATCGCGAATATACTACTTTGCTATCGAGGAAGCATGCGCGGTAAATCATTAATACGCCCGTCGTGGCATGATTCGTTAAGCACTTTGATACAATCGCACACCCATACACATGGTTTTCGAATAGCAAATACACCGAGCACTTTAGGAGGCAGCGGTACTTCTTACAAAGTTACTTATAAGGTGCAACTGAGCACCTCTTGAATTTTGGGGATAGCTTAATATATGCCAACTTAGTGTACGAACCTACTGTCATTATAGTCAAAATAAAGACCCACTTCAATGATCAATTACAGTAATCATCACAATATTGCGTCATAAAAATGCTCTATCATTTTGAATTCCCAGAGCAAAGGCATGCTTGGTAAATTATTCAGAAGTGCCCTGAACTGATCATCATCACAATCTTCAGCAGAGCAATATCATCGTTAGATTCATAACTATAAACATATTTTCTTTGGTCGATAGCTGCGTTTCAAAAAAGACAGGCTTGACTAATAATGAAATTATATCCGTTCATGGGTCTCTGCTCTTGAACTGAACACTATTTCTACGCATCGTTCAACCATTTCTTTCCAAGCCTGTTAAGCCTGAATGAAAGCACTTTTGGTGCAGATCACAAATATATAACATATTGTCAGAATAACCAAATTATAGACTTACCGCTAGTAAGCTAAATACCAGTCGTTGTCAAATCTACATAGTTCATAATATATTGCATATCATTTTTCTAATGAAACTACTAATCATGTGCACTGGGTATTGATTAAAACCATGGGAGTAGCCCGATAGACAGTATTTCTTTATTCTCGACAATTACTTCGATCATCATAATAATGCGGACCAGGAAAATAAACCGATAAGTACTGTTGCACTTATGGTGTCATCATCATACAAAATCGCAATGTATACAACTACAATCACGATATTGAGTTAAATTCAAAGATTATTAGGAATACATACTTATCTGCCGTATGAACATAGTCATTGACCGAGTAATAGCAGAAACGGAGCCATATATCCCCGGGTCATCAGTGTCAAATGAAAGAAGGATTCATTTCACCAGATGAAATCAATAATCAAGCGGTCCTGTAGCACATGCTAGTTTTTGAAGTTATATTTAATTACTTGCTTAGTCCAGATGAGGGTATCACCGAGGCGCATGCGACAATACATCTTTCTACGAAATTAGCTGCTGAGTGTGCTACTGGCTTTGGTGGGCTAAATAATTCAAATCGAAATTAGCTGCTGTTAGCGAAATAGTTCCATAAGCCTCAACCTACGATCTAGTGGCTCCATGGTAACAACTGTGTAATATAGCAACAGGCTGAAAACATAATTGCTAAACATTCAATAAGACCTGTTGAATTGTATAAGTTGCTGTCATATAATTCTGTATTCGTAGTAAGCAACAGTTTAAAACAATAAAAAGAACTTGACAAGTTAAAGCAAGCTTGCAAGCACACGAATCCGTTCATTAATCAATTATACCTACCTTTTGCGTTGTGATGATCCTAATGGGTGGGCAGAGGCTGGTAGATAATAATGATTGCAAATATTTTTCACCGAACATATCTGGTAAGCACCCAACAGAGAGTTGCGTCTAACAGCTCTTTGCTCATGATGTGTTCACATTCTTACACGCGAACTTATGGGACATTGATTTGTGCAAGCTGGTAGGCATTTTATTTCATGACACCGATATTACGGTCTGTTTAACAGAAACACACTCCTAAACAAATGAATATTGCATGTTATCGGCGATGGAGATCGGTTTATTGCCTGACTTAAATCGGTAGCTATACTTTGCCTGTAGTTAAACGCAAATAATTGATTCGCTGTGTTCTAAGCCCCGTAGTTTGCAGAATTGTCGAGGCCAGTGATTATTATTCCACAATATTGCTTGTTATTGCATTATGTGTACGTTGTATTCATCAAATGCCAGAGCAAATCAATATGATCATTAAATGACCCTCAATTCTGTTTTATTATTTTACTGTCGGTTTCTAAAGGCTGTAAATGCATTGGGTGAAGCAGTACGACAAGAAGCATTCAACTTATCTTGTATTCAATCAGCGCAATCATAATATCACAAAAGAAGCATCAATATGAGTGCATTTTATTCGGTTGACAATGCAACCATGTGGCATCGGTAATTGCGTGATATTTGGTTGTTAGGTAAAGGTCATATAAATGCATCGCAACTCGTTATGCATCAAAACACGCAAAAGCAACAGCCGTTTCATGTTACAGACGCTGACTTCCATTAGATAATATTAGATGGATTTCTGTTAGTGCTAAAACGTGCGCAACAAGCGATGCGGATATCGAATAATAACCTTGGTTTATTTAATGATAACCATGAAATTAATTCACATTAAAACCGATCGCAATAATGTGATTTGTTGGTGTTAGTTCTTGGATACACAGGTAGATTGGGTGGTTCAATATCAAAACCCGATTACCTTTAGGAATATTTAGTTGTTGCATATTTGTCTTATGAGCAAATATTATATGGCCATCTTGCGGATCAAATCCTTTCAAAACATCGTCGATCTTTTTTGCTACTTCAATAAGCCATAATGCGTTTGAAGCAAGAAGTTTTCTCGAGGATATGCGCTTTCCAAATTTAGTGCGCTGTAGCTCAAAATTAGACGTCAGACTTAATGCACGAGAACGTACAGCCAATACGCTGGAACACAGAGCAAATGTTATAACATGAATGTTAATGTTATTAATTTAGGAAATTATTTGATAAAGAAGTATGGGTGACTGTTTGGCAGCATAAACTAAAATATTCATCAAGTTGCTTTATCAAAATATCAACGTGTTACGCATAATAACTGACCAAAATAAACGTAAGAACAGTGCAGTCAATGGCTCTAGCTGTTTGCATAATATGTATACATATGTAAAAGTATATAGATATACATATATACGTATATATATATATACATATATATATATATATATATATATATATATATAGATATATATAGATATATATATATATATCATCATATATATATATATATATATATATATATATATATATATATATATATATATATATATATATATATATATATATATATATATATATATATATATATATATATATATATATATATATATCTATATATATATATATATATATGTATATATGCATACATATTGGTCGTTGTAACATTATGAACGTCATTGCCATCCTGGTGTCGTAGTCTATATATAGTGCGCAAGGCTGTTCGGATCTCAGTTAAGGCCCCGTAGGCACATGCCGAGCATACTATCTAGCGACTGCATGGATATAGTCGGTGTAAATTCGACTGGATATTCACACTTCCTATCAACGATCGAGCTATCAATAAAGGCATCCATAACATCCGTTGGCTGCCTGACTGCTTAGCTTGCGAAGTGTCCATCATCGATTTATTGTCACAATCTTGATTAGATGTACACACTAATACTTTATAACAGATAAATTATCATCAGCTAAAAGCATAAGATTCATGAGTTAGGATGGAGATACAGTGATGACACGGGCTCAACAGACATAATGCGCCACATTTGCTAATATAGTCGACGTCCAGACAAGTATGTTGTAAACAACCAACTGCAATACCAGCATACATACCGGATGTCATAAATGGACGGAATCGTATTGTCAGGTTATATGCATTACCTTGTCATAGTGTAGGATGTTGTAAAATGAATGATGGGCGCAGCATAATGTATACAATTAATGAAACACACTGCTAACTTTTATACGTGGACTGGCCAACATTCAATTAGTCCCACAAGAGACAAATGCTTCTTCCGCCAATGCAAGATTATGCATTTTGAGTCTAATTCATATGTGCCCGGCAACTAACTACAGTAGTTATATTGCTTAAAAAAACTCTAGTCCTTCTCCGCATGGACACATATCGATGCAACTGGAATGATTGCCCTCCATGATAATTAATTAATGATCCTACAGTAAGTTTGAGTCATGCCAACACATGGCGATGAACTACGTGTCGAATCGACTGTTCACATATCGCAGCAGAACGAAGGTTAAGCAAAACAAAACTGTGCATTTTCGTTTTAGTTATCCCAGGGACAAATTCCACAGCTGCGTGAAATAATTGATATTTATAGCATTTTTACCGGTTTCTAGCTGAATTGTAATCTTATAGAATATTCAGAGCTAGACAACATTTCTGGGCTGGTCGGACTACGGGACAAACTCCGAAGGGAAGGTGGTGGCGTACGAATTAGCTGAGGAGGTTTCGCTGTTACTATGACCGTACGATAGCATACACATAACATTGAATTAGGGCCATATTTGCTTAAACGAGCTATCTAATCAACTCATAATGTGCTATGCTTGTTAAATGATAAGTGGATGACATGCATTATCACGCGTTTATATCAGCGGCAAGACCCAACGCATGAGCTATTGAATGGGTGATTTATTACTTATTCCTTACATGTAACTTTGTAATTTGACGTTATTTGTATGTTTTAAATACAACAAATACCCTAACTGGACAAATGTTTGGGGTGATCATGCAACTTTGAGCGTCAATTGTCACATTCAATCTCGTCAAATAAAAAACCTTTTTAGAAATTCGAACACCTATATAACAAACCCTCCAAGACCGCCACATTCAATCAGGATTTTCATCAATATCGGATGTTGATTTTATCGAATAGCTTTTGCGGAGCAAGCGCAAATCTTGTTCATAATAACTACCAAATTTCTGTAACTATATTACATCGGACATATCCTTAACAGCTAAAATACTAGACCAACGAATCGATTATGAACTCCAATATATGAATTGCACTGTTATATTCTAGCATGAGCATTTACACATTATTTTGAACATAGTCATCGACACTGAAACGAAAGAGCAGTTTTAGTGCATACAATATATTTCACATGTTGTCCGCTGACAAAATGATCTTGGTGATATTTGCGTACCACATGTCCCAGATTTTCATCGTCCTGTGATAGCTCCTTGTGTTAAATACCCTGTTGCACTAACGTCGATATGCTTTCATTTGAAACACCACAAGGCGTATTGGCGAAATGATGCCTAACCATGAGTAATAATTGTGGCTGTGGATAATAGATAGATGTTTGCCGGCATCACATCGCAATATTGCAAGAGCTATGAAATAAGGTGGCACATGGTAAATGGCCTCATTGATCTATTATAAGAGGTGCATAAGAATTTGGAATGGTCGCATTGTTGATAAATTACTATCGATTCGAATTTTGTCCGGTTTTACCCTAATTGTTTTATTAGTTGTTCTACACAGCTCGCCTAGTAATCCAAAACCTTGCCCTTTTTACATATATTGGTTTGGCTTCAAAAACTATATTGTAATTAAACCGTGTTCTATATATTCTGTCCAAATGCTGTTAAGTGAAGCTAATTGAATAAATCAGTTACAATTAAGCTCGGATATTTCAACCAAAGAAAAATTGGAGCACTATATCAACTTCTACCATTTCCTTATCTGCAACATTTGTTGATGAAGGACGTTGAATAAAACAAACATCCTTCTAACCCATTGAGGCATTGTTTGTTACTGGTCCGTTATTCTATTTTACCACTTGATTCTGGTGCGCGACCATTACTCGTGGTGACGTACAATGATGAACTGCTAATAATCGTCGACAATATCCAGATTCGTTCCAACAATTTATGATTACTGGCTCAATAAATATAATATTGAGGGTAGAATAAATAATAGTTAGACGTAAGCGGGATGTCACCAACTGTCCAACTACTCAAGCGTAGCACAGGTATCACATCTCCCAAGTGACGAAAGCTCTAGACTTACATTTCTACACATAAAGCTTCGTTGGTATACCTTATAATACCAAATAGTTATGAAAGACGACGTGCATGGAATTCAAATGTTTTTTTATATTATCATAAACATCCCCAGCTGGCTTATAGCGAGACAACGATAGCAGCGGTAAATGTTGCCTTGTCTCTTAATCCTAATAGGCTCTCGCTACATAATCACACATTTATGAGTTATTGTGCTCTTTACTTCAGCTGTTTACCGACTGCAGTAAACCAACGTTGCCCTCTTCCTTCACTAATTTAAATTAGCATTGTAGTATTCCAGAAATTATCGCAGACCACAATGATGTGTTGCTTACGCTTTGTTCATTTGTGACGGTAAAAACAGACGAGATACTTTCAGTATACTAGCTGCCTGGAGAAATGAGCTACGAGATTATAAAATATCCTAATGCTTTAAGAATATATATATATATATATATATATATATATATATATATATATATATATATATATATATATATATATATATATATATATATATATATATATATATATATATATATATATATATATATATATATATATATATATATATATATATATATATATATATATATATATATATATTATACATCAGTACAATATCTTCAGTCCTTGTCCTTTTGCCTGCTCTAATGCTGGTTAACTAATGCTTTACGCAGTGACAGGTTTTGATAATGGATCGAATGTTAGCAGTTATAATTCGTATTTTGTGAACAATTGACACTGGCACCTCCATCAAATTTCACGAGTTTAATTTCATCAGATCGCGAGCGGTGTTTATTTATATTTCTCATTCCATTGTGACGGAACGTTGTTGATTGATATTAATTGAAAAGTCATATATCATGACACTGCTGCGGGACACAGAAGCCTTGTAAAGCTTCATGCAAATCGATTTTGGCAGAAGCTTGAATTATTGAAGATAATGGTGATGATCTATAGGATGGGGGCATGAGCTCAGTTCGGCATGTGTGTGCGCCGATGACCCGTCTCCTAGCTAAAACGTGGTTATATTGCGTCCGTTCACCCTGACTACAGCGTCAGGGATTTGAACGTTTTCTTTAGCTGAGGAAACTTGCCCCGCTTCAATTAAAATATCACACCTTCAAAGGCAAGTTCAATATGCTTATTTACGTTGCTTCTCGTGTTTTTATTCCTGAATTCCTGAATTTCATAAATTCCATTCCTTACTTATTAGTGAGCGCAAACTGATATGATCTATTCATCCTTGGCGTGATATCTGCCAAACTACCCGCTGTTATTGAAGTAGTGAGTAAATGACATCTTTCAGGAATCGCTTTAGGTTCCTTTGTCCCGATGCAGGGTTTATTAATTAAACATGCGTGCACACGTATTTATAGTAAATATTCGGATAGAGTAGAAAGTGAAAACACGAAAAAGCTATGACAGTGTTTCGAATTCCCAGCAATCAGGTGGTTGGCTATTATAATCTTGTAACGCCATACAACCCGATTGTCTTCTCTTGCGTCTTTGGTCTTATTGGGTTGATCATCCACAGTATTCAGTAGCAGGTAAGGACAGCTTATAAACAGCTACCGAAGCCGTTCATGTACAGCCCGACTAGTCGTCTTTACACAGCACTGCACCTTTCAAGCAACCAGAATTACAAGCCCGTTGCGGTATTCGCTCTGCCCCGAATGCAGTAAAAAGGTCTTGCTTTGACTTCAACAGCGTTATATCCGAGTGGATGCTAATGCACATTTGATTATCATGGTTAACAGTTCCAGTACGGGCATTTTCAACTATATTCCCTATATCAAGTGACAGGAATAGCAATACTTGATCACGTTAAACAATTAAAACCATGCTATGTGTTAAAATGTGTCAAATACATGTCAGTTCACTGACGGTCATATTTCTTCCTATAAACCCTGACAGAGGGAGAGACATATGCATAGTAGTGATGATACGAACATTTTGATACGACATCATGCTGCATATGGAGACAATAATTGCCTCAACAAGATTCCATGTGATGTTGATGATGATGATGATGATGATGATGATGATGATGATGATGATGATGATGATGATGATGATGATGATGATGATGATAGAACAGCTACTGCAACAACCTAATCAGATGAACAGACATCAGCATTTTATATTCGAAAACAGGAAAGTGAATTGCTACTGCGATATATGAATGAAAATTATGTCGGCTACGTAATGCAGAAATAATGAAAGCTCTACTCAACAACGTCCCCATCTGATAGCATCCATACTATCGTTACATTTGATACGTTTTTATGTCTTAATCTACTAGCTATTGTGTGCTATACTGTATAAAAAGGAATCCAATTATAATTTGTGTTGTTATATCCTGTGCGCTATGATTGTTTTCTTAGAATCTAGTCAACGGCAAAACAAAATATTATAATGATCAGCACAGGAGAGATGTTCCCTAACAAATGATTTATCTGGAGTGCAGGAATCACATTGGTTAGACAGGAAGTCCATTAAGCAGTTGATTATTTCCGCTTCATGATTGACAATACGCACTTGCCATGCCTTCTTGACTGTGATCACTTTAATACATTGCATCATATTCATTTAGCGCGCAACCATTAATCGTGATGCAACTCAGTGATGAACTGTTAACGATCAGTGTGTGTCCGCTGTATTCAAGAGGATTGGGTGATTACAATTATTGATAACTGGCGTAATAAATCAAACTTTGAGACTGTAATGGTGCTAACAAAAACGTCAGTGGCTGTTTTGAAAATGCTTAGATTAGACTTATTTGGTATTTATTGGGCTGGATGCAAAGCCTTGCATCATTCCATTTTAAACCAGAGGTAGCGCGGGGTGCTGCTGAAACAAGTTACTGATCAACAGAATCAAATAATCATGATAGGTTTCATAAAGCATGGATGAGCATCAGCTGAAACATATGAAATTTAATATTCCATTAATTGTGCTAGTGTTTATCACTAGATAATGGGAAGGTGATACCCATCATCTACCATTGGTTGATACAGACTGTCCAACATACAAGACTCACTTGGACCAACCAAGGGGTTTTAAGTCTACAATTCAACATGTACTTCCTAGGCTGCATACCTTATAACATTACCACATATATAATAAGGAATATTTATATGGTGTTAACATGGTCATAAAGAGTCCCGGCTGCCTTGTTGGGAGACTGCAATAGCAGTGGCATGCGCTTCAAATTGTAAGTCATATTGCTCTTTACTTCAGCGGCCAGGCATCCGCTGTCGACTGCAGTGGACCCTGGTATTTACTACTTATACATTTGCCGCGCGGTTACCGTAAAATACACATGTTACCTTTAACATATCATATATAATGTTGCGTTTTAGATATCATCCAATCTTAATGCCGCTTGAATACATGGCATAACAGTGTCTTCAATCCTTGTACCTGGGCTGCAAATGTTTGATATCTATTGTCTTATGTACGGACAGTTATCAGCAATGGATCGAATGTCAGAAGAGCCTATTGGGATCCTAGCATCGATGGGCTTTTATCCTGTCGGAATAGGCACCTCCATCAAATGAAATGAGTTTGATTTTATTAGATGAAAAACAGCTCATTCGTATGCGTTCTCGACAGTAGATTAGAAGTGCTCAATACATCGGTGTGACAGCCATTTAAATGCAACGAAATAACTCACAGCACTCAATCGCCTGCTGTGTTCGAGTTTGCCGTCTAAAGAAGGTCTTTATCGACACCTAACAAAGATATATTAAGAAGTTCCCACGTTAGATAGTTTTAATATTAACATGCAGAGTTGGTTTATAATTCAGATTTCATCGTGGTGCGTTGGGGAAAATATATTGACTGAATGATCATGTACTATGAAATTACTGCGGGACACAAGCTTCTTCAAAAGCTTTCAAGCATATCGATTGTGGCAGGCCCCTGAATCATCGAAGATACTTGGGATAGGAACGTTTAACGCAGCGCGTGGGTGTGTAGACAGCCCGTCTCCTCACGCCAACTTACTCTGTTGCCTCCAACAAGTCTACAGCTCCCGTGAATTTAAAGTATGTTTTGGGAGTGAAAACATGCCCCGCATCACTTACAATATCAAGCATTGTCAAATGAATATGCTTATTTATAGCCTCCTGTCATGTTTGTGTCTCTTAGATATATGACATTACACCCTTAAAAACTATTCCTTACTTGTTTGTTTAGCAAAACGACAATTTTAAACGTCCACAGAACGCTGCGACAAGTCATGAACGCACAATGCCAGGCATAAGAGAATTAAATCTTTTATCGTCTTGGGAATCGGCGTGTAGATAAAATAGATTCCGCCAGTGAAATAAGTGCTCCTCTTAATCATCTCAGCCTATTATCAACATTTTAAATACCAGTGAGGTAAGTTTAGAACCATGACCTGCTAAGTGCAATTTTCAATTGTTAAATAACACTGTATCGACAGGACCGCCAAACTTGTCGATGCTGTATTGCTTATAATATTATATATATGTTTATTTCGTACTCAAGGTACCTGCATAAACAATAACTGTGATACATCAATTTAAACTATAGTGCTACATTCAACGGAAAAAGAGATAAAACTGTTACGATACTAAAATATCTTGTATCATCAAATAAATCATTTCATCGTCAAATTCATCAATCATAATTTCATTGTTTTTAACACAAAACAATGTATTTAAGATACAGACCAAAGCATTCTGTTCATCTGTTAACGAATCTTTCTTGATAATCTGTGTGATATTGAACCCCAACTCATTATGTACATTAATGTTGTATTTGTGTCTAAGGTAAGCAATATTGCGACCCAAAGGTGAAAGGGCATTAGAACAAGCATGTTTGATCACATACTTAACTACTGCATTGTCACTGTGATTCATTTGGACAATCATTTTCAGCGTTTTAATGCATAAGGAAACGCTAATGTGTAGTTGGCCACTTAATGGCCCCAGTACCCAAGTATGCAAAGCAATTGGAAGGTTGAGTATTCGCCTAACAGCCTTATTCCACTGAACACATATTTTTCTATAACCATCAGAATCAATGGTCCATAACTGGGAACCATAAAAACTGCAGCAATAGGAATTGAATAATTTACACAATGTGTTTTTATGCAACTCTCCAAAGTTCCCCATCATTTTGTTAAAAGCAACATTAAACATAGAACATTTTGATGTGCAATCACTAAAATCATTCAACTTGTTATCAATGACGTTCCCCAAGTGTTTAATAGTTGTAGCCCATTCAATAGTAGAGCCATACAATATCACCTTATCAAATTCATTGACTGCCCTGCCATATTTTATGCATTTTGTTTTCAAAGGATTAAAAACTACATTATATTCATTAGCAAATCGTTCACATATTTTCAACATATTGTTCAGTGCAATGAGACTTGGACTGAGTAAGGTAATGTCATCAGCATAACCAAGCGCACCAACATATTCGCTGCCTATATGACAGCCTAGTCCAGACTTTTTTAACCTTTGTATCAGCTCATCAATGTACACAGTAAATAATATCGGTGATATGACACCACCTTGCTTAACACCGTTTGATACATGACACTCTTTTGATAAGCATGCATTCCATTCAACAGATATAGTCTGTCTCGAATAGCTATCCATAAGAAACCTAACTATAAGCGGAGGCACTTTACGCTGCAACAGCAATTTGAATAATTTTCCATAATGTACCCTATCAAAGGCTTTACTAGCATCTAACAGACAACTAAAAACATCACTATTTCTTTGTGTATAATAACTAATTGTTTCTTTATATACAGTCGTGCAAAGGATTGTAGAATGTCCCTTTTTGAAGCCAAATTGAAGATCAGACGTACATAAAACATTGCCATACAGCTTAAGAATTATCATATCTAAAACTTTGCAAATTGAACTACATAATGCAATTCCCCTGTAATTATCACTACAACTTAATGATGATCGCATATCTTTTGGTATCGAAACAATCGTTGAATTTAATAAATTATCAGCTGTATGGCCATGTGAAATCATAGCATTGAATAGTTTACATAGGAGACCAGCAAGTTTGGGCGTCCCGTTAATCAAATGGTCAGAATAAAGCTCACGATTGCCATCGCTTTTGTTACTCTTCAACTTTCCTATACATTCAGATAAAACAGATGATGTAATAACATCATATCTTGCACTGTCATAACTAATACCAGCATTAACCGCTTTCATCACATCACGCATTTCATTATCGTTTGTGGGAACACTATTGAATAACGCCGAGTATTTATCAAGAAAAAGGTTTGCAATAGGCACTGGTCCACTTGCATTATCTACCACAGTAGGTACACTCTTACTGTTTGGATTGATCTTTTTAGTTCACGCCAAAAGTCTGTATTACTACATGCGTTTTTAGCCAGTTTTGCCTTCTTTATATCGAACTCATTTTTTTGGGCAGCGCGTACGGCATAATGATATTTATGACGTGACTGCTTCATTATGTCATACACAGTGCCTTTGTTAGGTTTGCCACACTCGATCCAAATCCAATGCCAGAAAAGTGATCGTTCTTTCTCTGGTTTTACAATCTCTAACCATCCCGCAATTTTCCTTGAAACAGGCTTCTTTGACGGAATAGTTTCTTTACCAGCTTGAGTACAACAGCCAACAATTGATTTACAAAATGCATCAATAGCGGTTTTGTGATTGCTATCACGGCACCGCTTATCGGTGCATTGAAACACAGCATGCGATACAGACACACCATCTAGCAAAATATCCAATTCACTCTTGTACCGATTAACATCTACCTCTGTTGCCTGACTCCACAATAGCCGATCATCTCGCAAGAATCCCTGACTATCTGTAGACATAACGTTGTCAATATTGACATCTATTGTGATGAATATAGCATTATGATTTGACGGGTTTGTTGGGTCACGAATAACATTACTGCATAGCACCTTACTGAAAACATTATCACTAACTAGAAAATAGCTCGATACAAGACATCTGATTAAAAGCAAAATTAGTATATGTATAATCTTTTGAGGAGTTTTTACTGTTCCAAGAAACCCTCATACAATTTCTCTCCATAAAGTCATTCAAACAGCGAGTCTGTGCGTTGGTTCTTTCAAACGATGTGTTTAAATCACCGCAAATTACAACCGAGGTACAGGTAATTGAATTAACAACAGACTCAATTACATTAATAACCTCCTCATATTCGTTTGTTACTTTGTTTTTTGAATAATTATCACAAGGCATATATACGCAAATCAATAGCACACTCCCCAAAGAAGAATCATCAATCGTAATGCCACAGACGCGCCTGTGAGGTATATCTATATGTGACACATGCTTAGAAAGAGACTTTAGGTATAAAATTGCAGTCCCACCATAAGGGCGCCCTACTAGAATGTCAGATGTTGAGTCCATACCAGACTTTCCAACAAATTGATAATCCTTATGCACATTATTTAACATCGAGACATTTTCTTTTAATAACCAAGTTTCTTGTAAACACATTATATCACAACTGTAACGGTTCAAACAATCGCTAACATAGGGAGTACACCTCTTTATCCCTTCCACATTCAAAGAGCAAATATTAAAACCATTGCTGTTTGGACTATTATCTATGAGTGAAATTACCTATTACGCGCGTTTCGTCCAATACCGCCTGCATCCAATACCTTCAGGCCAGAATTCCGGCTTGTAGAGCAGATTTATATCTCCAGTCTCTAAAGCTATCCGGTATGAAAGTGTCCAAGATTCTGGTTTTGATGCGCATTCAATTTCGAGCACCTTGACGCCCTGTTCTTTCAAAAACGATTTCAGCACTGATATATAAACAAGACACCAAACCACTGGGGGATTATAAATATTATCTGTCGCCCTTAAACTTGCGGGATAGTTTTTGCGAGTTTTGCTCCTGGTTTCAGTGCCATGACTAGCTTCGACATTGGAACACATTTGATCAAATATAATGCAATAACGTACATGCAGTGTGATACCGCGTCATGGTAAATGGTAATAGGCGATTTTATGTGAGGTTCTGACTTACTGATAACTTCATAATTCTTTACACGATTTGTTATGCAATGTGGAATCTGCTTTCCTCTAGCAGCATGCTTGCCACTAGATACTACCCGAGAATAAGTCACATCTGTAAGCCAATTAATATTGAACTATTTTAAGACTGCCAGAAACCATTGAGTATTAAACAGCACTTATAACAGCAGCAAAAAACAATTATGATAATAACCGTGCTTCATCTCACACCAAACACTTTGCTAAGCAACTTACATAAATACCTATGACGTTTTGTTACAAACAGAACATTGTCTTAAGCTTCATTAGCTGTTGTGGATTAACGCTGGTCTTGGCAAGTATGTTTGCTGGAGACAGTTGACTCTTTTGACAAGCCCACTGTTATCAGTATACATACAATGCACACAAAACAATGGATGTATCTTTTTCATATTTATTTGACCAACGCACTAGTACAGGTTCCTCTTCAAAGCGCGTGTGCTTTGGAGAACGTTTTGCCTTTAGTCATCGACAACCTGCTTCAAGATGCAGACGCAGTAAGTACTGACATTCTTCTACCCAGTCCATTGATACAGGTAGGAACACATACGGACTGCAGGTAAATATCTAAATAGGTATATGAAACATCCGTTGATGATTATAAATCAATACCAGCTATCCACCATGTTATTATGTGATAGCTACAGTCTCTATTTGCTATTTGTGTTCTAGGTGTAGGCTTTGACTACGATGGCTTGATATGATTCTGATGTAAATGGCCTCTTAGAGTCTGCAACAATCATCATCAATTACAGGTTTGTGTGTGCAGTTTTTCTTTTTTATTCCTTTTCACTTGATACGCTATATAGTCAGTGTCTTGTCGCGCGTAGTGCCTACATCTAAGGGTGTGTTGATTAACTGATTGTATTTCATAATGAAATCGATACAATACCTTAAAAAACCAGGCAGGTTAGCTAAATTGCTTCAGCAGCTTCATAAATATTGGACATTTAATCTATAGCTTACAGCTTTCAATGCAATTTCGTTGCGTTCATTATATATGTCATTCGGCAAATTTCCCCCAAAAGTTATACCAAAGTACTTTATATGCAGAGGTAGATGTGTTTCACGCGGCAAAGATCAATAACTCTGCCTCAGCTATTGACGTTCATTAATTACGAGCGTATTGTGCCGGTAGTGGTACAGCATTTACACAACATTTTTTTAATGTCTCCCTGTTTTCAGGGATCTGCAAATGTCCTACAGTTGCTAATCGTTGTTTGATGAGCCTTAATCGGCTAACGCCATCATAAATAATTTAATGAATCATTGACAGCAGCTTTTCTAAACTTCAAATACTGCAAAAGCTTAACTGCACAAATTAATACATGCGATTTATTTTTGCATGTAGTCGGTTAGTTCCATAGAAATGAAATTCTCTTATAAGAGATTCTTATGATGACATAAGATTTGCAGTGCGGGGGATGCAGATTGTTATTGACGGCTTGAACGTGACACCATGGGGTAGCCGACAGGGTTTATGTTATATTGCCCTCGTGTCGACCGGCAATTCACAAACGAAGCTGGTAATGCTTCTCTCTGGGACCGTTAACATCCAGTAAAACGCCTGAATGCTAGCCTCATAATAAGAATCGCGTACGAAAATATTTCGTTAAGTGCAAAACATTTATGCTAGCTGGTTGTTTTTATTGGCCACATCCTCACCTAGATAAACGTAAATTGCATGAATAAACACGCAGCATTTACTTCGGAAACACTGAAGTATGGACAACGCGGAAATCATCATCGGTACGTATCAATGCAGCACGAAGAATACATCTAGTGTTCTTTTCAGCTTCTAACTCAGCGCTGTATTGCAATGCCTCATATAGCTAAATAAATGTCTGGACAGTTCACAGCATACAATAAAGATCAAGGTACGAATATTATGATAAGATCGGATGTACATATGATGTACATATGATATGTTCGAGAACCGAATAGTTACGTGTTGGTCCTGTGTGCATAGTCGCTGTATGTAACGGTAACGTGGAAAATATACATGAGCATTATCCTGGTTATTTGCATTCAATACAAGCCAAATCACGTCATAACAACGCGTGAATCGGATAGCATTCCAAAGTGTTTTTCAATTTTACATCATTTTATATTTCAATCTATTAGCTATTGTGCGACCCAACGTCTCAATCCCATTTTACTTTGCGCTGATAATATTCGTGCTCGGTGACTTTATTTCTTTTCATGTATGTAAATAGATAATAGTCACACGGCACAGTGCAAGATATATTGATAAACGAGTGCCTCATCAAGTAGGAACCATTGAGAATGTGAATATCGAGCAAATGTTGGCTGACATCTTAATTGATAATGCAATAGAATTGACAAATTGCAAATGGTAGCACTCAGCTGCTTATGGAAGCTTAAAGAACTGGCCTAACAACTGAGAATCTCTTCAGTTTTGACAGATGGTTGCAGATTCTATATTTATGGGTATATTCTAATGACCTCATTAGGCTGTCTGTGTTTGACATATTTCGTATCATCGTGACACGTCGGTGAATAGCAAATCTAGTTACTCAATGATGATCTGCATTTATTCGTTTGGTCGCAAAATATAACATATACATATTTCATTCGAGCAAGATTACTGTTTGACATTATGCTATATAAACTGAGATGTTTATCAAATGAGTATATGCGTCTCGTTAATTTCCTATGTCAGTTTATTTATTGTTACTGCAGTGGTAACTGTTTTATGCTCTTTAGAACTCAGAATTGTTATTCTATCACATTATACAGATACCATCCAATTAATTGACGTTTACACAGAGTGAGAATATTGCACATCTATTCCATGAACAAACGATTTATGAAGAGTAGCTTTTGCTTCACTTGAAACACCTTCAGCACTAAAGATCTGCATGCACTTGAGGCTGAGCAAACGTCCGTTTGACACCGTTCTCTTCATTTTCATATCTGTAAAAGCTCTTAGTGCGCAACCATTATTTGAGAAAGCGATAATGAAATTGTGACCAGCATGTGAGTTGTCTAAAGTTAATACGAGACATTCGATTAGTAACGTGATGCATAGAATTTGAAGAGAAGAATGGAACGTGACCAATACCGTCGATTGCCGTGTCTCGCAATCAATGACAAGGTTACAAATGTCGCATGATTGTCGTGCATAGGTTTGTTGGTCATTCATCCTTCAATCAGGTGAAGAGAACGACTATCAATAATCCCGCATGTATCATAATTATAACAAACTTGTTGATGGCTGCCTCCTATTTCTCTTCGTATTGAATATCTGCAAGCTAATGTTCACATGAATGGATTGAACTTGAATGCATATCGGTGAGAATGAACTAGAATTCCGAGGTGTTAGCTCTACGTTGACAATGACTACGAACCCTGTATCGTCTCCGTTAATGACCATGGCCCGTTGTATTGCTTTAGATCTGGAGCTAATGGATGCAACACGCCGATAACAATATCAAGTTCTTTGAACAATTCATCCTTCATAACCAAATTATAGCGATCAAAATCATTGAATTGTAACCACTAAATTCAACGCTTGAGGACTAGTGTAATCACAGGGCTCACACATCTATAAATGCATCAAGCTTCAAACTCGGATTGCTCAGCACGTGGGCACGATTGTTCTCTTTACAATACGCCAACCTGACAAGAGAACATTTGGCTATAATTCAAGCGGCATACTATCCTCATGTAATGTAAATCACTTGACTTGATAGGAATACTCGTGGCTGGAAAGGGCCCCAGGGAGTAAGCTAATTCAGTTTGCACCAGGATTTGGCCACTTTGGCTCATATCGTCTGATTTCCATTTATGTTATTACTTGGATATTGAATCAATGTCAGAATTCTGTTGATTAGATTACCCAGGCTATCCATCAGTACTGCAATGCAATGTCGCTACCGTACAGTGGACGTTCTCGTATACAAAGCCTGAATCAAAGCTGCTATTGCAGGCAGGCATTCCGTTATAATCCACTAAATCATTCGTTAGATGCCATTATTCAGCCCTTAAACAAACTGTGTACTTAAAAGAGCGGGCACTGCATTAAGCTATATTTTATTATTATACACCATCGTCTCTTGGAGACTAACTCATGACGCCAAAGTCATTGGCTCACAATGGCGAAGCTGTAAAGCCAATGTCATTGACTCACGAGGGATTTCTTTTGAAGCCAGCACCATTGAATCAAGACCCATAATTTAAACAGCTATTTAAGCACGAAGAATAACCTCTGAAGCTAACGTCAAAAACGCACGAGTGCATACTGATTAAGTCATTGATTCACGAAAGTTAACTTAATAAGGCGAAGACATAGACTCACAGCGATTAAATTACGAAGCTTAAGTCATTGACACACGTAAGTTAGCTTAGGCAACTAAAGCCCTCGACTCAAGAGATAACTTATGGAGCCACATTCATTGAGTTACCAATGCTTACTAATGCAGCCGAAGTCAATGACCAACAAGAGCTGGCATATAAAGCCAGGATAATTGAATCATAAGGACTAACTCATGCAGCCATAATCATTGTCGTGTCTTTGCTTCCATTTGTTGTAACGTAAAACTTGTTGGCTGAATATTCTCAGCAATGCGAGGATGTGCAAGCAAAGAGATCAAACAACATTCACCCGACTTATAATAATTATAAGTAACGATGCATATTTGACAACCATCACCTGCCACCTTGCTCGTTGAGTGTCCGAGCAAATGACAGCACCCATACCCGTGTGTGCGAATAAATGCGTTTATGCATTAACAGTGATTGGGGCCCTAGCTTATACTTTTTTGGTTGGGGTTCTGATTGTCAGCATATCTAATGTGTAATCAATCAGTAAGGATAACCGTTAATGGAAAAAGACGACCTGGAGTTACAGAAAGAATAATCCTGAAATGAACAAGGCAACAAGAAAACAATAACGAATTCGAATTTCCGTTTTAATAAGTACTGTTTATTCCTGTTAAACCATGCACATACTTTATGCAGTCAGATCAGCCCTACTAAACCAATCCTAACAGCCCCACAGCACACATTTCAAATATATACCTACCTAGTCAATGAGAAATAACATCAAACGCTCCAACAATATATTTACACGCAAGAAATCCCTGTATTTACATTGGCCCAGAGGAGTATTTCAGAGCCCTTGTTTTGACGTGTGACAAGACCACTAAAATTACACCGACTAGCGGCCGCTCTATATAACACGGGTTATGCACGGTCTAAATGTTAGAAACGAAATGTTCTTCCATGAGCCATATATTACCCCATCGATGACGGAACACACGATTTAACACCACTCTCAACAATAATGTAATTATAATGCAAATACGGTGAGTTTGAACCAAAGCGCCAGTAATAGCCGCAAGAGAGGCACCTTCCTGGTTCGATATCGGGGTCGCTAATGGCCAAGCCTCATTTGTGATTAGAGGTAGTTGGGGTGGACTTGAAATTTGTTAATTCATGTTCTTCCCTGAGCCGACCAGCGATGGTTCCGGGTGAACTTAGGGAGCTTCCGGTACTGTCGTCTTCTGGGGAGCATACTGGCGCACAGATGATGTCATCGTGGTGACGTACAACCACATCACGTCCCTTTTGACGATCGTCGGAAAATTTGTTGTTAATAGCAGACGTCTTATGAATATGTTGAGCTGTTTTGAGACATCCTGCGGGGGCGGTGGATAAGTCGGTGGGTTTGACATCAAGCAACCTGATATTATTAGGTGCGTCCCTAGAGTAATTGCTGAGTGGGCGTTTAAATTTAACAGTTGTTGCACGGTCAGGTTGGATCTTGACCGAGTTGTGAGCAGCCACGGAGTAATATGTAGTGGATCGCTCGGAGAAGAACCACATGCGGTTTCTCCCCGTCAGTGGTCTACTTGTGTAACCACAACAGCGACAAAGTGTATCTTTGAATGCCATGCGATACTTTTTCGACATCAAATTGTACAGTATTGGATTTACGGTGGCGCTTACAAAATACAAAACACCTGTGAACAAAGAACCTGGAATCATAAATCTCTCCCATTGCATACAAATATGGCCGCACAGCAGTTAAAAACGGTAACGTACCTGAGATATAGAAAAGGTGACTTTGTATCTCAATCAGCGTGGCCGTCCATTCTTTTTCCACTATGAATGCGGTCATAAGTCTTTGCGCATGAAAGGGAGCCCAGCAGAGGAAGAAAGCCACCACAACGGCCACTGAACATAAAGCCAAAAAGGTTATTATTTAGCGAAGGGAAAATCAATTCACCGTCGTGGGGTCAAATGTCGTTTGTACGCTATCTATTCTGAACAACAATTCCTCTTAGTACTGAATCGATGATGTTTTGCACGACGTCAGACAATTGTTTCCGTGCCTGCTCATGTACTGAAACACCTGGCAAAGCCGGACTACAGCGAGTATGCATGTTATAAAGATAAGAACAGTGCTGTCTAGAAATCTGAAACGAAACCCCGTTACGAAAATAAATGCGGTTTCAAATAAGTACTTGAAAGGGGGTTTTATTTAGAATAACATGAACTCTTGCTGGACTTAATCACAACTGTAACAAGAACACAAATGCAAGAACGGAAATTATCGCGATCATTATGGATCACTTTCCTAGCATGCTTTGGCAGGTTTCTTACCGAAATCCTCTCACTTACAATAGATACAAATGTGTGAAAGTCAATCAAAACATGCATCACACATATATTTCTTAAATGTTAACGAAAGAAAAAGACGAGGATAGCGTAGTGATATGCTATCTCTCTTCTGACTTATCAAGTTTATGTCATTGGATCGCATAACTATGAGGTCATTTGTCTCGTGGGATATTGACATGAAGTTTATAACACACAACCATTGGTAATAGCCACCTGATGAATGACAGTTCAACTAACTCGTTGTATTTGGCTGGTCTGGTAATAGACGGACGGCAATCTGCAATGGCAACAGGTGCATTGCATAACTACTTACAAGCCAAAATTTATATTACCGCTGTTAGTTCGGGGAATATCAATTTCGTGTGATCATGCAAGAATATTACACATAGATTATACACACCTATTATACACAAACCGTGCAATGAGAATCACAATGCACGACATATTCAAAGTGTTAACATCACCAAGGTACGTCAAAGACACCCAGTGAAATAATTCCCGAGCAGTGTCAAAGTTGCGAGTAAAGCGTATCCATATCAAAATCACACAAAATTTCAGACCAAAGTTAGCATTAGTACAAGACAAAAGTCGCAACACATAACAGCACATCGCCTCTCGAGATTTGAGGGAAGATGTTTTCAAAATCACACTGCAATGCACTAGTAA
Organism: Urechis unicinctus; assembly: GCA_034190875.2. Lineage (NCBI taxonomy): Eukaryota > Metazoa > Annelida > Polychaeta > Xenopneusta > Urechidae > Urechis > Urechis unicinctus. The sequence goes on along the minus strand of CM067345.1, from coordinate 16,346,992 downwards.
GAGTATAACGTTGCATAGTCTCTTTGACGAATGCAACACCAAAGCCTGAAATGTAAAAAAAAAAAAATAGGCAAAGTTGTAAACAAGTAACCTGACAACATTGACATTGCGTGCATATGGCCGTATACGTGCCGAGATATGCTTGTACTTCTGGTCTGCGTCCTCTGCGCCGCGACATGCTCCCCCTGACAATGCGGTGAGCCTGGCCTGTTAACATTAGTACCAAGGGTTACGTGGGTAAAAAACGGACAATGTGCAGTCTCATTTATTCACGATGTTGGCATCCATAGATTGCATTGAGCACATCACACCAGATGGAACGTTGACACAGGTTTTGTTTCCGATATGGCGGACGTCAGTGGATTGACCAATCGACATTGTCAAATGACAGAGCTTCTGAATAATTGTCTGTGGTGAGCTATCGTCTCTTGCAGTTACAAACGTTTACCAATCTATCTACGCTACCGACCACAAAGGACCCTTATACCTTATACCGTTTAACATATACCTTATTTAGGTGCGTTTAACTTACAAGGAATCATACAAAACAAAATGGATTACTACTTTCAATGTAGATACAGCCGATGAGTTTCGCAGATCCATGTGAATACAGCAAGCGGGTTTGCAAGTATTGCTGAACTGATTCTCATTCATGCTGTTCAAAAAATAAGAATACTTGACAACAACGGAAGAGCGATGAGTCACTCCGGGTCCGTTCATCATCTGTAAACCGCTACTGGCTTTTGACACATAGCTAGTTCCAGCACGGTTCTTTCACTACGCCTTAGGTGAAGACGTTGATCGCGATACTTATATAATGTCAAATTGTGCATTACGACATAAATGCAATTCAACAGGGCGGTCTCATAGTGCATAAGTGCGATATATGTTAGCAACGTGTAGCAGGAATGATTGAAAAGATGATGTAATTGATCAGTGTGCAGTTCCTCGTCAAAAGTTAATGGTTCGTTGAAATATTATTAGTATTCTGTAAAACAGGTGCACAATGTGTGGAACAATTGGAGTTCATGTATACATCTATATAGGTCAATGTTTCACTTGGCTGCCAAAAACAATGCGAAGAGCATTGCAAATAATCAATGAATGACATAACGCAGATGTATAGGAAATATGGCCTTACCTAACATCTTGAGTACAGCACGTCTGGATTGGCACTGCTGGGGAGAGCCTGATATATCGGACGCTTGTCGCGAGAGTCCGGCTGAATGGCGCAAAGTTATGCCTATAAGGATGTACAGCCATGTGATAAGAGCCATGGGGATAACGAAGAGGATGAAAACAGAGAACTGGAACACGTAACGCATAAACGGCATCCATTCGGGGCGAATATTGCAAATCAGGGAATCTTCAAGTGGTTGAGTTGTGTTGGGTACAAACACATAGTGGTACGTTCTGGTGTGTATTGGATAGGGCAGCGAGGTTAAACATGCAGTGATCCAAATGCATATGATTATCTTGACAGCCCGAGAAAGACTGGACATCGTCTGCGCACGGTACGGGTGACAAATGGCCACATAGCGCTCCACAGTGAATGCTGTGATGGTGAGAATAGATGCTGATGACGTCATTTCCGTCAGGAAAGTCTTGAAAAGGCAGTATGGTTCTCCTAGGCGCCATGGGTATGCCTCCCAGATGGTGTAAAGTTCAGGAGGAAGGCCTAAATACACACCCAAAATGAATCAAATATCATGAAGTTACCAAGTACCAAGCCATGCAGTTTGCTGAGGCATCGCATTGGGTCTCATATCCCTCGTAACTGTCCAGGAGTTGATCATGTTTTTCTGCATGACATAGGTTAGATATGGTTGTAGCTTTGTTATGATGATTGCAATTGCGATTATGTGTAACCAGACTTTTAAGATTTATCTCAATGACAACACACTATTGTATTATAATGATGAATATCTGTATTATATGTACATAGATGGTCAAAATGGTTACCTCTTATTGCGAATTAAGCCTCCGTTAATATATAATAAGTACATATTTGCAACAGACTGGACATAATCAAGACATAACATTGTAATCAACATTCAAATTACATACTGAAGCATTGTAATGACTTTTGTTACCGCTATTAACTGTGTTTCTAATATCAGGGCTCGGCTTCAGTCCGAAAATTACTTTTTACCACAAAACATGGTTCTCAAAATTAGTTGCCATGACCACTATAATTCCGTCAGAATGGTAATACACATTGATCGAAGGATGGCTGTTAATATTGGATAACAACAGGTCGGATTAACGTCCAGGCTGTTTTACTGAATGCCCTCTGTGACCCCTGTTCAATTGCTTTCATGATCATTTAGCACAATTTCGTTTATCTGCTTAATATAACGCTCGATTTGTAAGGCAGTTCGAACTAATAAAAACCTATTTTAGTTCTCGAACATCGAGGTTGAATTAGCTGCTTGCTTAGAACGTTAATGTGCCAACTGCATGGAAATATACTGTGTTATGAGTGTCCATCATGGAAACATGTGATGTTGTATTCCGAGATCGCAGTCATAAGGATGGTGTTAACCTCGCGATTATAATGTTCGCTGCGTACGCCAACTCATCCGGCCTTGGACTTGCTATGAGGTTCATTAAATCATCCTAGTCGGAGGTATCAGAGATAAATATGCCAGGAAATCATCCTTACAACGTGGTTTCCATGTAAAAGCCCAAATTAGCAAGCACAATCCAATGTAATATCCGGTAGATCACACGCCGTGTTCCCGCTGGGTTTTGCGGTTGCCGTCAAGACACCCTGTGCGGCGATTACGCATTTCGTTATGTTGGGGCATATATGGATGACGTCACACGAGGCCGCTATTTACTGGCCGTTGGCGAAGAAAATCACATACCAACGACCCACACTTATACATATTAGACTGGCGCTATGCCAAAACGACAAAGACGTTCGGGAAGGTGTTTTGCTAGACAAAAACACTATTGTAGTGTATCTCGTCCGGAAGATGATATCAGCATAGCAGCATCGCGTCTGGGTGTCTTGGAAGGACTGATAGACCATGTTGGATTTGACGCGCGGGATAAATTATAGCAATTTTGCATTTGCAATTGGTTACCGCAAACCACTGCTTCCTTGCGCCGTTAAGTAATGCCTACAAAAGCTCAAGATCGATAAGAAATGCTTGGAAGCAGTCGGAATGGGTAATACAGCATTTGAAAAAATTATACTCGCGATTCATCGATTTAATGCTTTCTAGGGCATTCCCAAGACTTAACAGTCCATTCAGTTCCTTAATGCCATAACGTCTGCGATGCCACAATGATCTTAATAGGTTTATGCATGTAATGCGTTATGCCTGTAACCGTGACATATCTCTATGCTTTTATGCATGTAATTCTTTAATGTTTTAGTAACTTAATGGGTGTAATGTCTCCATGCCTTAATACCTTTATGATGTCATATCTCATGCCTTGATGCGTGTAATGTATTTAAGTCTCAATCGTTTAATGATCTTAATGAAGCTTTAATGGCTTGACGTCAGTAATGTACCCAAGCTTTAATCGCTTCGCGTCAGTAATGTCTCCAAGCTTTAATTGCTTCATGTCAGTAATATGTCCAAGCTTCAATGGTTTCACGTCAGTAATATGTCCAAGCTTTATTGGCGTCACGTCAATAATTACCCCAAGCCGTAATTGTTTCACGTCGGTAATGCCTCCAAGCCTTAATGGTTTCACGTCGGTAATGTCTCCATGCCGCAATGGTTCCACATCAGTAATGTCGCAATGCCTTAATGCTTTCACGGTTTCACGTCAGTAATATATCCATGCCTTAATGGTTCCTCGTCATGTACGTTTCAATGCCTTAATGGTTTCACGTCATTGATTTATCCATGCCGCTACTGTTTCATGTCGGCAATGCCCACAATATGTATTATCTCGACATTACCAATCGCTACACGTCAGTAGTGATTCTAAGTCTATAATTCCTTCATGTCTTTACTGGTTCCTTATCTTGGTGCCCCAGGCCTCAAGGGCTCCGCACCTTGATCGGTCCGTGTCTGCAATTGTATCACGTCTTTAAGGGACACCATCCTGTAATGTCGGTAATCATTTCACATCTGAAGCAGTTCGATGCCTGTAATGGCATGATGTCAGTAATTACGCGATGCCTGCCTCAGGTAATGTCTTGAGGTAGCGTCGCCCTTGACACCTAGGATCTGACACGTAATCAGTTCACACAGGCCGTAGCTTCGAGGAGCTTACTATTCTCGTCAGCCGCAATCACACTCCATCCCAAGACGCGAATAACTACTACCTTATTCGGGCTACAAATTGATGCAAATTCATGCGATTTCCAGCGGAAACAGTAGCATACTAAGTGGTACACCCCATGCGTTTCAAATTCTATTCAAATCTCACTTATCATGACTGATGCCAATATGAAATTTATGCGACGATGGTCAGCAGAATCCAGCGTCGTTAAAGTGGCCCAGAGTGACATGCCAGGGAGGATTAAATAGCGGCAGGCTGACAGGCCATTATCCAGTGACCTACCATGTCTGTTGACGGCAAGGGGGAGATTAGTCACGCAATGTCGCGCGTAGGCGCTCATAAATTAGGTAATCACTTATCTTGTCCTTTATGCGTTGTATATTGTATAAGATATGGTGATAGTGTCTAAGTGTTTGTTATCTGTGGTTAGAATGCTCTAACGTTCTCACGTCGCGTTTATGTCACGCCTGAGCGCACTTCATGGCGAAATTCTAACGGAACGGAAACTGTAATTATCTCACCATAGGCTGCATCATTTTAAGAACAGGTGATGAAGTGTAAGGCATTTCAGTTTGAGCTCACTTCTAGCGTCAATGGGCGGGTATCTGATGCGTATGCGGCGCAGATTGTACCAATAGTACTCGCGCCAGAGAGTCGCCGGCGGCTGACTAACTGGTTAGTGGTGGACCAGGGGCGCTTTTGACATTAATGATTGTGTCGGCGTAGAGTGGACAGCTACTGACAGACGAATGCGATGTACCTAATGAAGCTTATTCACTCCTAGTTTAGATTGCCTCCTCGGAATTCTAATGAGGGAAGACGTTATGGTGCATTGTGGACCAACCCAAATCACGTCTGCAGTAACCCAACAAAAGCGAACATTGGGCGAGGCCTACAGAGGATTGAGCTGAGCTCAATCGAGGTTTGAAAGAAAACCAGGGTGGCTGAAAGTTTATTAAAAACATGAGCCTCCTTTCAAAAGGGTTAGCCTTTCGCCATAGTTAGCTGTGTTAGTACTATTTCCACAACCTTCCAGAGCAATGTAGACATGGGTTATATCCGGCATTCTTGTGTTATCTCGCAGGTTTGTGTTACCAATATCAATCCCCTTACACACGTTTGATGCCCGCAAGTCTAATTTATATTCACTGGTGATGAACTGCGAAATAGGGAAGATAAAATGCTGTGCAACCAGCCAGGCATGGGTAAAATATGGAAGGCACCCAAGCGTGAGCCGGCAATATAACTGAGCCAAGAGCGTCCTCTGTGGTTGTATATCATTATAGTGGAAGGCCTCTATTCATTATCCAGCATACAACAGGTGATATATGAAGGTTGGAGAAGGATATAGATACAGGGGGGGGGGGACGATAAACTTACCTAGAATCAGAGTGAGCACATCCGAGATGGCCAATGTAAAGAGATAGTAATTTGTCGCCGTGTGCATATAAGTGTTGCGAGCTATTACGATACACGTAGAGACGTTTCCCACAACACCCGTTAGAAATATAACACTGTATACTACAGAGAGCACGACGGATTCAGCGCGACGCCGGTAACGTTGTCCCAGATCGGCGATCAAATAGTTTTCTATATCCTCCGAGGATAACGACGGGGTCGATAACGTGGTTTGTGGTAATCCTGTAACGATACTATTTGAGTCATTGCTGCAGCCAGGAGAGAAGATCTGCGGGGGCGTTGCAGGACGGTCCGTCCACCCGACCGCGCCTGTGGTTACTGTCCCATTCATTTCATTCCCCGGATAATCCATTTTAAACTACGTCGCAAAACTAGAGGAAGATGATTAACGAAGGAACTCGCGGCAGCAAAGTTTGCGGGGCCCACAATTCCGCCACCTGGCATCAAATCTGAATCCGCTCATTGGTGAATAGCGCTCAAAGACGCATGGTCCCCCCAAGGCAATGTTTTCCTCAAAGAGCGCGCCGGAGAAATGAAATCTGAAATCAACAAAGGGTGAAATTTGGCTGCTCCTTCACCACGCGTTGATTTGCCACCACAGCTGTGTAGCAACCTGCGCTGCTGCTTTCTCGGCTCCTAATGCATTGGCAGCAGGAGATTGCCTGGCGCCCGGAGACCGCCAACCACTGACACTTGGCACGAGAAAAGAGAGCTGCTGATTATTTCCTTCGAGTCTTTAGAGGTCTTTGCTCCTTTTCTTTGCTTGAAGCTAATATTGGGTTTAAGTCAGTGTGTGACCTCCGTGGCAAGCGTTCCCTGATAGAACCCATCAGCGGGTCACGCAGCGGGAAGACAAGTTGCTTGGGAGAGGAATTCCCAGTGAAAAAGCCTTGGGCGGCGCCGAGGCGTTCTGCGGTGGGGTCGTGGGCCAATAATACGCGGCCATTCTAGACTTGCTCTCTTCTGGGCGATCCACCGTGCGAATATGCGACGGAGATCACAATTGGAAGGTAAATCGCCACACGGCTCAGAGAGGCTTTGTCAGGTTAAAGGGGCAGTTACATTAATTTATATGAATTATGCGAAAGAAGTGATATTCTAGCCACTATTTAGCTAATGTAGGTCATTGGTTCCGCTATATTCTGTCGACAAACATACATATAATGATTGGTTGGACACCAAACGAGTTGGAAAGCAATGCTCCTTCTGTTGCATTGAGCAATGTGCATTGAATGAGCATGTCACGCTGTTATATACGAACTAAGAAAACCCAAGTTGCCTCCGCACTAGGCATGGCAGGTACCAGCAGCACAGGTAACGCTTGCTGGCCTTGCCTTCACTTTGCCACGTCACATGTACGCCTAATGATGGGCGCCCCGGGGGGGGGGGGGGGCACACGGTTAGAAGTAAACGGATTATCTCTACTATCGGTCAACTTAAGGAGGCACATGGAATCGTTGGTGTGGAGCCTCGAATTATACGGCGTGTTAGGTCGCGCTGTACAAGAAGTAGATCGACTGGATGTGGCAGTGTGGTGTGTATAAACCAGAGGAAGTTAGCAGGTTGAATGGATCAGTGCGCCGCTATGCTCTGCGCGGACCCATGTATCATATGCTGTGGCGAGAGGAATAATCATTCGGGAAAGCTGAGTGGCAAAACAGTGGCAGTTACTGTCGAGAATAGTGTCGTGAGGATGCGTATTAACGTGCAGTTATAGACCTGGCAAAAGTTGCTTGATGTACGCGTGCGCTGGTCCACTGCAATTGACAATAGAGGCGCTGTGCTATTCAATGGGCTGCAGGGATGCGACATGTAATCCGGGACATTTGCTGATTAGCTGTGTTAGTTCAATCGAGTCTGGAAAGCACGCGTCGGAGTTACCCGGACCAATATGATATGTGGTATGTCGTGCTTGGTACGGCAATATAATCAATTCTCCTCAACTCACTATCTTATGCATCGCAGTTTATCGCGTCTGCAGGTTGATTTTGTTAGCGCGCTGAATAGCAAGACCCTTCGTAACATTATAATGTAACACATAGCCTGGCATTCTGTATAACTCATCGTAAAGGTGAGGTAGAGGTCAAGTGAGATCGCGCGAGAGCATAATTAAGGTAACGTGCGTGTGCATAAGTGACGGACTGTTTCACGGGACCATGAATAACGATCTATCTCGCTGATGGGATTTCCTTGTACAATATGTTTAACGACCTGCAGCTCTTGGGTGAACAATTAGCATATATTCGCTTCACTGATTTGTTCAGCGGCATCGAAACGCATTACGTTAATCAAGGCGTGTCCGTGAATTATTCGACACACACTGCGGAGACGCAAGAGATCAATCAATTTGCTTGCTTGTTTACCACGACTGGGCAGCATCTTCAGATTTCAATGGAAATAAGTAGCGCCCCCTGCCTATAAACTACAGAAAACACCACAGCGCTCGTTTGCGTATGACTACCAATCTACCCTGCATGCCCATCGCAACATATATATCAGCTCGGCATCAAACGACGACGAATTGGAAGAGAATAAGGATTTCATTTAATGCTAAGCACGTGCTATCGCTGCCTGTCAATTTGAAAACTGTGATCGCTGCATCTAATACGGTCACGTGATCTTTCCCGTTGGGGGCCACTTATCATCTTTGATCCTTTCAATTAAAAGGAGTTTCCGGGTGCATTCGCGAACTAAGATGCATGATCTCTGTAATTTTATCCATGATCAACACAGTAAACGAATCCATTACTTATTTCTAATGATAAACTATGGTCAGGCAATACATTATTGAGAACCCTGCATTCACTGGCCATGTAGTCGACGCTGAATGTGTTCGCTCAGTCTACTTGTGAGCTCGTTATATCGAAGGTGGTGCGTTATGATTTGCAAGATGAAGCAAGGTTGTGGACGTATCCTTCCGGTCGTTTTTTAACCACTGCAACACTTAAAGCGGAAGTCTTATGGTGGATTTTATGAACACATAAATCCCTTCAAAGAGAGACGGTGCGATTGAAAAAGACCTTCCACTGCGTATTCGAAAGGAAACATGAGTGACTCGTGATATTTCAAATACTCGCCTGTGTTATATTTATATCACCGTATAGCCAGTAGCAATATACAAAGATAGATTTGATTGTGATACTAAACAACGTGATAGACTATGTTGGCATGTGTAGCTTGTTGTTTTACATACCTGAAGAAGATAACGAATGTCTGTGAATAGGATTCTACAGTGCAGATGTGTAGTTATTCGTTATAGGAGGGGCTGTCAATCAACACTTAGTGAAGACTAGTGCTCAGAGGTTGCAAACGTGTCAAGCACTGGTTCTTACGATCCCTGGTTGTTTATGGTTGTTGCCCCATCCATCTACCGGGCTATTACTGCTAAGTATCTTATTTGTCGACTGGGCATACTGGCGTATAACAACTGTTTCCATAATTATCTACACGGATCGTTATAAAAGCTCTGCTCGTTATTTTTTCATGCCTCACGGATAATTAAGGCAAGACTTAATGACAATCATTATTCTATCATGTATCACTATTCATTAAGGCCGAACTAAGTGTCATTCATTATATTATCATGTATCATTCGTCACGCAGATATAACTCTCTGATTTGTCTGTAATGGATCACTTATCAACTTCAAGGACAGGACTTTATATCAATTATTAGTCTAATATTAGTCACACATCATAAAGACGAGTCTCATTTTTCTATTCTGTAATTAGTCATCCTTCAGACTCATTCCTTCTTCACGTTGTAGTACCAATATGTAACTCCGTGTCATTCTGACTCAGTCCTTCTTCACGTGGTAGTACCAATATGTAACTCCGTGTCTTTCTGACTCAGTTCTTCTTCGCGTGGTAGTACCAATATGTAACTCCGTGTCTTTCTGACTCAGTCCTTCTTCGCGTGGTAGTACCAATATGTAACTCCGTGTCATTCAGACTCAGTCCTTCTGCGCGTGGTAGTACCAATATGTAACTCCGTGTCATTCTGACTCAGTCCTTCTTCGCGTGGTAGTACCAATATGTAACTCCGTGTCATTCAGCCTTCCTCGCGTGGTAGTACCAATATGTAACTCCGTGTCATTCAGACTTAGTCCTTCCTCGCGTGGTAGTACCAATATGTAACTCCGTGTCATTCTGACTCAGTCCTTCTTCGCGTGGTAGTACCAATATGTAACTCCGTGTCATTCAGACTCAGTCCTTCTGCGCGTGGTAGTACCAATATGTAACTCCGTGTCATTCTGACTCAGTCCTTCTTCGCGTGGTAGTACCAATATGTAACTCCGTGTCATTCTGACTCAGTTCTTCTTTGCGTGGTAGTACCAATATGTAACTCCGTGTCATTCTGACTCAGTCTTTCTTCGCGTGGTAGTACCAATATGTAACTCCGTGTCATTCAGACTTAGTCCTTCTTCGCGTGGTAGTACCAATATGTAACTCCGTGTCATTCAGCCTTCTTCGCGTGGTAGTACCAATATGTAACTCCGTGTCATTCAGCCTTCTTCGCGTGGTAGTACCAATATGTAACTCCGTGTCATTCAGACTTAGTCCTTCTTCGCGTGGTAGTACCAATATGTAACTCCGTGTCATTCAGACTCAGTCCTTCTTCGCGTGGTAGTACCAATATGTAACTCCGTGTCATTCAGACTCAGTCCTTCTTCGCGTGGTAGTACCAATATGTAACTCCGTGTCATTCACAATATGTAACTCCGTGTCATTCAGACTCAGTCCTTCTTCGCGTGGTAATACCAATATGTAACTCCGTGTCATTCAGACTCAGTCCTTCTTCGCATGGTAGTACCAATATGTAACTCCGTGTCATTCAGACTCAGTCCTTCTTCGCGTGGTAATACCAATATGTAACTCCGTGTCATTCAGACTCAGTCCTTCTTCGCGTGGTAGTACCAATATGTAACCTAGGGTCTTCTGGAGCTTTTATGCGTGTATAAAGTTACAGCAATTCTTGTAACATGGAAGGAAATTACCATAAAAAATCATAAATGCCGTAAGTAAAAGAGGCTATGGTCGTTTTATGTTACTGTAAACATATGACGTTGTTTTATTACCTGTATGATTGATAAGGAATCATGTTTCCCTTGCGGCAATGTCCAAGCGTTGATACTGCTATATTGAAACCATAGCGACTGACATGTCGCTGCAGGCCGGATGCAAACAGTAATTAGCATTACGGAGAAGGCCTGACACGTGACTACAACTGTTGTCGGGAGCATGCGTACGCATTCAACAGATGTGCGTGGTGACGCCATATTACGACGCCTCATAACACATACTGAAGTGTTATGAGGCGCCGTACCACGCAAATTGGTACAGAAATACAAATGAGGTTCCAATGTATTTCTTGTTTTGTACAAAGCTATAAACATATGCTATAGAAAATGTATTACACACCTGTACTGCCATGCATTGTACAGCACAGTAATGAGATGCTGCTCTACGCCATTTATTGTCGAGTAGAATATTTAGGTTCTGTAGTACGCCATTATTTTAACTGGACTAAAATGGTATGCTCCAGAACGCCAAGTATCGTAAAAACTATGACGTGGTTATGTAGTGCACAGTAATATAATAACAAAACCCCATGCATGTTAAGCTATAAGTTCTATCTTGATACGCTGTAGTACATCATGTGTTTGAGCACGACTCTGTTGTACAGAAGGCTATCTGGTATCTGTATTGTATCATAATCATTCATCGATTTGCGTGGTGCTTAGCTCAGAAATATGAAAAGGCGCTGAATTACTTATCTTCTTGTCGGGTGTAGCAATGAGCTACGGTCTAGTGCCAGGTATCGTCACTACGCTATAGTTCGACGAGCTCTTATGCCATGTGTTGCGCGGTATTACGAGAGGGCACTGCAATGAAACCGCCATTGTTCAGTATTGTATTGAGGCACTATATCACCAGAAAACTAGTATGGTCGTAAATCGAAACGTGTTATGTTTGGCGGCTTGCTACTGTAGATACTAAACTCCCCGGATGAATAATTCTAACTGCGCATTTTAGGCTATTGAATTACTTTTGTGTTCGCTCGAGCAATTAGCGCCGTACTGTGTTTGTTGTGTGATGCGGTGTCGTGATATTTGCGAACCACCCTCTCGCTACGCACGCGAATTCAATTAGCCGAAGGAAAGGGTGAATTAATTACTATCTATGATGCACTCAAATTGATACAGTGCCTTGAAGCTCTAGTAATGTCACAAGCACTGTTTGAATAAACGAAGGCGATATCTAGCAAGCGCAAATTGCTCATTTATACCGCTGCTTGGGTATGTAATATTAGGGTCATTTTCGCTTTCTTCAAGCCATTTGGTCAGACGTTATTCGTTGTGAGCGAATGCACAATGAAAGGTGTAATCTAGGCGAAATTGACGGGTGCGGTCAATTCACATATCGGCAATATGTGACCACGTCTACTGGTCATCGCTCAGCTGTCCCAGGATAACCAGTTGGTGTTTTGCCGGAGAGTTATCCGCCGAGTCGGCGTGTAAACGTCAGTCTGCATTATGCTCAGGTAAATATGTGACTTTACAGTCAGCACGGACCTGGCGTGAGTAGCAAGGAAAACAAGTTCTGATAATTTGCCACAACAATTTGATTGGCAGACCTAAAGCACCACTCTGCTCCAAACCTCTCCTCTTTCACACCCCCATCCCCCGCACGCATACAACCAGGCATTCATCTATGACGTTGCGTGCACCACCTAGCGAACGGTAGTCCCCCCTCAAACAACACTTACCCGGCTCGTGTGGTTTGATATAACCCAGACATTTCCAATCGCAATATCGGGCATCAAGTGTAGTGTGACCTTAAATAGATCAACGTTAGGTTAGTACTTATTCTGGCGAATAACAGGGAACCGAAATGGCAACATTTATCATAAATAAATGACTACGAAACAATATTGAAATAGACCCATGGAAATATGAATTATCCATCATACGCCGTATCTGCAGCCATAACCACTGTTAACAACGCCTACAACCCGTGTAACACCGGGTTCACCTACCACCCGAAATCGCGCCAGCTACTTCCACTGCCGACTGGTCAGCAGCTACACCTATAGCCGAACCTACACAATGCTACACCAGCTTCAACCACAATCCAAACTACACCAGCTTAACCTGCTGAACTCATTCTACCTGCTGAACCTACCAATTCGTCGCCTTCATCACCAGCTGCAACCTCGCCCTAGAAACTGGTAGTACTAACAATACTACAGCGACACTGACGATTAACGTTATACAGGCTGCACCAACCATCAACTCCGTACGAGCCACGCCCATCACCAGCTTCGACCGTTACTAGAGCTAAATCAGCTACCAAAACTACACTAGCGGCATCAACAACAACAGCCACAACCACTACCACTCCTACACCAGCTACAACCACTACCAATCCTACACTAGGTACAACCACTACCACTCCTACACCAGCTACAACCACTACCACTCCTACACTAGGTACAACCACTACCATTCCTACACCAGCTACAATCCACTACCACTCCTACACCGGCTACAACCACTACCACTCCTACACCAGCTACAACCACTACCACTCCTACACCAGCTACAACCACTACCACTCCTACACCAGCTACAACCACTACCACTCCTACACCAGCTACAACCACTACCACTCCTACACTAGGTACAACCACTTCCTCTCCTACACCAGCTACAACCACAACCTATCCTATACCAGCTACAACCACTATTACTCCTACACCAGCTACAACCACTACCGGTCCTTCACTAGCTACAACCACTACCACTCCTACACCAGCTACAACCACTACCACTCCTACACCAGCAACAAACACTACCACTCCTACACCAGCTACAACTACTACCACTCCTACACCAGCTACAACCACTACCACTCCTACACCAGCTACAACCACTACCATTCCTCCACCAGCTACAACCACTACCACTCCTACACCCGCTACAACCACTCCTACCACACTTCTACACACCAGCTACAAACAACCACTACAACCTACCACTCTACACCAGCTACTAAACACTACCACTACCTACACTAGGTACAACCACTTCCTCTCCTACACCAGCTACAACCACAACCTATCCTATACCAGCTACAACCACTACCACTCATACACCAGCTACAACCACTACCATTCCTACACCAGCTACAACCACTACCTCTCCTACATTAGCTACAACCACTACCACTTCTACACCAGCTACAACCACTATTACTCCTACACAAGCTACAACCACTACCTCTCCTACACCAGCTACAACCACTATTGCTCCTACACCAGCTACAACCACTACCTCTCCTACACTAGCTTCACCAAATACCAAAACTTCACAAGCTACAACCACTACAAAATCTACACCAGCTACAACCACTGCCACTTCTTCTATGGCTACAGCCACTACCCAAACTACACCAGCTACAGCTACTACAACTACTAAACCAGCTATAGTCGTGATCTCTTCTACTTCGGCTGAACTAACCAAAATGAACTCACCGTCAATGAACTGTCAATTTGCAGTGCTTCCTGTACTGTTGTTCACTTTTGTAAAGAACCATGAATCTTTTAGTGGTTCAATCCGTGAAACTACGGCAGCCATTTGCAGGGTAAGGACGTTAATATTACATCCCCGGTCATTTCTTGGTATATTTTGCCTGTTACAAACATCGTCGATGATTCAAATAATTGTCTATATATACAGAAGCAATCATCGGAGCTGGTTCAAGGCTTGACTGCGCCACGTAATTGCATTCACCCTTTTCAATAAACATATATGTACGATCAATTTACAACCTTTTCAATATTTTGCTTTAATCCTTTATTATGCTGGCCTCATATGTAGAACAATGGATGAGGAGTGGTCATGCGCGGGACAGGTGATCATTTAGACGGGTAATCTTATTGTAAAAAGCAATCTTCTCCTCGCCATAGACCCCAGGATTGAGTTGCATCAGATATAAGATGGCGGGATATTGTCAATACTAATCAGATTAGGAGGTCGCTCTCCGGTATAATATGGACATGCAGTCGGCTTATCAACTAAAAAAACCCTAGCGAATCGTGTATAGATGACGCGGGGTACTGACTCTCTGACCTGCTTGCTGATGGACACCATGCCGCCCACCGCCCCGCAGGCCAGACTTCTCTCGCGTGTTGAATAATCCTAGGCTTGTGAAAATCTTGACCACTCAGTGACTTGCATTATTGAGCGATATTGTAAGACTCAGATACCTGCTCCGAAAGTTAAGCATGCATGGGCCATTTGGTTGCGTACGTGCACCAATATGGGATTTAGAAATCTGCTCCCGAAGGCTTTACAAGCCTAGTCCCTGTAGTGCCTTGCATAATATTACGCGATCCTGTAAAATTTAAAAAGTCTGCCTCGCTAGTTTACCCGGATCCATTGAGTGATTTGCTTACACCAGTACGCGATCAAAAGATCTCCGGGTCAACTTTCACAGTTTTACATGGTTGATCCATTAAGTGACTTAGAGACCATTCCAAAATTACTCCGCGCTAGGAGTTGGTGTTGGGTATATGGGCTGGTGTTACGGTACGTTATGGAAAGGCTATGGTGTGGAGCGATAATTGGGTGGGGGGAGGTCACAAAGACTCGTTACGGGTTTGTTTTCTACTTCCGCCACCGCGTGATCCTATAAGCGTCGCATAACTTTTTCCTTGGCTTTATAGGCCTACATCAGTGTGTGGCTCGATTTCCGCTCGATGCGAACTTAAAATATCCAGCGACCTCTTAGGTCCACTAAACAACCCTATGTAACTCTGGACTTGCTCCCCGAACAAAACATTTCCATCACGCCGCTACCTTATGCGTCCAGTAGGCTTAAACAAACAATGCCGGCGTCCTTCGACATCATTCGCTGCCTTATCTGCATATGAGTTCGGCTAGCCCTACAAGACGTCTGGGTAGACGTCTTACTCTGTCTGAAAACGACACAATGTTAAAAATTTTGAGATCGATTCAGACAACTACCAAACACCAAACATACCCAAGTGATGGAGTTTGAGAATGCAATGATGTTCACGGACAATTTTATCCCTTTTCGGCGGGGGATTTCATCCATGGTAATTATTTATAATTCGATCAATTTGGGAAGCGGTAAAAAGTCCGAAACACAGCAACATGTTTGTTTTCAAGCTCAAGACCACGTACATCGCGCATGCTCAGAATGGCCTGACCCATCGACGACTATTGCTTCCTGCGACTGAACTCGATAAGATACAGCAGATTGTATTCAAAGTGCTTCGCATGCTTAGCAGGGAGGCAATGCGGATGAGGCGGCAGGAAAAATCACGCAACCCAATATTTTCCAAAATGGCGGTCATCGTATCGCGATATTTCGGAAATGATATATAGATGGCATTTCTTAAAGAATAGCGTCGATCGGGGGTAAGCTTTTTTGTGCGCTATGACTTTTTTTTTTACACTTGATATATGTTGTTTTCTATATGCGCGATGCAGCACTTAAGCCAAACGCATGTTTTAATGTGCGCCCAAATTGTTGAAGCAGAACGGTATATATTTATATCACCGTTCGACCGGAGCTAGAGTTCGGCTCGCAACAATTAACGTCATAACGAGCGATGTTTTTTCTCATCATAATGATCGGTGACGTTATGACAATGTGTACGTGGTGCCATGTTTGTCCAGTCATAGTGGCTCAAAGGTTCACTTCAGGATAGCTCGATATCAGTGTGTTATACACTATTTGGCACTCCGGAGAGCCCTTGCAAAACTTATTGCTTTAACACAAGAGCATCAGTTTCCGTATAAACATCTGCTGCACACTGGTTACCCTATGCGAGGAGGGGGAGGGATATCCCAACAAACGCCTGACTAGATGAAAGGTGTATCACTCTCACTCAGTCAATTGATCTCATATGCATACCAATATTCCTTAAATTCGAAAATAGTGATATGCTTTTCTTTTAATTTTTCAATTGCGGAATGACTTTTGTCCTATTCATCTCTGTAGGCTCGTCATTGTCCGTGTCTGTGTGATGACGTTTATATTCCATTTCATTGATGATCTGCGGGAAATAAACAGAATCAGCGGGCAGCAAACGTATCATATCAAGTAGGAGTCGCTATAAGGAAGCGTGAAACCAATCAAAACTAGCCACAAAGAGGATTAAGAACTTTTATGTGCTTGAGATTGCACTTAATTTATTTCACATTGAATTAATGCCTGAAAATTCGTTCAGCAACTAATTCGCACTGGCGTGATAATTGATACAAATGACATTATCAAGAGGGCTGAATCAGACTCCTAAGGTAGCGGAAGCCAATGGATTATCCACCAGATGTCGTGTGTAAGTTTGACTTGTTCTTATTAATGGAATTGTAGCTTAATGGCGGATAATATCAATGAGACCGGAACACGTGCTATGATATGGCAACTATACTTGTGACAAAGGCACACTTTTGCGAGGGCCTTAGATGCTTGCCTACTTAGCTCCTTCTCACATGCGCTCCTATGTTTGCCCTCCGTTGTCCATCTCTGACCACAAACCCTCGCGCCTCTCGACTGGACCTCTACTTCTCTCGTGTGTCTGTCCTCGGTTCTTATCCCTGAAAAGCCGAGTATAGCCGGTTCCCGTAGCGCCGTGGCAAACTGTGTAGCCTTTAGACCCACAGGGGGTTTCGATACCAAGGTGTGAATCATGACTGGTTCCCCCGTGATTCGGATGATCACGTGAACTGGCGGTACCATCACTCAGAAGGGATGCACCCGACCCGCTAGCTGAATAGTACCGGGCTGGACCTGCATCACAGAGGCGTGGGTTTCGCCGCCCTGTCTTGGCCACGGGTTTGTGCCAAGTAGGCGCTGGCGCTTAAGGGGAGTCCAAGCATCACAATCATCATCCATCACCATCGCGATATCACCTCGTTGTTGAAAGTGACGTTAAACCCCAATATTATAATTACCATTTCCTAAAACCAAGCTCTCGCCCATCTCTCGTGTGCCTCCTCATAAGACCGTTATGTAGGTTTCCTTTGCTGTATGGAGGGGTTACTCAACTTGAATGTGGGATCACTGCTTACGTTAGTACAACACAGGCAAACCGCAAGAGTAGGGGAAGGGGAGGGGGATATCGACTATTTTTACAAGAATATGTATCTTTTTAACAGATTTGTTAATTCGTTACTGATTTCAAACTTTGGGGGGTGAAGGCACTGGGAATCGTGCACTCACATTAGCTGCAGGTAGATTTATCTCAGACAAGCCATTTTGGAGGTAGCATTAATAGTATTGAACCCAACCAAAAAGATGTTTCTTTCTATGTTTTTTAACAAAATTG
>CM067345.1:16293965-16323965 GCA_034190875.2 Urechis unicinctus | reverse complement strand
TAAATCCCCTAAAATGAACGGCAACAAATAAAACACGCGCCACTTAGCAGGATGGATGTACATGAAGCATAGAGCTATAATTCTCGGAAATTAATTGGCTTTTCATCTTCCTCCATTGCTGTTTTATTGACAGCCGGTATTGCCTATAGATATGTGTTTACTACTTCGTTTTTATCCGCATCGGTTTTCCAACATAAACATAGCATCTCCACAGAAAAGTGAGTGACAATTACTGATGCATGAATGTTTAGTGCTCAGAATGAAACGGGATGTTTTGCACCATTATGCAGTATCACTTCTCCTTACGGCTCGGTGGCACCCGGCCCAATTACAGAACTAAATAACAAGGATTATTATCACAGTATCACGCACATACAAACACCCCAGTTAAATTGATATTCAATCGTACGAAAGCATGTTGTGCCGTTAGTGCACCACAAAACACTGCGTGACTTCTGGTGATCGCATGTGCTGCAGTAGGTGCGACATAAAACACGGCGTGACTTCTGGTGATCGTATGTTGTGCCGTTAGTGCGACATAAAACACTGCGTGACTTCTGGTGATCGCATGTTGTGCCGTTAGCGTATCATAAAACACGGCGTGACTTCTGGTGATCGCATGTTGTGCCGTTAGAGTATCATAAAACACGGCGTGACTTCTGGTGATCGCATGTGGTGCAGTTAGTGCGACATAAAACACGGCGTGACTTCTGGTGATCGCATGTTGTGCCGTTAGTGCGACATAAAACACTGCGTGACTTCAGGTGATCGCATGTTGTGCCGCTAGTGCATCGTAAAACACGGCGTGACTTCAGGTGATCTTATGTGGTGCACTTAGTGCATTATAAAACACGGCGTGACCTTATGTGGTACAGTTAGCAATGCATAAAACATGGTGCAGTAAGTCGGTCGTAAACACCCGGTGTGACTTGCGACCATTCAACTTTGCAATTGCCTGTACTTCTTCAAGAAAAACTCTCCATGGCGTCAACTGTTCGGCTAACGGGGATCTTCTATTGGCTTAATAAATTGATTGTGACTATGGAAGTTACTGGTCGAATATATTTTTACCTCTTAAAGATAAACATGGCTTAGTAAATTATCCAGCTATATGTCTCTCATACTTTTGTATTTACTGATCTTACCCGGTAGCATTAATCAAGTCCTATTTTAAGATTGAATAATCTCTATCTATATTTGCGTGCCAGATTGCGCACCAAGATGTCTCGAAATCTTGATCAGACACTGGGTTTTTATAAAAGCGTGCACCAAATGTAAGGTCTTTGAACGTTAAGGCTTGAATATGAAAATAACTGATGACCTTTCGGTTGACCTGTTACACCAACAACTGACAACCGCATTGGAGCTGTGCATTTGCCATCTAGACAACACCTGTTGCATCGCGTGTTCGCTCACTAAGATGCACTCACAGGATAAGACGAGGATGATAACGAGACATACGCTGGCTTGATGACGGGGTAGTTAATGAGGCTGATTGCGGGCATGATAGCAGGGCTGATGGTGAATATGATAGTGAGACTGATAACGGGGCTGATAAAGGAACTGATGGTGAGTATGATGACGAGGGCGTAAATGGGGCTGATTGGGGGCATGCTAGCGGGGTTGATAACGGGACTGATGATCAGTATCAGAGACAGACTGATAACAGGGCTGATAAAGGAGCTGATGGTTAGTATGCGAGACAGACTGATAAAAGGGCTGATTAAGGAGCTGATGATGAGTATGATAACGGCACTGAGAACGGGGCTGATGATGGGCATGATAACGGCACTGAGAACGGGGCTGATGGTGGGCATGATAACGGCACTGAGAACGGGGCTGATGATGGGCATGAAAACGGCACTGAGAACGGGGCTGATGATGGGCATGAAAACGGCACTGATAATGGGGCTGATGATGGCGTTGGTAATGGGGTCTTCTTGCGAATATTATAACGGGCCGATGAAGAGCGTGAAACATGGTTTAATACGGGGATGGTGACGCAGCTGTAGACGATGTTAATGACGAGGCTTGTGACATGGTTTAATACGGGGATGGTGAGGCGGCTGTAGATGTGGTTGATGACGAGGCTGGTGACATAATTTAATACGGGAATGGTGAGGCGGCTGTAGATGTGGTTGATGACGAGGCTGGTGACATGGCTTAATACGGGGATTGTGAGGCGGCTGTAGACGATGATGATGACGAGGCTGCTGACATTGTTTAATACGGGGATGGTGTGCCAGCTGTAGACGAGGTTGATGATGGGGCTGGTGACATAGTTTAATACGGGGATTGTGATGCGGCTGCAGACGAGGCTGATGTCGAGGCTGGTGACATTGTGTAATACGGGAATGGTGAGGCTGCTGTAGACGATGTTGATGACGACGCTGGTGACATGGTTTAATGCGAGGAAGGTAACGCAGCTGTAGACGATGTTGATGACGAGGCTGGTGGCATGGTTTAATACGGGGATGGTGAGGCGGCCGTAGATCAGGGGCCGTATCCATAAAGAAACTTAAGTCCGCAAACTCAGGTTTTTGAGACGGCAAGCTGAGCGCAACTACGAAAACGAAGGATAGCTCTACTAGGAATCCTGCCTCCGTCGTTACTTTTGTAACTCCGGTTTGTGAGGACAAATTAAAGAAGATTATCACAGAAATCGGTAAGAAAACCATTGTAGAATAATTAATATTGTAGTACATGTAAATTATCTTGTGTTATACCGCATACATTTTGAGCGGTGAAGCAGTTTAGTGTGACCGTTTTCGCGCTCGTCATCTGTAGTGTGGTACACGTGTTAATCAAGATCACTTTGGAGATTTTGGGCGATAAATATCGGCTATCATCAGAGTTATGAAACAGAACTAACCCTTCATTAATTTACTATGAAGTTAACAGTATATATTTCATATTAAAATTAATCAAAAAGAGATATTTGCACAAGATATTAAATCTATGATACATTTGACAAATGAGAAATATTCTGGCAAATATTTTAATTAATTTTGGTGGTCCAGATTAGATTCTTCTGTAGATAATCATTGCATTGTTCCTGAAATATGGAAAGTCTATCCTAAACATCTTTATTGTCTAAATGAAAGCATGCATGCTAACATATATTCTTACCCTGACATCTATGGTACATTTTATATTTTTCAGGTGATGATACACAGGTAAAGTTGGAAGTCAGATGTTCAACTTCAGGACGAGGACGACCACCGTCTCTTCCGAAGTTGCAATGTACCAATCGGCTGTTTCTTCAGGTCTATGCAATCAAGGTACGCCGGAATGTCCCATGGGAAACAGTTGTCAAATGGATGTCACAGCTCTTTGGTGATTATCCACAACACAGATTTAGGGCTCTGGTTGAAGACATCATATCAGGATGTTTGAAATTTGAAACGAGGGAGAAATTTTATGACATTTTTGTCGACTTAGTGTTGGTTCATGCTGTGACAGCCGTGGATTTAGTGGTCAGACTGCTTGACTTCACAACCACTGATGTGCAATGTGACATTTCCAATAGACCGCTGCTAGAACTGGATACATTCATTTCCTCAGAGAAGTTATCATTTGAACATTTGTTTTGTGTTGTACCGAAATTAAATTCTGTGCAACATTTCAAGGATACGTCACTTGCGCACAGAACTCGCAAAAATTCGTGCTGAAAGAGGGAAAGTGGGGAAATCAGTTGCGAGAAACCCTGAATCTATGCACAATTTTTGGAGCGCAAGATATCTTTGTTGTCTTCAAACACAAGTGCACGTCATGTCAGTGAATCATCAGACATTGCAACAAGTTCCAGTAGTACCCCAAGTGGTAAACATAAAAGCGCTGTAAGAACAGGGACTGACACTAAGACCAAGAACGAATGTCTCCTGCTCTAGACTCGGCTGTCAACGTATGAGGAACTTTGTTCTGAGAAGCAGGTAGAGTTCAGAAGGTTAGATGGAAATCTACAAAGCACGCTTGGAACTGTTAAAGCTCTAGAAAGAAAAAATAATGCTCTAGAAACGCAACTAAATGTAAAAACTGCTGCACTTGCTGGTTGTAAGGCTGAACTAAAAAGTGTGAATGTCAATTTAAAGAGTGTGACAGGATCTTGTAAGTACCAAAAAAATAGGCACAAAGAAAAAGAGTTGACAAATAAGGAATGGAACCTTAAGTCTGCTGCTATTCATATAATTCCATGTGTCTTGAGCATAATAAATAATTTATAGAACCATATAAAGTACTCAATAAAAAGTAATATTTTGTATGGTTAAACTTATTACACTATCCTTTTACCCCTCTAGTTAAGAACTCTGGCATGAGTATCTACCTTGACGTGGTGCCAGGGCTCAGCTCGTTACAAAATGGTACTCATTACAATGCAATTATTATAATATTTGCTTATAAATGTCTCAGTAACTTAGACCAGAGACCTCACTGAATTTCCCTTTTATCAAAAGATAATCTATGTAAGAAAGTTTCATACTTACTTCTTGCAACTTTCTTCAAATTAATACTTGGCGGTATAGGAAGTCCAGTATGAATGTGCCCGATAAGTCCAGATAAAAATAAAAATCCTTGTTTGGAAAAGCCCTTGATGTTGTTTTGATTGTACAGTTAGATACGAAGAATAAGTACTGAAAGCCTGAGGCCATTTGATATTTTCAGCGCTTATGGTGAGAAATGCATTTTTGGCAATTTCGAGGAGCTTTTTTGAAAAAAGTATGAATCCCATAGACCTGATAATCCACATTCTTAGTGTCCAGGGCCCATATTCCAGGAAATTACAATCAAAATGCCTTTACCTGCATTTTGGAGGGGTGACAAAAGTGCTCAATTTCGAAAAAAAGGCACAATTTGCTTATTTTTCATCCAAATTGGAAAAGAGAGGGACCATTTTCTATGGAATTCAATTTCCTATCTGATGAAACACATTAAAACACCATTTATCTACCTTGTAAAAATCACTTGGGATATCTACTTTAATACGGGGATGGTAAGGCGGCTGTAGACGTGGTTGATGACGAGGCTGGTGACATGGTTTAATACGGGGAGTGTGACGCAGCTGTAGACTAGGTTGATGATGGGGCTGGTGACATGGTTTGATACGGGGATTGTGACGCGGCTGTAGACGAGGCTGAGGACGAGGCTGGTGACATGGTTTAATACAAGGATGGTGAAGCGGCTGTAGACGATGTTGAGGACGAGGCTGGTGACATGGTTTAATACGGAGATGGTGAGGCAGCTGTAGACGAGGTTGATGATGGAGTTGGTGACATAGTTTAATACGGGAATGGTGACGCGGCTGTAGATGTGGCTGATGACGAGGCTGATGACTTGGTTTAATAAGAGGATGGTGACGCGGCTGTAGATGATGTTGATTACAAGGCTGGTGACATGGTTTAATACGGGAATGGTGACGCGGCTGTGGACGAGGTTGATGACAAGGCTGGTGACATGGCTTAATACGGGAATGGTGAGGCGGCTGTAGATATGATTAATGAAGGGGCTGGAGACGTGGTTTGATGCGGGAATGGTGACGCGGCTATAGACGATGTAAAAGACGAGGCAGGAAACATGGTTTAATACGGGGATGGTGAGGCGGCTGTAGAAGTGGTTGATGACGGGGCTGGTGACGTGATTTTATACGGGGATGGTATGGAGGCGGCAGACGTGGTTGATGACGAGGCTGGTGATATGGTTTAATACGGGGATGGTGAGGCGGCTGTAGATGTGGTTGATGACGAGGTTGGTGACATGGTTTAATACGGGGATTGTGAGGCAGCTGTAGACGAGGTTGATGATTGGGCTGGTGATGTGGTTTAGTACGGGGATGGTGACGAGGCTGCAGACGAGGCTGATGACGAGGCTAGTGACATGGTTTGATATGGGAATGGTGAGGCGGCTGTAGACAATGATTTGACGAGGCTTGTGACATGGTTTAATACGGGGATGGTGACGCGGCTGTAGACTTCGTTGATGACAAGGCTGGTGACATGGTTTAATCCGGGGATACTGAGGCGGCTGTAGATGTGGTTGATAACGAGGTTGGTGACATGGATTAATACCGGGATGGTGACGCGGCTGCAGATGACCGCAGAAGACATGGCTGGTGACATGGTTTAATACGGGGATGGTGAGGCGGCTGTTGATGTGGTGGATGACGGGGCAGGTGACCTGGTTTAATGCGGTGATGGTGAGGAGGCTGTGGACGTGGTTGATGACGCGGCCGGTGACAGGGTTTGATATGGGGATGGTCAGGAGGCTGTAGACGTGGTTGATGACGAGGCTGGTAACATGGTTTAATACGGGGATGGTGAGGCGACTGTAGAAGATGTTGATGACTATGCTAGCGACATGGTTATATAAGGGGATGGTGAGGCGGCTGAAGACGATGTTGAGGACGAGGCTAGTGACATGGTTTAATACGGGGATGGTGAAGCGGCTGTAGACGTGATTGATAATGGGGATGGCGACATGGTTTAATACGGGGATGGTGACGCGGCTGTAGACGTGGTTGAGGATGGGGCTGGTGACATGGTTTAATATGGGTATGGTGAGGCAGCTGTAGACGAGGTTGATGATTGGGCTGGTGACGTGGTTTAGTACGGGGATGGTGACGAGGCTGCAGACGAGGCTTGTGACGAGGCTAGTGACATGGTTTGACATGGGAATGGTGAGGTGGCTGTAGACGATGATTTTGACGAGGCTTGTGACATGGTTTAATACGGGGATACTGAGGCGGCTGTAGATGTGGTTGATAACGAGGTTGGTGACATGGATTAATACCGGGATGGTGACGCGGCTGCAGATGAGGATGAAGACATGGCTGGTGACATGGTTTAATACAGGTATGGTGAGGCAGCTGTAGACGAGGTTGATGATTCGGCTGGTGACGTGGTTTAGTACGGGGATGGTGACGAGGTTGCAGACGAGACTGATGACGAGGCTAGTGACATGGTTTAATACGGTGATGGTGAGGTGGCTGTAGACGATGATTTTGACGAGGCTTGTGACATGGTTTAATACGGGGATACTGAGGCGGCTGTAGATGTGGTTGATAACGAGGTTGGTGACATGGATTAATACCGGGATGGTGACGCGGCTGCAGATGAGGATGAAGACATGGCTGGTGACATGGTTTAATACGGGGATGGTGAGGCAGCTGTAGACGAGGTTGATGATTCGGCTGGTGACGTGGTTTAGTACGGGGATGGTGACGAGGTTGCAGACGAGACTGATGACGAGGCTAGTGACATGGTTTAATACGGTGATGGTGAGGCGGCTGTAGACGATATTAATGATGAGGCTGGTGACATGGTTTAATACGGGGATTGTGAGGCTACTGAAGACGATGCTGAAGAAGGGGCTGGTGACATGGTTTAATCCGGAAATGGTGAGGCGGCTGTAGACGATGTTAATGACGAGGCTGGTGACATGGTTTAATACGGGGATTGTGAGGCTACTGAAGACAATGCTGCAGAAGGGGCTGGTGACATGGTTTAATCCGGAAATGGTGAGGCGGCTGTAGACGATGTTAATGACGAGGATTGTAGTTTAATACGAGGATGGTGACGCGGTTGTAGATGTGGTTTATGACGGGTTTTAAGACGTGGTTTTAAACGGGGATGGTGACGCGGCTGAAGACGATGTTAATGACGAGGCAGGAGACATGGTTTAATACAGGGATGGTGAGGAGGCTGTAGATGAGGTTGATGACGGGGCTGGTGACGTGGGTTTATACGGGGATGGTGAGGCGGCTGTAGATGTGGTTGAGGACGAGGCTGGTGACATGGTTTAATACGGGGATGGTAACGCGGTTGTTTACTAGGTTGATGACGGGGCAGGAGACATGGTTTAATATGGGGATGCTGACAGGGCCGTAGATCATGTTGATGACGAAGCAGGAGACATGGTTTAGTGCGGGGATGGAGACGCGGCTGTAGACGTCGTTGATGACGAGGCTTGTGACGTGGTTTAATACGGGGATGGTGACGCGGCTGTAGACGTGGTTGAGGATGGGGCTAGTGACATGGTTTAACACGGGTATGGTGTGGCAGCTGTAGACGAGGTTGATGATTCGGGCTGGTGACGTAGTTTAGTACGGGGATGGGTGACGAGGTTTCAGACGAGACGAGACTGATGACGAGGCTAGTGACATGGTTTAATACGGTGACGGTGAGGCGGCTGTAGACGATATTAATGATGAGGCTGGTGACATGGTTTAATACGGGGATTGTGAGGCTACTGAAGACGATGCTGAAGAAGGTGCTGGTGACATGGTTTATTCCGGAAATGGTTAGGCGGCTGTAGACGATGTTAATGACGAGGCTGGTGACATGGTTTAATACGGGGATTGTGAGGCTACTGAAGACGATGCTGCAGAAGGGGCTGGTGACATGGTTTAATCCGGAAATGTTGAGGCGGCTGTAGACGATGTTAATGACGAGGCAGGAGACATGGTTTAATACAGGGATGGAGAGGAGGCTGTAGATGAGGTTGATGACGGGGCTGGTGACGTGGTTTATTACGGGATGGTGAGGCGGCTGTAGATGTGGTAGAGGACGAGGCTGGTGACATGGTTTAATACGGGGATGGTGACGCGGTTGTATACTAGGTTGATGACGGGGCAGGAGACATGGTTTAATATGGGGATGTTGAAGGGGCCGTAGTTCATGTTGATGACGAGTCAGGAGACATGGTTTAGTACGGGGGTGGTGACGCGGCTGTAGACGTCGTTGATGACGAGGCTTGTGACGTGGTTTAATACGGGGATGGTGACGCGGCTGTAGACGTGGTTGATAATGGGGATGGTGACATGGTTTAATACGGGGATGGTGACGCGGCTGTAGACGTGGTTGAGGACGGGGCTGGTGACATGGTTTAATACGGGTATGGTGAGGCAGCTGTAGACGAGGTTGATGATTGGGCTGGTGACGTGGTTTAGTACGGGGATGGGTGACGAGGCTGCAGACGAGACTGATGACGAGGCTAGTGACATGGTTTGACATGGGAATGGTGAGGTGGCTGTAGACGATGATTTTGACGAGGCTTGTGACATGGCTTAATACGGGGATGGTGACGCGGCTGTAGACGTCGTTGATGACAAGGCTGGTGATATGGATTTATCCGGGAAAGGTTGACGCGGCTGTAGACAATGTTGATGACGAGGCTGGTGACATCGTATAATACAGGGATTGTGACGCGGCTGTAGACGATGTTGATGACAAGACTAGTGACATGATATAATACAAGTATGGTGAGGCGGCTGTATACGATGTTGATGATGAGGGAGTAGACATGGTTTAATACGGGGATGGTGAGGCGGCTGTAGACGATGTTGATGACGAGGCAGGAGACATGGTTTAGTACGGTGATGGTGACGCGGATGCAGATGTGGTTGATGACGAGGCTGGTGACATGGTTTAATACCGGGATGGTGAGGCGGCTGTAGACGATATTAATGACGATGCTGGAGACATGGTTTAATACGGGGATTGTGAGGCTGCTGAAGACGATGCTGAAGAAGGGGCTGGTGACATGGTTTAATACGGGGATGGTGACGCGGCTGTAGACGTGGTTGAGGACGGGGCTGGTGACATGGTTTAATACGGTATGGTGAGGCAGCTGTAGACGAGGTTGATGATTGGGTTGTTGACGTGGTTTAGTGCGGGGATTGTGAGGCTGCTGAAGACGATGCTGAAGAAGGGGCTGGTGACATGGTTTAATCCGGAAATGGTGAGGCGGCTGTAGACGATGTTAATGACGAGGCTGGTGACATGGTTTAATACGGGGATTGTGAGGCTACTGAAGACGATGCTGCAGAAGGGGCTGGTGACATGGTTTAATCCGGAAATGTTGAGGCGGCTGTAGACGATGTTAATGACGAGGATTGTAGTTTAAAACGAGGATGGTGACGCGGTTGTAGATGTGGTTCATGTTTATGATGACATGGTTTAATACGGGGATGGTGACGCGGCTGTAGACTTCGTTGATGACAAGGCTGGTGACATGGTTTAATCCGGGGATACTGAGGCGGCTGTAGATGTGGTTGATAACGAGGTTGGTGACATGGATTAATACCGGGATGGTGACGCGGCTGCAGATGAGGCTGAAGACATGGCTGGTGACATGGTTTAATACGGGGATGGTGAGGCGGCTGTGGATGTGGTGGATGACGGGGCAGGTGACCTGATTTAATGCGGTGATGGTGAGGAGGCTGTGGACGTGGTTGATGACGCGGCCGGTGACAGGGTTTGATATGGTGATGGTCAGGAGGCTGTAGACGTGGTTGATGACGAGGCTGGTAACATGGTTTAATACGGGGATGGTGAGGCGACTGTAGAAGATGTTGATGACTATGCTAGCGACATGGTTATGTAAGGGGATGGTGAGGCGGCTGAAGACGATGTTGAGGACGAGGCTAGTGACATGGTTTATTACGGGGATGGTGTAGCGGCTGTAGACGTGGTTGATAATGGGGATGGCGACATGGTTTAATACGGGGATGGTGACGCGGCTGTAGACGTGGTTGAGGATGGGGCTGGTGACATGGTTTAATATGGGTATGGTGTGGCAGCTGTAGACGAGGTTGATGATTGGGCTGGTGACGTGGTTTAGTACGGGGATGGTGACGAGGTTGCAGACGAGGCTGATGACGAGGCTAGTGACATGGTTTAATACGGGGATGGTGAGACGGCTGTAGACAATATTAATGACGAGGCTGATGACATTGTTTAATACTGAGATTGTGAGGCTGCTGCTGCTGAAGACGATGCTGAAGGGAGGGGCTGGTGACATGGTTTAATGACATGAAATGGTGATGGGCGGCTGTAGACGACGATGTTAATGATGAGGATTGTAGTTTAATACGAGGATGGTGATGGACGCGGTTGTAGATGTGGTTGATGACGGGTATGGAGACGTGGTTTAATACGGGGATGGTGACGCGGCTGTAGACGATGTTGATGACGAGGCAGGAGACATGGTTTAATACGGGGATGGTGACGCGGCTGAGGCTGTAGATGAGGTTGATGACGGGGCTGGTGACGTGGTTTATTACGGGGGGATGGTTTATTACGGGGATGGTTAGGCGGCTGTAGATGTGGTTGTGGACGAGGCTGGTGACATGGTTTAATACGGGGATGGTGACGCGGTTGTATACTAGGTTGATGACGGGGCAGGAGACATGGTTTAATATGGGGATGCTGACGGGGCCGTAGACGATGCTGGTGACATGGTTTAATGCGGGGATGGTAAGGCGACTGTAGGCATGGTTGATGATGGAGATGGTAACATTGCTTAATATGGGGATTGTGTGACAGCTGTTGAC
Organism: Urechis unicinctus; assembly: GCA_034190875.2. Classification (NCBI taxonomy): domain Eukaryota; kingdom Metazoa; phylum Annelida; class Polychaeta; order Xenopneusta; family Urechidae; genus Urechis; species Urechis unicinctus. The sequence continues at coordinate 16,312,639 of CM067345.1, read as the reverse complement.
GAGGATGATGATGGGACTGGTGACATGGTTTAATATGGGGTTGGTGACGCGTCTGTAGACTACGCGTCTGGAGATGATTGGGCTGGTGACATAGGTTAATACGGGAATGGTGAGACAGCTGTAGATGTGGTTGATGACGAGGCTGGTGACATGGTTTAATGCGGGAATGATGAGGCGGCTGTTGACGATGTTGATGACGAGGCTGGTGACATCGTATAACACGGGGATTGTGACGCGGCTGCAGACGATGTTGATGACAAGGCTAGTGACATGGTTTAATACAAGGATGGTGAGGCTGCTGAAGACGATGCTGAAGAAGGGGCTGGAGACATGGTTTAATCCGGAAATGGTGAGGCGGCTGTAGACGATGTTAATGACGAGGATTGTAGTTTAATACGAGGATGGTGACGCGGTTGTAGATGTGGTTGATGACGGGTTTGGAGACGTGGTTTAATACGGGGATGGTGACGCGGCTGAAGACGATGTTAATGACGAGGCAGGAGACATGGTTTAATACAGGGATGGTGAGGAGGCTGTAGACGTTGTTGAGGATGGGGCTGGTGACATGGTTTAATACGGGTATGGTAAGGCAGCTGTAGACGAGGTTGATGATTCGGCTGGTGACGTGGTTTAGTACGGGGATGGTGACGCGGTTGTATACTAGGTTGATGACGGGGCAGGAGATATGGTTTAATATGGGGATGCTGACGGGGCCGTAGATCATGTTGATGACGAGGCAGGAGACATGGTTAAGTGCGGGGATGGCGACGCGGCTGTAGACGTCGTTGATGACGAGGCTTGTGACGTGGTTTAATACGGGGATGGTGACGCGGCTGTAGACGTTGTTGAGGATGGGGCTGGTGACATGGTTTAATACGGGTATGGTAAGGCAGCTGTAGACGAGGTTGATGATTCGGCTGGTGACGTGGTTTAGTACGGGGATGGTGACGAGGTTGCAGACGAGACTGATGACGAGGCTAGTGACATGGTTTAATACGGTGATGGTGAGGCGGCTGTAGACGATATTAATGATGAGGCTGGTGACATGGTTTAATACGGGGATTGTGAGGCTACTGAAGACGATGCTGAAGAAGGGGCTGGTGACATGGTTTAATCCGGAAATGTTGAGGCGGCTGTAGACGATGTTAATGACGAGGATTGCAGTTTAATACGAGGATGGTGACGCGGTTGTAGATGTGGTTGATGACGGGTTTGGAGACGTGGTTTAATACGGGGATGGTGACGCGGCTGAAGACGATGTTAATGACGAGGCAGGAGACATGGTTTAATACAGGGATGGTGAGGAGGCTGCAGATGAGGTTGATGACGGGGCTGGTGACGTGGTTTATTACGGGGATGGTGAGGCGGCTGTAGATGTGGTTGAGGACGAGGCTGGTGACATGGTTTAATACGGGGATGGTAACGCGGTTGTTTACTAGGTTGATGACGGGGCAGGAGACATGGTTTAATATGGGGATGCTGACAGGGCCGTAGATCATGTTGATGACGAAGCAGGAGACATGGTTTAGTGCGGGGATGGAGACGCGGCTGTAGACGTCGTTGATGACGACGCTTGTGACGTGGTTTAATACGGGGATGGTGACGCGGCTGTAGACGTGGTTGAGGATGGGGCTAGTGACATGGTTTAACACGGGTATGGTGTGGCAGCTGTAGACGAGGTTGATGATTCGGCTGGTGACGTAGTTTAGTACGGGGATGGTGACGAGGTTTCAGACGAGACTGATGACGAGGCTAGTGACATGGTTTAATACGGTGACGGTGAGGCGGCTGTAGACGATATTAATGATGAGGCTGGTGACATGGTTTAATACGGGGATTGTGAGGCTACTGAAGACGATGCTGAAGAAGGTGCTGGTGACATGGTTTATTCCGGAAATGGTTAGGCGGCTGTAGACGATGTTAATGACGAGGCTGGTGACATGGTTTAATACGGGGATTGTGAGGCTACTGAAGACGAGATGTGGTTGATGAGGGGCTGGTGACATGGTTTAATCCGGAAATGGTTGAGGCGGCTGTAGACGATGTTAATGACGAGGCAGGAGACATGGTTTAATACAGGGATGTTGAGGAGGCTGTAGATGAGGTTGATGACGGGGCTGGTGACGTGGTTTATTACGGGATGGTGAGGCGGCTGTAGATGTGGTAGAGACGAGGCTGGTGACATGGTTTAATACGGGGATGGTGACGCGGTTGTATACTAGGTTGATGACGGGGCAGGAGACATGGTTTAATATGGGGATGTTGAAGGGGCCGTAGTTCATGTTGATGACGAGTCAGGAGACATGGTTTAGTACGGGGGTGGTGACGCGGCTGTAGACGTCGTTGATGACGAGGCTTGTGACGTGGTTTAATACGGGGATGGTGACGCGGCTGTAGACGTGGTTGATAATGGGGATGGTGACATGGTTTAATACGGGGATGGTGACGCGGCTGTAGACGTGGTTGAGGACGGGGCTGGTGACATGGTTTAATACGGGTATGGTGAGGCAGCTGTAGACGAGGTTGATGATTGGGCTGGTGACGTGGTTTAGTACGGGGATGGTGACGAGGCTGCAGACGAGACTGATGACGAGGCTAGTGACATGGTTTGACATGGGAATGGTGAGGTGGCTGTAGACGATGATTTTGACGAGGCTTGTGACATGGCTTAATACGGGGATGGTGACGCGGCTGTAGACGTCGTTGATGACAAGGCTGGTGATATGGATTTATCCGGGAAAGGTTGACGCGGCTGTAGACAATGTTGATGACGAGGCTGGTGACATCGTATAATACAGGGATTGTGACGCGGCTGTAGACGATGTTGATGACAAGACTAGTGACATGATATAATACAAGTATGGTGAGGCGGCTGTATACGATGTTGATGATGAGGGAGTAGACATGGTTTAATACGGGGATGGTGAGGCGGCTGTAGACGATGTTGATGACGAGGCAGGAGACATGGTTTAGTACGGTGATGGTGACGCGGATGCAGATGTGGTTGATGACGAGGCTGGTGACATGGTTTAATACCGGGATGGTGAGGCGGCTGTAGACGATATTAATGACGATGCTGGAGACATGGTTTAATACGGGGATTGTGAGGCTGCTGAAGACGATGCTGAAGAAGGGGCTGGTGACATGGTTTAATCCGGAAATGTTGAGGCGGCTGTAGACGTGGTTGAGGACGGGGCTGGTGACATGGTTTAATACGGTATGGTGAGGCAGCTGTAGACGAGGTTGATGATTGGGTTGTTGACGTGGTTTAGTGCGGGGATTGTGAGGCTGCTGAAGACGATGCTGAAGAAGGGGCTGGTGACATGGTTTAATCCGGAAACGGTGAGGCGGCTGTAGACGATGTTAATGACGAGGCTGGTGACATGGTTTAATACGGGGATTGTGAGGCTACTGAAGACGATGCTGCAGAAGGGGCTGGTGACATGGTTTAATCCGGAAATGTTGAGGCGGCTGTAGACGATGTTAATGACGAGGATTGTAGTTTAAAACGAGGATGGTGACGCGGTTGTAGATGTGGTTCATGTTTATGATGACATGGTTTAATACGGGGATGGTGACGCGGCTGTAGACTTCGTTGATGACAAGGCTGGTGACATGGTTTAATCCGGGGATACTGAGGCGGCTGTAGATGTGGTTGATAACGAGGTTGGTGACATGGATTAATACCGGGATGGTGACGCGGCTGCAGATGAGGCTGAAGACATGGCTGGTGACATGGTTTAATACGGGGATGGTGAGGCGGCTGTGGATGTGGTGGATGACGGGGCAGGTGACCTGATTTAATGCGGTGATGGTGAGGAGGCTGTGGACGTGGTTGATGACGCGGCCGGTGACAGGGTTTGATATGGTGATGGTCAGGAGGCTGTAGACGTGGTTGATGACGAGGCTGGTAACATGGTTTAATACGGGGATGGTGAGGCGACTGTAGAAGATGTTGATGACTATGCTAGCGACATGGTTATGTAAGGGGATGGTGAGGCGGCTGAAGACGATGTTGAGGACGAGGCTAGTGACATGGTTTATTACGGGGGGATGGTGTAGCGGCTGTAGACGTGGTTGATAATGGGGATGGCGACATGGTTTAATACGGGGATGGTGACGCGGCTGTAGACGTGGTTGAGGATGGGGCTGGTGACATGGTTTAATATGGGTATGGTGTGGCAGCTGTAGACGAGGTTGATGATTGGGCTGGTGACGTGGTTTAGTACGGGGATGGTGACGAGGTTGCAGACGAGGCTGATGACGAGGCTAGTGACATGGTTTAATACGGGGATGGTGAGACGGCTGTAGACAATATTAATGACGAGGCTGATGACATTGTTTAATACTGAGATTGTGAGGCTGCTGAAGACGATGCTGAAGGAGGGGCTGGTAACATGGTTTAATCAGGAAATGGTGAGGCGGCTGTCGACGATGTTAATGACGAGGATTGTAGTTTAATACGAGGATGGTGACGCGGTTGTAGATGTGGTTGATGACGGGTATGGAGACGTGGTTTAATACGGGGATGGTGACGCGGCTGTAGACGATGTTGATGACGAGGCAGGAGACATGGTTTAGTACGGTGATGGTGAGGCGGATGCAGATGTGGTTGATGACGAGGCTGGTGACATGGTTTAATACCGGGATGGTGAGGCGGCTGTAGACGATATTAATGACGATGCTGGATTCATGGTTTAATACGGGGATTGTGAGGCTGCTGAAGAGGATGCTGAAGAAGGGGCTGGTGACATGGTTTAATACGGGGATTGTGAGGCTACTGAAGACGATGCTGAAGAAGGTGCTGGTGACATGGTTTATTCCGGAAATGGTTAGGCGGCTGTAGACGATGTTAATGACGAGGTTGGTGACATGGTTTAATACGGGGATTGTGAGGCTACTGAAGACGATGCTGCAGAAGGGGCTGGTGACATGGTTTTAATCCGGAAATGTTGAGGCGGCTGTAGACGATGTTAATGACGAGGCAGGAGACATGGTTTAATACAGGGATGGAGAGGAGGCTGTAGATGAGGTTGATGACGGGGCTGGTGGCGTGGTTTATTACGGGGATGGTGAGGCGGCTGTAGATGTGGTTGAGGACGAGGCTGGTGACATGGTTTAATACGGGGATGGTGACGCGGTTGTATACTAGGTTGATGACGGGGCAGGAGACATGGTTTAATATGGGGATGTTGAAGGGGCCGTAGTTCATGTTGATGACGAGGCAGGAGTCATGGTTTAGTAAGTGGGTGGTGACGCGGCTGTAGACGTCGTTGATGACGAGGCTTGTGACGTGGTTTAATACGGGGATGGTGACGCGGCTGTAGACGTGGTTGATAATGGGGATGGTGACATGGTTTAATACGGGGATGGTGTGACGCGGCTGTAGACGTGGTTGAGGACGGGGCTGGTGACATGGTTTAATACGGGTATGGTGAGGCAGCTGTAGACGAGGTTGATGATTGGGCTGGTGACGTGGTTTAGTACGGGGATGGTGACGAGGCTGCAGACGAGACTGATGACGAGGCTAGTGACATGGTTTGACATGGGAATGGTGAGGTGGCTGTAGACGATGATTTTGACGAGGCTTGTGACATGGCTTAATACGGGGATGGTGACGCGGCTGTAGACGTCGTTGATGACAAGGCTGGTGATATGGATTTAATCCGGAAAGGTTGACGCGGCTGTAGACAATGTTGATGACGAGGCTGGTGACATCGTATAATACAGGGATTGTGACGCGGCTGTAGACGATGTTGATGACAAGACTAGTGACATGATATAATACAAGTATGGTGAGGCGGCTGTATACGATGTTGATGATGAGGGAGTAGACATGGTTTAATACGGGGATGGTGAGGCGGCTGTAGACGATGTTGATGACGAGGCAGGAGACATGGTTTAGTACGGTGATGGTGACGCGGATGCAGATGTGGTTGATGACGAGGCTGGTGACATGGTTTAATACCGGGATGGTGAGGCGGCTGTAGACGATATTAATGACGATGCTGGAGACATGGGTTTAATACGGGGATGTGTGAGGCTGCTGAAGACGATGCTGATGACGGGGCTGGTGACATGGTTTAATACGGGGATGGTGACGCGGCTGTAGACGTGGTTGAGGACGGGGCTGGTGACATGGTTTAATAGGGGTATGGTGAGGCAGCTGTAGACGAGGTTGATGATTGGGGTTGTTGACGTGGTTTAGTGCGGGGATTGTGAGGCTGCTGAAGACGATGCTGAAGAAGGGGCTGGTGACATGGTTTAAATACGGAAATGGTGAGGCGGCTGTAGACGATGTTAATGACGAGGCTGGTGACATGGTTTAATACGGGGATTGTGAGGCTACTGAAGACGATGCTGCAGAAGGGGCTGGTGACATGGTTTAATCCGGAAATGTTGAGGCGGCTGTAGACGATGTTAATGACGAGGATTGTAGTTTAAAACGAGGATGGTGACGCGGTTGTAGATGTGGTTCATGTTTATGATGACATGGTTTAATACGGGGATGGTGACGCGGCTGTAGACTTCGTTGATGACAAGGCTGGTGACATGGTTTAATCCGGGGATACTGAGGCGGCTGTAGATGTGGTTGATAACGAGGTTGGTGACATGGATTAATACCGGGATGGTGACGCGGCTGCAGATGAGGCTGAAGACATGGCTGGTGACATGGTTTAATACGGGGATGGTGAGGCGGCTGTGGATGTGGTGGATGACGGGGCAGGTGACCTGATTTAATGCGGGGATGGTGAGGAGGCTGTGGACGTGGTTGATGACGCGGCCGGTGACAGGGTTTGATATGGTGATGGTCAGGAGGCTGTAGACGTGGTTGATGACGAGGCTGGTAACATGGTTTAATACGGGGATGGTGAGGCGACTGTAGAAGATGTTGATGACTATGCTAGCGACATGGTTATGTAAGGGGATGGTGAGGCGGCTGAAGACGATGTTGAGGACGAGGCTAGTGACATGGTTTATTACGGGGATGGTGTAGCGGCTGTAGACGTGGTTGATAATGGGGATGGCGACATGGTTTAATACGGGGATGGTGACGCGGCTGTAGACGTGGTTGAGGATGGGGCTGGTGACATGGTTTAATATGGGTATGGTGTGGCAGCTGTAGACGAGGTTGATGATTGGGCTGGTGACGTGGTTTAGTACGGGGATGGTGACGAGGTTGCAGACGAGGCTGATGACGAGGCTAGTGACATGGTTTAATACGGTGACGGTGAGGCGGCTGTAGACGATATTAATGATGAGGCTGGTGACATGGTTTAATACGGGGATTGTGAGGCTACTGAAGACGATGCTGAAGAAGGTGCTGGTGACATGGTTTAATCCGGAAATGGTTAGGCGGCTGTAGACGATGTTAATGACGAGGCTGGTGACATGGTTTAATACGGGGATTGTGAGGCTACTGAAGACGATGCTGCAGAAGGGGCTGGTGACATGGTTTAATCCGGAAATGTTGAGGCGGCTGTAGACGATGTTAATGACGAGGCAGGAGACATGGTTTAATACAGGGATGGAGAGGAGGCTGTAGATGAGGTTGATGACGGGGCTGGTGACGTGGTTTATTACGGATGGTGAGGCGGCTGTAGATGTGGTAGAGGACGAGGCTGGTGACATGGTTTAATACGGGGATGGTGACGCGGTTGTATACTAGGTTGATGACGGGGCAGGAGACATGTTTTAATATGGGGATGTTGAAGGGGCCGTAGTTCATGTTGATGACAAGTCAGGAGACATGGTTTAGTTCGGGGGTGGTGACGCGGCTGTAGACGTCGTTGATGACGAGGGCTTGTGACGTGGTTTAATACGGGGATGGTGACGCGGCTGTAGACGTGGTTGATAATGGGGATGGTGACATGGTTTAATACGGGGATGGTGACGCGGCTGTAGACGTGGTTGAGGACGGGGCTGGTGACATGGTTTAATACGGGTATGGTGAGGCAGCTGTAGACGAGGTTGATGATTGGGCTGGTGACGTGGTTTAGTACGGGGATGGTGACGAGGCTGCAGACGAGACTGATGACGAGGCTAGTGACATGGTTTGACATGGGAATGGTGAGGTGGCTGTAGACGATGATTTTGACGAGGCTTGTGACATGGCTTAATACGGGGATGGTGACGCGGCTGTAGACGTCGTTGATGACAAGGCTGGTGATATGGATTTATCCGGGAAAGGTTGACGCGGCTGTAGACAATGTTGATGACGAGGCTGGTGACATCGTATAATACAGGGATTGTGACGCGGCTGTAGACGATGTTGATGACAAGACTAGTGACATGATATAATACAAGTATGGTGAGGCGGCTGTATACGATGTTGATGATGAGGGAGTAGACATGGTTTAATACGGGGATGGTGAGGCAGCTGTAGACGATGTTGATGACGAGGCAGGAGACATGGTTTAGTACGGTGATGGTGACGCGGATGCAGATGTGGTTGATGACGAGGCTGGTGACATGGTTTAATACCGGGATGGTGAGGCGGCTGTAGACGATATTAATGACGATGCTGGAGACATGGTTTAATACGGGGATTGTGAGGGTGCTGAAGACGATGCTGAAGAAGGGGCTGGTGACATGGTTTAATACGGGGATGGTGACGCGGCTGTAGACGTGGTTGAGGACGGGGCTGGTGACATGGTTTAATACGGTATGGTGAGGCAGCTGTAGACGAGGTTGATGATTGGGTTGTTGACGTGGTTTAGTGCGGGGATTGTGAGGCTGCTGAAGACGATGCTGAAGAAGGGGCTGGTGACATGGTTTAATCCGGAAATGGTGAGGCGGCTGTAGACGATGTTAATGACGAGGCTGGTGACATGGTTTAATACGGGGATTGTGAGGCTACTGAAGACGATGCTGCAGAAGGGGCTGGTGACATGGTTTAATCCGGAAATGTTGAGGCGGCTGGCTGTAGACGATGTTAATGACGAGGATGGTGTAGTTTAAAACGAGGATGGTGACGCGGTTGTAGATGTGGTTCATGTTTATGATGACATGGTTTAATACGGGGATGGTGACGCGGCTGTAGACTTCGTTGATGACAAGGCTGGTGACATGGTTTAATCCGGGGATACTGAGGCGGCTGTAGATGTGGTTGATAACGAGGTTGGTGACATGGATTAATACCGGGATGGTGACGCGGCTGCAGATGAGGCTGAAGACATGGCTGGTGACATGGTTTAATACGGGGATGGTGAGGCGGCTGTGGATGTGGTGGATGACGGGGCAGGTGACCTGATTTAATGCGGTGATGGTGAGGAGGCTGTGGACGTGGTTGATGACGGCGGCGGGGGTGACAGGGTTTGATATGGTGATGGTCAGGAGGCTGTAGACGTGGTTGATGACGAGGCTGGTAACATGGTTTAATACGGGGATGGTGAGGCGACTGTAGAAGATGTTGATGACTATGCTAGCGACATGGTTATGTAAGGGGATGGTGAGGAGGCTGAAGACGATGTTGAGGACGAGGCTAGTGACATGGTTTATTACGGGGATGGTGTAGCGGCTGTAGACGTGGTTGATAATGGGGATGGCGACATGGTTTAATACGGGGATGGTGACGCGGCTGTAGACGTGGTTGAGGATGGGGCTGGTGACATGGTTTAATATGGGTATGGTGTGGCAGCTGTAGACGAGGTTGATGATTGGGCTGGTGACGTGGTTTAGTACGGGGATGGTGACGAGGTTGCAGACGAGGCTGATGACGAGGCTAGTGACATGGTTTAATACGGGGATGGTGAGACGGCTGTAGACAATATTAATGACGAGGCTGATGACATTGTTTAATACTGAGATTGTGAGGCTGCTGAAGACGATGCTGAAGGAGGGGCTGGTAACATGGTTTAATCAGGAAATGGTGAGGCGGCTGTCGACGATGTTAATGACGAGGATTGTAGTTTAATACGAGGATGGTGACGCGGTTGTAGATGTGGTTGATGACGGGTATGGAGACGTGGTTTAATACGGGGATGGTGACGCGGCTGTAGACGATGTTGATGACGAGGCAGGAGACATGGTTTAGTACGGTGATGGTGAGGCGGATGCAGATGTGGTTGATGACGAGGCTGGTGACATGGTTTAATACCGGGATGGTGAGGCGGCTGTAGACGATATTAATGACGATGCTGGATTCATGGTTTAATACGGGGATTGTGAGGCTGCTGAAGAGGATGCTGAAGAAGGGGCTGGTGACATGGTTTAATACGGGGATTGTGAGGCTACTGAAGACGATGCTGATGAAGGGCTGCTGGTGACATGGTTTATTCCGGAAATGGTTAGGCGGCTGTAGACGATGTTAATGACGAGGCTGGTGACATGGTTTAATACGGGGATTGTGAGGCTACTGAAGACGATGCTGCAGAAGGGGCTGGTGACATGGTTTAATCCGGAAATGTTGAGGCGGCTGTAGACGATGTTAATGACGAGGATTGTAGTTTAATAAGAGGATGGTGACGCGGTTGTAGATGTGGTTGATGACGGGTTTGGAGACGTGGTTTAATACGGGGATGGTGACGCGGCTGAAGACGATGTTAATGACGAGGCAGGAGACATGGTTTAATACAGGGATGGTGAGGAGGCTGTAGATGAGGTTGATGACGGGGCTGGTGACGCGGTTTATTACGGGATGGTGAGGCGGCTGTAGATGTGGTTGAGGACGAGGCTGGTGACATGGTTTAATACGGGGATGGTAACGCGGTTGTTTACTAGGTTGATGACGGGGCAGGAGACATGGTTTAATATGGGGATGCTGACAGGGCCGTAGATCATGTTGATGACGAAGCAGGAGACATGGTTTAGTGCGGGGATGGAGACGCGGCTGTAGACGTCGTTGATGACGAGGCTTGTGACGTGGTTTAATACGGGGATGGTGACGCGGCTGTAGACGTGGTTGAGGATGGGGCTAGTGACATGGTTTAACACGGGTATGGTGTGGCAGCTGTAGACGAGGTTGATGATTCGGCTGGTGACGTGATTTAGTACGGGGATGGTGACGAGGTTTCGGACGAGACTGATGACGAGGCTAGTGACATGGTTTAATACGGTGACGGTGAGGCGGCTGTAGACGATATTAATGATGAGGCTGGTGACATGGTTTAATACGGGGATGGTGAGGTGACTGAAGACGATGCTGAAGAAGATTGCTGAAGAAGGCTGGTGACATGGTTTATTCCGGAAATGGTGAGGCGGCTGTAGACGATGTTAATGACGAGGCTGGTGACATGGTTTAATACGGGGATGGTGAGGCTACTGAAGATGATGATGCTGCAGAAGGGGCTGGTGACATGGTTTAATCCGGAAATGTTTGAGGCGGCTGTAGACGATGTTAATGACGAGGCAGGAGACATGGTTTAATACAGGGATGGTGAGGAGGCTGTAGATGAGGTTGATGACGGGGCTGGTGACGTGGTTTAATACGGGATGGTGAGGCGGCTGTAGACGTGGTAGAGGACGAGGCTGGTGACATGGTTTAATACGGGGATGGTGACGCGGTTGTATACTAGGTTGATGACGGGGGGGCAGGAGACATGGTTTTAGATATACGGGGATGATTGTGAGGGGGCTGTAGTTCATGTTGATGACGAGTCAGGAGACATGGTTTAGTACGGGGATGGTGACGCGGCTGTAGACGTCGTTGATGACGAGGCTTGTGACGTGGTTTAATACGGGGATGGAGACGCGGTTGTAGACGTGGTTGATAATGGGGATGGTGACATGGTTTAATACGGGGATGGTGACGCGGCTGTAGACGTGGTTGAGGACGGGGCTGGTGACATGGTTTAATACGGGTATGGTGAGGCAGCTGTAGACGAGGTTGATGATTGGGCTGGTGACGTGGTTTAGTACGGGGATGGTGACGCGGCTGCAGACGTGGTTGATGACGAGGCTTGACATGGACGGGGGTGACTGATGACGAGGCTAGTGACATGGTTTGACATGGAAATGGTGAGGTGGCTGTAGACGATGATTTTGACGAGGCTTGCTTGTGACATGGTTTAATACGGGGATGGTGACGCGGCTGTAGACGTCGTTGATGACAAGGCTGGTGATATGGATTTATCCGGGAAATGGTGTGACGCGGCTGTAGACGATGTTGATGACGAGGCTGGTGACATGGGTTTAATAATACGGGGATTGTGAGGCGGCTGTAGACGATGTTGATGACAAGACTGGTGACATGGTTTAATACAAGTTTAATACGGTGGTGAGGCGGCTGTAGACGATGTTATGACGAGGAGAGTAGACATGGTTTTGTGTTAAACTGAGGATGTTGTGGTTGAGGAGGGGCTGGTGACATGGTTTAATGTGAGGCGGCTGTAGATGAGTTGTGACGCGGAGGGGCTGGTGATGATGGTAGACGATGTTATGACGAGGCTGGTGACATGGTTTAATACGGGGATGGTGAGGCGGCTGTAGACGATGAAATGTTGATGACAAGGCTGGTGACATGGTTTAATACGGGGATAGATGTGAGGCGGCTGTAGATGTGGTTGATGACGAGGCTGGTGACATGGTTTAATACGGGGATGGTGACGCGGCTGATTAAGACGTGATGCTGAGGACGGGGCTGGTGACATGGTTTAATACGGGGATGGTGAGGCGGCTGTGGATGTGGTGGATGACGGGGCAGGTGACCTGATTTAATGCGGGTGATGGTGTGAGGAGGCTGTGGACGTGGTTGATGACGCGGCCGGTGACAGGGTTTGATATGGTGATGGTCAGGAGGCTGTAGACGTGGTTGATGACGAGGAGGCTGGTAACATGGTTTAATACGGGGATGGTGAGGCGACTGTAGAAGATGTTGATGACTATGCTAGCGACATGGTTATGTACGGGGATGGTGAGGCGGCTGAAGACGATGTTGAGGACGAGGCTAGTGACATGGTTTATTACGGGGATGGTGAGAGGCGGCTGTAGACGTGGTTGATAATGGGGATGGCGACATGGTTTAATACGGGGATGGTGACGCGGCTGTAGACGTGGTTGAGGATGGGGCTGGTGACATGGTTTAATATGGGTATGGTGTGGCAGCTGTAGACGAGGTTGATGATTGGGCTGGTGACGTGGTTTAGTACGGGGATGGTGACGAGGTTGCAGACGAGGCTGATGACGAGGCTAGTGACATGGTTTAATACGGGGATGGTGAGACGGCTGTAGACAATATTAATGACGAGGCTGATGACATTGTTTAATACTGAGATTGTGAGGCTGCTGAAGACGATGCTGAAGGAGGGGCTGGTAACATGGTTTAATCAGGAAATGGTGAGGCGGCTGTAGACGATGTTAATGACGAGGCTGGTGACATAGTTTAATACGAGGATGGTGACGCGGTTGTAGATGTGGTTGATGACGGGTATGGAGACGTGGTTTAATACGGGGATGGTGACGCGGCTGTAGACGATGTTGATGACGAGGCAGGAGACATGGTTTAGTACGGTGATGGTGAGGCGGATGCAGATGTGGTTGATGACGAGGCTGGTGACATGGTTTAATACCGGGATGGTGAGGCGGCTGTAGACGATATTAATGACGATGCTGGATGACATGGTTTAATACGGGGATTGTGAGGCTGCTGAAGAGGATGCTGAAGACGGGGCTGGTGACATGGTTTAATACGGGGGATGTGAGGCTACTGAAGACGATGCTGAAGAAGGGGCTGGTGACATGGTTTAATACGGTGATGGTGAGGCGGCTGTAGACGATGTTAATGACGAGGTTGGTGACATGGTTTAATACGAGGATGGTGACGCGGCTGTAGACGTTGTTGATAATGGGGATGGTGACATGGTTTAATACGGGGATGGTGACGCGGCTGTAGACGATGTTAATGACGAGGCAGGAGACATGGTTTAATACAGGGATGGTGAGGAGGCTGTAGATGAGGTTGATGACGGGGCTGGTGACGTGGTTTATTACGGGGATGGTGAGGCGGCTGTAGATGTGGTTGAGGACGAGGCTGGTGACATGGTTTAATACGGGGATGGTGACGCGGTTGTATACTAGGTTGATGACGGGGCAGGAGACATGGTTTAATATGGGGATGTTGAGGGGGCATGTTGAGACGATGCTGGTGACATGGTTTAATACGGGGATGGTGAAGGCGACTGTACATGGTTTGATGATGGTGGCGGCTGTAGACGTGGTAAACGGGGATGGTTAATGGTTTAATACGGGGATGGTGTGACGGGCTGTTGACGAGGATGATGATGGGGCTGGTGACATGGTTTAATACGGGGGATGGTGACGCGTCTGTAGACTAGGTTGATGATTGGGCTGGTGACATGGTTTATACGGGGAATGGTGACGCGGCTGTAGACGATGGTTGATGACGAGGCTGGTGACATGGTTTAATACGGGATGGTGAGGCGGCTGTAGACGATGTTGATGACGAGGCTGGTGACATGGTTTAATACGGGGATGGGTGACGCGGGCTGTAGACGATGTTGATGACGAGGCTGGTGACATGGTTTAATACAGGGATGGTGAGGCGGCTGTAGACGATGTTGATGACGAGGCTGGTGACATGGTTTAATACGGGATGGTGAGGCGGCTGTAGACGATGGTTGATGACGAGGCTTGTGTGGTTTAATACGAGGATGGTGAGGCGCGGTGTACGATGTTGTTGATGACGGGTTTGGAGACATGGTTTAATACGGGGATGGTGACGCGGCTGAAGACGATGTTAATGACGACGATGCAGGAGACATGGTTTAATACAGGGATGGTGAGGAGGCTGTAGACGTTGTTGATGACGGGGCTGGTGACATGGTTTAATACGGGATGGTGAGGCAGCTGTAGACGAGGTTGATGACGAGGCTGGGTGACATGGTTTTAGTACGGGGATGGTGAGGCTAGGCTGTAGACGATGGTTGATGATATTGGGGCTGGTGACATGGTTTAATACGGGATGGTGAGGCGGCGGCTGTAGACGATGTTGATGACGAGGCTGGTGACATGGTTTAATACGGGGATGGTGAGGCGGCTGTAGACGATGTTGATGACGGGGCTGGGTGACACATAATACGGGGGATGGTAAGGCGGCGGACGAATGTTGATGCGGGCTGGTGACATGGTTTAATATGATGGTGCTGGTGCTGTAGATGGACGAGGGTGACATGGTTTAATACGAGGATGGTGACGCGGTTGAGACGATGGCTGAGGTGACATGGTTTAATACGGGGATGGTGGTGCGGCTGTAGACTGGTTTAATAGGCTGGTGACATGGTTTAATCCGGGGATGGTGAGGAGGCTGCTGTAGATGTGGTTGATGACGAGGTTGGTGACATGGTTTAATACGGGGATGGTGACGCGGCTGCAGACGAGGCTGAATGACATGGCTGGTGGAGACATGGTTTAATACGGGGATGGTGAGGCGGCTGTAGATGTGTTGGATGACGAGGGCAGGTGACATGGTTTACGGGGCGGTGATGGTGAGGAGGCTGTAGACGTGGTTGATGACGGGGCCGGTGACATGGGTTTATACGGGGATGGTGAGGCGGCTGTAGACGTGGTTGATGACGAGGCTGGTAACATGGTTTAATACGGGGATGGTGAGGCGACTGTAGAAGATGTTGATGACTATGCTAGCGACATGGTTTTATACGGGGATGGTGAGGCGGCTGAAGACGATGTTGAGGACGGGCTAGTGACATGGTTTTAATACGGGGATGGTGTGACGCGGCTGTAGATGTGGTTGATGAATGGGGATGGTGACATGGTTTAATACGGGGATGGTGACGCGGCTGTAGACGTGGTTGAGGACGGGGCTGGTGACATGGTTTAATACGGGGATATGGGTGATGGTGAGGCAGCTGTAGACGAGGTTGATGACGAGGCTGGTGACATGGTTTAGTACGGGGATGGTGACGAGGCTGGTGCAGACGAGGCTGATGACGAGGCTGGTGACATGGTTTAATACGGGGATGGTGAGGAGGGGCTGTAGACGATGTTGAATGACGAGGCTGGTGACATGGTTTAATACGGGGATTGTGAGGCTACTGAAGACGATGCTGAAGAAGGGGCTGGTGACATGGTTTAATCCGGAAATGGTTGAGGCGGCTGTAGACGATGTTAATGACGAGGCTGGTGACATGGTTTAATACGAGGATGGTGACGCGGCTGTAGACGATGTTGATGATGGGGCTGGTGACATGGTTTAATACGGGGATGGTGACGCGGCTGAAGACGATGTTAATGACGAGGCAGGAGACATGGTTTAATACAGGGATGGTGAGGAGGCTGTAGATGAGGTTGATGACGGGGCTGGTGACGTGGTTTATTACGGGGATGGTGAGGCGGCTGTAGATGTGGTTGAAGACGAGGCTGGTGACATGGTTTAATACGGGGATGGTGACGCGGTTGTATACTAGGTTGATGACGGGGCAGGAGACATGGTTTAATATGGGGATGTTGAAGGGGCCGTAGTTCATGTTGATGACGAGGCAGGAGACATGGTTTAGTACGGGGGTGGTGACGCGGCTGTAGACGTCGTTGATGACGAGGCTTGTGACGTGGTTTAATACGGGGATGGTGACGCGGCTGTAGACGTGGTTGATAATGGGGATGGTGACATGGTTTAATACGGGGATGGTGACGCGGCTGTAGACGTGGTTGAGGACGGGGCTGGTGACATGGTTTAATACGGGTATGGTGAGGCAGCTGTAGACGAGGTTGATGATTGGGCTGGGTGACGTGGTTTAGTACGGGGATGGTGACGAGGCTGCAGACGAGACTGATGACGAGGCTAGTGACATGGTTTGACATGGGAATGGTGAGGTGGCTGTAGACGATGATTTTGACGAGGCTTGTGACATGGCTTAATACGGGGATGGTGACGCGGCTGTAGACGTCGTTGATGACAAGGCTGGTGATATGGATTTATCCGGGAAAGGTTGACGCGGCTGTAGACAATGTTGATGACGAGGCTGGTGACATCGTATAATACAGGGATTGTGACGCGGCTGTAGACGATGTTGATGACAAGACTAGTGACATGGATATAATACAAGTATGGTGTGAGGCGGCTGTATACGATGTTGATGATGAGGGAGTAGACATGGTTTAATACGGGGATGGTGAGGCGGCTGTAGACGATGTTGATGACGAGGCAGGAGACATGGTTTTAGTACGGTGATGGTGACGCGGATGCAGATGTGGTTGATGACGAGGCTGGTGACATGGTTTAATACCGGGATGGTGAGGCGGCTGTAGACGATATTAATGACGAGGCTGGAGACATGGTTTAATACGGGGATTGTGAGGCTGCTGAAGACGATGCTGAAGAAGGGGCTGGTGACATGGTTTAATACGGGGATGGTGACGCGGATGCAGACGTGGTTGATGACGGGGCTGGTGACATGGTTTAATACGGTATGGTGAGGCAGCTGTAGACGAGGTTGATGATTGGGTTGTTGACGTGGTTTAATGCGGGGATTGTGAGGCGGCTGAAGACGATGCTGAAGAAGGGGCTGGTGACATGGTTTAATACGGAAATGGGTGAGGCGGCTGTAGACGATGTTAATGACGAGGCTGGTGACATGGTTTAATACGGGGATTGTGAGGCGGCTGAAGACGATGCTGCAGAAGGGGCTGGTGACATGGTTTAATCCGGAAATGTTTGAGGCGGCTGTAGACGATGTTAATGACGAGGATTGTAGTTTAAAACGAGGATGGTGACGCGGTTGTAGATGTGGTTCATGTTTATGATGACATGGTTTAATACGGGGATGGGTGCGGCGGCTGTAGACTTCGTTGATGACAAGGCTGGTGACATGGTTTAATCCGGGGATACTGAGGCGGCTGTAGATGTGGTTGATAACGAGGTTGGTGACATGGATTAATACGGGGATGGTGACGCGGCTGCAGATGAGGTTGAAGACATGGCTGGTGACATGGTTTAATACGGGGATGGTGAGGCGGCTGTGGATGTGGTGGATGACGGGGCAGGTGACATGGTTTAATACGGTGATGGTGAGGAGGCTGTGGACGTGGTTGATGACGCGGGCCGGTGACAGGGTTTGATATGGTGATGGTCAGGAGGCTGTAGACGTGGTTGATGACGAGGGCTGGTAACATGGTTTAATACGGGGATGGTGAGGCGACTGTAGAAGATGTTGATGACTATGCTAGCGACATGGTTTTATAAGGGGATGGTGAGGCGGCTGAAGACGATGTTGAGGACGAGGCTAGTGACATGGTTTAATACGGGGATGGTGAAGCGGCTGTAGACGTGGTTGATAATGGGGATGGCGACATGGTTTAATATGGGGATGGTGACGCGGCTGTAGACGTGGTTGAGGATGGGGCTGGTGACATGGTTTAATATGGGTATGGTGAGGCAGCTGTAGACGAGGTTGATGATTGGGCTGGTGACGTGGTTTAGTACGGGGATGGTGACGAGGTTGCAGACGAGACTGATGACGAGGCTAGTGACATGGTTTAATACGGGGATGGTGAGGCGGCTGTAGACAATATTAATGACGAGGCTGATGACATGGTTTAAATACGGGGATTGTGAGGCTGCTGAAGACGATGCTGAAGAAGGGGCTGGTGACATGGTTTAATCCGGAAATGGTGAGGCGGCTGTAGACGGCTTGTAGACGATGTTAATGACGAGGATTGTAGTTTAATACGAGGATGGTGACGCGGTTGTAGATGTGGTT
>CM067345.1:16249455-16286583 GCA_034190875.2 Urechis unicinctus | reverse complement strand
CTACAGCCGCGTCACCATCCCCATATTAAACCATGTCGCCATCCCCATTATCAACCACGTCTACAGCCACTTCACCATCCCGTATTAAACCATGTCACTAGCCTCGTCCTCAACATCGTCTTCAGCCGCCTCACCATCCCCTTATATAACCATGTCGCTAGCATAGTCATCAACATCTTCTACAGTCGCCTCACCATCCCCGTATTAAACCATGTTACCAGCCTCGTCATCAACCACGTCTACAGCCTCCTGACCATCCCCATATCAAACCCTGTCACCGGCCGCGTCATCAACCACGTCTACAGCCTCCTCACCATCACCGCATTAAACCTGGTCACCTGCCCCGTCATCCACCACATCAACAGCCGCCTCACCATCCCCGTATTAAACCATGTCACCATCCATGTCTTCATCCTCATCTGCAGCCGCGTCACCATCCCGGTATTAATCCATGTCACCAACCTCGTTATCAACCACATCTACAGCCGCCTCAGTATCCCCGTGTTAAACCATGTCACAAGCCTCGTCAAAATCATTGTCTACAGCCGCCTCACCATTCCCATATCAAACCATGTCACTAGCCTCG
Source organism: Urechis unicinctus (assembly GCA_034190875.2). Lineage (NCBI taxonomy): Eukaryota > Metazoa > Annelida > Polychaeta > Xenopneusta > Urechidae > Urechis > Urechis unicinctus. The sequence continues at coordinate 16,285,997 of CM067345.1, read as the reverse complement.
TCATCAGCCTCGTCTGCTGCCTCGTCACCATCCCCGTACTAAACCACGTCACCAGCCCAATCATCAACCTCGTCTACAGCTGCCTCACCATACCCGTATTAAACCATGTCACCAGCCCCGTCCTCAACGACGTCTACAGCCGCGTCACCATCCCCGTATTAAACTATGTCACAAGCCCCGTCATAAACTAAGCCAACAGATGCCTCACCATACCCGTATTAAACCACGTCACCAGCCTCGTCATCAACCACGTCTACAGCCTCCTCACCATCCCCGTATTAATCCATGACACCAATCTCGTCATCAACCACATCTGCATCCGCGGCACCATCACCGTACTAAACCATGTGTCCTGCCTCGTCATCAACATCGTCTACAGCCGCGTCACCATCCCCGTATTAAACCATGTCTACTGCCTCATCATCAACATCGTATACAGCCGCCTCACCATCCTTGTATTATACCATGTCACTAGTCTTGTCATCAACATCGTCTACAGCCGCGTCACAATCCCTGTATTATACGATGTCACCAGCCTCGTCATCAACATCGTCTACAGCCGTGTCAACCTTTCCCGGATTAAACCATATCACCAGCCTTGTCATCAACGACGTCTACAGCCGCGTCACCATCCCCGTATTAAACCATGTCACAAGCCTCGTCAAAATCATCGTCTACAGCCACCTCACCATTCCCATGTCAAGCCATGTCACTAGCCTCGTCATCAGTCTCGTCTGCAGCCTCGTCACCATCCCCGTACTAAACCACTTCACCAGCCCAATCATCAACCTCGTCTACAGCTGCCTCACCATCCCCGTATTAAACCATGTCACAAGCCTCGTCATAATCATCGTCTACTGCCACCTCACCATTGCTGTATTAAACCATGTCACCAGCATCGTCATCAACCACGTCTACAGCCGCGTCACCATCCCCGTATTAAACCATGTCACCATCCCCATTATCAACCACTCTACAGCCGCATCACCATCCCCGTATTAAACCACGTCACAAGCCTCGTCATCAACGACGTCTACAGCTGCGTCACCACCCCCGTACTAAACCATGCCTCCTGCATCGTCATCAACATGAACTACGGCCCCTTCAACATCCCCATATTAAACCATGTCTCCTGCCCCGTCATCAACCTAGTATACAACCGCGTCACCATCTCCGTATTAAACCGTGTTACCAGCCTCGTCCTCAGCATCGTCTTCAGCCGCCTCACCATCCCCGTATTAAACCATGTCACCGGCCCAGTCATCAACCACGTCTACAGCCTCCTCACCATCCCCGTATTAAACCAATTCACCTGCCCTGTCATCCACCACATCTACAGCCGCCTCACCATCCCCGTATCAAACCATGTCACCAGCCTTGTCATCCACCACATCTACAGCCGCCTCACCATCCCCGTATTAAACCATGTCACCAGCCTTGTCATCAGCCTCATCTGCAGCCGCGTCACCATCCCCGTATTAAACTATGTCACAAGCCCCGTCATAAACTAAGCCAACAGATGCCTCACCATACCCGTATTAAACCACGTCACCAGCCTCGTCATCAACCACGTCTACAGCCTCCTCACCATCCCCGTATTAATCCATGACACCAATCTCGTTATCAACGACATCTACAGCTGTCTCACCATTCCTGTATTAACCTATGTCGCCAGCCCCATCATCAAATAGTCTACAGCCGCATCACCATCCCCGTATTAAACCATGTCACCAGCCCCGTCATCAACCACGTCTACAGCCTCCTGACCATCCCCGTATCAAACCCTGTCACCGGCCCCGTCATCAACCACGGCTACAGCCTCCTCACCATCTCCGTATAAAACCATGTCACCTGCACCGTCATCAACCTCATCTATAGACTCCTCACCATCCCTGTATTAAACCATGTCTACTGCTTTGTCATTAACATCGTCTTCAGCCGCGTCACCAACCCATTTTTAATCCACTTCTTCAGCCCCGTCATCAACCACATCAACAGCCTCGTCACCATCCTCGTATTAAACTACAATCCTCGTCATTAACATCATCTGCAGCCGCCTCACCATTTCCGGATTAAACCATGTCACCAGCCCCTTCTTCAGCATCGTCTTCAGCAGCCTCACAATCCCCGTATTAAACCATGTCTCCAGCCTCGTCATTAATATCGTCTACAGCCGCCTCACCATCCCGGTATTAAACCATGTCACCAGCCTCGTCATCAACCACATCTGCATCCGCGGCACCATCACCGTACTAAACCATGTGTCCTGCCTCGTCATCAACATCGTCTACAGCCGCGTCACCATCCCCGTATTAAACCATGTCTACTGCCTCATCATCAACATCGTATACAGCCGCCTCACCATCCTTGTATTATACCATGTCACTAGTCTTGTCATCAACATCGTCTACAGCCGCGTCACAATCCCTGTATTATACGATGTCACCAGCCTCGTCATCAACATCGTCTACAGCCGTGTCAACATTTCCCGGATTAAACCATATCACCAGCCTTGTCATGAACGACGTCTACAGCCGCGTCACCATCCCCGTATTAAACCATGTCACAAGCCTCGTCAAAATCATCGTCTACAGCCACCTCACCATTCCCATGTCAAGCCATGTCACTAGCCTCGTCATCAGTCTCGTCTGCAGCCTCGTCACCATCCCCGTACTAAACCACTTCAACAGCCCAATCATCAACCTCGTCTACAGCTGCCTCACCATACCCGTATTAAACCATGTCAACATCCTCGTCCTCAACCACGTCTACAGCCGCGTCACCATCCCCGTATTAAACCATGTCACCATCCCCATTATCAACCACTCTACAGCCGCATCACCATCCCCGTATTAAACCACGTCACCAGCCTCGTCATCAACGACGTCTACAGCTGCGTCACCACCCCCGTACTAAACCATGTCTATTGCCTCGTCATCAACATGAACTACGGCCCCTTCAACATCCCCATACTAAACCATGTCTCCTGCCCCGTCATCAACCTAGTATAGAACCGCGTCACCATCCCCGTATTAAACCATGTCACCAGCCTCGTCATTAACATTGTCTACAGCCGCCTCACCATTTCCGGATTAAACCATGTCACCAGCCCCTTCTTCAGCATCGTCTTCAGTAGCCTCACAATCCCCGTATTAAACCATGTCACCAGCCTCATCATTAACATCGTCTACAGCCGCCTCACAATCACCGTATTAAACCATGTCACTAGCCTCTTCATCAGTCTCGTCTGCAACCTTGTCACCATCCCCGTACTAAACCACGTCACCAGCCGAATCATCAACCTCGTCTACAGCTGCCTCATCATACCCGTATTAAACCACGTCACCAGCCCCATCATCAACCACGTCTACAGCCGCGTCACCATCCCCGTATTAAACCACGTCACAAGCCTCGTAATCAACGACGTCTACAGCCGCGTCACCATCCCCGCACTAAACCATGTCTCCTGCATCGTCATCAATATGAACTACGGCCCCGTCAGCATCCCCATATTAAACCATGTCTCCTGCCCCGTCATCAACCTAGTATACAACCGCGTCACCATCCCCGTATTAAACCATGTCACCAGCCTCGTCCTCAACCACATCTACAGCCACCTCACCATCCCCGTAATAAACCACGTCACAAGCCCCGTCATCAACCTCATCTGCAGCCTCCTCACCATCCCTGTATTAAACCATGTCTCCTGCCTCGTCATTAACATCGTCTTCAGCCGCGTCACCATTCCCGTATTAAACCACGTCTCCAAAGCCGTCATCAACCACATCTACAACCGCGTCACCATCCTCGTATTAAACTACAATCCTCGTCATTAACATCGTCTACAGCCGCCTCACCATTTACTGATTAAACCATGTCACCAGCCCCTCCTTCAGCATCGTCTTCAGTAGCCTCACAATCCCCGTATTAAACCATGTCACCAGCCACATCATAAATATCGTCTACAGCAGCCTCACCATCACGTATTAAACCATGTCACTAGCCTCGTCATCAGTCTCGTCTGCAACCTCGTCACCATCCCCGTACTAAACCACGTCACCAGCCGAATCATCAACCTCGTCTACAGCTACCTCACCATACCCGTATTAAACCACATCTCCAAACCCGTCATCAACCACATCTACAACCGCGTCACCATCCTCGTATTAAACTACAATCCTCGTCATTAACATCGTCTACAGCCGCCTCACCATTTCCGATTATTAAACCATGTCTCCAGCCCTTCTTCAGCATCGTCTTCAGCAGCCTCACCATCCTTGTATTAAACCATGTCACTAGCCTTGTCATCAACATCGTCTGCTGCCGCGTCACAATCCCCGTATTATACGATGTCACCAGCCTCGTCATCAACATCGTCAACAGCCGCCTCATCATTCCCGCATTAAACCATGTCACCAGCCTCGTCATCAACCACATCTACAGCAGTCTCACCATTCCCGTATTAACCTATGTCACCAGCCCAATCATCACCTAGTCTACAGACGCGTCATCAACCCCATATTAAACCATGTCACCAGTCCCATCATCATCCTCGTCAACAGCTGTCACACAATCCCCATATTAAGCCATGTTACCAGCCCCATCATCAACCATGCCTACAGTCGCCTTACCATCCCCGCATTAAACCATGTCACCAGCATCGTCTACGGCCCCGTCAGCATCCCCATATTAAACCATGTCTCCTGCCCCATCATCAACCTAGTATACAACCGCGTCACCATCCCCGTATTAAACCATGTCACCAGCCTCGTCCACAACCACATCTACAGCCGCCTCACCATCCCCGTAATAAACCACGTCACCAGCCCCGTCATCAACCTCATCTACAGCCTCCTCACCATCCCCGTATTAAACCATGTCACCAGCCATGTCTTCAGCCTCATCTGCAGCCGCGTCACCATCCCGGTATTAATCCATGTCACCAACCTCGTTGTCAACCACATCTACAGCCGCCTCAGTATCCCCGGATTAAACCATGTAACCAGCCTTGTCATCAACGAAATCTACAGCCGTGTCACCATCCCCGTATTAAACCCTGTCCCAAGCCTCGTCAAAATCATTGTCTACAGCCGCCTCACCATACCCATATCAAACCATGTCACTAGCCTCGTCATCAGCCTCGTCTGCAGCAGCGTCACCATCCCCGTATTAAACCATGTCACCAGCCCCTTCTTCAGCATCGTCTTCAGCAGCCTCACAATCCCCGTATTAAACCATGTCTCCAGCATCATCATTAATATCGTCTACAGCCGCCTCACCATCCCGGTATTAAACCATGTCACCAGCCTCGTCATCAACCACATCTGCATCCGCGTCACCATCACCGTACTAAACCATGTCTCCTGCCTCGTCATCAACATCGTCTACAGCCGCGTCACCGTCCCCGTATTAAACCATGTCTACTCCCTCATCATCAACATCGTATACAGCCGCCTCACCATCCTTGTATTATACCATGTCACTAGTCTTGTCATCAACATCGTCTACAGCCGCGTCACAATCCCGGTATAATTCGATGTCACCAGCCTCGTCATCAACATCGCCTACAGCCGCGTCAACCTTTCCCGAATTAAACAATATCACCAGCCTTGTCATCAACGACGTCTACAGCCGCGTCACCATCCCCGTATTAAACCATGTCACAAGCTTCGTCAAAATCATCGTCTACAGCCACCTCACCATTCCCATGTCAAACCATGTCACTAGCCTTGTCATCAGTCTCGTCTGCAGCCTCGACACCATCCCCGTACTAAACCAGGTCACCAGCCCAATCATCAACCTCGTCTACAGCTGCCTCACACATACCCGTATTAAACCATGTCACCAGCCCCGTCCTCAACCACGTCTACAGCCGCGTCACCATCCCCGTATTAAACCATGTCACCATCCCCATCATCAACCACGTCTACAGCCGCGTCAACATCCCCGTATCAAACCATGTCACCGGCCCCGTCATCAACCACGTCTACAGCCTCCTCACCATCTCCGTATAAAACCATGTCACCTGCACCGTCATCAACCTCATCTACAGACTCCTCACCATCCCTGTATTAAACCATGTCTACTGCCTAGTCATTAACATCGTCTTCAGCCGCGTCACCCAACCCATTTTTAACCCACTTCTTCAGCCCCGTCATCAACCACATCAACACCTGCGTCACCATCCTCGTATTAAACTACAATCCTCGTCATTAACATCGTCTACAGCCGCCTCAACATTTCCGGATTAAACCATGTCACCAGCCCCTTCTTCAGCATCGTTTTCAGTAGCCTCACAATCCCCGTATTAAACCATGTCACCAGCCTCGTCATTAACATCGTCTACAGCCGCCTCCACCATCCCCGTATTAAACCATGTCACCAGCCCCGTCTTCAGCATCGTCTTCAGTAGCCTCACAATCCCCGTATTAAAACCATGTCACCAGCCTCGTCATTAATATCGTCTACAGCCGCCTCACCATCCCCGTATTAACCATCATCCCCGTATTAAACCATGTCACCAGCCTCGTCATCAGTCTCGTCTACACCTGCCTCACCATCCCCGTATTAAACCATGTCACCAGCCCGTCATCAACCTCGTCTACAGCCGCGTCACCATCCCCGTATTAAACCATGTCACCAGCCCCGTCATCAACCACGTCTACAGCGCGTCTCACCATCCCCGTATTAAACCATGTCACCATCCCATCATACAGCCCCGTCATCAACCAACCTGCCCCATATTAAACCACAGCCGCGTCATCCATCCCCGTATTAAACCATGTCACCAGCCTCGTCATCACAACATCGTCTACAGCCGCCTCACCATCCCCGTATTAAACCATGTCACCAGCCCCGTCATCAACACCGTATCTACAGCCGCGTCACCATCCCCGTATTAAACCATGTCACCAGCCTCGTCATCAACCATCCCCATCGTCTCCACAGCCGCCTCACCATCCCGTCCCGTATTAAACCATGTCACCAGCCCCGTCATCCAACATCAGCCATTCACAGTCCTCCTCACCATCCCATCGTATTACAACCATGTCTTCCCCTCGTCAAAACATCGTCTTCAGCCGCCTCACCATCACCATTAAACCCGTATTAAACCACGTCTCGTCACCATCCCCGTATTAAACCACGTCTCCAAACCCGTCATCAACCACAACCGCGTCACCATCCTCGTATTAAACTACAATCCTCGTCATTAACATCGTCTACAGCCGTCTACATTTCCTCACCATTCCCGCCCCTTCTTATTAAACCATGTCACCAGCCTCGTCATCAACACATCATCTTAAACCATGCACCAGCCCCTTCACCATCACTCACAATCCCCGTATTAAAACCAGCCTCATCATCGTCTGCCTCGTCATTAAACATCGTCTACAGCCGCGTCACCATCCCCGTATAAAAACCATGTCTCACTACAGCCGCCTCATCATCAACATCGTCTACAGTCCTGCCCGCCTCACCATCATCCCGTATTAAACCATGTCACCACATCTCGTCATCAACATCGTCTACAGCCGCGTCACCAATCCCCGTATTAATACGATGTCACCAGCCCCTCGTCATCAACATCGTCTACAGCCGCCTCAACCATTCCCGTATTAAAACCATGTCACCAGCCTTGTCATCAACGACGTCTACAGCCGCGTCACCATCCCCGTATTAAACCATGTCACAAGCTTCGTCAAAATCATCGTCTACAGCCCCTCACCATTCCCATGTCAAACCATGTCACTAGTCATCATCAGTCTCGTCTACAGCCTCGTCACCATCCCCGTACTAAACCCATGTCACCAGCCCAATCATCAACCTCGTCTACAGCTGCCTCAACATACCCGTATTAAACCATGTCACCAGCCCCGTCCTCAACCACGTCTACAGCCGCGTCACCATCCCCGTATTAAACCATGTCACCATCCCCATTGTCAACCACGTCTACAGCCTCCATAACATCCCCGTATCAAACCCTGTCACCGGCCCCGTCATCAACCACGGCTACAGCCTCCTCACCATCTCCGTATAAAACCATGTCACCTGCACCGTCATCAACCTCATCTACAGACTCCTCGCCATCCCTGTATTAAACCATCTCTACTGCCTAGTCATTAACATCGTCTTCAGCCGCGTCACCAACCCATTTTTAACCCACTTCTTCAGCCCCGTCATCAACCACATCAACATCTGCGTCACCATCCTCGTATTAAACTACAATCCTCGTCATTAACATCGTCTACAGCCGCCTCAACATTTCCGGATTAAACCGTGTCACCAGCCCCTTCTTCAGCATCGTTTTCAGTAGCCTCACAATCCCCGTATTAAACCTTGTCACCAGCCTCGTCATTAACATCGTCTACAGCCGCCTCACCATTTCCGGTATTAAACCATGTCACCAGCCCCGTCTTCAAGCATCGTCTTCAGTAGCCTCACAATCCCCGTATTAAACCATGTTCACCAGCCTCGTCATCAAATATCGTCTACAGCCGCCTCACCATCACCGTATTAAACCATGTCACCAGCCTCGTCATCAGTCTCGTCTGCAACCTCGTCACCATCCCCCGTACTAAACCATGTCACCAGCCGAATCCTCAACCTCGTCTACAGCTGCCTCACCATACCCGTATTAAACCATGTCACTAGCCCCATCCTCAACCACGTCTACAGCCGCGTCACTATCCCCGTATTAAACCACGTCACAAGCCTCGTCATCAACGACGTCTACAGCCGCGTCTCCATCCACGCACTAAACCATGTCTCCTGCCTCGTCATCAACATGAACTACGGCCCCTTCAACATCCCCATATTAAACCATGTCTCCTGCCCCGTCATCAACCTAGTATACAACCGCGTCACCATCCCCGTATTAAACCATGTCACCAGCCTCGTCTTCAACCACATCTACAGCCGCCTCACCATCCCGTAATAAACCACGTCACAAGCCCCGTCATCAACCTCATCTGCAGCCTCCTCACCATCCCTGTATTAAACCATGTCTCCTGCCTCGTCATTAACATCGTCTTCAGCCGCCGTCACCATCCCCGTATTAAACCACGTCTCCAGCCCCGTCATCAACCACATCTACAACCGCGTCACCATCCTCGTATTAAACTGCAATCCTCGTCATTAACATCGTCTACAGCCGCCTCACCATTTCCGGATTAAACCATGTCACCAGCCCCGTCTTCAGCATCGTCTTCAGTAGCCTCACAATCCCCGTATTAAACCATGTCACAAGCCTCGTCATTAACATCGTCTACAGCCGCCTCACCATTTCCCCGTATTAAACCATGTCACCAGCCCCTCGTCTTCAGCATCGTCGTCTTCAGTAGCCTCACCATCCCCGTATTAAACCATGTCACCAGCCTCATCATTAATATCGTCTACAGCCGCCTCACCATCCCGTATTAAACCATGTCACTAGCCTCGTCATCAGTCTCGTCTACAACCTCGTCACCATCCCCGTATTAAACCACGTCTCCAAAGCCCGTCATCAACCACATCTACAGCCGCGTCACCATCCTCGTATTAAACCATGTCACCAGCCTCGTCATTAACATCGTCTACAGCCGCCTCAACCATTCCCGTATTAAACCATGTCACCAGCCCTTCATCAGCATCGTCTTCAGTAGCCTCACCATCCCCGTATTAAACCATGTCACAAGCCTCGTCATTAACATCGTCTACAGCCCGCTCCTCACCATCCCCGTATTAAACCATGTCACCAGCCCCTCATCAAGCATCGTCTACAGCCAGCCGCCTCACCATCCCCGTATTAAACCATGTCACCCAGCCTCATCATCAACATCGTCTACAGCCGCCTCACCATCCCGTATTAAACCATGTCACCTAGCCTCGTCATCAGTCTCGTCTGCAACCTCGTCACCATCCCCGTATTAAACCACGTCACCAGCCATCGAATCATCAACCTCGTCTACAGCCGCCTCACCATCCCGTATATTAAACCATGTCACCAGCCTCGTCATCAACCATCTGTCTGACATCCGCGGCACCATCACCGTACTAAACATGTGTCCTGCCTCGTCATCAACATCGTCTACAGCCGTGTCACCATCCACGTATTAAACCATGTCTACTGCCTCATCATCAACATCGTATACAGCCGCCTCACCATCCTTGTATTATACCATGTCACTAGTCTTGTCATCAACATCGTCTACAGCCGCGTCACAATCCCTGTATTATACGATGTCACCAGCCTCGTCATCAACATCGTCTACAGCCGTGTCAACCTTTCCCGGATTAAACCATATCACCAGCCTTGTCATCAACGACGTCTACAGCCGCGTCACCATCCCCGTATTAAACCATGTCACAAGCCTCGTCAAAATCATCGTCTACAGCCACCTCACCATTCCCATGTCAAGCCATGTCACTAGCCTCGTCATCAGTCTCGTCTGCAGCCTCGTCACCATCCCCGTACTAAAACCATGTCACCAGCCCGTCATCAACCTCGTCTACAGCTGCCTCACCATACCCGTATTAAACCATGTCACCAGCCCCGTCCTCAACCACGTCTACAGCCGCGTCACCATCCCCGTATTAAACCATGTCACCATCCCCATTATCAACCACGTCTACAGCCGCGTCAACATCCCCGTATTAAACAACGTCACAAGCCTCGTCATCAACGACGTCTACAGCCGCGTCACCACCCCCGTACTAAACCATGTCTCCTGCCTCGTCATCAACATGAACTACGGCCCCTTCAACATCCCCATATTAAACCATGTCTCCTGCCCCGTCATCAACCTAGTATACAACCGCGTCACCATCCCCGTATTAAACCATGTCACCAGCCTCGTCTTCAACCACATCTACAGCCGCCTCACCATCCCCGTAATAAACCACGTCACAAGCCCCGTCATCAACCTCATCTGCAGCCTCCTCAACATCCCTGTATTAATCCATGTCTCCTGCCTCGTCATTAACATCGTCTTCAGCCGCGTCACCATCCCCGTATTAAACCACGTCTCCAAACCCGTCATCAACCACATCTACAACCGCGTCACCATCCTCGTATTAAACTACAATCCTCGTCATTAACATCGTCTACAGCCGCCTCAACATTTCCGGATTAAACCGTGTCACCAGCCCCTTCTTCAGCATCGTTTTCAGTAGCCTCACAATCCCCGTATTAAACCATGTCACCAGCCTCGTCATTAACATCGTCTACAGCCGCCTCACCATTTCCGGATTAAACCATGTCACCAGCCCCTTCTTCAGCATCGTCTTCAGTAGCCTCACAATCCCCGTATTAAACCATGTCACCAGCCTCATCATAAAGTCATCGTCTACAGCAGCCTCACCATCATCCCCGTATTAAACCATGTCACTAGCCTCGTCATCAGTCTCGTCTGCAACCTCGTCACCATCCCCGTACTAAACCACGTCACCAGCCGAATCATCAACCTCGTCTACAGCTGCCTCATCATACCCGTATTAAACCACGTCACCAGCCCCATCATCAACCACGTCTACAGCCGCGTCACCATCCCCGTATTAAACCACGTCACAAGCCTCGTAATCAACGACGTCTACAGCCGCGTCACCATCCCCGCACTAAACCATGTCTCCTGCATCGTCATCAATATGAACTACGGCCCCGTCAGCATCCCCATATTAAACCATGTCTCCTGCCCCGTCATCAACCTAGTATACAACCGCGTCACCATCCCCGTATTAAACCATGTCACCAGCCTCGTCCTCAACCACATCTACAGCCACCTCACCATCCCCGTAATAAACCACGTCACAAGCCCCGTCATCAACCTCATCTGCAGCCTCCTCACCATCCCTGTATTAAACCATGTCTCCTGCCTCGTCATTAACATCGTCTTCAGCCGCGTCACCATCCCCGTATTAAACCACGTCTCCAAACCCGTCATCAACCACATCTACAACCGCGTCACCATCCTCGTATTAAACTACAATCCTCGTCATTAACATCGTCTACAGCCGCCTCACCATTTCCGGATTAAACCATGTCTCCAGCCCCTTCTTCAGCATCGTCTTCAGCAGCCTCACCATCCTTGTATTAAACCATGTCACTAGCCTTGTCATCAACATCGTCTGCTGCCGCGTCACAATCCCCGTATTATACGATGTCACCAGCCTCGTCATCAACATCGTCAACAGCCGCCTCATCATTCCCGCATTAAACCATGTCACCAGCCTCGTCATCAACCACATCTACAGCAGTCTCACCATTCCCGTATTAACCTATGTCACCAGCCCAATCATCACCTAGTCTACAGACGCGTCATCAACCCCATATTAAACCATGTCACCAGTCCCATCATCATCCTCGTCAACAGCTGTCACACAATCCCCATATTAAGCCCATGTTACCAGCCCCATCATCAACCATGCCTACAGTCGCCTTACCATCCCCGCATTAAACCATGTCACCAGCATCGTCTCTACGGCCCCCGTCAGCATCCCCATATTAAACCATGTCTCCTGCCCCATCATCAACCTAGTATACAACCGCGTCACCATCCCCGTATTAAACCATGTCACCAGCCTCGTCCACAACCACATCTACAGCCGCCTCACCATCCCCGTAATAAACCACGTCACCAGCCCCGTCATCAACCTCATCTACAGCCTCCTCACCATCCCCGTATTAAACCATGTCACCAGCTCGTCTTCAACCTCATCTGCAGCCGCGTCACCATCCCGGTATTAATCCATGTCACCAACCTCGTTGTCAACCACATCTACAGCCGCCTCAGTATCCCCGGATTAAACCATGTAACCAGCCTTGTCATCAACGAAATCTACAGCCGTGTCACCATCCCCGTATTAAACCCTGTCCCAAGCCTCGTCAAAATCATTGTCTACAGCCGCCTCACCATACCCATATCAAAACCATGTCACTAGCCTCGTCATCAGCCTCGTCTGCAGCAGCGTCACCATCCCCGTATTAAACCATGTCACCAGCCCCTTCTTCAGCATCGTCTTCAGCAGCCTCACAATCCCCGTATTAAACCATGTCTCCAGCATCATCATTAATATCGTCTACAGCCGCCTCACCATCCCGGTATTAAACCATGTCACCAGCCTCGTCATCAACCACATCTGCATCCGCGTCACCATCACCGTACTAAACCATGTCTCCTGCCTCGTCATCAACATCGTCTACAGCCGCGTCACCGTCCCCGTATTAAACCATGTCTCTAGCCCCTCATCATCACACATCGTATACAGCCGCCTCACCATCCTTGTATTATACCATGTCACTAGTCTTGTCATCAACATCGTCTACAGCCGCGTCACAATCCCGGTATAATTCGATGTCACCAGCCTCGTCATCAACATCGCCTACAGCCGCGTCAACCTTTCCCGAATTAAACAATATCACCAGCCTTGTCATCAACGACGTCTACAGCCGCGTCACCATCCCCGTATTAAACCATGTCACAAGCTTCGTCAAAATCATCGTCTACAGCCACCTCACCATTCCCATGTCAAACCATGTCACTAGCCTTGTCATCAGTCTCGTCTGCAGCCTCGACACCATCCCCGTACTAAACCAGGTCACCAGCCCAATCATCAACCTCGTCTACAGCTGCCTCAACATACCCGTATTAAACCATGTCACCAGCCCCGTCCTCAACCACGTCTACAGCCGCGTCACCATCCCCGTATTAAACCATGTCACCATCCCCATTATCAACCACGTCTACAGCCTCCATAACATCCCCGTATCAAACCCTGTCACCGGCCCCGTCATCAACCACGGCTACAGCCTCCTCACCATCTCCGTATAAAACCATGTCACCTGCACCGTCATCAACCTCATCTACAGACTCCTCACCATCCCTGTATTAAACCATGTCTACTGCCTAGTCATTAACATCGTCTTCAGCCGCGTCACCAACCCATTTTTAATCCACTTCTTCAGCCCCGTCATCAACCACATCAACAGCCGCGTCACCATCCTCGTATTAAACTACAATCCTCGTCATTAACATCGTCTACAGCCGCCTCACCAGTTCCGGATTAAACCATGTCACCAGCCCCTTCTTCAGCATCGTCTTCAGCAGCCTCACAATCCCCGTATTAAACCATGTCTCCAGCATCGTCATTAATATCGTCTACAGCCGCCTCACCATCCCGGTATTAAACCATGTCACCAGCCTCGTCATCAACCACATCTGCATCCGCGTCATCATCGCCGTACTAAACCATGTCTCCTGCCTCGTCATCAACATCGTCTACAGCCGCCTCACCATCCTTGTATTATACCATGTCACTAGTCTTGTCATCAACATCGTCTACAGCTGCGTCACAATCCCAGTATTATACGATGTCACCAGCCTCGTCATCAACATCGTCTACAGCCGCGTCAACCTTTCCCGGATTAAACCATATCACCAGCCTTGTCATCAACGACGTCTACAGCCGCGTCACCATACCCGTATTAAACCATGTCACAAGCCTCGTCAAAATCATCGTCTACAGCCACCTCACCATTCCCATGTCAAGCCATGTCACTAGCCTCGTCATCAGTCTCGTCTGCAGCCTCGTCACCATCCCCGTACTAAACCACGTCACCAGCCCAATCATCGACCTCGTCGACAGCTGCCTCACCATACCCGTATTAAACCATGTCACCAGCCCCGTCCTCAACCACGTCTACAGCCGCGTCACCATCCCCGTATTAAACCATGTCACCATCCCCATTATCAACCACGTCTAGAGCCGCGTCATCATCCCCGTATTAAACCACGTCACAAGCCTCGTCATCAACGACGTCTACAGCCGCGTCACCACCCCCGTACTAAACCATGTCTCCTGCCTCGTCATCAACATGAACTACGGCCCCTTCAACATCCCCATATTAAACCATGTCTCCTGCCCCGTCATCAACCTAGTATACAACTGCGTCACCATCCCCGTATTAAACCATGTTACCAGCCTCGTCCTCAGCATCGTCTTCAGCCGCCTCACCATACCCGTATTAAACCATGTCACCGGCCCAGTCATCAACCACGTCTACAGCCTCCTCACCATCCCCGTATTAAACCAATTCACCTGCCCTGTCATCCACCACATCTACAGCCGCCTCACCATCCCCGTATTAAACCATGTCACCAGCCTTGTCATCCACCACATCTACAGCCGCCTCACCATCCCCGTATTAAACCATGTCACCAGCCTTGTCATCAGCCTCATCTGCAGCCGCGTCACCATCCTCGTATTAAACTATGTCACAAGCCCCGTCATAAACTAAGCCAACAGATGCCTCACCATACCCGTATTAAACCACGTCACCAGCCTCGTCATCAACCACGTCTACAGCCTCCTCACCATCCCCGTATTAATCCATGACACCAATCTCGTTATCAACCACATCTACAGCTGTATCAGTATCCCCGGATTAAACCATGTCACCAGCCTTGTCATCAACGACGTCTACAGCCGCGTCACCATCCCCGTATTAAACCATGTCACAAGCCTCGTCATAATCATCGTCTACTGCCACCTCACCATTGCTGTATTAAACCATGTCACCAGCATCGTCATCAACATCGTCTACAGCCGTGTCACCATCCCCGTATTAAACCATGTCACCAGCCCCGTCATCAACCACATCTACAGCTGTCTCACCATTCCCGTATTAACCTATGTCGCCAGCCCCATCATCAAATAGTCTACAGCCGCATCACCATCCCCGTATTAAACCATGTCACCAGCCCCGTCATCAACCACGTCTACAGCCTCCTGACCATCCCCGTATCAAACTCTGTCACCGGCCCCGTCATCAACCACGTCTACAGCCTCCTCACCATCTCCGTATAAAACCATGTCACCTGCACCGTCATCAACCTCATCTACAGACTCCTCGCCATCCCTGTATTAAACCATGTCTACTGCCTAGTCATTAACATCGTCTTCAGCCGCATCACCAACCCATTTTTAACCCACTTCTTCAGCCCCGTCATCAACCACATCAACATCTGCGTCACCATCCTCGTATTAAACTACAATCCTCGTCATTAACATCGTCTACAGCCGCCTCAACATTTCCGGATTAAACCGTGTCACCAGCCCCTTCTTCAGCATCGTTTTCAGTAGCCTCACAATCCCCGTATTAAACCTTGTCACCAGCCTCGTCATTAACATCGTCTACAGCCGCCTCACCATTTCCGGATTAAACCATGTCACCAGCCCCTTCTTCAGCATCGTCTTCAGTAGCCTCACAATCCCCGTATTAAACCATGTTACCAGCCTCATCATTCATATCGTCTACAGCCGCCTCACCATCACCGTATTAAACCATGTCACCAGCCTCGTCATCAGTCTCGTCTGCAACCTCGTCACCATCCCCTTACTAAACCACGTCACCAGCCGAATCCTCAACCTCGTCTACAGCTGCCTCACCATACCCGTATTAAACCATGTCACCAGCCCCATCCTCAACCACGTCTACAGCCGCGTCACTATCCCCGTATTAAACCACGTCACAAGCCTCGTCATCAACGACGTCTACAGCCGCGTCTCCATCCCCGCACTAAACCATGTCTCCTGCCTCGTCATCAACATGAACTACGGCCCCTTCAACATCCCCATATTAAACCATGTCTCCTGCCCCGTCATCAACCTAGTATACAACCGCGTCACCATCCCCGTATTAAACCATGTCACCAGCCTCGTCTTCAACCACATCTACAGCCGCCTCACCATCCCGTAATAAACCACGTCACAAGCCCCGTCATCAACCTCATCTGCAGCCTCCTCACCATCCCTGTATTAAACCATGTCTCCTGCCTCGTCATTAACATCGTCTTCAGCCGCGTCACCATCCCCGTATTAAACCACGTCTCCAAACCCGTCATCAACCACATCTACAACCGCGTCACCATCCTCGTATTAAACTGCAATCCTCGTCATTAACATCGTCTACAGCCGCCTCAACATTTCCGGATTAAACCATGTCACCAGCCCCTTCTTCAGCATCGTCTTCAGTAGCCTCACAATCCCCGTATTAAACCATGTCACAAGCCTCGTCATTACCATCGTCTACAGCCGCCTCACCATTTCCGGATTAAACCATGTCACCAGCCCCTTCTTCAGCATCGTCTTCAGTAGCCTCACAATCCCCGTATTAAACCATGTCACCAGCCTCATCATTAATATCGTCTACAGCCGCCTCACCATCACCGTATTAAACCATGTCACTAGCCTCGTCATCAGTCTCGTCTGCAACCTCGTCACCATCCCCGTACTAAACCACGTCACCAGCCGAATCATCAACCTCGTCTACAGCCGCCTCACCATCCCGTTATTAAACCATGTCACCAGCCTCGTCATCAACCACATCTGCATCCGCGGCACCATCACCGTACTAAACGATGTGTCCTGCCTCGTCATCAACATCGTCTACAGCCGTGTCACCATCCCCGTATTAAACCATGTCTACTGCCTCATCATCAACATCGTATACAGCCGCCTCACCATCCTTGTATTATACCATGTCACTAGTCTTGTCATCAACATCGTCTACAGCCGCGTCACAATCCCTGTATTATACGATGTCACCAGCCTCGTCATCAACATCGTCTACAGCCGTGTCAACCTTTCCCGGATTAAACCATATCACCAGCCTTGTCATCAACGACGTCTACAGCCGCGTCACCATCCCCCGTATTAAACCATGTCACAAGCCTCGTCAAAATCATCGTCTACAGCCACCTCACCATTCCCATGTCAAGCCATGTCACTAGCCTCGTCATCAGTCTCGTCTGCAGCCTCGTCACCATCCCCGTACTAAACCACTTCACCAGCCCAACCATCAACCTCGTCTACAGCTGCCTCACCATACCCGTATTAAACCATGTCACCAGCCCCGTCCTCAACCACGTCTACAGCCGCGTCACCATCCCCGTATTAAACCATGTCACCATCCCCATTATCAACCACGTCTACAGCCGCGTCAACATCCCCGTATTAAACAACGTCACAAGCCTCGTCATCAACGACGTCTACAGCCGCGTCACCACCCCCGTACTAAACCATGTCTCCTGCCTCGTCATCAACATGAACTACGGCCCCTTCAACATCCCCATATTAAAACCATGTCTCCTGCCCCGTCATCAAACCTAGTATACAACCGCGTCACCATCCCCGTATTAAACCATGTCACCAGCCTCGTCTTCAACCACATCTACAGCCGCCTCACCATCCCCGTAATAAACCACGTCACAAGCCCCGTCATCAACCTCATCTGCAGCCTCCTCAACATCCCTGTATTAATCCATGTCTCCTGCCTCGTCATTAACATCGTCTTCAGCCGCGTCACCATCCCCGTATTAAACCACGTCTCCAAACCCGTCATCAACCACATCTACAACCGCGTCACCATCCTCGTATTAAACTACAATCCTCGTCATTAACATCGTCTACAGCCGCCTCAACATTCCGGTATTAAACCGTGTCACCAGCCCCTTCTTCAGCATCGTTTTCAGTAGCCTCACAATCCCCGTATTAAACCATGTCACCAGCCTCGTCATTAACATCGTCTACAGCCGCCTCACCATTTCCGGATTAAACCATGTCACCAGCCCCTTCTTCAGCATCGTCTTCAGTAGCCTCACAATCCCCGTATTAAACCATGTTACCAGCCTCATCATTAATATCGTCTACAGCCGCCTCACCATCACCGTATTAAACCATGTCACCAGCCTCGTCATCAGTCTCGTCTGCAACCTCGTCACCATCCCCTTACTAAACCACGTCACCAGCCGGATCCTCAACCTCGTCTACAGCTGCCTCACCATACCCGTATTAAACCATGTCACTAGCCCCATCCTCAACCACGTCTACAGCCGCGTCACTATCCCCGTATTAAACCACGTCACAAGCCTCGTCATCAACGACGTCTACAGCCGCGTCTCCATCCCCGCACTTAACCATGTCTCCTGCCTCGTCATCAATATGAACTACGGCCCCTTCAACATCCCCATATTAAACCATGTCTCCTGCCCCGTCATCAACCTAGTATACAACCGCGTCACCATCCCCGTATTAAACCATGTCACCAGCCTCGTCTTCAACCACATCTACAGCCGCTTCACCATCCCCGTAATAAACCACGTCACAAGCCCCGTCATCAACCTCATCTGCAGCCTCCTCACCATCCCTGTATTAAACCATGTCTCCTGCCTCGTCATTAACATCGTCTTCAGCCGCGTCACCATCCCCGTATTAAACCACGTCTCCAAACCCGTCATCAACCACATCTACAACCGCGTCACCATCCTCGTATTAAACTGCAATCCTCGTCATTAACATCGTCTACAGCCGCCTCAACATTTCCGGATTAAACCATGTCACCAGCCCCTTCTTCAGCATCGTCTTCAGTAGCCTCACAATCCCCGTATTAAACCATGTCACAAGCCTCGTCATTACCATCGTCTACAGCCGCCTCACCATTTCCGGATTAAACCATGTCACCAGCCCCTTCTTCAGCATCGTCTTCAGTAGCCTCACAATCCCCGTATTAAACCATGTCACCAGCCTCATCATTAATATCGTATACAGCCGCCTCACCATCCCCGTATTAAACCATGTCACTAGCCTCGTCATCAGTCTCGTCTGCAACCTCGTCACCATCCCCGTACTAAACCACGTCACCAGCCGAATAATCAACCTCGTCTACAGCCGCCTCACCATCCCGGTATTAAACCATGTCACCAGCCTCGTCATCAACCACATCTGCATCCGCCTCACCATCACCGTACTAAACCATATCTCCTGCCTCGTCATCAACATCGTCTACAGCCGCGTCACCATCCCCGTATTAAACCATGTCTACTCCCTCATCATCAACATCGTATACAGCCGCCTCACCATCCTTGTATTATACCATGTCACTAGTCTTGTCATCAACATCGTCTACAGCCGCGTCACAATCCCTGTATTATACTATGTCACCAGCCTCGTCATCAACATCGTCTAGAGCCGCGTCACCATCCCCGTATTAAACCATGTCGCCATCCCCATTATCAACCACGTCTACAGCCGCTTTCACCATCCCCGTATTAAACCATGTCACTAGCCTCGTCCTCAACATCTTTTTCAGCCGCCTCACCATCCCCTTACATAACCATGTCGCTAGCATAGTCATCAACATCTTCTACAGTCGCCTCACCATCCCCGTATTAAACCATGTTACCAGCCTCGTCATCAACCACGTCTACAGCCTCCTGACCATCACCATATCAAACCCTGTCACCGGCCGCGTCATCAACCACGTCTACAGCCTCCTCACCATCACCGCATTAAATCAGGTCACCTGCCCCGTCATCCACCACATCCACAGCCGCCTCACCATCCCCGTATTAAACCATGTCACCAGCCATGTCTTCAGCCTCATCTGCAGCCGCGTCACCATCCCGGTATTAATCCATGTCACCAACCTCGTTATCAACCACATCTACAGCCGCTCATCAGTATCCCCGGATTAAACCATGTCACCAGCTTTGTCATCAACGAAGTCTACAGCCGCGTCACCATCCCCGTATTAAACCATGTCATCATAAACATGAAACCACATCTACAACCGCGTCACCATCCTCGTATTAAAAACTACAATCCTCGTCATTAACATCGTCTACAGCCGCCTCAACATTTCCGTATTAAACCATGTCACCAGCCCCTTCTGCAGCATCGTCTTCAGTAGCCTCACAATCCCCGTATTAAACCATGTCACCAGCCTCGTCATCAAACATCGTCTACAGCCGCCTCACCATTCCCGGATGAAACCATGTCACCAGCCCCTTCTTCAGCATCGTCTTCAGCGCCTCACAATCCCCCCACTAAACCACGTCACCAGCCCCAATCATCAACCTCGTCTACAGCTGCCTCACCATACCGTATTAAACCATGTCACCAGCCCCGTCCTCAACCACGTCTACAGCCGCGTCACCATCCCCGTATTAAACCATGTCACCAGCCCCTTCTTCATCAGCATCGTCTTCAGCAGCCTCACAATCCCCGTATTAAACCATGTCTCCAGCATCGTCATTAATATCGTCTACAGCCGCCTCACCATCCCGGTATTTAAACCATGTCACCAGCCTCGTCATCAACCACATCTGCATCCGCGTCACCATCACCGTACTAAACCATGTCTCCTGCCTCGTCATCAACATCGTCTACAGCCGCCTCACCATCCCCGTATTAAACCATGTCTACTCCCTCATCATCAACATCGTATACAGCCGCCTCACCATTCTTGTATTATATCATGTCACTAGTCTTGTCATCAACATCGTCTACAGCAGCGTCACAATCCCTGTATTATACGATGTCACCAGCCTCGTCATCAACATTGTCTACAGCCGCGTCAACCTTTCCCGGATAAATCCATATCACCAGCCTTGTCATCAACGACGTCTACAGCAGCGTCACCATCCCCGTATTAAACCATGTCACAAGCCTCGTCAAAATCATCGTCTACAGCCACCTCAACATTCCCATGTCAAACCATGTCACTAGCCTCGTCATCAGTCTCGTCTGCAGCCTCGTCGCCATCCCCGTACTAAACCACGTCACCAGCCCAATCATCAACCTCGTCTACAGCTGCCTCACCATACCCGTATTAAACCATGTCACCAGCCCCGTCCTCAACCACGTCTACAGCCGCGTCACCATCCCCGTATTAAACCATGTCACCATCCCCATTATCAACCACGTCTACAGCCGCGTCACCATCCCCGTATTAAACCACGTCACAAGCCTCGTCATCAACGACGTCTACAGCCGCGTCACCACCCCCCCCCGTACTAAACCATGTCTCCTGACTCGTCATCAACATGAACTACGGCCCCTTCAACATCCCCATATTAAACCATGTCTCCTGCCCCGTAATCAACCTAGTATACAACCGCGTCACCATCCCCGTATTAAACCATGTCACCAGCCTCGTCCTCAACCACATCTACAGCCGCCTCACCATCCCGTAATAAACCACGTCACCAGCCCCGTCATCAACCTCATCTACAGCCTCCTCACCATCCCTGTATTAAACCATGTCTCCTGCCTCGTCATTAACATCGTCTTCAGCCGCGTCACCATCCCCGTATTAAACCACGTCTCAAAACCCGTCATCAACCACATCTACAACCGCGTCACCATCCTCGTATTAAACTACAATCCTGGTCATTAACATCGTCTACAGCCGCCTCAACATTTCCGGATTAAACCATGTCACCAGCCCCTTCTGCAGCATCGTCTTCAGTAGCCTCACAATCCCCGTATTAAACCATGTCACCAGCCTCGTCATTAACATCGTCTACAGCCGCCTCACCATTTCCGGATTAAACCATGTCACCAGCCCCTTCTTCAGCATCGTCTTCAGTAGCCTCAAAATTACCGTATTAAACCATGTGACCAGCCTCATCATTAATATCGTCTACAGCCGCCTCACCATCACCGTATTAAACCATGTCACTAGCCTCGTCATCAGTCTCGTCTGCAACCTCGTCACCATCCCCGTACTAAACCACGTCACCAGCCCAATCATCAACCTCGTCTACAGCTGCCTCACAATCCCCGTATTAAACCATGTCACCAACCTCGTCATCAACCACATCTACAGCCGCCTCACCATCCCCGTATTAAACCATATCACCAGCCTCGTCATCAACCACGTCTGCCGCCTCCTTACCATCCCCGTATAAAATCACGTCACCAGCCCCGTCATCAACCACTTCTACAGCCGCCTCACCATCCCCGTATTAAACCATGTTTCCTGCCTCGTCTTTTACATCGTCTATAGCCGCGTCACCATTCCCGCATCAAACCACGTCTCCAGCCCCTTAATTAATCATATCTACACCGCGTCACCTTTCCCGTATTAAGCCATGTCACCAGCCTTGTCATCAACCTCGTCCACAGCCGCGTCACCATTCCCGTATTAAACCATGTCACCAGCCTTGTAATCAACATCATCTACAGCCGCGTCACCATCCTATTATTAAACCAAGTCATCAGCCTCGTCATCAGCCCACATCTACAGCCGCGTCACCATTCCCGTATTAAAACTATGTCACCAGCCTCCATCATCAACCTCGTCTACAGCTGCCTCACCATCCCGTATTAAACCATGTCACCAGCCTCGTCCTCAAACATCGTCTACAGCCGCTTCACCATCCTTGTATTAAACCATGTCACCAGCCTCGTCCTCAGCCTCGTCTACAGCCGCGTCACAATCCCCGTATCAAACCATGTCACCAGCCCCATCATTAACCTAGTCTACAGCTGCGTCACACTCCCCGTATTAAACCATGTCACCAGCCTCGTCATCAACCACGTCTACAGCCGCCTTACCATCCCCGTATTAAAGTAGATATCCCAAGTGATTTTTACAAGGTAGATAAATGGTGTTTTAATGTGTTTCATCAGATAGGAAATTGAATTCCATAGAAAATGGTCCCTCTCTTTTCCAATTTGGATGAAAAATAAGCAAATTGTGCCTTTTTTTCGAAATTGAGCACTTTTGTCACCCCTCCAAAATGCAGGTAAAGGCCCAAATCTGCATTTTGATTGTAATTTCCTGGAATATGGGCCCTGGACACTAAGAATGTGGATTATCAGGTCTATGGGATTCATACTTTTTTCAAAAAAGCTCCTACAAATTGCCGAAACCAAAAATGCATTTCTCACCATAAGCGCTGAAAATATCAAATGGCCTCAGGCTTTCAGGACTTATTCTTCGTATCTAACTGTACAATCAAAACAACATCAAGGGCTTTTCCAAACAAGGATTTTTATTTTTATCTGGACTTCAATTTTTCACCGAGAAAACACTTATCGGGCACATTCATACTGGACTTCCTATACCGCCAAGTATTAATTTGAAGAAAGTTACAAGAAGTAAGTATGAAACTTTCTTACATAGATTATCTTTTGATAAAAGGGAAATTCAGTGAGGTCTCTGGTCTAAGTTACTGAGACATTTATAAGCAAATATTATAATAATTGCATTGTAATGAGTACCATTTTGTAACGAGCTGAGCCCTGGCACCACGTCAAGGTAGATACTCATGCCAGAGTTCTTAACTAGAGGGGTAAAAGGATAGTGTAATAAGTTTAACCATACAAAATATTACTTTTTATTGAGTACTTTATATGGTTCTATAAATTATTTATTATGCTCAAGACACATGGAATTATATGAATAGCAGCAGACTTAAGGTTCCATTCCTTATTTGTCAACTCTTTTTCTTTGTGCCTATTTTTTTGGTACTTACAAGATCCTCACCACACTCTTTAAATTGACATTCACACTTTTTAGTTCAGCCTTACAACCAGCAAGTGCAGCAGTTTTTACATTTAGTTGCGTTTCTAGAGCATTATTTTTTCTTTCTAGAGCTTTAACAGTTCCAAGCGTGCTTTGTAGATTTCCATCTAACCTTCTGATCTCTACCTGCTTCTCAGAACAAAGTTCCTCATACGTTGACAGCCGAGTCTAGAGCAGGAGACATTCGTTCTTGGTCTTAGTGTCAGTCCCTGTTCTTACAGCGCTTTTATGTTTACCACTTGGGGTACTACTGGAACTTGTTGCAATGTCTGATGATTCACTGACATGACGTGCACTTGTGTTTGAAGACAACAAAGATATCTTGCGCTCCAAAAATTGTGCATAGATTCAGGGTTTCTCGCAACTGATTTCCCCACTTTCCCTCTTTCAGCACGAATTTTTGCGAGTTCTGTGCGCAAGTGACGTATCCTTGAAATGTTACACAGAATTTAATTTCGGTACAACACAAAACAAATGTTCAAATGATAACTTCTCTGAGGAAATGAATGTATCCAGTTCTAGCAGCGGTCTATTGGAAATGTCACATTGCACATCAGTGGTTGTGAAGTCAGCATCCCCTGACCACTAAATCCACGGCTGTCACAGCATGAACCAACACTAAGTCGACAAAAATGTCATAAAATTTCTCCCTCGTTTCAAATTTCAAACATCCTGATATGATGTCTTCAACCAGAGCCCTAAATCTGTGTTGTGGATAATCACCAAAGAGCTGTGACATCCATTTGACAACTGTTTCCCATGGGACATTCCGGCGTACCATGATTGCATAAACCTGAAGAAACAGCCGATTGGTCATTGCAACTTCGGAAGAGACGGTGGTCGTCCTCGTCCCGAAGTTGAACATCTGACTTCCAACTTTACCTGTGTATCATCACCTGAAAAAATATAAAATCACCATAGATGTCAGGGTAAGAACCATGTTAGCATGCATGCTTTCATTTAGACAATAAAGATGTTTAGGATAGACTTTCCGTATTTCAGGACCAATGCAATGATTATCTACAGAAGAATCTAATCTGGCCTCCACCAAAATTAATTAAAATATTTGCCAGAATATTTCTCATTTGTCAAATGTATCATAGATTTAATATCTTGTGCAAATATCTCTTTTTGATTAATTTTAATATGAAATATATACTGTTAACTTCATAGTAAATTAATACCAGGGTTAGTTCTGTTTCATAACTCTGATGATAGCCGATATTTATCGCCCAAAATCTCCAAAGTGATCTTGATTAACACGTGTACCACACTACAGATGACGAGCGCGAAAACGGTCACACTAAACTGCTTCACCGCTCAACAGTATGCGGTATAACACAAGTATTATTTACATGTACTACAATATTCATAATATTCTACAATGGTTTTCTTACCGATTTCTGTGATAACCATTCTTTAATTTGTCCTCACAAACCGGAGTTACAGCCGCGTCACCATCCCCGTATTCCCATGTAGAGCAGCCCTTCGTTTTCGTAGTTGCGCTACAGCTTGCCGTCACCATCCCCTGAGTTTGCGGACCTATGTCACCTTTATGGATACATCCCCTGATCTACGGCCGCCTCACCATCCCCGTATTAAACCATGCCACCTGCCTCGTCATCAACATCGTCTACAGCTGCGTTACCTTCCTCGTATTAAACCATGTCACCAGCGTCGTCATCAACATCGTCTACAGCAGCCTCACCATTCCCGTATTACACAATGTCACCAGCCTCGTCATCAGCCTCGTCTGCAGCCCATCACCATCCCCGTATTAAACTATGTCACCAGCCCCGTCATCAACCTCGTCTACAGCCGCGTCACCATCCCCGTATTAAACCATGTCTCCAGCAGCCTCGTCATCATCATCGTCTACAGCCGCCTCACAATCCCCGTATTAAGCCATGTCACCAGCCTCGTCATCAAACATCATCTACAGCCGCCTCACCATTCCCGTATTAAACCATGTCACCAGCCTCGTCATCAACCACGTCTACAGCCGCCTCACCATCCCCGTATTAAACCATGTCACCGGCCCAGTCATCATCAACCACGTCTACAGCCTCCTCACCATCCCCGTATTAAACCAATTCACCTGCCCTGTCATCCACCACATCTACAGCCGCCTCACCATCCCCGTATCAAACCATGTCACCAGCCTTGTCATCCACCACATCTACAGCCGCCTCACCATCCCCGTATTAAACCATGTCACCAGCCTTGTCATCAACATCGTCTGCAGCCGCGTCACAATCCCCGTATTATACGATGTCACCAGCCTCGTCATCAACATCGTCAACATCCGCCTCATCATTCCCGCATTAAACCATGTCACCAGCCTCGTCATCAACCACATCTACAGCTGTCTCACCATTCCCGTATTAACCTATGTCACCAGCCCCATCATCACCTAGTCTACAGACGCGTCACCAACCCCATATTAAACCATGTCACCAGTCCCATCATAATCCTCGTCAACAGCTGTCACACAATCCCCATATTAAGCCTTGTTACCAGCCCCATCATCAACCATGTCTACAGTCGCCTTACCATCCCCGCATTAAACCATGTCACCAGCATCGTCTACGGCCCCGTCAGCATCCCCATATTAAACCATGTCTCCTGCCCCGTCATCAACCTAGTATACAACCGCGTCACCATCCCCGTATTAAACCATGTCACCAGCCTCGTCCTCAACCACATCTACAGCCGCCTCACCATCCCCGTAATAAACCACGTCACCAGCCCCGTCATCAACCTCATTTACAGCCTCCTCACCATCTCTGTATTAAACCATGTCTCCTGCCTCGTCATTAACATCGTCTTCAGCCGCGTCACCATCCCCGTATTAAACCACGTCTCCAAACCCGTCATCAACCACTTCTACAATCGCGTCACCATCCTCGTATTAAACTACAATCCTCGTCATTAACATCGTCTACAGCCGCCTCACCATTTCCTGATTAAACCATGTCACCAACCCCTCCTTCAGCATCGTCTTCAGCAGCCTCACAATCCCAGAATTAAACCATGTCATCAGCCTCGTCATTAATATTCTCTACAGCCGCCTCACCATCCCCGTATTAATCCATGTCACTAGCCTCGTCATCAGTCTCGTCTGCAACCTCGTCACCATCCCCGTACTAAATCACGTCACCAGCCCAATCATCAACCTCGTCTACAGCTGCCTCACCATACCCGTATTAAACCATGTCACCAGCCCCATCCTCAGCCACGTCTACAGCCGCGTCACCATCCCCATATTAAACCATGTCGCCATCCCCATTATCAACCACGTCTACAGCCACTTCACCATCCCGTATTAAACCATGTCACTAGCCTCGTCCTCAACATCGTCTTCAGCCGCCTCACCATCCCCTTATTAAACCATGTCGCTAGCATAGTCATCAACATCTTCTACAGTCGCCTCACCATCCCCGTATTAAACCATGTTACCAGCCTCGTCATCAACCACGTCTACAGCCTCCTGACCATCCCCATATCAAACCCTGTCACCGGCCGCGTCATCAACCACGTCTACAGCCTCCTCACCATCACCGCATTAAACCTGGTCACCTGCCCCCGTCATCCACCACATCAACAGCCGCCTCACCATCCCCGTATTAAACCATGTCACCATCCATGTCTTCATCCTCATCTGCAGCCGCGTCACCATCCCCGTATTAATCCATGTCACCAACCTCGTTATCAACCACTTCTACAGCCGCCTCAGTATCCCCGTGTTAAACCATGTCACAAGCCTCGTCAAAATCATTGTCTACAGCCGCCTCACCATTCCCATATCAAACCATGTCACTAGCCTCGTCATCAGCCTCGTCTGCTGCCTCGTCACCATCCCCGTACTAAACCACGTCACCAGCCCAATCATCAACCTCGTCTACAGCTGCCTCACCATACCCGTATTAAACCATGTCACCAGCCCCGTCCTCAACGACGTCTACAGCCGCGTCACCATCCCCGTATTAAACTATGTCACAAGCCCCGTCATAAACTATCCAACAGATGCCTCACCATACCCGTATTAAACCACGTCACCAGCCTCGTCATCAACCACGTCTACAGCCTCCTCACCATCCCCGTATAATCCATGACACCAATCTCGTCATCAACCACATCTGCATCCGCGGCACCATCACCGTACTAAACCATGTGTCCTGCCTCGTCATCAACATCGTCTACAGCCGCGTCACCATCCCCGTATTAAACCATGTCTACTGCCTCATCATCAACATCGTATACAGCCGCCTCACCATCCTTGTATTATACCATGTCACTAGTCTTGTCATCAACATCGTCTACAGCCGCGTCACAATCCCTGTATTATACGATGTCACCAGCCTCGTCATCAACATCGTCTACAGCCGTGTCAACCTTTCCCGGATTAAACCATATCACCAGCCTTGTCATCAACGACGTCTACAGCCGCGTCACCATCCCCGTATTAAACCATGTCACAAGCCTCGTCAAAATCATCGTCTACAGCCACCTCACCATTCCCATGTCAAGCCATGTCACTAGCCTCGTCATCAGTCTCGTCTGCAGCCTCGTCACCATCCCCGTACTAAACCACTTCACCAGCCCAATCATCAACCTCGTCTACAGCTGCCTCACCATACCCGTATTAAACCATGTCAACATCCTCGTCCTCAACCACGTCTACAGCCGCACCATCCCCGTATTAAACCATGTCACCATCCCCATTATCAACCACTCTACAGCCGCATCACCATCCCCGTATTAAACCACGTCACAAGCCTCGTCATCAACGACGTCAACAGCCGCGTCACCACCCCCGTACTAAACCATGCCTCCTGCCTCGTCATCAACATGAACTACGGCCCCTTCAACATCCCCATATTAAACCATGTCTCCTGCCCCGTCATCAACCTAGTATACAACCGCGTCACCATCTCCGTATTAAACCGTGTTACCAGCCTCGTCCTCAGCATCGTCTTCAGCCGCCTCACCATCCCCGTATTAAACCATGTCACCGGCCCAGTCATCAACCACGTCTACAGCCTCCTCACCATCCCCGTATTAAACCAATTCACCTGCCCTGTCATCCACCACATCTACAGCCGCCTCACCATCCCCGTATCAAACCATGTCACCAGCCTTGTCATCCACCACATCTACAGCCGCCTCACCATCCCCGTATTAAACCATGTCACCAGCCTTGTCATCAGCCTCATCTGCAGCCGCGTCACCATCCCCGTATTAAACTATGTCACAAGCCCCGTCATAAACTAATCCAACAGATGCCTCACCATCCCCGTATTAAACCACGTCACCAGCCTCGTCATCAACCACGTCTACACAGCCTCCTCACCATCCCCGTATTAATCCATGACACCAATCTCGTTATCAACGACATCTACAGCTGTCTCACCATTCCTGTATTAACCTATGTCGCCAGCCCCATCATCAAATAGTCTACAGCCGCATCACCATCCCCGTATTAAACCATGTCACCAGCCCCGTCATCAACCACGTCTACAGCCTCCTGACCATCCCCGTATCAAACCCTGTCACCGGCCCCGTCATCAACCACGGCTACAGCCTCCTCACCATCTCCGTATAAAACCATGTCACCTGCACCGTCATCAACCTCATCTACAGACTCCTCACCATCCCTGTATTAAACCATGTCTACTGCCTTGTCATTAAACATCGTCTTCAGCCGCGTCACCAACCCATTTTTAATCCACTTCTTCAGCCCCGTCATCAACCACATCACACAGCCTCGTCACCATCCTCGTATTAAACTACAATCCTCGTCATTAACATCATCTGCAGCCGCCTCACCATTTCCGGATTAAACCATGTCACCAGCCCCTTCTTCAGCATCGTCTTCAGCAGCCTCACAATCCCCGTATTAAACCATGTCTCCAGCCTCGTCATTAATATCGTCTACAGCCGCCTCACCATCCCGGTATTAAACCATGTCACCAGCCTCGTCATCAACCACATCTGCATCCGCGGCACCATCACCGTACTAAACCATGTGTCCTGCCTCGTCATCAACATCGTCTACAGCCGCGTCACCATCCCCGTATTAAACCATGTCTACTGCCTCATCATCAACATCGTATACAGCCGCCTCACCATCCTTGTATTAAACCATGTCACCCTTGTCATCAACATCGTCTACAGCCGCGTCACATCCCCATGTCACAGCAGCCTCGTCATCAACATCGTCTACAGCCGTGTCAACATTCCCGGATTAAACCATATCACCAGCCTTGTCATGAACGACGTCTACAGCCGCGTCACCATCCCCGTATTAAACCATGTCACAAGCCTCGTCAAAATCATCGTCTACAGCCACCTCACCATTCCCATGTCAAGCCATGTCACTAGCCTCGTCATCAGTCTCGTCTGCAGCCTCGTCACCATCCCCGTACTAAACCACTTCAACAGCCCAATCATCAACCTCGTCTACAGCTGCCTCACCATACCCGTATTAAACCATGTCAACATCCTCGTCCTCAACCACGTCTACAGCCGCGTCACCATCCCCGTATTAAACCATGTCACCATCCCCATTATCAACCACTCTACAGCCGCATCACCATCCCCGTATTAAACCACGTCACCAGCCTCGTCATCAACGACGTCTACAGCTGCGTCACCACCCCCGTACTAAACCATGTCTATTGCCTCGTCATCAACATGAACTACGGCCCCTTCAACATCCCCATACTAAACCATGTCTCCTGCCCCGTCATCAACCTAGTATACAACCGCGTCACCATCCCCGTATTAAACCATGTCACCAGCCTCGTCATTAACATTGTCTACAGCCGCCTCACCATTTCCGGATTAAACCATGTCACCAGCCCCTTCTTCAGCATCGTCTTCAGTAGCCCTCACAATCCCCGTATTAAACCATGTCACCAGCCTCATCATTAACACATCGTCTACAGCCGCCTCACAATCACCGTATTAAAACCATGTCACTAGCCTCTTCATCAGTCTCGTCTGCAACCTTGTCACCATCCCCGTACTAAACCACGTCACCA
The DNA here is from genome assembly GCA_034190875.2 of Urechis unicinctus. NCBI lineage: Eukaryota > Metazoa > Annelida > Polychaeta > Xenopneusta > Urechidae > Urechis > Urechis unicinctus. Next base: position 16,254,605 of record CM067345.1, on the reverse strand, counting down.
GCCGAATCATCCACCTCGTCTACAGCTGCCTCACCATACCCGTATTAAACCACGTCACCAGCCCCATCATCAACCACGTCTACAGCCGCGTCACCATCCCCGTATTAAACCACGTCACAAGCCTCGTAATCAACGACGTCTACAGCCGCGTCACCATCCCCGCACTAAACCATGTCTCCTGCATCGTCATCAATATGAACTACGGCCCCGTCATCATCCCCATATTATTAAACCATGTCTCCTGCCCCGTCATCAACCTAGTATACAACCGCGTCACCATCCCCGTATTAAACCATGTCACTGCCTCCTCGTCCTCAACCACATCTACAGCCCCTCACCATCCCCGTAATAAACCACGTCACAAGCCCCGTCATCAACCTCATCTGCAGCCGCCTCACCATCCCTGTATTAAACCATGTCACCTGCCTCGTCATCAACATCGTCTTCAGCCTCGTCACCCATCCCCGTATTAAACCACGTCCACCAGCCGAATCATCAACATCGTCTACAGCTACCAGCCTCGTCACCATACCCGTATTAAACCACATCTCCAAACCATCGTCATCAACCACATCTACAACCGCGTCACCATCCCGTATTAAACTACAATCCTCGTCATTAACATCGTCTACAGCCGCCTCACCATTTCCGGATTAAACCATGTCTCCAGTCCCTTCTTCAGCATCGTCTTCAGCAGCCTCACCATCCTTGTATTAAACCATGTCACTAGCCTTGTCATCAACATCGTCTGCAGCCGCGTCACAATCCCCGTATTATACGATGTCACCAGCCTCGTCATCAACATCGTCAACAGCCGCCTCATCATTCCCGCATTAAACCATGTCACCAGCCTCGTCATCAACCACATCTACAGCTGTCTCACCATTTCCGTATTAACCTATGTCACCAGCCCATCATCACCTAGTCTACAGACGCGTCATCAACCCCATATTAAACCATGTCACCAGTCCCATCATCATCCTCGTCAACAGCTGTCACACACATCCCCATATTAACCATGTTACCAGCCCTCATCATCAACCATGTCTACAGTCGCCTTACCATCCCCGCATTAAACCATGTCACCAGCATCGTCTACGAACTACCCCGTCAGCATCCCCATATTAAACCATGTCTCCTGCCCCATCATCAACCTAGTATACAACCGCGTCACCATCCCCGTATATTAAACCATGTCACCAGCCTCGTCCTCAACCACATCTACAGCCGCCTCACCATCCCCGTAATAAACCACGTCACCAGCCCCGTCATCAACCTCATCTACAGCCTCCTCACCATCCCCGTATTAAACCATGTCACCAGCCATGTCTTCAGCCTCATCTGCAGCCGCGTCACCATCCCGGTATTAATCCATGTCACCAACCTCGTTGTCAACCACATCTACAGCCGCCTCAGTATCCCCGGATTAAACCATGTAACCAGCCTTGTCATCAACGAAATCTACAGCCGTGTCACCATCCCCGTATTAAACCCTGTCCCAAGCCTCGTCAAATCATCGTCTACAGCCGCCTCACCATCCCCATATCAAACCATGTCACTAGCCTCGTCATCAGCCTCGTCTGCAGCCGCGTCACCATCCCCGTATTAAACCATGTCACCAGCCCCTTCTTCAGCATCGTCTTCAGCAGCCTCACAATCCCCGTATTAAACCATGTCTCCAGCATCATCATTAATATCGTCTACAGCCGCCTCACCATCCCCGTATTAAACCATGTCACCAGCCTCGTCATCAACCACATCTGCATCCGCGTCACCATCACCGTACTAAACCATGTCTCCTGCCTCGTCATCAACATCGTCTACAGCCGCGTCACCATCCCCGTATTAAACCATGTCTACTCCCTCATCATCAACATCGTATACAGCCGCCTCACCATCCTTGTATTATACCATGTCACTAGTCTTGTCATCAACATCGTCTACAGCCGCGTCACAATCCCCGTATTAAACGATGTCACCAGCCTCGTCATCAACATCGTCTACAGCCGCGTCAACCTTTCCCGAATTAAACAATATCACCAGCCTTGTCATCAACGACGTCTACAGCCGCGTCACCATCCCCGTATTAAACCATGTCACAAGCCTCGTCAAAATCATCGTCTACAGCCACCTCACCATTCCCATGTCAAACCATGTCACTAGCCTTGTCATCAGTCTCGTCTGCAGCCTCGACACCATCCCCGTACTAAACCAGGTCACCAGCCCAATCATCAACCTCGTCTACAGCTGCCTCAACATACCCGTATTAAACCATGTCACCAGCCCCGTCCTCAACCACGTCTACAGCCGCGTCACCATCCCCGTATTAAACCATGTCACCATCCCCATTATCAACCAAGTCTACAGCCTCCTCACCATCCCCGTATTAAACCATGTCACCAGGCCTCGTCATCAACCACGTCTACAGCCTCCTCACCATCCCGTATTAAAACCATGTCACCCTGCACCGTCATCAACTCATCTACAGACTCCTCACCATCCCTGTATTAAACCATGTCTTCTGCCTGTCATCCTCATTAACATCGTCTTCAGCCGCGTCACCATCCCATTTTAAAACCCACTTCACCAGCCCCGTCATCAACCACATCTACAGCCGCGTCACCATCCCCGTATTAAACTACCAATCCTCGTCATCAACATCGTCTACAGCCGCCTCACCATTTCCGGATTAAACCATGTCACCAGCCCCGTCATCAGCATCGTCTTCAGCCGCCCTCACAATCCCCGTATTAAACCATGTCACCAGCCTCGTCATTAACATCGTCTACAGCCGCCTCACCATCCCCGTATTAAACCATGTCACCAGCCTCGTCATCACCACATCTGTCGTCATCCGCGTCACCATCTCCCCCGTACTAAACCATGTCACCTGCCTCGTCATCAACATCGTCTACAGCCGCGCCTCACCATCCCCGTATTATATTAAACCATGTCACCAGCCTCGTCATCAACCATCGTCTACAGCCGCGTCACCATCCCCCGTATTAAACCATGTCACCAGCCTCGTCATCAAACATCGTCTACAGCCGCGTCACCATCCCCGTATTAAACCATGTCACCAGCCTTGTCATCACGACGTCTACAGCCGCGTCACCATCCCCGTATTAAACCATGTCACCAGCCTCGTCATCAACATCGTCTACAGCTCGCCTCACCATTCCCGTATTAAACCATGTCACCAGCCTCGTCATCAACATCTCGTCTACAGCCGCGTCACCATCCCCGTATTAAACCATGTCACCAGCCCGTCATCATCACCTCGTCGGACAGCTGCCTCACCATCCCCGTATTAAACCATGTCACCAGCCCCGTCATTCAACCACGTCTACAGCCGCGTCACCATCCCCGTATTAAACCCATGTCAGCAGCCTCATCAATTATCAGCCTGCCTGTCATCCACAGCTCTACAGCGTCTCACCATCCCCGTATTAAACCATGTCACCAGCCTCGTCATCAACATCGTCTACAGCCGCGTCACCAGCCATCCCCGTATTAAACCATGTCACCAGCCTCGTCATCAACCACACAATCTACAGCCTAAGCCCTCACCACCCCCCGTATAAACCATGTCACCAGCCCCGTCATCAACGACGTCTACAGCCGCGTCACCATCCCCGTATTAAACCCATGTACACAAGCCTCGTCATCAACATCGTCTACAGCCGCCTCACGCATCACCATCCCCGTATTAAACCATGTCACCAGCCTCGTCATCAACATCGTCTACAGCCACCTCACCGCGTCAAACCATCCCCGTATTAAACCATGTCACCAGCCTTGTCATCATCCCCACCACCATCGTACAACCACATCTACAGCTCACCATTCCCGTATTAAACCATAAGCCCCATCATCAAATAGTCTACAGCCGCATCACCATCCCCGTATTAAAAACCATGTCACCAGCCCCGTCATCAACCACGTCTACAGCCTCCTCACCATCCCCGTATTAAACCATGTCACCAGCCCCGTCATCAACCACGTCTACAGCCTCCTCACCATCCCCGTATAAAAACCATGTCACCTGCCCCGTCATCAACCTCATCTACAGAGCCTCCTCACCATCCCCGTATTAAACCATGTCTACTGCCTAGTCATTAACATCGTCTTCAGCCGCGTCACCAAACCCATTTTTAACCCACTTCTTCAGCCCCGTCATCAACCACATCAACAGCCGCGTCACCATCCTCGTATTAAACTACAATCCTCGTCATTAACATCGTCTACAGCCGCCTCACCATTTCCGGATTAAACCATGTCACCAGCCCCTTCTTCAGCATCGTCTTCAGCAGCCTCACAATCCCAGTATTAAACCATGTCACCAGCCTCGTCATTAATATCGTCTACAGCCGCCTCACCATCCCGGTATTAAACCATGTCACCAGCCTCGTCATCAACCACATCTGCATCCGCGTCACCATCACCGTACTAAACCATGTCTCCTGCCTCGTCATCAACATCGTCTACAGCCGCGTCACCATCCCCGTATTAAACCATGTCTACTGCCTCATCATCAACATCGTATACAGCCGCCTCACCATCCTTGTATTATACCATGTCACTAGTCTTGTCATCAACATCGTCTACAGCCGCGTCACAATCCCTGTATTATACGATGTCACCAGCCTCGTCATCAACATCGTCTACAGCCGCGTCAACCTTTCCCGGATTAAACCATATCACCAGCCTTGTCATCAACGACGTCTACAGCCGCGTCACCATCCCCGTATTAAACCATGTCACAAGCCTCGTCAAAATCATCGTCTCTACAGCCACCTCACCATCCCCAGTATTCAAGCCATGTCACACCGTATTATTAAACCATGTCACCATCCTCGTCATCAACCACGTCTACAGCCGCGTCACCATACCCGTATTAAACCATGTCACCATCCCCATTATCAACCACGTCTACAGCCGCATCACCATCCCCGTATTAAACCATGTCGCCAGCCTCGTCATTAACATTGTCTACAGCCGCCTCACCATTTCCGGATTAAACCACGTCTCCAAACCCGTCATCAACCACATCTACAACCGCGTCACCATCCTCGTATTAAACTACAATCCTCGTCATTAACATCGTCTACAGCCGCCTCCCCCAAACCCCCCTCCCAACCCCGTCTACA
>CM067345.1:16179407-16228739 GCA_034190875.2 Urechis unicinctus | reverse complement strand
ATACGAGGATGGTGACGCGGCTGTTGATGTGGTTGATGACGGGGCTGAAGAAGTGGATTAAAAATGGGTTGGTGACGCGGCTGAAGACGATGTTAATGACTAGGCAGTAGACATGGTTTGATACAGGGATGGTGAGGAGTCTGTAGATGAGGTTGATGACGGTGCAGGTGAAATGGTTTTATACGGAGATGGTGAGGAGGCTGTAGACGTGGTTGATGACGGGGCCGGTGACAGGGTTTGATACGGGGATGGTCAGGAGGCTGTAGACGTGGTTGATGACGGGGCTGGTGACATGGTTTAATACGGGGATGGTGAGGCGGCTGTAGATGTGGTGGATGACAGGGCAGGTGAATTGGTTTAATACGGAGATGGTGAGGAGGCTGTAGACGTGGTTGATGACGCGGCCGGTGACATGGTTTAATGCGGGGATGGTGAGGCGGCAGTAGATGTGGTTGATGACGGGGCTGGTGCCATGGTTTAATACGGGGATGGTGAGGCGATTGTAGAAGATGTTGATGACTATGCTAGCGACATGGTTTTATAAGGGGATGGTGAGGCGGCTGAAGACGATGTTGAGGACGAGGCTGGTGACATGGTTTAATACGGGGATGGTGACGCGGCTGTAGACGATATTGATGACGATGCGGGTGACATGGTTTAATGCGCCAATGGTGAGGTGGCAGTAGACGATGATTATGACGAGGCTTGTGACATGGTTTAATACGGGGATGGTGACGCGGCTGTAGACGTCGTTGATGACAAGGGCTGGTGATATGGTTTAATCCGGGAAAGGTTGACGCGGCTGTAGACGATGTTGATGACGATGCTGGTAACATCGTATAATACGGGGATTGTGACGCGGCTGTAGAAGAGGTTGATGACGAGGCTTGTGACATGGTTTAATACAAGGATGGTGAGGCGGCTGTATACGATGTTGATGATGAGGCAGTAGACATGGTTTAATACGGGGATGGTGACGCGGCTGTAGACGATGTTGATGACGAGGCAGGAGACATGGTTTAGTACAGTGATGGTGACGCGGATGCAGATGTGGTTGATGACGAGGCTGGTGACATGGTTTAATACCGGGATGGTGAGGCGGCTGTAGACGATATTAATTACGAGGCTGGAGACATGGTTTAATACGGGGATTGTGACGCGGCTGTAGACGATGTTGATGACAAGACCTGTGACATGGTATAATACAAGGATGGTGAGGCGGCTGTATACGATGTTGATGATGAGGCAGTAGACATGGTTTAATACGGGGATGGTGACCCGGCTGTAGACGATGTTGATGACGAGGCAGGATACATAGTTTAGTACGGTGATGGTGACGCGGATGCAGATGTGGTTGATGACGAGGCTGGTGACATGGTTTAATACCGGGATGGTGAGGCGGCTGTAGACGATATTAATGACGAGGCTGGAGACATGGTTTAATACGGGGATTGTGAGGCTGCTGAAGACGATGCTGAAGAAGGGGCTGGTGACATGGTTTAATCCGGAAATGGTGAGGCGGCTGTAGACGATGTTAATGACGAAGATTGTAGTTTAATACAAGGATGGTGACGCGGCTGTTGAAGTGGTTGATGACGGGGCTGAAGAAGTGGATTAAAAATGGGTTGGTGACGCGGCTGAAGACGATGTTAATGACTATGCAGTAGACATGGTTTGAACTACAGGGATGGTGAGGAGTCTGTAGATGAGGTTGATGACGGTGCAGGTGAAATGGTTTATACGGAGGATGTGTGAGGAGGCGGCTGACGTGGTGGTTTGATGACGGGGCATGGTGACAGGGTTTGATACGGGGATGGTGAGGAGGCTGTGACAGTGTGGTTGATGACGGGGCTGGTGTAGATGTGGTTGATGACGGGGATGGTGACATGGTTAATACGGGGACGGGGATGGTGACGCGGCTGTAGACGATGTTAATGGGGCTGGTGGATGACATATGGGTGAGGTGCTGTAGAGGATTATGACGGGTGCTGGTGACATGGTTTAATACGGGGATGGTGACGCGGCTGGACGTCGTTGATGACAAGGCTGGTGACATGGTTTGAGACGGGGGATGGTGAGGCGGCTGTAGATGTGGTTGATGACGAGGATTGGTGACATGGTTTAATACGGGGATGGTGAGGCGGCTGTAGACGTGGTTGATGACGAGGCTGGTGACATGGTTTAATACGGGGATGGTGAGGCTGTTGGCTGTTAGACGGGGCTGGTGACATGGTTTTACGGGGATGGTGACGGCTGTAGAGATGTGGCTGATGACAAGGCTGGTGACATGGTTTAATACGGGGATGGTGAGGCGGCTGTAGACGATGTTGATGACGGGGCTGGTGACATGGTTTAATACGGGGATGGTGAGGCGGCTGTAGACGTGGGTTGATGACGAGGCTGGTGACATGGTTTAATACGGGGATGGTGAGGCGGCTGTAGACGATGTTGATGACGAGGCTGGTGACATGGTTTAATACGGGAATGGTGAGGCGGCTGTAGACGTATGTTGAAGACGAGGAGTGTGACATGGTTTAATACGGGGATGGTGAGGCGGGTGTAGACGTGGTTGATGACATACCCCTGGTGACATGGTTAATACGGGGATGGTGAGGCGGCTGTAGACGAGGATGGTGATGACTGGAAGACGAGTGACAGGACGAGGAGGCGGCTGGACGATGCTGATGACGAGGCAGGAGAACATGGTTTAATACGGGGATGGTGACGCGGACTGTAGACGATGTTGATGACGGGCTGGTGACATGGTTTAATATACGGGATGGTGAGGCGGCTGTAGACGATGTTAATGACGATGCTGGAGACATGGGTTAATACGGGGATTGTGAGGCGGCTGAAGACGAGGTTGATGACGAGGCTGGTGACATGGTTTTAATCCGGAAATGGTGAGGCGGCTGTAGACGATGTTAATGACGAGGATTGTAGTTTAATACGAGGATGGTGACGCGGCTGTAGATGTGGTTGATGACGGGCTAGAGACGTGGTTTAATACGGGGATGGTGACGCGGCTGTAAGACGATGTTAATGACGAGGCAGGAGACATGGTTTAATACAGGGATGGTGAGGAGGAGACTGTAGATGAGGTTGATGACGGGGCTGGTGACATGGTTTAATACGGGGATGGTGAGGCGGCTGTAGACGTGGTTGATGACGGGGCTGGTGACATGGTTTAATACGGGGATGGTGACGCGGCTGTAGACGTGGTTGATGACGGGGCTTGTGACATGGTTTAATACGGGGGATGGTGACGCGGCTGTAGACTGATGATGATGGGGCGGTGGTGACATGGTTTTAATACGGGATGGTGACGGCGGCTGTAGACGTGTTGATGACGAGGCTGGTGACATGGTTTAATACGGGGATGGTGACGCGGCTGTAGACGATGTTGATGACGAGGCTGGTGACATGGTTTAATACGGGGATGGTGAGCGGCTGGCGATGTAGACGATGTTGACATGACGGGGGCTGGTGACATGGTTTAGATACGGTGATGGTGTGACGGGTTGCAGACGTGGTTGATGACGAGGCTGGTGACATGGTTTAATACGGGATGGTGTGAGGCGGCTGTAGACGATATTGATGACGATGGCTGGTGACATGGTTTAATACGGGGATTGTGAGGCTGCTGAAGACGATGATGAAGAAGGGGGCTGGTGACATGGTTTAATCCGGAAATGGTGAGGCGGCTGTAGACGATGTTGAATGACGAGGCTGGTGACATAGTTTAATACAAGGATGGTGACGCGGCTGTTGATGTGGTTGATGACGGGGCTGAAGTGACAGTGGTTTAATAATGGGATGGTGACGCGGCTGTAGACGATGTTAATGACTAGGCAGGTGACATGGTTTAATACAGGGATGGTGAGGAGTCTGTAGATGAGGTTGATGACGAGGCAGGTGACATGGTTTTAATACGGGATGGTGAGGAGGAGGCTGTAGACGTGGTTGATGACGGGGCAGGTGACATGGTTTAATACGGGGATGGTGAGCGGCTGTAGACGATGGTTGATGACGGGGCTGGTGACATGTTTTAATACGGGGGGATGGTGAGGTGTGGATGCGACGGGCTGGTGACATGTTTTGAGGGATGGTGAGGGCTGAGATGTGGTTCAATGGGCTGAGGTGATGGGTTTAATACGGGGGAGGCGCGGCTGTAGTGTTGATGACGAGGCTGGTGCGACATGGTTAATACGGGATGGATGACGCGGCTGTAGGATGTGATGAGGGCGGGGTGACATGGTTTAATACGGGGGGATGGTGACGCGGCTGGTAGACATGGTTTGTTGGGATGGTGACGAGGCTGGTGACATGGTGACATGGTTTAATACGGGGCAATGCTGAGAGTTGAATGACTGTAGACATGGATTATGACGGGGATGGTGTTTGCTGTAGACGTGTGTTAATGACGAGGCTGGTGACATGGTTTAATACGGTGATGGTGACGCGGCTGTAGACGTGGTTGATGACAAGGCTGGTGACATGGTTTAATACGGGGATGGTGACGCGGCTGTAGACGATGTTGATGACGGGGCTGGTGACATGGTTTTATGCGGGGGATTGTGAGGCGGCTGTAGACGTGGTTGATGACGCGGGTGACATGGTGGTTTAATACGGGGATGGGTGAGGCGGCTGTAGACGTGGTTGATGACGAGGCTGGTGACATGGTTTAATACGGGGATGGTGAGGGCTGTAGACGAGTTGATGACGAGAGGCTGGTGACATGGTTTAATACGGGGATGTGTGAGGGGCTGTAGACGTGTGTTGATGATGAGCTGGTGACATGGTTTAATACGGGGATGTGAGGTGGCTGTAGACGGTGATGATGACGATTGGTGACATGGTTTAATACGGGGATGGTGAGCGGCTGTAGATGTTGATGACGAGGCTGGTGACATGGTTTAATACGGGGATGGTGAGGCGGCTGAAGACGATGTTGATGACGAGGGCTGTGACATGGTTTAATACGGGGATGGTGAGGAGGGTGTGATGACGGGGATGATGGTTTAATACGGGATGATGATTGGTGAAGTTTAATACGGGATGGTGAGGAGTTGGCTGTAGACATGGCTTTATGACGGTTTAATACGGGGATGGTGAGGCGGCTGTAGACGTGTGATGGTTTGATGACGGGGCTGGTGACATGGTTTAATACGGGGATGGTGAGGCGGCTGTAGACGATTTGATGACGAGGCTGGTGACATGGACGGAGGATTGTGAGGAGGCTGTAGATACGGGGATGTATGGGTGACATGGTTTAATACGGGGATGGTGAGGCGGCTGTAGATGTGGTTGATGAAGGGCGAGTGACATGGTTTAATACGGGGATGGTGAGGCGGCTGTAGACGTGGTTGATGACGGGGGTTTGTGGAGACATGGTTTAATACGGGGATGGTGACGCGGCTGAAGACGATGTGGTTGATGACGCGGGCTGGTGACATGGTTTAATACGGGGGGATGGTGAGGCGCTGTAGAGATGGTTGATGACGAGGCTGGTGACATGGTTTAATACGGGGATGGTGAGGCGGCTGAAGACGATGTTGATGACGAGGCTGGTGACATGGTTTAATACGGGGATGGTGACGCGGCTGTAGACGTGGTTTGATGAAGTGACATGGTTTAATATGGGATGGTAAATCGGGTAGATGGTTGATGACTGTAGACGATGTTGATGACGGTGGACATGGTTTAATACGGGGATTGTGACGCGGCTGTAGACGATGTTTGATGACGAGGCTGGTGACATGGTTTAATACGGGGATGGTGAGGCGGCTGTATAGACGTGTGTTGATGACGAGGCTGGTGACATGGTTTAATACGGGGATGGTGACGCGGCTGTTAGACGATGTTGATGACGAGGCTGGAGACATGGTTTAATACAGGGATGGTGACGAGGCTGCAGATGTGGTTGATGACGAGGCTGGTGACATGGTTTAATACGGGGATGGTGAGCGGCTGTAGACGATGGTGATGACGAGGCTGGTGACATGGTTTAATACGGGGATGGTGACGCGGCTGTAGACGATGTTGATGACGGGGCAGGTGACATGGTTTAATACGGGGATGGTGAGGCGGCTGTAGACGATGTTGATGACGAGGCAGTGACATGGTTTAATACGGGGATGGTGACGCGGCTGTAGACGATGTTGATGACGAGGCAGGAGACATGGTTTAGTACGGGGATGGTGACGCGGCTGTAGACGTGGTTGATGACGAGGCTAGTGAAATGGTTTAATACCGGGATGGTGAGGCGGCTGTAGACGATATTAATGACGAGGCTGGTGACATGGTTTAATACTGGGATTGTGAGGCTGCTGAAGACGATGCTGAAGAAGGGGCTGGTGACATGGTTTAATCCGGAAATGGTGAGGCGGCTGTAGACGATGTTAATGACGAGGATTGTAGTTTAATACAAGGATGGTGACGCGGCTGTTGAAGTGGTTGATGACGGGGCTGCGAGAAGTGGTTTAAAAAGGGGATGGTGACGCGGCTGAAGACGATGTTGATGACGAGGGCAGTGACATGGTTTAATATACGGGGATGGTGAGGAGGCGTCTGTAGATGTGGTTGATGACGGTGCAGGGTGAATGGTTTAATACGGGGATGGTGAGGAGGCTGTAGACGTGGTTGATGACGGGGCAGGTGACATGGGTTTAATACGGGGATGGTGAGGCGGCTGTAGACGTGGTTGATGACGGGGCTGGTGACATGGTTTAATACGGGGATGGTGAGGCGGCTGTAGACTGGTTGATGATGGGGCTGGTGACATGGTTTAATACGGGGATGGGTGAGGCGGCTGCTGTAGACGTGGTTGATGACGGGGCTGGTGACATGGTTTAATACGGGGATGGTGACGCGGCTGTAGACGATGTTGATGACGAGGCTTCGGACATGGTTTAATACGGGGAATGAGGTGGCTGTAGACGATGATTATGACGAGGCTGGTGACATGGTTTAATACGGGATGGTGAGGCGGCTGTAGACGATGTTGATGACGGGCTGGTGACATGGTTTAATACGGGGATGGTGAGGCGATGTTGTAGAGCGATGTTGATGACAGGGATGACATGTTAATGACGATGATGGTGAGGTGGCTGTAGACGATGGTTTGATGATAGGGGTGACATGGTTTAATGGGGATGGTGAGGCGGCTGTAGACGTGGTTGATGACGGGGGCTGGTGACATGGGTTTAATACGGGGATGGTGAGGCGGCTGTAGACGACGATGGTTAATGACGAGGGGCTGGTGACATGGTTTTAATACGGTGATTGTGAGGCTACTGAAGACGATGCTGAAGAAGGGGCTGGTGACATGGTTTAATCCGGAAATGGTGAGGCGGCTGTAGACGATGTTAATGACGAGGATTGTGTAGTTTAATACGAGGATGGTAACGCGGTTGTAGATGTGGTTGATGACGGGGGTTTGGAGTCGTGGTTTAATGCGGGGGATGGTGACGCGGCTGAAGACGATGTTAATGACGAGGCAGGAGACATGGTTTAATACAGGGATGGTGAGGAGGCTGTAGATGAGGTTGATGACGGGGGGCTGGTGACGTGGTTTATTACGGGGATGGTGAGGCGGCTGTAGATGTGGTTGAAGACGAGGCTGGTGACATGGTTTAATATACGGGGATGGTGACGCGGTTGTATACTAGGTTGATGACGGGGCAGGGATATGGTTTAATATGGGGATGTTGAAGGGGCCGTAGTTCATGTTGATGACGAGGCAGGAGACATGTTTAATACGGGGATGGTGACGTGGCTGTAGACGTCGTTGATGATGACGGACTGGTGACATGGTTTAATACGGGGATGGTGACGCGGCTGTGGCTGAGATGGGGATGGTGACATGGTTTAATACGGGGATGGTGACGCGGCTGTAGACGTGGTTATGACGGGCTGGGGATGGTGGTTAATAATACGGGGAATGTGGGCTGTGACGTGGCTGAGACGATGACGAGGCTGGTGTGACATGTTTAATACGGGGATGGTGAGGCGGGCTGAGGATGACGATGTGACATGTTAATATGACGAGGCTGGTGACATGGACATGTTTAATACGGGGATGGTGACGCGGCTGTAGACGATGTTGATGACGAGGCTGGTGACATGGTTTAATACGGGTGATGGTGAGGCGGCTGTAGACGATGGTTGATGACGGGGCTGGTGACATGGTTTTAATCCGGGATGGTGAGGAGGCGGCTGTAGACGATGTTAATGACGAGGCTGGTGACATGGTTTAATACGGGGATTGTGAGGCGGCTGTAAGACGATGCTGTTGAATGACGAGGCTGGTGACATGGTTTAATACGGGGATGGTGAGGCGGCTGTAGACGATGTTTAATGACGAGGCTGGTGACATGGTTTAATACGAGGATGGTGACGCGGCTGTAGACGATGTGTGATTGATGACGGGTTTCGGTGACATGGTTTAATACGGGGATGGTGACGCGGCTGATGAGACGATGTGGTTTAATGACGAGGCAGGAGACATGGTTTAATACAGGGATGGTGAGGCGGCTGTAGATGTGGGTGATGACGGGGCTGGTGACATGGTTTTATACGGGGATGGTGAGGCGGCTGTAGATGTGGTTGAAGACGGGGCTGGTGACATGGTGGTTTAATACGGGGATGGTGAGGCGGCTGTAGACGTACGATGGTTGATGACGGGGCTGGTGACATGGTTTAATACGGGGATTGTGAGGGGGCTGTAGACGATGTTGATGAAGGGGCTGGTGACATGGTTTAATACAGGGATGGTGAGGCGGCTGTAGACGATGTTGATGACGGGGCTTGGTGACATGGTTTAATACGGGGATGGTGACGCGGCTGTAGTACGATGTTGTTGACGACTGTTTGGTGACATGGTTTAATACGGGGATGGTGACGGGCGGCTGTAGACGTGGTTGGTGACGGCTGAAGGCTGGTGACATGGTTTAATACGGGGATGGTGAGGCGGCTGTAGACGAGGTTGATGACGGGGCTGGTGACATGGTTTAATACGGGGATGGTGAGGCGGCTGTAGATGTGGTTGATGACGAGGCTGGTGACATGGTTTAATACGGGGATGGTGTGACGCGGTTGTAGACTGAGGTTGATGACGGGGCTGGTGATATGGTTTAATATGGGGATGGTGAAGGGGCTGTAGTTCATGTTGATGACGAGGCTGGAGACATGGTTTTAATACGGGGATGGGTGACGCGGCTGTAGACGTCGTTGATGACGAGGCTGGTGACATGGTTTAATACGGGGATGGTGACGCGGCTGTAGACGTGGTTGATGATGGGGCTGGTGACATGGTTTAATACGGGGATGGTGACGGCGGCTGTAGACGATGTTGATGACGGGGCTGGTGACATGGTTTAATACGGGGATGGTGACGCGGCTGTAGACGATGTTGATGACGAGGCTTGTGACATGGGTTTGGTGAATACGGGAATGGTGAGGCGGGGACGATGTTGATGACGATGGTGCCATCGTATAATACGGGGATGGTGACGCGGCTGTAGACGATGTTGATGACAAGGCTGGTGACATGGTTTAATACGGGGATGGTGACGCGGCTGTAGACGATGTTGATGACGAGGCAGGTGACATGGTTTAATACGGGGATGGTGACGCGGGCTGAAGACGATGTTGATGACGAGGCTGAGACATGGTTTTAGTACGGGGATGGTGACGCGGATGCAGACGATGGTTGATGACGAGGCTGGTGACATGGTTTAATACGGGGATGGTGAGGCGGCTGTAGACGACGATGATTGATGACGGGGCTGGTGACATGGTTTAATACGGGAATGGTGAGGCTGCTGTAGACGATGTTGATGACGAGGGGCTGGTGACATGGTTTAATACGGGGATGGTGAGCGGCTGTAGACGTGGTTGATGACGAGGCTGGTGACATGGTTTAATACGGGGATGGTGACGCGGCTGTAGATGTGGTTGATGACGGGGCTGAAGGACATGGTTTAATACGGGGGATGGTGAGGCGGCTGTAGACGATGTTAATGACGGGCATGGTGACATGGTTTAATACGGAGATGGTGAGGAGGCTGTAGACGTGGTTGATGACGGGGCTGGTGACATGGTTTAATACGGGGATGGTGAGGCGGCTGTAGACGTGTTTGATGACGGGCTGGTGACATGGTTTAATACGGGGATGGTGAGGCGGCTGTAGATGTGGTTGATGATGGGGCTGGTGACATGGTTTAATACGGGGATGGTGTGACGGCTGTAGACGTGGTTGATGACGGGGCTGGTGACATGGTTTAATACGGGGATGGTGACGCGGCTGTAGACGATGTTGATGACGATGCTGGTGACATGGTTTAATACGGGGATGGTGAGGTTGAGGTGATGTTGAGACGATGATTATGACGATGTTTTGTGACATGGTTTAATACGGGGATGGTGACGCGGCTGTAGATGTGGTTGATGACGAGGCTGGTGACATGGTTTAATACGGGGATTGTGTGAGACGGCTGTAGATGTGGTTGATGACGGGATTGGTGACATGGTTTAATACGGGGATGGTGAGGAGGCTGTAGACTTGGTTGATGACGGGGCCGGTGACATGGTTTAATACGGGGATGGTGAGGCGGCTGTAGACGATGGTTGATGACAAGGCTGGTGACATGGTTTAATACGGGGATGGTGAGGCGGCTGTAGACGTGGTTGATGACGAGGCTGGTGACATGGTTTAATACGGGGATGGTGAGGCGGCTGTAGACGATGGTTGATGACAGGGCATGGTGACATGGTTTAATACGGGGATGGTGAGGCGGCTGTAGACGATGTTGATGACGGGCTGGTGACATGGTTTAATACGGGGATGGTGAGGCGGCTGTAGACGATGTTGATGACGGGGCAGGTGACATGGTTTTAATACGGGGGGATGGTGAGGCGGCTGTAGATGTGGTGGATGACAGGGCAGGTGAATTGGTTTAATACGGGGATGGTGAGGCGGCTGTAGATGTGGTGGATGACAGGGCAGGTGACATGGTTTAATACGGGGATGGTGAGGCGGCTGTGTAGATGTGGTGGATGACAGGGCAGGTGACATGGTTTAATACGGGGATGGGTAGATGGTGGATGACAGGGCAGCTTGGTTTAATACGGGGATGGTGAGGCGGCTGTAGATGTGGTTGATGACGGGGCAGGTGACATGGTTTAATACGGGGATGGTGAGGCGGCTGTAAACGATATTAATGACGAGGATGGTGACATGGTTTAATACGGTGATTGTGAGACTACTGAAGACGATGCTGAAGAAGGGGCTGGTGACATGGTTTAATCCGGAAATGGTGAGGCGGCTGTAGACGATGTTAATGACGAGGATTGTAGTTTAATACGAGGATGGTAACGCGGTTGTAGATGTGGTTGATGACGGGTTTGGAGTCGTGGTTTAATGCGGGGATGGTGACGCGGCTGAAGACGATGTTAATGACGAGGCAGGAGACATGGTTTAATACAGGGATGGTGAGGAGGCTGTAGATGAGGTTGATGACGGGGCTGGTGACGTGGTTTATTACGGGGATGGTGAGGCGGCTGTAGATGTGGTTGAAGACGAGGCTGGTGACATGGTTTAATACGGGGATGGTGACGCGGTTGTATACTAGGTTGATGACGGGGCAGGAGATATGGTTTAATATGGGGATGTTGAAGGGGCCGTAGTTCATGTTGATGACGAGGCAGGAGACATGTTTTAGTACGGGGATGGTGACGTGGCTGTAGACGTCGTTGATGACGAGACTTGTGACCTGGTTTAATACGGGGATGGTGACGCGGCTGTAGACGTGGCTGATAATGGGGATGGTGACATGGTTTAATACGGGGATGGTGACGCGGCTGTAGACGTGGTTCAGGACGGGGCTGGTGACATGGTTTAATACGGGGATTGTGACGCGGCTGCAGACGAGACTGATGACGAGGCTTGTGACATGGTTTAATACGGGAATGGTGAGGCGGCTCTAGACGATGTTGATGACGAGGCTGGTGCCATCGTATAATAGAGGGATTGTGACGCGGCTGTAGACGATGTTGATGACAAGACTAGTGACATGGTATAATACAAGGATGGTGAGGCGGCTGTATACGATGTTGATGATGAGGCAATAGACATGGTTTAATACGGGGATGGTGACGCGGCTGTAGACGATGTTGATGACGAGGCAGGAGACATGGTTTAGTACGGTGATGGTGACGCGGATGCAGATGTGGTTGATGACGAGGCTGGTGACATGGTTTAATACCGGGATGGTGTGGCGGCTGTAGACGATATTAATGACGAGGCTGGAGACATGGTTTAATACGGGGATTGTGAGGCTGCTGAAGACGATGCTGAAGAAGGGGCTGGTGACATGGATTAATCCGGAAATGGTAAGGCGGCTGTAGACGATGTTAATGACGAGGATTGTAGTTTAATACGAGGATGGTGACGCGGCTGTTGATGTGGTTGATGACGGGGCTGAAGGAGGGGATTAAAAAGGGGTTGGTGACGCGGCTGAAGACGATGTTAATGACTGGGCAGTAGACATGGTTTTATACGGAGATGGTGAGGAGGCTGTAGACGTGGTTGATGACGGGGCCGGTGACAGGGTTTGATACAGGGATGGTCAGGAGGCTGTAGACGTGTTTGATTACGGGGCTGGTGACATGGTTTAATACGGGGATGTTGAGGCGGCTGTAGACTATTTGATGATGGGGCTGGTGACATAGGTTAATACGGGAATGGTGAGACAGCTGTAGATGTGGTTGATGACGGGGCTGGTGACATGGTTTAATACGGGGATGGTGACGCGGCTGTAGACGATGTTGATGACGATGCTGGTGACATGGTTTAATACGGCAATGTTGAGGTGGCTGTAGACGATGATTATGACAAGGTTTGTGACATGGTTTAATACGGGGATGGTGACGCGGCTGTAGACGTCGTTGATGACAAGGCTGGTGACATGGTTTAATCCGGGGATACTGAGACAGCTGTAGATGTGGTTGATAACGAGATTGGTGACATGGATTAATACGGGTATGGTGAGGCATCTGTTGGCTTGGTTTATGACGGGGCTGGTGACATAGTTTAATACGGGGATGGTGACGCGGCTGCAGATGAGGCTGATGACAAGGCTGGTGACATGGTTTAATACGGGGATGGTACCATCACCGTATTAAACCATGTTACCAGCCTCGTCCTCAGCATCGTCTATAGCCTCCTCACCATCCCCGTATTAAACCAATTCACCTGCCTTGTCATCCACCACATCTACAGCCGCCTCGAGGCGACTGTAGAAGATGTTGATGACTATGCTAGCGACATGGTTTTATAAGGGGATGGTGAGGCGGCTGAAGACGATGTTGAGGACGAGGCTGGTGACATGGTTTAATACGGGGATGGTGAAGCGGCTGTAGACGTGGTTGATAATGGGGATGGCGACATGGTTTAATACGGGGATGGTGACGCGGCTGTAGACGTGGTTGA
The DNA here is from genome assembly GCA_034190875.2 of Urechis unicinctus. Classification (NCBI taxonomy): domain Eukaryota; kingdom Metazoa; phylum Annelida; class Polychaeta; order Xenopneusta; family Urechidae; genus Urechis; species Urechis unicinctus. The sequence goes on along the minus strand of CM067345.1, from coordinate 16,215,247 downwards.
GGATGGGGCTTGTGACATGGTTTAATACGGGTATGGTGAGGCAGCTGTAGACGAGGTTGATGATTCGGCTGGTGACGTGGTTTAGTACGGGGATGGTGACGAGGTTGCAGACGAGACTGATGACGAGGCTAGTGACATGGTTTAATACCGGGATGGTGAGGCGGCTTTAGACGATATTAATGACGAGGCTGGTGACATGGTTTAATACGGGGATTGTGAGGCTTCTGAATACGATGCTGAAGAAGGGGCTGGTGACATGGTTTAATCCGGAAATGGTGAGGCGGCTGTAGACGATGTTAATGACGAGGCTGGTGACATGGTTTAATACGGGGATTGTGAGGCTACTGAAGACGATGCTGAAGAAGGGGCTGGTGACATGGTTAAATCCGGAAATGTTGAGGCGGCTGTAGACGATGTTAATGACGAGGATTGTAGTTTAATACGAGGATGGTAACGCGGTTGTAGATGTGGTTGATGACGGGGTTTGGAGTCGTGGTTTAAATGCGGGGATGGTGACGCGGCTGAAGACGATGTTAATGACGAGGCAGGAGACATGGTTTTATATACAGGGATGGTGAGGAGGCTGTAGATGAGGTTGATGACGGGGCGGTGACAGGGTTTGATACGGGGATGGTGAGGAGGCTGTAGACGTGTTTGAAGACGGGGCTGGTGACATGGTTTAATACGGGGATGTTGAGGCGGCTGTTGTAGACTATTTGATGACGGGGCTGGTGAGATATGGGTTAATACCGGGATGTGAGGGGCTGTAGATGTGTTGATGACGGGGCTGGTGACATGGTTTAATACGGGGATGGTGACGCGGCTGTAGACGATGTTGATGACGATGCTGTGACATGGTTTAATACGGCAATGTTGAGGTGGCTGTAGACGATGATTATGACAAGGTTTGTGACATGGTTTAATACGGGGATGGTGACGCGGCTGTAGACGTCGTTGATGACAAGGCTGGTGACATGGTTTAATCGGGGATACTGAGACAGCTGTAGATGTGGTTGATAACGAGATTGGTGACATGGATTAATACGGGTATGGTGAGGCATCTGTTGGCTTGGTTTATGACGGGGCTGGTGACATAGTTTAATACGGGGATGGTGACGCGGCTGCAGATGAGGCTGATGACAAGGCTGGTGACATGGTTTAATACGGGGATGGTACCATCACCGTATTAAACCATGTTACCAGCCTCGTCCTCAGCATCGTCTATAGCCTCCTGACCATCCCCGTATTAAACCAATTCACCTGACCCTGTCATCCACCACATCTACAGGGGCCTCGAGGCGACTGTAGAAGATGTTGATGACTATGCTAGCGACATGGTTTTATACGGGATGGTGAGGCGGCTGAAGACGATGTTGAGGACGAGGCTGGTGACATGGTTTAATACGGGGATGGTGAAGCGGCTGTAGACGTGGTTGATAATGGGGATGGCGACATGGTTTTAATACGGGGATGGTGACGCGGCTGTAGACGTGGTTGAGGATGGGGCTGGTGACATGGTTTAATACGGGGATGGTGAGGCAGCTGTAGACGAGGTTGATGATTCGGCTGGTGACGTGGTTTAGTACGGGGATGGTGACGAGGTTGCAGACGAGACTGATGACGAGGCTAGTGACATGGTTTAATACGGTGATGGTGAGGCGGCTTTAGACGATGGTAATGACGAGGCTGGTGACATGGTTTAATACGGGGATTGTGAGGCTTCTGAATACGATGCTGAAGAAGGGGCTGGTGACATGGTTTAATCCGGAAATGGTGAGGCGGCTGTAGACGATGTTAATGACGAGGCTGGTGACATGGTTTAATACGGGGATTGTGAGGCTACTGAAGACGATGCTGAAGAAGGGGCTGGTGACATGGTTAAATCCGGAAATGTTGAGGCGGCTGTAGACGATGTTAATGACGAGGATTGTAGTTTAATACGAGGATGGTAACGCGGTTGTAGATGTGGTTGATGACGGGTTTGGAGTCGTGGTTAATGCGGGGATGGTGACGCGGCTGAAGACGATGTTAATGACGAGGCAGGAGACATGGTTTAATACAGGGATGGTGAGGAGGCTGTAGATGAGGTTGATGACGGGGCTGGTGACGTGGTTTATTACGGGGATGGTGAGGCGGCTGTAGATGTGGTTGAAGACGAGGCTGGTGACATGGTTTAATACGGGGATGGTGACGCGGTTGTATACTAGGTTGATGACGTGGCAGGAGACATGGTTTTATATGGGGATGTTGAAGGGGCCGTAGTTCATGTTGATGACGAGGCAGGAGACATGGTTTAGTACGGGGATGGTGACGCGGCTGTAGACGTCGTTGATGACGAGACTTGTGACGTGGTTTAATACGGGGATGGTGAAGCGGCTGTAGACGTGGTTGATAATGGGGATGGTGACCTGGTTTAATACGGTGATGGTGACGCGGCTGTAGACGTGGTTGAGGACGGGGCTGGTGACATGGTTTAATACGGGTATGGTGAGGCAGCTGTAGACAAGGTTGATGATTTGGTTGGTGACGTGGTTTAGTACGAGGATGGTGACCGAGGCTGCAGACGAGACTGATGACGAGGCTAGTGACATGGTTTGATATGGGAATGGTGAGGTGGCTGTAGACGATGATTATGACGAGGCTTGTGACATGGTTTAATACGGGGATGGTGACGCGGCTGTAGACGTCGTTGATGACAAGTCTGGTGACATGGTTTAATTCGGGGATACTGAGACAGCTGTAGATGTGGTTGATAACGAGATTGGTGTCATGGATTAATACGGGGATGGTGAGGAGGCTGTAGACGTAGTTGATGACGAGGCAGGTGACGTGGTTTAATACGGGTATGGTGAGGCACCTGTTGGCTTGTTTTATGACGGGGCTGGTGACATAGTTTAATACGGGGATGGTGACGCAGGTGCAGATGAGGCTGATGACAAGGCTGGTGACATGGTTTAATACGGGGATGGTGAGATGACTGTGTACGATGTTGATGACAAGGCTAGTGACATGGTTTAATACGGGGATGGTGACGCGGCTTCTGATGAAGCTGATGACAAGGCTGGTGACATGGTTTAATACGGGGATGGTGAGGCGGCTGTAGTTATGGTGGATGACGGGGCAGGTGACATGGATTAATACGGAGATGGTGAGATGACTGTGTACGATGTTGATGACAAGGCTAGTGACATGGTTTAATACGGGGATGGTGACGCGGCTTCTGATGAAGCTGATGACAAGGCTGGTGACATGGTTTAATACGGGGATGGTGAGGCGGCTGTAGTTATGGTGGATGACGGGGCAGGTGACATGGTTTAATACGGAGATGGTGAGGAGGCTGCAGACGAGGCTGATAACGGGGCTGGTTGTATGGTTGTTAATGGAACTGGAAATACAGTTGATGACGGGCTAATGACGAGGCTGATTACCAGGCCGATGGCGAGGCTGATTACCAGGCCGATGGCGGGGTTGATGACGGTGTTGATCGTGGGGTTCATCGTGAGACAAATTAGATGGTGGACGACCGGGTTGTTTCCAGGATCAATTTAGTGTTTATGACATGGTTGATGGTTGATTGGATGATGGGGTTGGCGGTCGGATTGATTATTGGGTCGATGATGGGATGGATGATGGGATGGATGATTGGATGGATGGTTGGATGGATGATGGGATGGATGATGAGGTTAGAGATTGTGATGGATGATGAGGTGGGTGATTGGGATAAAGGTGGGGTTGATGTTGGGGTTTATGATGGGGATGATGGTGGGGTTGATGGTGGGGATGATGGTGTGGATGATGGTGGGGTTGATGGTGGAGTTTATGACTGGGTTGATGGTGGGGATGATGGTGGGGTTGATGGTGGAGTTTGTGGTGGGGTTGATGGTGGGGTTGATGGTGGAGTTTATGGTTGGGTTGATGGTGGGGATGATGGTGGGGTTGATGGTGGGGATGATGGTGGGGTTGATGGTTGGTTTGATGATGGGGATGATGGTGGGGTTGATGGTGTGGTTGATGGTGGGGTTGATAGTGAGGTTGATTATAGAGTATATAGTGGGTTGGTTATGAATATGATTTACCTAACTATTATCCAAATTACATTTCGTCACCCCATATCGTTAATGAAGACTCATAAAGAAGCGTATGGCTACGCTAACAGGGTTCACTCAGATTGACTTGTGTTGAGCGTTTCCGGCGTTTCGAGCACGCGGACGCTGACAGCAAATCCACAAAAACATATTCGGCAGTTGTCTATGTGACGATATTGGTTAAGGCGTCCGCGACTATGCGTTGGCAGACAGGTTGCGTTTCGTGTATTTTGTCGGGAGTGAACCCTCTTAGCGAGGCTACAAGCTCTTTGGTGTCATCCCTAAAGACCAACCCACGCCCCTCTGACATTGAATGTACATTGCATTCTTTTCAATGTCCGTCGGCCAATCAATGCTCTGCAACTTGTCCAGCAAGGCACGCCCTCTGGCGCTGACGTCAGCAACCACAAACGCCATTACGGGGGCGGTCGCACAGGCCTATATAATAGTTACTAACAGTTTCAACCGCCTCACAAGAAGATTTCTACGCGCTCAACTTTTGGACAATATTTTACTAATTGGTGGAATTAAATATCAACTGGTGTACTGAAAAAGGCGAAGACAAGAGTCGACGGCGTAGAAAAGCAAGGCGCGACACATCGACTGGGTCAAGTCACAGAATGAGTCTGTCCAACTCATCACTGCTACTTTTCCTCGCGTGCCTCACAGCCGTATCGAGAAGCGGTAAGTTTGTTGCCACTCTACCTTTCATAGATTTGCTTTCCCAAGAGAAAATACTTCATTAGTGAAGTGAAGTTTGTTTGACAGACGTTGCATTTATGATATTGAAGTCATCTTATCTACAAGGGAATGGGGTCGGGTTCGTGGAGTTTATTGGGGACCTAACATTTCATAGCCTCCCTCTAGAATCCGACAGAAAATAAATCCCTCCTCCCCACGCCCACCACCGCCCACCAAAAAGGCTGTACAAGTTACTTGACACTCTATCCATTTACTTCGTGTACATAATTTCCTTCATTATGATTTGGATTAATACATTGTTGTTGGTTATACAGGTTTTGAATGAGGTGATAAAAAGACTCACACTCTACTCTGCTCCCCCCCCCCCCACCCCACCCCCCACCACCCCCACTACAACATGAAGAACTAGTGTAAAAACCGGACAACATCAAACGTTTTAAATACACTGCCCTCCCCAATTGCCCGGATTTCCATAGCCAATTAATAATGTACGGTCGCATCAAAACGTAGCGGGGGGTAGGGGTGGGCGGGTGGTGGGCGTGTTTGGGTGGGGGTGGGGTACTTGGTTGGTTGGGAGTAGGATAAAGTTATGCTATGGAGCACATTTATATTTTCAGAGTATCAAAATAAAACTTTCGTTACCCTTGCGGTTATATATTTGATTAACGGTCTGACATATGTCATCGGTTTTCATATCATCAAATTAATCGCCGGAAAATTGACAGTTTGCAAGAAGTTGGGATTATATCGGTAGTAATTTTATTTTGATTCCGCTTGGTGGGTTTTTGTCCTATGCATGTCAACTGGACCCAGTTAAATCACAGACTACCATATACTAAAAAAACTGGGTATATTCTACTCGTTACCAAATGAATTATAGGAATGGTCAAGAGCAGGTCAGGTCTGATTGCTTTGAACAAGTGATAACGCCAAACAGCATCAGGCCACTATATGATTGGTGCTACTACCCTCCACTCTCACCCGGCTTTTGTCCCAGGATACAGGTGTCTAGGAGGCGTATACGGCTTAATGCATTAACGTAAACACGCAATTCCACACACGCCACAAACATACAACCCGTCGGCTAGTTGTCCTCCCACAGTCAAAGGTTTATTGATTACCATGTCAATAATGAACTTATCTTCCGCATAGCGCATTCATGGATTGGCACAGTGTAAATCGCAGAAGTTAGGCCAATATTTTCGCAAATACTATTGATTCCTATCCTGGATACCAGATGCCCATGGCAGCACCTTAGTCCTTATTGACAACAAATAGGGCCTATGCCGTAACCGATGATAGCGTATTCATCGAATATATATATATTAGCATTCCACTTAATGGGCTTCTTTTGTTATATCAATGTACGATGAAAATAGCCGAGTTTCCACTATGTGGACTGGGTGAATGTGTTAGACACGCGAGAAGCAGATGAACAATACTTTCTACATATACTGTTCTTCATGGACGCAGATGAAAACGCCATTTCTTTTATTTATGTTAGATATTTTGCGAGGATGGTTAGGCATTACGAAGTTTGTTACCTAACCATAATTTGATATCAAGAATTAATAAGACACAGCTCGCTTTAGTATGGTGCAGCCTCTCTCACTTTAAAAATAATTATATATAGAAATCAAAAGATTTCCAACAAAAAGAGCTTAGTTCTCGATCTACCGTTTGCTTCTAGTGAAAAAAATAGCTCCCCCCATAGTGATTTTTTTTCAATTATCACAACCACTAGAAACATGACCTACTTAATTGACGGTTGCATATCTATCAAAACGCACAAATCTGCGAAGATTTCAAATATTTGCAGTCGAGTCTGTCGGTGGGGTGTGGGAACTTCCCGATATAATCGCAAGAAATTCTTGCTAATTTACAGATTGATCCAGCACCGATCAGCAATCTTCGAAGGTAGCATGTAAACGCAATTGCCTAAATGTTTTTTTAAATAAATAATGCTTAAACGTAATTCGGCTGCGCTCAGTTCATGGGTTATGGGGAAAATAATCGTAACGCAGATGGTATTCAAAATGGCCTCCCCTATCTTGAGAACGCTGCGCTAAACACGGTATCTGTGATATATATATATATATATATATATATATATATATATATATATATATATATATATATATATATATATATATATATATATATATATATATATAGATATATATATATATATCCATATATATATATATATATATATATATATATATATATATATATATATATATATATATATATATATATACATATACATATATATATATATATTTATATGCGCTCCATAACACCATCCCTTACATATTTCAGAATGCGCTGTACCATCAGCCTTCCTACCCCACCCGCTAACCGCCCCCTGGCGGTACGGAGTATGTGACTAAGTGCCATATCATATTTATTTTTTAAAGAGCACCGAATGGAAGGAGATCACTTTGTCTATGTTGTGCTCAACCTCGGTTGGCAATGTAGATTACACAAAACTAGATGAACAAAATTAAGCGCTTCCACTTACAATATTAACGACCACTACAATGATGTGAGGGATGTAGTTTTCAACCCGTTATTTGGGGGCAATGATTAGACACTTACATCATATCCGTTTTGTCACGCACATAACAAGGGACGCTTAGTAAAATAGCTTTTGTGACACAGTCGGTTGTTGATGTCTGTTCTCTTACTGATCAAGAGAAAATGATGACGCACTCGACATAATTGTGATTGCTCATATATAATTGTGATTGCTCATATGTTCCATGCACAGAGAGCTAATGAGGGAAGGAAGTTATCATACTACCATATAAGTACATGCTGACAAAAGTATCGAAGATACCACACAAGAACCCTTAGATGATCGTCTTATCAATTAATGGGTCATAATGAGATAACTGATGCCTTCTGATTGAAGAAAATCACGACGATTCTAGTTAACCGTGTCAGCCAATTCGAGATCACAAATTCGATGTATCTGTCCTCAGGATATTCTCGAAGTATACAGAAAACCGGTTATGATGACGTCCTAGGTGAAGGTGATGAGCCAAGGTAAGGTCATATGATGAATCATTCTTTAATGTCTGCCTTTCATTAGTCGTCCTCAAATCACATTGATAACAATGGAAGCTCTTTAGATACATGTGGACATGTATACAGTTACCTACAATTGTAAAAGCAGCGTTGCATAGTAGATTGTTCACATTTATAATTTCTGATGCGTATTTGTTTGCTTAACTATTGCCATGCGATTTTGGTCAGTGGGTGGTTGGAGGACTCGACGAGAAATGGGCTGCTGGCGGTGGAGAGGGAATGTACTGTGGACACGTGCAGTCATCGCTTCGCCTCAGATTACACACGCTGTCTCCTATCTTGTCTCAACGCCAAGCTAGCTGGACCTGGAGACGACAATGATAAGGATCAATCACGTCGTCAGTTGGACATGCAGCACTCCTGCTACGCGGCTGTGTCGAGGAGATGTGGCGGCGAGCAACGCGACGACTGCGCCAGGCAAGCCGACGCAATATGTGGTGCTCTAGGTAAAAAGCGAGACATTACAGCATTTCCAGGCGAAGAAGACAATGGAAGTTTGGTGAAGGCCAGCGGTGACTCAGCCCGCAGGCACGAAAAAGCGGAAATGACGTTATCCAGCCGACCCTTATCTGAATGGGAATATGTATACCTGAGAAAACGAGGCGTGAACGACATCACGGACGTGTGTATCGCGTACCATTGTCCACGTGAAGCACCTGGTACAGTTGACTATCTCCGCTGCATCCGCAACTACGACTGCATCGGTAAGCGATGAATCTAACAGTGACTAAATGTGCTTATAATTAGACATTAAACATTAACACTACGCTTGATGGCCTGTTTACCGTCCTATCCTAATAAATGATGGTTGTCGCTGAGTCGGTTGACGCTGAACTCTGATCTCACTTGTACATTCAATACACATGAATTTAAAATAGATTGAGATATTGGTCTTCAAAGTGCATTGCTTAACCATTATGTAAATTACGCAGTAAAAATAAATTTGCTGATTCGTTACTTCTTCTCGTCCCAATATCAAGCGTTTTATACAAGTTGCAAAGGATAAACATTATGTCATGGTCACAATTTACGTCCTGTACTGCTAAATGACCCGAGATTGTGAGATTATGTTGCGGATATTTATATAATTGTTCATGTGGTTTGTGCGCCAACATAGTTGAAGACGTTAACGCATCGGTGTTGCTCGATGAAAATGGCATAATTGTAGCCATACCTGCCGAAATGAGAACAATGACAAATCGACATAAATTCATCTTACAAAATGTTTTCAAAGAGCAGTTACTACCGTCCAGTAAGTTCCATCTGGTCATCAGTTACCAACAAAACAAATCGTAATTTTTTTCACGATATGCCATCGGCTCGTGCTGCGTCACAAATGATGACCAGCCACTTGGAAACATTTTATAGTCACCAAGAGACGATGGCAAATATTTCGAATTGCTCATACAGGTAATACACATGACAACATGATAAAGATTGAGAACATTGCTCGACCAGATTCAATACGTCGATAAATGCATCTTGGTACTGATAACTTGGTATGGAGTAACTTTTTCAGTTAAAACAAGCTTTATAACTAGCTCGATTAATTACAACAAACACAATTGATTTATTCCACGCTATTATTTATGGTAAATAAGGATAGCTCCACCCCCACCACACCGGCAGTTTTTAATCCTCCACACCCATAATTCCATCCAACCAATGATGGTCATAAGAAAACGACAGCTATGTCCGTGCAGGATATATGCACCCGAGTCACAATCATAACGAGGAACGGCAGTCATTTGTCAGCTGTAATTGGGAATAACAAATACATGACAGCTAAATTGCAAACACTAACTACAAAGGAAGACAGCGAACGGTGCGCTGATTACCAAGATGACAGGCAGGCAGTTTTACTAATGGAGCAGCTCATCTATGATGCTTGTAAGAAAACGGCACATAAGGTACACCTTCGTGTTATGCTAAACAGGAAGCTCGATTGGATGCTGGAGTACTTACGCTAGGTAGACATTTATAATAACGCTATTGTTCATGCGATTTGTTGCATTGACAAACAAATAACTGCCCACGGGAGCAACCTACCGCACAGTACACGTTTTTCCGGTATTCTGCGAGTCAGAGTTTTCGTTTATTTGAAATCAGGGGCCGACGACCAGTACGTTAAGATCGAAGATGCGAGCGATGCTCCCATGGTGAACAACATTTTCTTATCAATTATATGTATGATGTTGAATAAAAATCACGTTTTATTCGTTATGGCTCATCTCATGAGATTCTCGTGACATCCTTTAGTATATGCATGACTTCCTTGGGAGGATGTACTCAATCACTGCATCTCATACTCTATGTTGTTATATCATCTTACAGTCTGTTTAAAAAGAAAATACTATAGCGGTTTATATTTGGCTCCTTTAATGCATGGCGGTTCTTGGCTACCGACCCCACATTAGCTAGCATATTGGGAGAAACATGGGGTTTAACAGGCCCACTGCACGCAACATATCATAGATGTTGCAGAGAACGAAATCGCACTGCCATATGCATGAGTAATATTAATAATACGGTCCAAGATGTGCTCTTTGAACATTAAGGCTACCAGCTTCGCTCGTTGATAAGGCACTGTAATTAGGATGATTGAAACTCCTTGTTTCAACATGCCAACCAAACGGGCGATATAGTGAGTGGAGTACATATTCGTTTGAACCAGATTGCTGATATAAAATCAAGACGGTTACGCATCGAAACAAGAAACACTAAGTCAACCAGTCAAAAGGGCCAGCAACAACAATGCATTGGTTAACATCATACCTGCCCACTGATTGTGTCACCATGCGAATCGTAGGGTTGGGCCAATCAGCTCCCCCAAGTTACCCCATGTACCTGCGATGGTTAGCTTCTTTACAAATGGTTGTTAATTTTGTTTTGCCTAATGATACAGATCGCAATTTTCAATATATTTTCTTTTTGAAATGGAAGGTTTAATTGATGCGCAAAACCCTAAGGTTTTTTTTGTACCTTGACCTAAAACTATAGTCAAGGCCCGCGAAAGAAAGTTTGAATGATCGGTTTCTCCCTGGAAAATGTTATGATGGTACAAATAATTTTAGATTATTGAAGGCCAATCGAATCGTAAAAGATTTTAGAAATAATAGATTGTATGATTTCGTTTGACCTTGTTTAAGTGTATTTGTCTCGTGATACCGATCGCAATTTTCTATATATTTTGTATTTATTATTTTTAAGTGGAAGGTGCAATTGTCCGATCGTTATAAACTTTACATCATTTTGTACCTCAATTCAATTACACATTCGTCCTGAATATATGTACGTAATAATTTTGCGGTTTAGTTATTGTTGTTCGTTTTGGGTTTTTTGTTATGATAAAAAATGGGTCAATTGTGGCCATGGAGAGCGCAATTTGAATCCAATAATTGTATAGTATGGATGTTAATGTCATGAAAGGGGGGCTTGGCAAGGATCGATGTCAAGCACTTGCTCTTCATCTTGGCATCGTTAAACTTGCAACACAAATGAATGGGTCCTTAATAAGTCTTTAATAGATCCTTAATTCAGAGCTGGACATCGATATAGGGGCTTGGTGGGGTGCGGAGATTATTTTATGCATTTGTGTGTCCCCGAAGATCAGTCTGCTAATAAGCGAATCCAGGGAATGTATTGGCTTAATGGCGCTACAATCTCACGATTGTCGTCACCCAGAATTAGTCAAACAACCTATCATTGAATGCTCAGATAATAAATATCGAACCAATTCGCGGCATATACCCAAATATTGAGTCGCCGCTTACCTACACAGGGCGGCAGGAGGTGGGAGTATTGGCAAGCACAAACGAAGATCAGGTTAGCGCTCTAGCAATTATGCATAAACACAAAAGTGTCAGGCAGTAGAGACGGTACAAAACGCCTCAGCCAGGGTCAAAGCTCCATCCAGGGAAAAAAACTGTACCTGAGGCATCATCTGTATACAGGTTAACGACTTTACACAGGGTAACAAATATGACCAGGGTGACAACACCTTAACCCTTTTTGTCTAGAATTATAGGTTGCAATGGTCAACATAACGTTGATTAGCTCATTAATGAATGTTTAAGTTCGTTTTTCTCGTGGTATATATCGCAAATTTCAATATATGCCTATATCGTTTAAAGTTGCTTGCTTACTCATGGGCATCTTGTTTATTCGCTTTATCCGTCGCCATTAGGCTTACTCGATCGATATCAGTGGCTTCTTCATTCCTTACCGGGATCTAACTGTAGTCCTAGACTGTCTGGCGCAATCTTAAAGTGGGTGTGAAATTTTGTTACACTGTTTGGGTCGTATATATGTCGACCACCTGGCTCGATTGTAAAAGCTATCTCTCGTGAATCGCTTTTCTTTCGTCGCAATGATGGCTTCATCTGATATTGCCCCGATAACTTCCATTATTATTATGGGTCTTTCTTATACTAAACCATGGAGTTATAACCTATAGCAGGAATGGTAACGAAGCCGAGATCGAAGTAATCTCGCGCGCTGTGTCTGCCTCGGCGAGATCGCCTCGAGATCTGTGTCTCGCTCACATTTCAGGCGTTAGCTGCAGTGCGAGAAACATATTCGTCTTCGAAAACTTTTCCCGACGAGGTAATTATAAATATATCGATAAACACGCGATTTATATAGCTTCCTTTTTGGAGTTATCAATATGTTTTATTCGATTAAAGTTTGATTAAAGTGTTCATTCCGCATCGAGACGCCATATTTACGGCTTAGAATTTCGACATATATTTTGAATCTCTTGAAATTTGTGAAATATTCAGATAAAAATCATCTCGTTGAGTGAACAAAGACAAATCCGGGGGTCACGATTATTAAGCTGTTAAATGCATACTTTTTATTGTATTGAGCTAAATGTGTGAGCGATAATACCTTTAATTCGAACAATTCGTCGTATCGCAAGCTTGGGAAAATGAATAAAAACTATGAGGAATAATTAGACCAGATAGCGGAACAAATGCTTTAGCCAATAACCAAACAGGGTTTATTATCAATAATTGTAATTTCCCGTATAATTTACCTACTTATCGCATCCAAATGCGACGTAATTTTGTCGGTCCAAAATGGCTGACAGTGGGCGATGATTTGGTGTTTTTACATACCATCAAGACAATTGTTGAGTTGGTGCTATATCTCTTGCACAATTGTGTTTTTTATGTGTTGACATCAGCGTTTAACCAAGATGTCATAGAACAACTATTTGCTGATCTCAGAAAGGAGGGTGGGGCTCAGGACAACCCAACTGTTGTAGAAACAGGTAGGGCACTCAATGAACAACGGTTAATGCATGTACAAGCTTTCCAGCAGATAAGAGGAAATGTCCAGGGTGATAAAATATCAATGTTGACAATACGCCACTTCAAATAAAATCTTGTGGTAGGAAGTGGATTGTGCAGTTTTGTGTAGGCTTGCTCTGTATTCTGTATTTATGTTATTCTGTTTATGTTTGTCATATTGAAGTGCAAATAAATAGTTCGCACCTTATCTCATTGTTTACATAAACTTGCAGTTGTAGCGGGAAGAAACATGACATCAGTAGGTGGTTGTGACGTGAATATGCAATTTATTACACAACATTAATTTGAATTTGGGAAATACAGGCAACCAGAAAATAACCCAGTGATAACAAAATATGACAGACTAGCTGACAATGTGTATGAAAAATTTAAAAGCTGGAAAACAATGCTTGGCCAACATTAGCGTACATCAAAATCACAGTTCTAACAGTGGTACATTTATTTAAACTCGCAAATCACAATCAATGTGGTCTGCGATCTTTTAAGTGATTTTCTTAAACCCTTTGAACATTTCATAGACACTTTCTAGAGCCTTTCAAGGCGTTTTTTCAACAGTCTTACCATGTCATGTCCCCCTCACTGTACTAAATAATCTGACAAACCTTTCTCACAACAAATATGAAGTTGCATCATCTTTCTGATTAACCTTGTCCCATCAAAACATGACATTTGGTCTTTTCAGTATTCAAAGATTGTGACCCATAGGGCTACTCATCAGAAATGGCAGTTTCACAACCCATAAGGAAGCTCAGAAAGTCTGTTTATGGATACGAAAGTCCACCTCGGTCAATTTGTCCATCCGGCAAACTTTTGAACGTCACCAGCTTATTTACTCTCATTCAAGATAAGCACATCCTTAATTCTTCTGTACTTTGGTGAGGTCATGTACCTACGACATAACCTTTCGGGTGCTTTAATTATTTACCCCGCTATGTAGTACAAGATTTGTTTTGGTGGATGAGTGAGGATCTTTGTGTACATTGGCAATAGTAGTATGCTAGTCAAGTTCTAAATCAGTGAATATTTTATCCAAATCTTGCGGCACAACAGCAATTAGAATCTCGTTCCAGTGATTCTTAGCCAGGTCAGAGGGACATCACATGTAATGCTATCAATAGAACTACTTTCATCAAATTCACCTAGTCTTGGAATCAGTGAAATAAGGTGAATGTCTTTTTCTCTCATAGCAGAGATTGAGTGTTCATGCTGGTCTACATTGGAGACTGAAAATATCTGATCTAGGGACAAGTCTTAGAACGCAACATTATTTTGCAGAGCTGAGGCACCTTCAACAACAAATCCACCAAACACGCTGCCTCTACCATAGAATGGGTTCTGGGAAGCAGTGTTTGTTGCCTTGGTCAAAATATTTCTGAAGTTTGATGAAAACCACTTCTTGATGATGAGTTGAAAGTTCTTCTCTGCAAACATACAATTAACATTGGTTGATTGCAAAAGGCCATATATCATCACTGACACAAATTAAACTACTTCACTACACACATAAAAAGCACAACTCAGACTGCACATTAAAAGACTTTTCTCATGTCTGCGCTTTGTTTGACCAAGCCAAAGGAGGCTTCTCACTGGTCGACCTTGATGCAGAGTAGGCTCCGCCACACAGCTTGTAATCACTTACTGCAACATACCAAAAGCACACACTATACAAATATGAGCATGCATTAAAAAGTAGAAATTTAACAAATGTATATGTTATGTGCGTATTTAAAACTAACCTTTAATTTTCTTTCGTGAATGGCCTCGCATGGCATGGCCACGAAATCCAGCAATTACATTGTAAAGCTTGTCACAGTCAGGACATTTTTATGTATCACTAGAAGATATGGTTAGCTGACTGTTTTCTCTTTTGGGTGACACAGCTCCTTCCACTGGTTCACAGTCTATGTCAGAATACTCACTTTCCTGTTCACTTTCGCCACTCGTTTCAATCTTGTTAAGTCGCTCTCTCTGGCGGTGTAGTCATTCCCTAAAATGCGATCTAATTCAAGTTCGGAATCTTCCCAGTCTGCAAAGTTACCATCAGTAAATCTCTTACTAGATGAAACGTGTGTACTTCTTCGTGGCCTACAAGCCATTCTATTACAAACAGGCTGGCTTGGCAGATGCTTCTGTGAAAAAGTCTCCACAAATTAAAAACGGTCCTTTGGACAGAAGGGCTCGTCCTTATATCCACTTTCAAGCGGACCATATGTACTCCGAGTAAATCAAATGAAACCTTAAAGAGCTCCATAACAGATTTGCGTCGCGTGTCACCGAAACTCCTGGCATTAGCATTCCAACGCGTTTCGTGGTGCCGCGTCATTGGAAGTTTTGGCAGCAAATTCTCGCGCAAGTAATGATATTTTACTTCAGACTTGGACAGTGAGATGACAAGGCACGTACAGGACATCTTTAATGATATTGTGTAATCGAGTACACCACCTGCTGTTGTTAACTCGTCTATCAACACTTGCAAATTCATCCATGACATTTCGCCTATGTTCACCGTGAATTTGACCTCGGGTCAAGGTCTTCGGTTTCGTCGCTGGCTCGCTTGATGGCGCAACACGAAGTACATTTAGCGCTGCAAAGCGCAAGCTTGTGAAACACTCGCTTCCGAGGCACAAACGCTAGCGCCTCGGCGGCGACTTCACAGGGCGATGCCAATCCTTCTTTACTTATGTAACTCCTTGAATAAAACGTACAGCACCACGGCGTGCCATAGTTGCGGGCGCCCCGTCAGGCGAGCAGAGAGCAGAGGCGACCTTTGTTCAGCGCGATAAGTCAGCTGTTGTTAACAAACCAGTGAAGAGCCATCAGAAATGACACCCGCTGATCTTCAAGCTTATTTTGTGAGAAAACTGTCAGTTATTTACAACGGACAATATTTAGTCATATGTTCAGAATTGAAAGGGCTCCCTTCGAGTATAAACCAATTCACCATAAAACCAATAACGATGGACAAATGACGCGATAACTTTAGATTTCTGTCTCGTTGTTATTTTAATTCGCTCGTGACCGGAAATGACGTCAGCAACTTCCCCAAAAAAATTATAATTCGGTTGACGCTCTCCATGGTAACATTTGACGCTACTGTTATGACCATGGAACGCATTTTGTTGAATTTATAAGCTATCGAAAATTTCTTGCAACTTCAGCTGTTTTCCAACCATTTCGTGAGAAAACTAAGCATAATTCGCGTTGACAAGCGGCAACGAAACGTTAGTAAGAGTAACGTACAAAATTCATGGAAAAAAAATTCAAAATCGCCTGAGTTTTATTGAACACATGGGCGTGTTAATGCATTTTGGGGGGCGTTTTAGTATTTTATCAATTTTAATCAATATAACCGCGGCATGATCGACCGCGTGCCGTGAGGCGATCTCTGATCAGCGAAAAGTCGGCTGTTGTCAACAAACCAGTGAAGCGCCGGCAGAAGCGACACCCGTTGTACTACTTTGTGAGAAAACTGTTGGGTATTTAAGGCAAAATTTTTTAGTGAAATGTTCAGAATTGAATGGGCTTCCTTCCATTAACGACGGACAAACGACGCGAAAACTTCAGATCTCAGCCCCATTTTAACTTAGATTCGTTCGAAACTGTAAGTGAGGCAACCGATATCAATACAATTTGCGGATAAGATACGCCCTGGTTATGTCATCAGCTGAGCTAATTTCTATGACTATTGAACAGACATTTATTATTCTATTAGCAACCGAAAATTTAACGAAAATTTACCAAGTGAAATTTTATACTCAACGCACATTGTTAACGACAAATACTTCAATTGTGTCAATTTTGAAAGTTCGGTATTTGTATCAGCTTTAATAAAATGTGAATTGTTTTACGATCGGACGATAATAAGTGAATTAAATGCGAATTAAAAAGTATAGAGATTTTGCCTACCAGAAATTTCGACCTGCTACAATGTTTTTAACAGTGCATTATTTACAATAACATATATTTAGAAAAAGTTTACAGAAACATTGCACTTTCAGAATGTATAATCTGTTTTAAATCGAATTTTAAAGCATGGAGGTTTTAAGTATTGATTTTTTTTTTAAACTTTGATGCTTTATTCATCAAAAGTGACGTCATCGAAATTCATGAAATCTAGGGATCCGACCTTAGCTGTCACGGAGTACATGTGACTCAACCATCGGACTTACCATGAAACTTATGTTGTCATTTGGACCGATACCAAGATTTTTCGACATGGGGCACTTGGGAAAACCGTTGGTTTGAAGTCCTTATATATATCTCGAAAACGTCTACAAGCAGACTGAGCTACAAAATGATGTAAACGTTATACTATTATTAAGGGAATTATTCGAGATTCTAGTTTGCAATGAAAATGATCTACACTATGATGTGAATTTTTTAACAATTCGACCATTATTAATTGAGTTAATCGAGCTACTAATTTTTCAGTAAATCGGCCATATTAGAAAAATTGCGACCTGTATCACGGATCAAAAAACATTATTACAAACCAACAAACAAACGAAAAAGAAATTCAATTTACCAATTGATGAACTTGGTAAAATAGAATTACCTGTATGACGCTTGAACTGCTCAATCGTTGCTAGTCATAGTGATCATCCGAAAAACAATTAAATTTTACTTCGGGTGACCATACCTGACCAGTGAAGAAGAAAAGACATTATGATGCCAGAATAGTCCATGAGAAGTGAAGAAATCATAACGCTCTTTTTGACAAAAACCTAGCTTATCATCTGTGTTAAAGAGACTTGTAATGAGGTTGCCTAGCAAGCTGCTTGGCAACTGCACCTTAGAAACCAAAAGTTTTAAGTTTTCGGACTTTCAGTCGCTTCGCGGCGCTTCGGCCTCAGAAAATAGATCCTTACTTCGGCAGTGGCCATTCATGCGGTCGGAAATTACCCTTCCAGCTTGTCGGTCAAATTTGTGCGCAATGATGCCCGCAACTTTAATGAGTTAATATTTTATGCAATCTACATTTTGTAACCACAGCGGAAGTATACACATCGATAGCGAGGTAGTTAAAGAGCGTGTAATGATTTACAGCTAGCATTCACGTGGTTTAGGGTTTTAGGGAGGCACAGTTTTCGATAGAACGACACAACTAAACAAACCAGATTTCCACAGTACATCATGAATATTTCCAGTCAAATAGCAATCTTGAAAATTTATCAACATTCTTCGATCAAGTAAACTTTGTGGCACAAATTAAAAGATGGCGTTATTTATGTCTGCGTTAAATGTAATTATGTATAAACACAATGATCCCTGAGCGCCCGATATGGGGCTGAACAGCCTCTTTAATATTTATGCCATCACAACGGGTTGAGCATGGTTCATTACAGAAACAATCGCGAATGTGGAGATACTCCTTTAACTAATCTGTTCTGAATAGAATGGGCTACCCTAGACTGACAAAATTACTACGCCCATCTACGATAATTTCTTTTCCCATATCAATTGAAAAGCTTACTCAACTAAAAGTGACGTCATCGACATCAACAAAATTTCACCATTCAATTCGCGCTGCCATAAAACAGAAATAGACCCAATTATTATGACTATTAAACCAATATTTGCCTTAGGCAAATGAATTTCTTGGGTTAATTTGCTTAAAATTTGGACTGATACCACGATTTTTCGACCTTAGGCGCTTGGGAAAGCTATTGATTTTTAACAACGCAGTCCAGCAAGTTTGTACTTAAATTAAGCTACAATGTGGTGTAAACTGTTTAAAAATCGAGCTATATTCCCAGGAGTTATTAGAGATTTTAGATTTTAACATTTTCGATGACCTTTACCTTAGGTCAAGGTTAAAAAAAGAGTCTGGGTTCTGCCGAACTTAAAATAAAAATTGCGACCTGAATCACCTGCCCCAAAAGAGTTAACAAACATTTATTAAGAAGCTAACCAACGTTAAATTCAACGCAGCACATTGCAGTAATACTGAAAATCATTTGATTATCATTCTGAAAAACTACAAGTTATGAGGCAAGATATTTTTTACCTTTTGTTGGCACCTAGTATACTTATCATACTATTGAACACACGGTCTCCCAATTTTTAGCATGAATGGCGTAGTGGCCGAATTTTTGTTTTCTGGTGTTCAAATCCCGGCCAAGTCCATTATACTTTTGTTTTCAATTTTCGTGCCACAATTTTTTTTTCATCTGATTGTTTGAGAAGGCTATTCGTGCTGTGGATGACAACAGCTGAGCTGATTTTTATGACAATTAAACTGATATTTACTATTTAACAAGCAATCGAAAATTTGACGAAAATTTACTAAGTAAAATTTGTTTTCCCAACTCAACGCGCTTTGAAAACGACCAATATTTTGATAGCATATGTCAATTGTATCAGCTTTTAGCAAATGTTATTTTTTTTACGATCGGACGAAAATTAGTGAATTAAATGCGAATTCAAAAAAATTCGACCTGCTTCAATTTTTTTAACAATGCTTTATTTACAATTACATATATTTAGAAAAAGGACATTACCTTTCAGAAAATTGTCGACTGTTTCAAAATCAAATTCTAAAGCATGGACGTATTATTGAGCATGGCACTGGTGTCATTTTATGGCAAATTTGATGCTTTTGTAACCGAACGTGACGTCATCGACATCCATTATATCTTAGGATAATCTTATAATTAGTAATATATTGAAAACGCTTACAATTCAATTCATCCACAATAATCTGTAGTTGTTATTAGGATCAAATCATTTTCCAGGATGATTCAAAATTTGTTTGGAAGACCATGACCTTAGTTTGCGTTCAAGATCAAAATACAACCTCTTGGTTTTGCGCATCAATTACATATTCCATAAAAAAAATAGTTTCGAAAATATATTGAATATTGTGATCTGTATCAATAGACAAACAAACTTAAACGTTTATTTGGAAGCTAACAAACGTTAAGCATATATAGAAACGCTTACAATTCAATTCAACTACAATAATCTGTAATTCTTTTTACGATCGAATCATTTTCCAGGAGGGATTGATGATTTTAAATTTGCTTGAACAAAACACAACCTCTGGGTTTTGCGCATCAATTACGCTTTCCATTTGAAAAAAATCGAAAATATATTGACAGTTGTGATCTTTGTCAAGAGGCAAACAAACCTAAAGGTTTTTTTATTTCAGCAAGGCTATTGAAAAAAACTATTTCAGTATGGCACAATAAGCAGGACTTGTCGTATCGGAATGCATTACATGGAGGCTTGCAACCTAACAATCCCAGCGCCCTTGTCAACGCAGGAACAGCAGCCGCAGCAGTGGGAAGTATGGCTGGCTATCTTTCTTCTATCTTTCAAGGACGGCGATGGACCGCTAATAGAACTATGTAGTAATAAGCTCGTGGCATATGAATTCACGATTACAGGATATGATTCTGGATTTAAACTTAAAATATTCACTCTGAATGCATATGGAGTTATGTTTCTTCCGGAGTCTACGTTAAATAAACGTACAGCATCTGGCTTTAATGATTGTGATAAGAAACGGTTAATTTCTGTTCATGCTTATATGATGAATATATACGTTCGAGAGCAAGTTGCTTAAAAGACTGAATGTCACACGCTTGATGGAGATAAAGTTTTGAATACATGGCATAATCAATATGACTACGATTGACGTATGGTAAAGCGGAGGCTGAATGCTGGACCCTTAATGCGATTCATACCGGAAATGACGTCATCGACATCCATACAACTTCACAATTAAAATATTATCTCAAGTTGTCAACGTAAACAAACAACATTCTACGCGCTTCGAAAATGACGAACATTTTGTCAGAATATGTCAGTACTCAAGTTTTTTTAGTGGTTTCAGCTTTCAGAAGATGTTAAGTTTTTCAGATCGAACAATAATTGGCCTGTCAATTACGAATTGAAAGAATTTTACCAATTTTCGACACACTAGAATTTAATTAACAATACATTATTTACAATTACTTATATATAGGAAAAGTTTGCAATCGAATACAACTTCCAGAATATGCAAACGTCTTTAAAATCAAGGCGTTAAACACAGCAAGGTTGGTAGTTAAACTTGTGGTATTTTTTTTATAAATGTTGATGCAATCCCAACAGGAAATGACGTCATCAACATCCATGGAATTTTACGATGCAACTAATCATATCACTGGCAACCTTCGACAAAGAGTTTGTTCCCATGGAACGTTTATTTATTGTCTTAGAGGCAATTTGATTTTTGGGATTAATTTTCTAAAAAATTGGATTGATACCACGATTTATCGACCTTAGGCGCTTTGGAAAACTTCTGATTTTTTTACAACGCACTATTTATACAAAATAGTCTCTAACTGAATTAAGCACATACACCGGGCTCTGTTCATAGTATTTAAGCGTTTATACTTGTTCAGTAGCGTCTTTAGTGTGACGTGCGACTCCTGCCAACGACATATATCATCCGGCCGAGGATCTTCAAGTATCACGTTGCTGCCTGGATCGGATGGTCCCACTTATTCAGAAAGCTCACATCAATGATAATTTTATGTAATTGTGTAATAATAGTCAGGTGTACTTTTGCTTGTCTAATCTTGCTTCTCTCCCTTTTTCCACCTAAAATCCCACGCCAGGTAGGCTCTAAAAGTTAATTAGTTATCCATGCTTTGGCATCAATAGTGCCAGTTTCCGAGTATCTGGGGTATGTATGAGTTATCTAGATACCCTGGCTATAGTTATTGCATTATGTCCCCAAATGAAATTAAAATATGGTTGGATTCCAACCGCCTTGAAAATAGTCTAGCCTTCGCGACACCTATCCACAACTCACCTGTTCTGTAAATATTTACAAGAGTGGTAATAATAATAATATAAATACAAATGTAATAATGATATTAGCATAAATACTTTGATTTAACTAAACAATAATTAATCGGAACAGAATCAACGATGATTTCAAGCATAGCGTTTTAACAATTCTGGTATAAAGTACACTGGAATGTGCATTTCACATTTCGACCCACGACACAGTCATGTCTTTACCACCCTCTCCTTTTGTGGATATTCATCCTTTTAAAAGGAGAGGAATATGCTGAGAGCCAAATATTATGACAACAAATCTACCCATCACTTTTACGGAGTAACCCCTAACGGCTGTTATGATATACAAACGTCAGTTTTACGGAGTATCCCCTAACGGCTGTTATTATATACAAACGTCAGTTTCACGGAGTAACCCCTAACGGCTGTTATGATATACAAACGTCAGTTTTACGGAGTAACCCCTAACGGCTGTTATGATATACAAACGTCAGTTTTACGGAGTAACCCCTAACGGCTGTTATGATATACAAACATCAGTTTTACGGAGTAACCCCTAACGGCTGTTATGATATACAAACATCAGTTTTACGGAGTAACCCCGAACGGTTGTTATGATATACAAACATTAGTTTCTCAGATATTACGAGTGACCGACTTGTCACCTGCCACCCCGTCCCCCACCCCCCATCTCTTAATACATACCTCGTGTCCTGAAGCCACATACCCAACCTGCTTGGGCAACGCCCGAACTGCCGAAATGCCCGAGCGTCTTACCAGCTCTCACGTTCTTCGGGGACACGAAACAAACGATCGGTGTCACCAGTCTATCAAACGTTGCAGAAGGGGGGAAAGATTTCGCCCCGCCTAATTCAAGCCTCCATAATTCGACATTGATTGCCATAGCCAAGTTGTCTCTCTTTATACTGACAACATAACCTCGATGGATTCATTCGGAATAACCCTCGATGGTTTCAAGCAGTTCTATGAGAGCAGATTTGGTTGAATAGCTGAATTGACGAAGGAGTATCTGGCACGGAGGGACTATATACTCTATACTTTTTAAAATAAATCATTGATAAAAACGCGAGCTTACTTATCCTTGCCGTGTCTACGTTAATACAAAATGAGTGGTTTAGTCACGCCAAGCAGACGTGATTAGCTTTCCTCTGATGAAAATGCATGGGCATTGATGACAAAATCGGTGTAAAACAGCTGCATAGAAACTGGGCAAACATTCATAAATGAGAAATTGGCAGAATTCGATAGCATATGACTATGAGAATTATCGTCATAATTCGATTCTGAACAGGATAAACTGTACGCTGCAGTCCCGGAAGAGGTGTTAGATACTCGGTCGAAACAGAGCTTCAATTCGTATCCTTTGAACACTACTTACCGTGCTACCAGCGGATGTTAAGGGAAGGTTGAACTGCTTTAACAGTTGCCTTGATATTTTACGAGCAGATAGTTTTAGATAAGGGTAAGAATTAAGACGTAAATTAGGCTTACAAATACTTGGAACACATGACTGATTGATTACGCCGAGGCTTATCAGTAATTCTTCAGTTCAATAAGAACATTTGGACTATTACGGAGGAGATATATGTTAATATCACTGATAATTCACGCTGTTGTAGAAAGAGTCCGTTAACGATGATCAAAGAGTTGTAGACACCGAGAGGAATAATTGTTGCTAGATTATACATTGATCAGCATATCAAAATAAATCAATACATAAATGCGATTGTACGCGAATCCAGGATGAGCTTACCGAATCGGTATCCCGCTGTTAATGCCAGATGATGCAATGTACCGCGCGGTTTGACCCCGTATTGCCCCGCACTAAATTGTGACTAAAGTGTGAAGGTGACAACAACATGACTTTTAACTCTATGACCGACTGCTCCTACACGCACTTTTAACCCGTTAAAGTGTTTAACGTAAGGTAATTGCTCTTCAAATTAACCCCAACCTTTGTTGATGAGCCAGCGTGCAACCGGCTGTGGACCAGTCAGGTACTTGATGAGGAGTAGAATGACGTAACACACTCAAGTGATCACTACACTGTGTTCGCATGGCCTGTCGCTAACGTCCGATAGTATGCACATACATTACCAAACAGGTGGTTTTTAACGGTTCCGTGTAATCAAGAGAGTGACAAATTGTTCATGATAGTCATAAAATGACCCTAAAATTGAGGGCTGGAACTAGAACTTATGCGATTAAATCACTGCATAGTGTTTCACTTTAAACCCAACAAAGCGCATGATGTTGTGGTGGTGGTGGTGGTTGGGTGGGGGGAGGAGGGGGGACTACTGGAGATGCTTAGCTATATACATAATGCATGGCTCAACCGTTATCGCGTATCATTACCTTGTTGGCTGTTCTTGAACTCTTACCCTGGCGAATGTCCACTTGTCTAGTACTTCACGCTCTTGCACCCCTCATCTGCCTTTGTGATGGAACAAACCAGTGACGTTATCAATATAAATAAATGAGTTTTACACCCTTGCAGTGCAGTCAAAAGAAGAGAGGTGCATCGCTCGTTCCAACCTCATCATCTGACATCAGGTAAATTTAAGTTACCAATGTAGCACTGATTAATATTAAAGTGCCTATCGCACGGTTATAGGTACTTTGCTGAAATCAATTCATAATGTGATCAATAAACTCAAACCGGTCCAATAACGTCGCATCTGATCAATTAAGGCCAAAATTTGATAAAATGTCAGTTCAAATTAGCGCGCCCGACAAAACGTTGCGGCAGCCATTATCTAGGTCAACCATGCGTGTGACGTCAGGTAAGGGAGGCCGTTCTCAGAGACGCACGGAGTTCCCCGTTGTTTACATTGTCAGAGTTCGTTTCTCGTTTTTTGGATTTAGGATCGTTTTTAGTCATCTTGCGACCGCCTGAACGCGATGGTTAATGGTTGTTGTGTTGGGGGCTGCTCGCGTACCAGTCGGGACGGCGTGAGCTTGTTCAGGTTTTACTGGTAAGGACGATTTTAAAAAAACAATGGATTGGCCAGGTACTACGATCGCGAGACAAATGGCCGGGCCCGGGCAAGTACTTGTTTGTGTGCTCGGTTAATTTCACCGAGGAATGTTTTGAGGAGGCACCGAAACTCAGAGAAGAGCTTGGTTGGATACCACGATGTAAGCGGGTTATGAAAGAAGCTGCTGTGCCTACTCTTTTTGCGAAGGCCTCTGCTGTCAAGCAATCAAGAAAGGATGGTGATGCAAGTGAACCCCTCCCACCCGAGCCCAAGAAAAGCTGACCTGCCTTTATCAAGATAGAGAAGCACAGGGTGAGATTTGATGACTTTCTTGTTGTATTAGTATCGAATAAATAGTCCATTATCTTGTTAAGTTGATGATATGGTTGCCAGGCATGTATCGTTGTTATGATATAATATGTTGCTTTTTACAGTGCTCCTTCATGGTGGTGTTTGTTTTTAAATTTGGGAGTCATTAAATTTGTTTACATGTGCTGATATGCCAAATATATGTAGGTCACGTTTAATTGGTTCATCGTATCACAGATATCAGAGAACAGGCGACAACATAAGCTGGGGATCCAGTCTTCCAGCTAAGATACCCCAAGTTTAAGCAGGGGCATGTTGTCACTGAAGTAGCAACAAAGGCAATTTGGTGAATATTTTTAATGATATATAAAATGTAAACAACAACAAATTCAATTACCATGGAGGTATAACTATGAGGTTATAAGCAACAGTCTGGTGTGCAAGCTGTGACTTGATTCCTGTTATGCTTCAAAGTATGTCAAGTGCCTGATGGCTGAGTTCTTGCTGGTTAGCTATGAGCCAACCCTGCCCAAGACAGAAGCACCACCTCCAATGTGTGCAGATGCGATGAGACCAGATCCATGACAAGCCATTGAAGCACACCAGAGTAGGTTCTGCATGTATCAAGACAAGTCCTAGGTGAGTGGAGGGTAGAGGAATCCTTGATAGTCTGGTGCTGGGAAGTTATCTCGTATTGTTGTAACAGCGCTGTTGTCTGTAGGAGAAATATCCCACTTGCAAGGCCTAAGGGTTCAAACAGATTTGGCTGAAACCAGGATGCTGGGTTATGCCACCAATGGGAATGGGGCTGTTCTCAATTGAGGTCATGACTCAAGGAATTTCCACATAGCACGCAGATTCTTCCACCTCTGCCATTGGTTGACAGTAGCCACACAAACACCTGTAACATGATGTAATGATGTGAATATGAATGTATGTAATAAAGGATGACATATTGTATGGCAAATATGTTTAAGCCTCTGCGTTCATAGAAACTCTGATGTAACACTAACCAGATGATAATATAATACCATAATCTTCACCTCCTAAAGTCCAGTTATACATTCATTTATGGGCTAACTGACAATCCTATGAGAAAACAGCTGTGGTACTTGCTCTCCTATATATATTCTACCTCAGAATCAATCTACATCAACTTTTAAAAATATTGTAATCAGCCTTTGATAAGGCCTACTTTAAATAAAAGAGGATCTCTATTTATTAACAGCAGTCCGAAATTAGTTTGTTTGCAATTCGTGTGGAGGAGCATTTACATTTACATGGTACAATTTGTAAACATGAACCCTTGCAACCACTTGATTTGAAAAAAACTTTGTGGTATCTCATGTCTGCTTTCTGATATGGAAGAATTATTTGCTGCAAAGCTCTGTTGTATAGTCTACTGTTAGGAATAGAGCTTATATATTTTGTTAGTGAAATTTAGGGATTAACTTCGTTACATCTGGTGCACAAGCAGAATCAGACATAGCTTACCAAGCATTGTTCTGTAGCAGCCCTATGTCCTGGGCAGGATGACCCGCGTGAGACACAGACGCAGCAGTGACATAGCCAGTGTCTTTTTTCTCTCATCGGAGACGTCAAATTCGCTCATTTCTGGTTCGAATCTGTAAGGCAAAACTTGCTCCGCCGAAGCAACGATAGTTTGCGAATTACCTGTGTCATACCATGTCTCTTCGTCGCTCTCCTGAAGTGATGAAATAACGAAATTTCCAGCAGCCATTTCTCGCTAATTGTAGTGCAGATTGCGCCTCGCAACAAAAACATTCCCGGACCTGACGTCACGCGGAGGCGATGAATTATTCATGAGCTTGTCGGCTCGATACGCCGAATTCATCTTTAAAGTCGAATTTCGATCAGAAAGCTCGCACTTTGACAATTGACACATAGACAAAATGGTTACTTCTGGGTTATATTTCCGTTATCTGGCGAAAAAAATGACATGATTTTTCGTGCGATAGGCCCTTTAAGATTAATACTTGTGATTTCTCCACTGGTTCACACAAAACGGCTGTTTCAGGACGATGCTATAATAGGCTACTTTGAACATTGAGCTTTATTGTTAAATTATATCTTCACATGATTTTCCTTTACTTTTTTTATTGGGAACCTTCCTATCTTATCCATAGATACTTGTTAAGTGCCTCATCGATACCTACAAACCAACGATTGCCATTACTGATTAATAAGGGATGGTCTAACATGTATTCACGTATGTTCAGCATGGGAAGTAAGGACGTCGTGGACATCAAACTGGAGGAAATTGGAGGGTATGGTCGCTACCAATTACTTCATACATTGATAATCAACGTGACCTGCCGATGTGCTTACCTGTGGCAAATCACGGCTATTGTTTTCACAGGTACGTTGAACATCACATCAATGACATCTAATTATCCAGCCTTGATTCCAAATCGCATTGATAACATCATATAATACAGCGCTAATTCCAAACCTACCTGAATTTGCATATCATAAAACTGCACTTGCATTGTTCCGTTTATGGTATTGTAGGCTACTACAACGAACATCATTGTACAGTGCCCGCAAACACAACTAAGGATGAGTGGATCCCAAAGATCACAGGTCCTGATGGCGACATTATGTACGACCAATGTCACCATTATACGGAAATAGGCAGCAACGAAACGGTTACATGTGAGCATGGCTGGACGTATGATCCTGGAACGTTCCACCCTACGACAGGCACCATTGTCATGGAGGTCAGTAGGGCTTGTTATTACAACTATCCAATATGTATGTATGTGTACAATTATTTGCTATTTGTCTCAAATCATGCATCATGATTTCAGTGGGATCTTGTGTGCACTAAAAGCAACTTGGTAGAAATCAGTATCGTCTGTGCGAATGTCGGCTGTTTCCTGGGAACAGTAATCGCTTCGCCTCTCGGAGACCGTTATGGAAGGCGCAAAACTTTCTTCGCTTTCCTTATTTTCCTTATCATCTCTGGTACAGCAAATGCATTCTCACCAGACATCATAACGTTTTGTGTTCTTAGCTTTATCAAAGGCGTTGGCGTCACTGTGAGTATATCTTTGAACATTGTTGATAATTGTCAAGATGATAAACCATATACCATAAACTGACTTATATATATGTTCAATAGAAGTAGCAGATTACATATTCGGGGTAATATATTAGGATAATAACAAGTGTATCGTGCATTCTGCTTTATGTGTCAGGGAGTCTTTACCCAGGGATCGGTCTTGTCAATCGAGTTAGTTCCAAAACGTGTCATCCCTATCTCCGTACCTTTATCTATTATGATAGCATCCGGCTCTCAGATGCTTATTGCTCTTCTTGCTTTCATCATACCACAGTGGAAATATTTGCAGATAACCATTTCATTAATACCAGTCCTGTCTCTTCCATACTATTGGTAAATATGATGCAGCGCGTATTTCATCGCATAATTTGATCATTAAATTCAATATCTAGTCATCGGTGCAACGATTATAATCCTTTTCCAGGTGGTGCCCAGAATCCTTCCACTGGCTGTACCAAAAGCATCGCTATGAAGAACTGGATAAAGACTTTTTAAGAGTGGCCGAGTTCAACAAGCGTCCTGCACCGACATCAGTAGCACGACCGTTAGAGGATATCGTTTACGTTGTCCCGCCAGACTTGGCATTGCCTCTTTGTGAAGGTGCAGTATGCAGCAAAACCCCTGACGCAATGGCTGACGTTGCCTGTAACTCTAACCACAGTAACAACACGACATGTAGTTCTCTGTCTTCAACGGCCAGCACAAGAACTAGCAACTTTATCACATCAAACATATTTAACTCCGATACAGCCATGTCTGAAAATGATAAGATCAACAATACAACAACTGCCGGTGATAAAAGTGAATTAGGAGAAGAAAAAGGAGCAGCAAAGGTCAACCCACTCTCAGATTTCCTGCTACGGCCAAGAACACTAACTTACCTTCTCGTACTGTGCTATCTCGCGTGAGTAAGATCATAAACCTCGATTATGAATTATCACACACAGACACGCGCACAGTCACACACAGATGCACATACACGGATGCACATACACATATTCATATATTCATACATACATACATACATACATACATACATACATACATACATACATACATACATACATACATACATACATACATACATACATACATACATACATACATACATACATACATATATATATATATTTATATGTATATATATATAAATATATATATATTTATATATACACATATCAATGAGTATATGTATATTCATTTATGTATACATATTTTGTTCAAAAAACATATACATGAATATATCAATATGTATGTGTGTTTTTATATTCATATACATATATATCTAAAATTATGTACATATTTATATATTTATATATAAACATATAAATATGTATCAATATATAAATATAAATATATACATATAAATATATATATATTTGCATATGTATATATATATATAGACAAATAAACACATAAATATATATATATATATTGATATGTATATATATATACATATATATATATATGTATATATATATTTAAATACATAAATATATATATATGAATATATACATATAAATAAATATATATATACACATAAACATAAATATATATATACATTTATATATATATATATATATTTTACATATATTTATATATATATATATATATATATATATTCATATATATATATATATACATATATATATATATGTATATATATAAATATATATATATATATATATAGTTATATATGTATATATATGTGTGTGTGTGTATACATATATAAATTTAGCCTGAATATATTCATTTTGCTATGCTTGTGGAACCTCGTAATGCGTTTGCATGATATGATTGCAACAAAACTTGAAATTTGAAGTGCACAATTTTGCAAGCAGCGGCAGGTTCCTTAGAAAAGCTAGAAACAACGATACTCATCAATTCTCAAAATGTCACTATCTTTTTGTGACTAGCTTTGTAAGCTACTCGTCTTATTTTGGACTGGTGTACTTGCAAGGATCGCTGACAGGCAGCGTGTATCTGAATATTGCCCTCAATGGATTACTAGGAGTACCTGGTATTCTTGTTTCCATGGTGCTGTTACGAAGGTAACGTCTCTTATTGTCATCTTTTCTTGTCAATGTGGTTTAGCGAGCAATGACTCACGATCTATTAAATAGAAGTATTGTCTAGCGTTGTACTGCGTTATAGATTCGGTCGACGTCCGTCGCAAGCAGCCACATTTGCATTTTTGGGGGTCATGATGATGATGTCGGCTGCATCAGAATACATTACCGGTGGGTCTCACTTGAGTCCCCCATATTCTTTTAGAACTACTAAATAGAATAACGGTAATACTCGTTTTGCGGTCATAGCCCTATTCAAATAAGGTAAATGCAGCTGGTGTGTAATATTCAAGGTGTGAATAAACTGCACCTCCTTATTTGATGAATGTCCGTGAACTCTTGCGCATTGGCATCAAGGAAATAACCCTCTTACTTCTGTAGCGTTATTCCAACAGCTTAAGTGTCTGCATTAATTAAACATTGTCCCTGTTGACAGTGCCGGGCGGAAATGACGGACTACTTTCAACCGTATTTGCAATGATTGCAAAGGGGGGCCAATCTGCATCTTACTCTATTTTTAACTTTTACGGACTGGAAATTATACCAACTAATATCAGGTCAGTTGTTTTGTGCCTCATTGGCTAAGATGGTTATATTGAGCGCAAGTCTTTTACAGTTATATTAGCTTAAATGTTAATGCTCTTTTATATATATATATGTATGCATATATATGTATTTACATATATATATATATATATTTACATATATATATTTACATATATTTACATATATATATATATGCATATATATATACATATATATATATATATTTATATATGCATATTTATATATATGCATATATTTATTTATATATACATATATATATATAGTATATCTCTCTCTCTATCTATATAAATATATATATAGATGCATATATATCCATATATATATATAGAT
The DNA here is from genome assembly GCA_034190875.2 of Urechis unicinctus. Lineage (NCBI taxonomy): Eukaryota > Metazoa > Annelida > Polychaeta > Xenopneusta > Urechidae > Urechis > Urechis unicinctus. The sequence goes on along the minus strand of CM067345.1, from coordinate 16,183,900 downwards.
ATAATATATATATACAAATATATATATATATATATATATATATATATATATATATATATATATATATATATATATATATATATATATATATATATATATATATATATATATATATATATATATATTTATAAAGGTATATTTTTCGACTGACTCTGTTCTGAAGGAGCACGGTGATGGGCATCATGACAGGATTGGGATACATGGGTGGCATCGTGTCCCCCTTTATTTCCATTTCACTTGTGAGTGAGCATGCCATTGGCCGGTTGCATCACGTGAAGAATTACATTTTTTTATACTTCATGAATTTATTAATAGTTATCTGCTCATTACCACTCTAAGTCACTAAGTCTATTGACATAAATTCTTAAGTGACATATTGACTAACTGGAATTGTTGGTCGATTGATTAATCATTATGGCCGTTTGCAATGTTTCTTGATTACCAACAGTACAGTTATCACTTAAAGTATCTACACTGAAATGCTATTCGCGCAGATCCGGATTCAGTTCTGGATCCCTGGCGTGGTGTACGGTATTATCATATTGATCGCTGCTGGACTCACGCTCTTACTGCCAGAGACCCGCGGCAGGGACTTGCCAACGACGGCTGCTGAGGTCGAAGCCTGGCCAACGAATCTCACTCAGGCGGAGAAACTACGCCTAAAGGAAGGACGACTTTACCGAGAGAAGTTCGCAAAACCAAGCTATGACAATGCAGCTGCTGTGTTTGAAGATACTGGTGAGAAAGGGAGCTTAGAGAATGGAGGAGTGATAACGCAGTTTTGAATACAGGAATATATACGATAGAAGCGGTATGCTTGATTATGCTATATTCCGACGGTATCTGCATAGTTTTTGAGATCAATAAAACTGCTACAAATAACACAATAATGCCGAAATAAACTCTGCCCTTGTCTACATTTTGTTTTGCATTTTGAATATAGGCTTATGTTCTGTTCAAGACGATGAGTTTATATATATTAGGTTGTGGTGGGTGAGGGAGTGGGGGGCGGGGGGCAGGCTGTGGATATTTAATTAACCTCTTCAGCGAGCGACCTTTTATCCATTCGAGTGAACACGAAAACGATTTAGTTACACTTCAGCATGTCATCCATTGGAAATATATATTCAGCACCACATTAAAATTATCTAAATCGGATAGTCATGTTGTATTGTTCTTCTCACAAACATATACAGTAGGGGAACAGTTGCATCAATATGGGATGTAGTCGTGGATGACATGCCAGTTTTTGGGCCATTTGGGAGTAGTGGTCCCTTGAATAAGCATTATATCGGAATATCTTGGGTTTGTCGACAGGCCTGGGGCCGTATCTATAAAAAATCTTGACTTGATTTGTCTTGAGTCGGCAAGCTTAGCTGACTCCGCGAACTCAGGCGTATTAACAAAATTGTTGGCAAACTCAGCTGAGACCACCAAGTCAGGGCTGGCAAACAGCCACAAAATAATTAACTGCGTTAATTTCACACATATATCATCGCGATCAGTTTGTTTCTTACATGAAAAATTTAAAAAATGCCATTAAGTGTTCATTAGACAGAAAATAAAATCAAATAATATAAGTTAGACGAGACATCGGGCTAGTCTGTAGTCAACAAGTCCATTTACATAATAGTCTACCGTTGTTATCGCTTTTCAAAATCAAAAGCAATAGCCTTAAAACCGGTTGTGAATGAATATACCACTCACCGTTATTCAATCAGACTGTATAATATTATGTGATATCAAGTATATAATGGTTTAGCCATTGGCCACGTGTTTCAATAACACAAATTCCACAGCACTCCGAGCAGCGGCAGTGTTAGGCAGGGCACTCGCCCCTGGTGTTTTGATGATCTGATGCCACGTTAGAGGCGAGGGTCCGTATGGCAGAATCTTTAGAGATATAGGCACATTTGCTCCTTCTCGCAATGCAGACAAGGGACAGTTTAAAAAACATAGATTTTCATATCCATAAATGTCTTACCATCAATCTTGCCTAGAGTGCAACAATAGTCATACTCCTTAATCAACATAATCAACGAAATCCAACACAATTTTTAAATTGTTGTCCAACATGGCTACCGCGCGAATCGAAAACGTGAGCGACATCACAGCGAATTAACTCAATTATGTTGCATTGCGGGAGTCGACCATGTTGAGTTTTTGAACAAAGTTTCATGATGTGCCGTATTTTTGTGCTCAAACAGAACAATTAGACTAAACTGCAGTAATAAAAGCAGTCCTCGTGTCATTTTGTCATATAATCTTTCATTTTGTCACATTGTTTTTAGCCTGGAGGGCTTTTGTAAGTTTTTAGCGAGTTTATCTGTCATTTTGACTTCGGAACCTCCGAAATTTCGCAGGCGGCTCTTCGCCTCTACAGTAGTAAATAGCGCTGCGCTGTCAACGGCGGAGTTTCTTTGCCTACGGTAGTATTAGATCCATGAACATGACCATAACGGCACGACGAACCATTGTTTCTTTTGAAGATGATTTTCACGATTATATGTATAATGATCGGCAAAATATTCACGGCTAATCCACTCCAGGGTGAAATAGTTCTATCAACGATGCTAGCACTTATAACATTATAATTCCACGATGAACACACACACTTTCGTCCACTGCTTGCTGAGAGTAGTTGTATGACAGACCTTTGAAATTTGCGCGTGGCTGGGTCCCCCCACGTCATTTGTCTATGTCGTGACTTTGCCTTTGACGCATAAAAAAACCCCATTGCCGTTTGTGTGCTAAGTGAGCACTTTTAAAAACTGCCATGTTATGATGAAGTGGATTCATATACTTCTAACCTTGGTACCTGCTTTTCTTATATTCAATTATACGAAATGCGAATCTTGGCGCCGTTGATTTGATTAATGAAGTTTAAAAAACTGAAACATGACCAATCACTTGGAAACTCCCATCCACTCAGATTATCCCGCAAACCACTCCTGTCCCCTCAATTACCAATTCCCCGATCCCGCGTAAATAATTCAGATAAAAACTCTGATTCATGGAGCTCGACTACTGCAAGCTCCTTTCCTTTTTTGGAAACAACAACCGTTCCTAAGCGACCCGATTTTATTGTGACGAATTCCCCGCTTCATTTTTACGAAAGTTACTTGCTGCGTAAATAATTCAGATATCCCGTTAAAAACTGGTGTGTCATAAATAACGAACGGCTGATTATGTTTTGGTTCATTTTAAGAACATGCATGTTCTTATTTATATCTGTGAAAGCATTTTCCTGTAAACATTACCGTTGGATCGCCATTTTTAAGTTTGAGTTTGCGAACTTAAGGGAATGGGTCCGTGCTATTTATATCAGATTGAATTTTGTAAAATTTTGCAAATATGCTCTTTGAAGCCCCATACTCAGATTTCTAGGGAAAAAAAATTGGGGTACCGAAACTGGTTTGGTTGCTATGACAACTTGATGGATACCCCTGTCACGCCAATATGGGCCGCAAGATAACACTTTTTGAGAGTGATACTGATTACACAAATATAAATTATTAGATGATTATTAGTAATAATTTCAATATATATATTGCTAAATATGACTTTATGCGTGTATGCAATGACAGATATGTGCCTTCAAGTACAAATCATGCTAATTTAGTAAATATAATCGGTGAAATTAAAATCAATTAACTGTATAATTGATGATTTGTTTTGCTAAAAAATTTTTTTTTTTTACCCTATAAAGGTCCAGCTAAAAAAAGAACCGATAGAAAATTCCTATTTTGTGCTATTTTGTCATTTAATGTATCTATAGAAAATATGAACTGGTGTTCCCAAACTAATTTTGTCCAAAATTTCAGTTTTATATTGGTCTATAGGCGAAAAATAGCATGTTTTCGCTTTCTTGTTGGGACCGAATTCTTCACCAGGGCTTGGATCAGGAATGTGACGCTCAGCGTTACGTTCTATATTTTGAGCCCTACCACCACTAAGTTTACAGCAAGACTATCTAACAATCACACGTTGTCCCTTGATCATGGTTGCCATGTAGCAACCAATGCTCAGTCCATCATCCATTGAATATAACGTCATAAAACGTTATAAGACAATGACCCACTCCACCCGTGCTTCAGTTAAGGGCATGAAATACTAGTATTATCCCGTTCTAAGCGCTTTGTGTGAATGCATCACCCTCCACTCTAACCACGTGACAAACTCCAACCTTTATTGACGACAAAGCTGTCAACCGGTTGCAGACCAGTAAGGTACTTGATACTAAGTACAATGATGTAACGCACTTAGGTGAGCACTAAACTGTGTTTGCGTGACCTTCGCTTTCGGTATATCATATGCACATACATTACCCAAACATGTATTCACACTGCGAAGTGTAAATTAAAAAAACAAATAAATTGTTTGTGAGATCAATTGAATGACCCTTGAATTATAGGTTGAAAGAAACAACAACTGGACGCTTCTCCCGGGGTCGCTCATTATAAACACAACTCACGCAAAACATTCCTGGCCGG
>CM067345.1:16164407-16174407 GCA_034190875.2 Urechis unicinctus | reverse complement strand
TATATATATATTAATATATATATATATATATATATATCTATATATATATATATATATATATATATTCATATAGATATGTGTGCACGCGTGAATATCACAAACATAAAATATATATGTTGCGATATATAATATATATATATACTATTCATATATTTATGTTTATATATATATATATATATATATATATATATATATATATATATATATATATATATATATATATATATATATATATATATATATATATATATATATATATATATATATATATATATATATATATATGTGTGTGTGTGTGTGTATATATATTTGCGTATGTGTTTGACTCTCTTTTTAGGAGCACGGTATTGGGCACCATGACAGGATGCGGATACGCGGGAAGCATCGTGGCCCCTTTCATCTCCGTAACACTGGTAAGATGCCAATAATTAGCAACAGAGAACATAACATACGTTCATTATCATTTTCATTACATATTATCAATGGGTAAATATATTACTGCAATCTGTACTCTGGACTGATTGCGTCTGTATATTGAATTGCTGTGCGTGCAGATCAGGGTTCATTTCTGGATCCCTGGCGTGGTGTACGGTGTTCTCGCATTGATCGCTGCTGGACTCACGCTCTTACTGCCAGAGACCCGCGGCAGGGATTTGCCAAAGACGGCTGCTGAGGTCGAAGCCTGGCCAAAGAATCTCACTCAGGCGGAGAAACTACGCCTAAAGGAAGGACGACCTCGCAACAAGAAGGCGATAGAACCAGGCCACGACAATCCAGCGGCGGTGTTTGACGATATCAGTTGTATAAGCAGTTGTGAGGAGAACGGAAGGGTCATAACTCAATTCTGAGTACAGCGATACAATCGCAACCCAATGTGTCTTTCATTCGATACATCTTACATTGCTATCACTGTTTCTAATACTTCTATGTGCCTTTTGCACAATTAAGCATTCAGCCTTCGATGATCGTATTTGAAACTAGCATATGAGTAATAAGACCGGGACAGGCACTGCCTCAACTCAAGTCTTGCAACCATTTTGGACAATATCGACAAAACCGACCATTTTGGGTCATTCGATTATTTCGCTTTCTGGAGCTCAAATTATGTGATATCGCGGATGCAAAATTTTATACATTTACCTTGTACAGCTTTCAGTTAATATGTTCATTCAAAACTTATTTTAGAAGATTATGAAAATGGTTGTACCAAAATAGTCGTGATAGTTTTGTCATGCAAAAAACCAACCATTTTGGAGCTATTCTATAAAACCAACCATTTTGGCCATTTTATATAACCAACCATTATGGCCATTTTATACATCCAACCATATTGGCGATTAAAATCAACAAATGAGCCGACCAGCCCTTTTTGCCTTCCGATATTACCAACCATTATTATACCAACCAACCAACAACTGACAGACCATCGTTAATACAACCTTGGGTTACAAAGCTTTGAAGGTCTATGAAACCATAAACGACTTAAATTAAATTCCTACAAACAAGCTTACACAAAGTATTGCGCGTTTTTAGGTCTTTCGGGAACCGTAAGAAACTTTTTTCGATTTCTCATTGTTTATGCATAATTCGAACTGTACATTCACAATATTCAACGAGCCATGAAGAAAAAGTTAAATTATCGGCGCGATTCCACGAAATGCTGACGCAATGTCTTGTTCCGAAAAGTTCCGAACCTTGCCGAGCGGCAGGTGGAGAACGGAGTAAATATGCATTAAAGTCACCTATTTTAAGGAAGGGAGTTCTTCAACGTACCCGTTATTAATTTGGATACAAGTTTATACTTAGGTACTGCGAGTTTTAACAAGAATTAGTGATACTTAACATTCTGAAGATTGCCGTCTCTAATATTGGAGCACGGACGATTCCAAGTCAAAAATGCACGTAGGTAATATATTTTAACGTATTTATATTCTGATTCATGGATAATTAAACTGCCATCATTGAAGTTATTGCTGTAACTATAATACATATCGATTGCTTTGGGCGGATTAATGTTATTTAACCACTCTGAACACTGTAATCTGTCTGTCAACGATGTTGGACTACATCCCTCGTCCCTTGAATCGGGAGAGTCCAAACAGCTGTCACTATTTATCTCCGTGCGACAAGGTGATAATCTTAAATCAGTTCCAATTAAATGAAAGAAGTGTTTATATATAGTAAAGGAAAGGCAAATAAGATATGGTAATTTGAGAGCAAATAACTTTCGACTGAAGCTATTTAGGTGTCGCCCAAATCGGTCGGGTTTACAGGCTTCTGTGAATTTCTGAGCAGCTAGCTAGCTATATACTGAATGACACGGAGCAGTGAAGGCAGCATCACATAGCGTTATGAACCCAGTCCTCCCTCTTATATTATATGGTTCAATAATTTATTTTCGTATTGTTAAATGTTAACTGCAATCATGCAAACCAGCCGAGAAGTTATACTTTGATTGCTGTTCACTTGCCTATCTAGGGTCACTTAAATTCTACAAAAAAATGTATCCACAATATAGGCATTCAGAGTTGATTCAGCTGAATAAATTGACTTAATGGACTGAATGTATTGACCTCATAAGGGTTAACAATATAAGGAAATCAATTATCAGGATATCATTATCAAGCAAAGCATATCTACAGATAAATTTGAACATGATCAGCAGGAACTTCGACAACTTATGTTGCACTATCAGTAATAAACTTTCAAGAGGTCCAGTCTTGGTGGGTTTCCATTAGGACACAATTAGTGAATCCATAAAACAGCTTGTCCACATGATTCAGCAAAAGATGATTCTCCTGCGGTGCCCCAGCTATAGTTGCACATTCTGTTACACACACAAAGTTAACTTGTCAAACTGCCTATCAGTCTTATATCATAAGAACTAAAGGAAGTCAATGTAAAACATTACACAACATTAATTCTCACCAACCTGACAACATGTCACATGAATCAATCTCTTGCTATTAAGTAAAGGAAGAAACTGAATCTACATTTGAATATGAACTAATAGAATATTGGTAAAACACATTGTAAGCCTGATCTTATCAATATGCACTTAAACTGCAATTATATAACCAATAACAAACCGCCCACCCATCAATAATTAATGTTACCTTCATTCATTGACCATTGATGGCAACTTTAACATTCTCTTTCTGGGTATCGAGATAACAGGCATTGACTAGTGATCACCAGGAAGGTTGCTATGGAGCTTAGCATTGATAAATATACTAGAATTCAATGCTTGACTGCTCCCCTGGGTTGGCTATGGTGCTCTTCCATCTGTCACTTAACCACTGATAAAATGGTGTCTCATCCACATAAGCCAGCTCTCTTTACCCTTAACCTGAGGTCACATTTACAATTGTGCACATCTGAAAATCAGTATATAGTGAAGATGAGGACATACATATCTGATGTTCATCTGGAGATGATTATGTGACAAAGCCAGATGTTCAGAATAAGTCTACAGCCCAGAGAGCTTAGTTCAGTCATCAGTAACAGGGCTGGAAGTTAACTAAAATGGCCACCCGTACTGACCTGTCCTGGTGACGGGTGGCCATTTTAGATGTTAACTGGCCTCAAGAAATTCTATCCCTCCAAACAAAAAAGATGCCATGTTAGGAGAACCCCAGGTCAGTGACATACTGGGCTGGTGACAAGAACCCCAGGTCAGTGTAACGACTGGCTGGTAATAAAAAGAACCCCAGGTCTGTGTCATGCTGGGCTGGTGATGCGGAGGTGATATGAATTGCAGATAAATACAGAGCAGATTAAGTGTACAACAATGAGACACTATACACAGGTGCATACATCAAAACTGCAAGACCATCAATCAGGACCAGGTGGAGCTTAACAGTCATACTGGGTAAACAGAACTTCTGATAAAAAACTTCTACTTAAACAGACTGTTGAAGCCATACTCACACACAACAACACAGATAATACTCATTGTTTCGGTCATTTTGGTCATTCTGATGGTTTTAACAAAAATAACATTTAGACATAGCATGTCTTTTTAAGCCTCAACAAAATATGATAAACAAAAGAAGCCAAAACATTGATGAAGCCACAACATTGATGAAGCCTCAACATTGACGAAGTCACAAAATTGGTGAAGCTATAATATTGGTGAAGCCACATTATTGGTGAAGCCACAATATTGGTGAAGCCACAGTATTGTAAAAGCCGCAATATTGGTGAAGCCACAATATTTGTGAAGCCACAATATTGATGAAGTTTCAATATTGCTGAAGCCACAATATTGGTGAAGTCACAACACTGGTAAAGCCACAACATTGGTGAAGCCAAAATATTGATAAAACCACAGTATTGGTGAGGCCACAATATTGGTGAAGCCACAGTATTGTTTAAGCCACAATATTGGTGAAGCCACAATATTGCTGAAGCCACAATATTGGTGAAGCCACAGTATTGGTGAAGCCACAATATTGCTGAAGCCACAATATTGCTGAAGTTACAACACTGGTAAAGCCACAACATTGGTGAAGCCAAAATATTGGTTAAGCCACAACATTGGTGAAGCCACAACATTGGTGAAGCCACAGTATTGGTGAAGCCACGTTATTGATGAGACCACAATATAGGTAAAGCCACAACACTGATGAAGCCACAACATTGGTGAAGCCAAAATATTGGTTAAGCTACAGCACTGGTGAAGCCACAACATTGGTGAAGCCAAAATATTAATGAAGGGATAACATTGATGAAGCCACAACATTGGTGAAGCCAAAATATTAATGAAGGGATAACACTGATGAGGCCACAACATTGGTGAAGCCACAAAAGTGGTGAAGCCACAATATTGATGAAGCCACAATATTGGTGAAGCCACAGTATTGTTGAAGCCAAAAAAGTGGTGAAGCCACAATATTGATGAAGCCACAATATTGATGAAGCCTAAACAGTGGTGAAGCCACAACATTGGTGAATCCCAAAAAATGATGAAGCGATAACATTGATGAAGCCACAACATTGGTGAAGTCACAGTATTGGTGAAGCTACGTTATTGGTGAAGCCACAGTATTGGTAAAGCCATAACACTGGTGAAGCCATAACATTGGTGAAGCCGAAATATAGATGGAGGGATAACATTGATGAAGCCACAACATTGGTGAAGCCAAAATATTGGTGAAGCCACAGTATTGGTGAAGCCACGTCATTGGTGAAGCCACAATATTGGTGAAGCCACAGTATTGGTGAAGCCACGTTATTGGTGAAGCCACAATATAAGTAAAGCCACAACACTGGTGAAGCCACAACATTGGTGAAGCCAAAATTTGGATGAAGGGATAACATTGATGAAGCCACAACATCCGTGAAGCCAAAATATTGGTAAAGCTAAAACACTGGTTAAGCCACAACATTGGTGAAGCCAAAATATTGATGAAGGGATAACATTGATGAAGCCACAACATTGGTGAAGCCAAAATATTGGTGAAGCCACAGTATGGGTGAAGCTATGTTATTTGTGAAGCCACAATATTGATGAAGCCACAACATTGGTGAAGTCACAGTATTGGTGAAGCTACGTTATTGGTGAAGCCACAGTATTGGTAAAGCCATAACACTGGTGAAGCCATAACATTGGTGAAGCCGAAATATAGATGGAGGGATAACATTGATGAAGCCACAACATTGGTGAAGCCAAAATATTGGTGAAGCCACAGTATTGGTGAAGCCACGTCATTGGTGAAGCCACAGTATTGGTGAAGCCACGTCATTGGTGAAGCCACAATATTGGTGAAGCCACAGTATTGGTGAAGCCACGTTATTGGTGAAGCCACAATATAAGTAAAGCCACAACACTGGTGAAGCCACAACATTGGTGAAGCCAAAATTTGGATGAAGGGATAACATTGATGAAGCCACAACATTGGTGAAGCCAAAATATTGGTAAAGCTACAACACTGGTTAAGCCACAACATTGGTGAAGCCAAAATATTGATGAAGGGATAACATTGATGAAGCCACAACATTGGTGAAGCCAAAATATTGGTGAAGCCACAGTATGGGTGAAGCTATGTTATTTGTGAAGCCACAATATTGATGAAGCCACAATATTGGTGAAGCCACAGTATTGGTGAAGCCACAGTATTGGTGAAGCCACAATTTTGGTTAAGCCACTAAAACTGGTGAAGCCACAATATTGACCAAGTTGTACCATATACATGCATGCAGAAGAAAATAAATGTTCATGGTGGTTTAGCACATGGACCTTTATATTTCAAATGTAACTCATTATGTAGAATAGTGAGGAGGTCATGTGGCTTCATCTACATTAGTGACAGTAATGTAGATGAAGCCACATGACCTTCCGACGATTTTTATCTTTAACTTTACATTTATCTCAAATCACCAAATGTAATGAAATGATAAGGCTAAAGAATATTTCTTTTCACTAAGCAAGAGCCTAGTGGCCCTAAAGCAAAACACTGCTCCCTTTGATATGAGGAGGTATCTTGCAGAGATAGATAAGCATAATTGTGATGTTTGGACAGCTGATACTGTTGCCCATCTTGAACAAATAAATTTCCTAAATAGGGCTGATAAACCACCACAGCGGATATGAATCTCCAATATGATCAATTGAGATGCTGGGTCCATAATATTAAACCCAGAACAGTAGGTAAAGCAGTTTATACCATATCATGAGTGCTGCTAGGCAAAATGTCATCGCAAACACTTAGTCAATCTAACTGCCTTACAATAAAGACAGAAGGCCATGGCTATTGAACTCTGCTTCTTTTGGCACGATTTGTATTAACAAGTTATGAAATCATTTAATCATAGCTTTTATAGCATAACATTGTATTCAATGATACACCAGGGCTGAACAATAACCCCCAAACCCACTTGTCTGGCATCAATAGTCCATCGGCAAGTAATTTTGCAAATAGTTTTAGCATTTAAGCCAAATAATTTAAGTTTTTTAGAAATGATTCACCCAAACACCATGAGCTATTAATAACATTTTTCCTGGAAGAAGAAATTTTAATTTGCTTTAATTTAGCACGTCAGAGGTCAAAAGCCATAAAGCTATAAGTTAAAGTTTGCCAGGATATAAGGACATGATAAACCCCATTTTTCACTTGACCAGTATAATTGATAATAATCCTAACATTTTGGCTGAGGTCAAGGACCATACAGATCTGATTTCTAGTTTGCAAAGAGATACTGACATGAGAAGGCCCTTTGTAGGATTTGAGATCACTAGCTTAATTTATAACAAAATGTGACATCAAAACTTTTAATACCCCATTGGGTTTATAGGCACAGGATATTATTCAATAATAATCCAGGGGTCAAAGGTTATGCAGGAAGATTTGGTCAATAAGGAGTTGCTAGCTTGTATTATAAGAAAATGTGCCATCAAGAATTATTCCCCCATTATGTAAATCTCTCAGGAACAAAAGGTCATGCAGAGCTGATATTTACTTTGTAAGTAATGGTCAATATAAGAGTGGTTCATGCTTAATTTGAGACTGGTATCCCCTATTTGGTTAATATAGCTAAGAGATTATTTTTCAATAATAAGGTAACAAAGGGCTGATATTTTGTTTGTAAGTGACAATCAGTATAACAGTGGCTTGTATTATTTAAAAAATGTGATACCAAAAGTTTACAAGCAGACAGATTGACAGGGCAAAACTGTGCTGAGGAGCATAACTATTAATGGTTCCTGCCTAATGATCCATAAATATTACCTTATAAGTGGCATGCAACATGTCCGGGATGGAAACTAATCAAATGGACCAACCAAGTCATGCATAACCAGTCAGTTTGTTACATCTTGCGAACTGCACTGTCCTGAAAAGACCTCATGTGATTTGGGGTTTCAAATATGCTTAATACCACCATCAAAACTAGACCAGATGCACAGATTTTAAGACTAACTTACCAATGATCATGGCATTAATAGCCTACATCTGATAGATTCAAATGAGGTGATTGTTCTATTAAAGAATTGGATTACAAGCATTGAACATTTTTTTTGAAGGCTTCTATTGAAATCAAAAGGATCACTTTCCTGACTAATTGATGGCAGAAGTTTGACACTGTCCATGACTGAACTATCATGTAACATATAATCAAACTTATAGGAATGTAATAAAGAACTCATATTTTAGTGTATTACAATGATACATAATATTTCCATGTCCAATAAAAGTACTTTAAAAGGAAGGTTAAGGGTAACATTACTGATGCAAGTATATAATTCAATGATGTCGAAAGCAAAATATCAATCTTCAACCTTTGAAAAAAAAATTCACATTTATATGAGTAACCCCACCCCCACTAACGCAGTACCACCAGAGTTGTTATATAGTGTACTATGACACTAGCCATCCCAGTGGCTAGTGGTGGCTAGTGTCATAGTCCACCATACAACATTGTGAGTTACAGGGCATTAAGTCTAAAGACGAGTAGGATCGATGATCCTGGAATCAGGATCCCCTACCTTACTCAACAACCGAATCGGAGCGTTTGGGTTATTGTGATACCGGAGCGCATGTCCGCTGTCAAGATCAGGCAATGTTTACATCTGACAGATGGCGCAAAAGCCGTTTGCTAAAATGGCCAATGGCAATAGTCAATACGGTTAAATGAACGTTAGGAAATACATTTTTTTTAAAAAATCAATGGTAATCGGTAGATCTGTCTAACCAAGCTGCAGGCATCTAGTAACATTAACGTGGTATTTGGGTATTGTTCGCCGTTGGAATAGTGTTAGTGATCGCTAAATTTTCTACAGGCCATACATTTTCAGTTATAAATAATAGTAAAAAACAAAAATGTACGCGTTTTTATTGTTTTTTTAATATTTTATACCTATATTATATGCAACATTCAAATCAATATTCACAGATGATACATGGTAAATCAAATTAATCAATTGAAATAAGAATACTTTTATGCGATGGAAAAGCGGTTAAATAAAATTTGTCAACAGACAGGAAATGGGGAGTTTGGATGATCGTTGTTGCCGAGTAATCGTTCAACTTCTTCAGGTCAGTAGGTGCATGTTGTATTCAAATACGAGAGGCTGCCATTAGATAGCTTAGGGGGAGTGGGGTGGGCTGCAGACCATGTTCTTGTCTTCACAACAATACGCGATGGGTCAAAATTATACACCGACTGCAGCCAGCTGATCCCTGATCTATGGATTATAAAGCCTATCTATGCCATCGGTTTATTCATCAGTTTACTTTCAGTTGATAAACTATAGGTCAATAAATTACGCAAGACATGATAGTATACAGCCGGGAAGCTTTCTTATCTCATGTGTTTGTCGGGTTTATGGTTCAAGCGGCTTAATCACGCGAGCTCCATTGCTGTTGTATTGAACTGGGTACGAGTTGTTAGCGCGGAAAAAATCTACCCGCCAGTCGGGCGGGTGGTTGTGTTTATTTACCCGCCCGACTCAAATTTCATCCGCCATTGGCAGGCGGGCGTGTAAAATGGTCATGGCTGACCGATCGCCTTTGAAAGGCTTTGTTTATATTCGCTCGTGCGCCGGAAATTCCACGCGGTATGGCAAGCTGGAACTGTTTCAATCCCAAAATAAACCTTCAGCTTGAGCCCGCGGATGCGTTCGTGGGGACTGTTGGATTTTACGACTTGAGCAAACTGATAACCTAAAACAATCTGGCTAATTATTCCCTTGTTAAAAACAGTCCGTTGATACGATATGTTTTCATTTATTACTTGAAACTTTACGCATCATAGATCGAGAAAACCGGTATCTCATTTCAGTGAGATTCTCCAAACGTTTTGAATGCTGATCTGCGTCTCGAAATCCCAGCTTAAGTGCTACATTTGTTCTTATTTACCTAAATAAAACATTATCAGACGGATATATATTGAGAACAAAAACACCAAAAATGAGTTGACAAAGACTTACAACCCCGGATTTCCCAGTAAAATCGCCATTTTTTTTATATCCGTAAAGATATTTAAGTGTGTGCCGCCCGTT
>CM067345.1:16156907-16159407 GCA_034190875.2 Urechis unicinctus | reverse complement strand
CTCTATAACAAACACAATGTCTGCCTTTTCGTCAATCAAGATGGTGCGGTCTCGTAATCAAGTCGTCTTGGACAGCGGTGAACCAGAACCGGCGCTTGCGGCTGACCTCAACTCAAACAATAGCTACACAGCCACACCAAATTCCCTACCAGAGAGAGTCAACATCGATGCGACAACAACCAGGTCTCAAGCAGAGGATATGTCTAATATAAGTCTGGCAAAAGCTTGTGCTACTCTTGAAATAATCAATGACTCATCAAATGGGCAGGCGATAATACCTAGACCAATTAAGAACAATACAAGAGAGAAAGGGGGTAGTGAAGGAGACAGAGAAAATCATTGCCCGTTTTGGGATTTGGTGCGAAGACCACGCACGCTTTCTTATGTAATCATCCTCTGTTACTGATCGTAAGTATATGTAAGTAAGACTTGTCGCAATGCAATTAATACTAGGTCAAACAGCATTAAAATGTCATATATTTAAATGTTGATTTCTGGTTCAAGGTTCGTCAGTTACACAGCGTACTTTGACTTCGTTTACATGCAAACGTCACTAACTGGAAGCATATACCGGAATATGTTCCTCAAAGGGCTTTCTGCCTTTCCCGGCATCTTAGGTGCAACGGTTCTTTTGAGAAAGTACGTAAAGAGTTTCTCAATGGCTAACATAACCATGCCAGTCAGTCCCTCGTGTACTGTTTATAAAATACCTGTATTGATATTAGCAATTCTTCAATTATAAGTGAGTTTTATTGATCAAGATACAGTCGACGGCCAAAAGAAGTGTCATGCTGATGCTTACTGGTGCGGCACAATACATTCCAAGTGAGTGTCCTAATATATTAGTCCATTAGAAAACGCTACCTGTTATACTAGTACGTGCACAACCATTGATTACTCAGTTTTTCATATTGATGTCGAAACCAGATGTCGGTTTTGATAAATGAGACGAATTAGGTTCGAAAGAAAGCTATTAATGTAATGTTTCAAATGCGTTAGTTCCCGGCATCGACAGTGGGTTATTGTCAACAGTATTTGCCATGATTGCAAAGACAGGGGAAACTTCATCATTCGCAATATTCGCATTTTATAGCCCAGAATTGATTCCCACCAACGTTAGGTAGGTAGGGTTTATTACCACATTACCATGCTGCGCCACAACATATTGTATATTAAGATGGTGCTTTAGAGATGCAATGCACATAATGGGATAGCCCCAGTTCAGATATTTTAACGGGTGTCTTAAAAGCCAATTATGTTATAGGAGCACGGTGGTAGGACTTCTGACACGATTGGGTTATTTAGGAAGTATTGCGGGCACCTTTTATCTCCATATCATTGGTGAGAACATACAGACAATATCTATTACATAAGTAACAACCCTGTATCTTGTGGAATTTCCAAACGGGCAGTCCTATTCGGCAGAAAATTTATCTAATTTTATTGATAACTGAACGCATTAATATCCATCATCGTCTCTACATGAGTGTTGGCACCAGCTAAATGTACTCTAGACCCATCAACTGCATATCATATGGTATTGTGTTAGAACACGACAACACAGAGAGGCAGGTCAAATGAAATCAACTCCTGCAGATCAGGGTTCAGTTTTGGATCCCTGGCGTGGTGTACGGTATTATCATATTGATCTCTTGCTGGACTCACGCTCTTACTGCCAGAGACCCGCGGCAGGGACTTGCCAACGACGGCTGCTGAGGTCGAAGCCTGGCCAACGAATCTCACTCAGGCGGAGAAACTACGCCTAAAGGAAGGACGACTTCACCGAGAGAAGTCTGCAAAACCAAGCTATGACAATGCAGCTGCTGTGTTTGAAGATACTGGTGATAAAGGGAGCTTAGAGGAGAATGGAGGAGTGATAACGCACTTTTGAATACAGGAATATATTCGATAGAAGCGGTATGCTTGATTATGCTATATTCCGACGATATCTGCATAGATGTTGAGATCAATAAAACAGCTACAAATAACACAATAATGCCGAAATAAACTCTGCCCTTGTCTACATTTTGTTTTGCATTTTGAATATAGGCTTATGTACTGTTCAAGACGATGAGTTTATATATATATTAGGTTGTGGTGGGTGAGGGAGTGGGGGGGGTGTGGCTGTGGATATTTAATTAACCTCTTCAGCGGGCTGACCTTCTATCCATTCGAGTAAACACGAAAACGATTTAGTTACACTTAAGCATGTCATCCATTGGAAATATATATTCAGCACCACATTAAAATTATCTAAATCGGATAGTCATGTTGTATTGTTCTTCTCACAAACATATACAGTAGGGGAACAGTTGCATCAATATGGGATGTAGTCGTGGATGACATGCCAGTTTTTGGGCCATTTGGGAGTAGTGGTCCCTTGAATAAGCATTATATCGGAATATCTTGGGTTTGTCGACAGGCCTGGGGCCGTATCTATAAAGAATCTTAACTTGATTTGTCTTGAGTCGGCAAGCTTAGCTGACTCCGCGAACTCAGG
>CM067345.1:16141377-16150508 GCA_034190875.2 Urechis unicinctus | reverse complement strand
AACTTCTGTTGAATGTATCCATGTGTCTTTTCAGAGTCAATTTGTAAACATTTACATCCTTTAAGGGTATGATGAATGAAATTGTAGCATACTTATTGTATTGATACCACAGATGGCTGACAAGTCCCTGCAGACACAGAGTTCCTTCTTTCCTGGAATAAAGAAATATTCCAGAGGTACCCAAGTTAGCCCATCTCAGCACTGCATCGGGACACAGTGCAACTTGCTGATCCAAAGTGTCACCAGGGGCACCCAATATGAGCCCCAGGAGGAATTTGTTCAACTAGTGGACAGCGATGATGAGATGGAAACTGACCCCGACTATGACTTCATTGATGTCAGTGATGATGCCGAGATGGACACTGATGATGACATGGAGTTTGAAGAAGTGTAAGGAAAATATTGTTTTGTTTGTAGTGTAACCACAGGGTTTTATTTGATGGAAGAAATATTTAGCTCACAGAATGCTTATATTGTGAATTCATTCTTATTGTTCACAGTGGTGTTGATCTGGAGGATGGCCCTAGTCAGAATCAAAGAAAATTTATTGTGTTTGAGAGCTGCTTGAGAACCCTGCTGCTCTCATGCTTCCTGTGCTTGGGCCCCTGCAGAGTCATCATCAAGCAGATACGGGGGAGTTTTGCTTGTTTTGAACAAATCTGCGTAAATGGACACCGTAAGATGTGGGATAGCCAACCTTTTACAGGAGCTATGCCTGCAGGGAATTTGTTAATGGCTTCAGGAATTTTTGTTAGCGGCAGTAGTGCTGTTAGAACACTGAACATGTACAGGCATATCTATGTCAACATTCTATCTCATTCAGAGAAGCTATCTTGTTCCAGCTGTAAGACGACTCTGGCGGACCCAAAAGACATCACTGACAACTGCTCGCCAAGGTACACCACTTTCTGTAGGAGGGGATGCAAGATGTTGTTCTCCAGGCCACACTGCTAAGTATGGCAGTTACACCCTGATGGACCTAAAGACTTCAAAGGTTCTAGACATGCAACTTGTTCAGGTAAAAAACATACAATTTATGACCAGTATATGATGGATTCTTTAATGTCTATTGTACCATCAATTGCCTGATAATTTCTTTCAGAGTAACCAAGTAAAAAAATTCTAATGCTATGGAGTTAACTGGTCTGAAGCTTGGTATGAAATCCCTGTCTGAGAATGGATTGACCGTTGAATCTATCACTACTGACAGACATTTGGGGGTGAAAAAGTACATAAGGGAAGAGCAACCTACAGTCCAACACTGGTTTGATGTGTGGCATGTTGCCAAAGGTTAGTTTCTTTGTGTGACTTAAGCCGACCCAAAACACTCTGTGTAACAATTTAAAGAATATTTAACATGTTGGCGTACCAAATTTATATGATAGCATTAAAGACAAACACACACTTATTTGTAAATGAAGGGATCAAGAAGAAAATACTGGCCAAAGGGAAAAGAAAAGACTGCAACATCCTGAGTGAGTGGGCCAGAAGCATTTCCAATCATGTTTACTGGTGTGCTGCCTCAAGCGATGGAGATGCAGGTCTGGTCAGAGCCAAGTGGCTCTCTGTCACTAGGCATGTCGTCAATGAGCACGCGGGGCATGGGGATCTGTACCCGGAATGTGAGCATGCACTACTAGAGGACAGGAAGTGGATACTGAAGGGTCGGTGTTAGTTTTTAATCATATAAGTTTACATAGAAATATTTACTTCAGTTGTAGTGTAATTAAATGAGTCGTAAAGGTAAAATCCATGTCCTTGTGGTACTACTTTACCAAAGAAATGTAATCTGTATTGATATATGTGTTAACCATAAATAGGATCAAAGCCACACAAAGAGTTGGAGTTGATAGTCTCCAGCAAGCATCTCCTAAATGACATTGGCAGGCTTTCCCCATCAGAGCAGACATCAAGCCTAGAATCGTATCACAAAGTGGTCACATTCTTCGCACCAAAGAGTGTTCACTATCCCTATGCCACCATGGAGGCCAGGTAATACCAATGAAATAACAGTTTGAAATTCGGTTGTGTATATTTGTTGTATGGAAGTTTAGCACATTTGTGTACTGGCAGCTGTAATGTTTTTTTTGTATAATTATGTGCTCAAGTTTCAATTCTTACTTAGCAATATGTTATCAACCTGCTATATATATATATATATCCAGATTGCTCCTAGCAGTAATTCACTTCAATGAAAACTCGAACAGAGCTCAAGCCATCACTGAAGGAGGTCAGTCACAATGGAGAGTGTCTTATCCCAAAGCCAGACAGGAAGACCCAGTTGTCAAGCTGGTCAAAGTACCAATTACTTTTGGTGTGTAGATGCATTAATCTAAAATGAAACACATGTTATTTTGACATTTATTACCGGAACCTAAATAAGTTTCATATGCACAAACATTGTAACCCAATTCAAATGGGCATATTTTATAACTAACTTGTTTTATGACTATCATAAAATATGAATATCATTGATTTCCTTCAGACTATGTACATATCAGTTCATTGCTGAGGTGCTTGATCTCAGGCAAAAATACCCAAGCTACAGACTTGCTGAGGTCCTTGCAGAGGAAAGGAATCTTCCACCTCCTATTGCCTCCCAGTACGAGAAACCTGCAAAGGATCTTCTCGTAGGTGCTCACAGGTGTAGATTTAACCTGACCAAGTTATCTTCCACTCCTGCCAGCACTTTTCTGTTTCTTTTGCCCAGTCTGTGCCATATCCATAATGTAAACTGGTGGTAGGCTAGATACCTGAATTATCTGAAGCAATATGTCAATAAGTTGTCTATGGTTTTGAAATAAGTTGCATAGTTAAAAAAAAAACAATTGTCATTTGTCAACCATTCCCTCACTTTGTAATTGTAAGCTCTGGCACTGGATTTCATGTTAATGTTTTTATTTATTCTTGGCTATGTGAAATATATTGTAGTTTATCAATATGAACACTGAATGTTTTACACAGCGGGATTGATGTTCCCTTAGTAATAAATATGATTGTTCAACCTCAAACCGTCCTTTTTGGTAGCAATAATGGCTAACTTACTCATTGTAGAGACCTCATCTCCAACAGGTCCATCCATTTGAAGAGATTCAAATTTGGAAGCTTCCAGCACATTTTTATTCAGGCAGTTTGCCAGGAATCTTGGCTGCTTGGTGATGCATGTCCATTCCTCTGTTATAGCCATCACTCTCTCCAAACCTCTGCTGCACACTCTGGCTTCGTCCATTGGGATGCAGTGCTGACTGAATATAACAGGAAAATACTTTATATACTGCATGTAATCATCTGTCAAAAATATTTAATGTGCTGAGGGTACAATGGCAAAGCTACATTCACTATCCAAGTTCTATCTGTTGTAATAGTTACATCTGTCAACATACCATCCTCAACTTACAGAATGTGTAAATCTATTGGGTAATTGATACTAAAGATTATTTTTAACCAGTTAACGTAGTTCAATAAATCTGGGGAAAGGTATTCTTAAACTCACCATTCGTCGAAATCTTTTGTGGATTCTTCATCCGAAGCGAGTTACAGCTCCCGGTGTCATTTCGAAGTGTGACTTGGATTTTTCAACTCCCGTCCGTATTGTCTCAAATAAATAGTCATGGACATAATTTGCCCCAATTTAATGCTATGGGGCCTCGTAATTTTCATCAGAAGACGACATGGCTTCATTTAAAAACAGTGTAATACTAAAATCCAAACAATCGCTTTTCGCTTCGCTCGCTCGATCGCTGTCAAATCCTCTCTGAGGCCGCGCAGCAGGAATGACGTCACGCAACCTGCCCCTAGCGGCTAACTGAGGCAAAATGGCATCGAGAAGATGGCTTCGTATTTTCATCCGAGTGGAACCTTATCGGTGGATTTTTAGTAGTTATGCATAGCGGTGCAATGAATTATGAGTACCCGTTGGTTAATGAGTTATTAATCTTCATTTTGAAACACAATATAAAGAAATGATGAAAATCGTTGAAGTTGACCTTTAATGAAGTTTAAAAAACTGAAACATGACCAATCACTTGGAAACTCCCATCCACTCAGATTATCCCGCAAACCACTCCTGATTCGGAGCTCGACTACTGGCAGCTCCTTTCCTTTTTTGGAAACAACAACCGTTCCTAAGCGACCCAATTTTATTGTGACCAATTCCCCGCTTCATTTTTACGAAAACAACTTGCTGCGAAAATAATTAAGATATCCCGATAAAAACTGGTGTGTCATAAATAACGAACGGCTGATTATGTTTTGGTTCATTTTAAGAACATGCATGTTCTTATTTATATCTGTGAAAGCATTTTCCTGTAAACATTACCGTTGGATCGCCATTTTTAAGTTTGAGCTTGCGAACTTAAGGGAATGGGTCCGTGCTATTTATATCAGATAGAATTTTGTAAAATTTTGCAAATATGCTCTTTGAAGCCCCATACTCAGATTTCCAGAAAAAAAAAATTGGGGTACCGAAACTGGTTTGGTTGCTATGACAACTTGATGGATACCCCTGTCACGCCAATATGGGCCGCAAGATGACACTTTTTGAGAGTGATACTGATTACACAATAAATATGATAATTAGTAATAATTTCAATATATATATTGCTAAATATGACTTTATGCGTGTATGCAATGACAGATATGTGCCTTCAAGTACAAATCATGCTAATTTAGTACATATAATCGGTGATATGTGCCTTCAAGTACAAATCATGCTAATATATATAATCGGTGAAATTAAAATCAATTAACTGTATAATTGATGATTTGTTTTGCTAAAAACCATATTTTTTTTACCCTATAAAGGTCCAGCTAAAAAAAGAACCGATAGAAAATTCCTATTTTGTGCTATTTTGTAATTTAATGTATCTATAGAAAATATGAACTGGTGTTCCCAAACTAATTTTGTCCAAAATTGCAGTTTTATAATTGGTCTATAGGCGAAAAATAGCATGTTTTCGCATTCTTGTTGGGGCCGAATTCTTCACCAGGGCTTGGATCAGGAATGCGACGCTTTGATGTGTGCACTGGGGTCCCACCACCACATATGGAACAGTTCATAGTAAACACACTAGCATATCCAATTAGCTTCTCCACTCAATGTCACTGAGCTGTAGATCGTTTCCACACACAACACATCCATTCTTCAGCTGTTTGGCTGTGTCCCACATTGATAACAAGATTGCCGTCTGTGAGTGTGTTTGTTATGACGGCTACACAACTATCTGTACTATCCTCACTAGCAGTGATCGGGGGAGGAGGCAGGCCGGTACTCGTGTTTACAATTGAGCGATCGGAATCTGGGTCAACCACAAACATGCCAGACGTCGCGTGAAACTGATCATGGCATTCGTCCTGTTCATGTAGACTGTCATCCTCGACTGTCGCCTCTTCGAAACTCACCTCGTCTGTTTTTTTGCTAGAATTATGCCTTCGAATCATCAATAACTATTCTAGTTTTCATTTTTTTGCCTTTAGAGCAGTATTTGCCCAGAGAATCACGAGTTTTTCCATACATTTCGATATTGACAGTGTATTTTGACAGGTTGTTGGCGTGGCTGTCAGTCGTTACAACAGGTAGAAATAACAAAACACGCGCCGGAAAACATGTGCAGGAAGTGTGCGCAGTAGATCACGGACCCATTCCCTTAAGTCTCAGAGTTGAGCTCGCTAGGAGACTTAACATTCTTTTTGGATACGGTTAAGACGGTCAGCTCAGCTTGCAGTCTCAAAAAACCTGATTCTGCGGACTTAAGTTTCTTCATGGATACGGCCCCTGATATATTTCTCAAAGGCTGTCGATTAGTGATTTCTGTAAGAAATGCATGTCCGTCACTAATGCTGATATTTCCAAAAACAATACGTTTTAGGGAATGCTCAATAATCGGAAACCATTATCTAATGTTTTTAATTAATGTCACATTCGCTATATGTGCCACGTTGTGAAGTTGCAGGAGCCCTGTTTTCATATATGTGGATATAGTACAATAAATGATTAAGTGTTAATATGTTTAAATTGACATTTGTATATGTACCATATACATGGATGAGTTTGTCCAAAACGACCATTTTTACCAGCCATGTTGTCATATTGGATTATTTTCTGCTTTAATTAAGGTAATGCGCCATCGGATGGACACATGAGTTTATCTGCATGATAGAGTGATTAATAAAGTGTCAATATATTGAAGTATAAAGTTGTATCTGTATCATGTTTATATTGATGAGTTGATAGAAGTAAACAAATTACATCACTAATTACATCGGCGCAGCATAAAGACTGCATGTTGTTGGTTTCTACATGACCCAGTCCACACAAATATCATCAACATTCTCAGCGTTACGTTCTATATTTTGAGCCCTACCACCACTAAGTTTACAGCAAGACTATCTAACAATCACACGTTGTCCCTTGATCACGGTTGCCATGTAGCAACCAATGCTCAGTCCATCATCCATTGAATATAACGTCATAAAACGTTATAAGACAATGACCCACTCCACCCGTGCTTCAGTTAAGGGCATGAAATACTAGTATTATCCCGTTCTAAGCGCTTTGTGTGAATGCATCACCCTCCACTCTAACCACGTGACAAACTCCAACCTTTATTGACGACAAAGCTGTCAACCGGTTGCAGACCAGTAAGGTACTTGATACTAAGTACAATGATGTAACGCACTTAGGTGAGCACTAAACTGTGTTTGCGTGACCTTCACTTTTGGTATATCATATGCACATGCATTACCCAAATAAGTATTCACACTGTGAAGTGTAAATTAAAAAAACAAATAAATTGTGTGTGAGATCAATTAAATGACCCTTGTATTATAGGTTGAAAGAAACAACAACTGGACGCTTCTCCCGGGGTCGTTCATTATAAACAGAACTCACGCAAAACATTCCTGGCCGGATGGGTAGGGTG
Source organism: Urechis unicinctus (assembly GCA_034190875.2). Taxonomy (NCBI): domain Eukaryota; kingdom Metazoa; phylum Annelida; class Polychaeta; order Xenopneusta; family Urechidae; genus Urechis; species Urechis unicinctus. The sequence continues at coordinate 16,143,588 of CM067345.1, read as the reverse complement.
TTCGGGGAGATAAGATTAGTTCGCGTCGAGTGCGATGCATATAATCACCGGTTCACTGCAACAATTGTTATCTCCTACACTGACAAACAACAACCCATCTAGTCATAGCCAGTTCTATGGACTTGCAACCCCTCATGAGCTCAGTATTGAAATGAACTGGTGACAACTATAAAAGCCGCATACCATCGAGTTTTATCGGACTCCCATTAAAGCAGAAAGACTAGAGGATGATCATCAAGTTGTAACCAGAATCCAGCTCAAACCAGCCTCATCATCTAACACCAGGTAAACTAAAGTTACTAATGAGGCACTGTGACTCAAACTGTACTTATTCTAGCGTTCCCTTTCTAGTTAATAATGAATGGCGGTTTCGGAAATATGCTATTACTGACTTCGGTGAAACGTGAGCGTATTTGTTATATTAATTTCTTCTCATGATGCGTACTTTCCCGTATGAGAGGTCAACTCGAGATCAAATACGTTGCTATTTATCCCGTTACTTGTCGATATCAACATGCAACCGATTGTTACAATTGATTTACAAGGGATTCAGTTCAGCATATCGTGACTAGGGTGACATCTCATATGTATATAACTATGTTCAGTATGGAAGGTAAAGACGCCGTGGATAACAAATTGGAAGCGATGGGAGGGTTTGGTCGCTACCAAATGCTCCATACTATAATTCTGAGCACAACCTTCCGGTGTGCTTACATTTGGCAAGTCACGGCTATTGTCTTCACAGGTATTTGTCCCTGTATGTTGATTATCGCATTGATAACATCATATAATACAGCGTTGATTCCAAACGTACCTGAATTGACATATAATAAACCTGCACTGCCATTGTATTGCTTATGGTATTATAGGCTACTACAACAATCATCATTGTACGGTACCCGCAAACAAAACTAAGGATGAGTGGATCCCAAAGATCACAGGTCCTGATGGCGACATTATGTACGACCAATGTCACCATTATACAGAAATTGGAAGCAACGAAACGGTTACATGTGAGCATGGCTGGACGTATGACCCTGGGACGTTCCATACTACGACAGGCTCCATTGTCATGGAGGTCAGCAAGGCTATGATATAGATATATGCAAAAATTCCAAATATGCATTTATATATATATATATATATATAAAATATATAAATATATATATATATATATATATATATATATATATATATATATATATATATATATATATATATATATATATTTATATAAATATAAATATATATATATATATATATATATTGTATATTTATATATATATATATGTATATGTATATATATATGTCTTTATTTCAGTGGGATCTTGTGTGTACTAAAAGCAACCTGGTAGAAATCAGCATCGTCTGTTTGAATCTCGGCTGTGTCTTGGGAACAGTCATTTCTTCGCCTCTCGGAGACCGCTATGGAAGGCGCATAACGTTTTTCTCTTTCCTAATTGTCCTCATCTTCTCTGGTACAGCCTGTGCCTTCTCTCCAGATATCATAACATTCTGCGTTCTCTGCTTCATACGAGGTGTCGGTGTCACTGTGAGTATTCCATTTACGTTGTTGATGCTAGTTTAAATGGTAAACATTACACCTACTTCATACATAGATTAAATAAATGGCGCAGATCAATTGTTCAGTATACAGGATAATAGCATGTGTATCATTCGTCTTGCTTTATGTGCCAGGGAGTCTATACCCAGGGATCGGTCTTGTCAATGGAGATTATACCTAAACGTGTCATCACCATCGTTGTACCTGCATCGACATGCATGGCTTGCTTCCAACAGATGCTTATTGCCTTTCTTGCATTCTTAATACCGCATTGGAGATATTTGCAGATGACCGTTTCACTTATACCAGCCGTGTTCCTACCGTATTATTGGTAAGCATATGAAAGAGCAGATTTTTTATAAACATTCTAGTAGTTCAATTCATCACATGATATTACGTGTAGCGATTGTGTTATGTCCAGGTGGTGCCCAGAGTCTTTTCACTGGCTGTACCAAAATTGTCACTATGAGGAACTTGATAAAGTCTTTTTGAAAGTGGCCGAATACAACAGGAGTACGGCACCGACGCCTGTAGCACGGCCGACAGGGAGTATTGTTTACGTTGTCCCATCATACCTAGAAAACGCTTCTGCGGAAGATATAATAGCCAGCCAACCACACGATACAATGGCCGACGGTGCCTGTAAC
>CM067345.1:16128877-16136377 GCA_034190875.2 Urechis unicinctus | reverse complement strand
GTGTCCCTCGCCCAAGTTCATGTCCGTCTAGACTGATTCCTTCATGACACTGCACTGGCATTACACAGCTGATGGCTACTACAGCGATCATTATTGCACGGTGGCCGCCAAATTCAAACACAACTAAAGATGAGTGGATCCCAAAGATCACAGGTCCTGATGGCGACTTTATGTAAGACCAATGTCACCATTTCACAGAATTAGGAAGCAACGAAACGGTTGCATGTCAGCATGGCTGGACGTATGACCCTGGGACGTTCCATCCGACAACAGGCATCCTTGTCATGGAGGTCGGCAAAGGTTTATGTAAGCTGCATAAGGAGAGCTTCACTACGAAGTATCCAAATGCTGATATCCTTTAAATACATTAAATCTCTGTATTTTCACCCACTTCGGATCAGTACGCAGACCAGAACACACACCGTTACGATTTCTGTGGGATCTTGTGTGCGCTAAAAGCAGCTTGGTCGAAATATCCATCGTTTGTTTGAACCTTGCCTGTTTCCCGGGAACTTTACATTCTGCACCTCTCGGTGACCACTATGAAAGACGAATTTCTGTCGCAAATTGTATAGAATACATGGGAGATGCTAATTGCTCGAGGAATAACACAGATGCATGCCTGTAGCCAGGATTTTTAGTGGGGGGGGGGTTCTTTTCCTCTCAATTGTGGACCTTTCTCCGGTACGTTTACGCATGTCTTGGATGTGCACAGCTTTGTAATTGGTCGAAAACTGTTATGCGCAGCAACACAAATGCGATAGAGTAAAGCGGACCTTTCTGGACAAAGTGGGCGGTTCGTTCGAACCCCTCGAACCCCCCCTGGCTACGGGTCTGCAGATGTATAACAGAAACCAGTATGGATATCACGAGAATGCGTTGGAGTACGTGGCAATAACATAACAAGTTATACTGTGGCTGTCTATGTGTACCAGGGAGTGTACTCGCTGGGTGTGATCCTGTCCATGGAGATCATTCCTAAACGAGTTATTAATTTGGTTATTCCACAATCCATCATGCTGTCATACGTGGGAACGATGCTCATTTCGCTCTTGGCATATTTTACACCACAGTGGAGATACAGCTTGCAATTTCAGTTATACCAATCATAGTTCTTCCCTACTTTTGGTGAGCTCGAAGTATTATGATGGAAACTGTCGGGGATTTGCTTGAATAGCAAACTGAAACGATGCATATAAATGGGGATTATGTGGTAATTGTGTCTAATCGTGCTCGTTAAGGTGGAGTCCGGAGTCGTTCCATTGGATATACCAAAAAGGTACTTGAGGAAATCGACAAAGCCTTCGTGAGAGTGGCTCTCGTCAATAAGTGCCCTCCCCAGTATACCGCTCTAATAACAAACACAATGGGATGCCTTTTCGTCAATCAAGATGGTGCGGTCTCGTAATCAAGTCGTCTTTTGAGAAGGGTAACCAGCACCGTTTCGCTTGCGGCTGACCTCAACCAAACAATAGTCTGGCAAAAGTGTGCTACTCTTGAAAAATAATGACTCATCAAATGGGCAGGCGATAATACCAAGACCAATTAAGAACATACAAGAGAGAAAGTCGACGTGAAGGAGAAGAGAAAATCATTGTCATCGTTTTGGGATTTGGTGCGGGCACCACGCACGCTTTCTTATTTGAGTGTCCTCTGTTACTTATCGTAGTCCATTAAGTAAGACTTGTCGCAATTATACTAGGTCAAACAGCATTAAAAACGTCATATATTTAAATGTTGATTTTGGTTCAAGGTTCGTCAAACCACACAGCGTACTTTGGCATCGTTTACATGCAAACGTCACTAACTGGAAGCATATACCGGAATATGTTCCTCAAAGGGCTTTCTGCCTTTCCCGGCATCGACAGTGTGTTATTGTCAACAGTATTTGCCATGATTGCAAAGACTGGGGAAACTTCATCATTCGCAATATTCACATTTTATAGCCCAGAATTGATTCCCACCAACGTTAGGTAGGTAGGGTTTATTACCACATTACCATGCTGCGCCACAACATATTGTATATTAAGATGGTGCTTTAGAGATGCAATGCACATAATGGGATAGCCCCAGTTCAGATATTTTAACGGGTGTCTTAAAAGCCAATTATGTTATAGGAGCACGGTGGTAGGACTTCTGACACGATTGGGTTATTTAGGAAGTATTGCGGCACCTTTTATCTCCATATCATTGGTGAGAACATACAGACAATATCTATTACATAAGTAACAACCCTGTATCTTGTGGAATTTCCAAACGGGCAGTCCTATTCGGCAGAAAATTTATCTAATTTTATTGATAACTGAACGCATTAATATCCATCATCGTCTCTACATGAGTGTTGGCACCAGCTAAATGTACTCTAGACCCATCAACTGCATATCATATGGTATTGTGTTAGAACACGACAACACAGAGAGGCAGGTCAAATGAAATCAACTCCTGCAGATCAGGGTTCAGTTTTGGATCCCTGGCGTGGTGTACGGTATTATCATATTGATCTCTTGCTGGACTCACGCTCTTACTGCCAGAGACCCGCGGCAGGGACTTGCCCACGACGGCTGCTGAGGTGGAGGCCTGGCCAACGAATCTCACTCAGGCGGAGAAACTACGCCTAAAGGAAGGACGACTTCACCGATGAGAAGTCTGCAAAACTAATCGTGTTATGACTGAATAATATTGCATGAAAAAAATCAACGACCCCATTTTATGCTTAGTATTTAATGTTACAAGCAATCACTGATCTCAAGGTCAAACAAACAAACCTGTATTGGTGCTTCACTGATCTCAAGGTCAAGTTTGAACAAACAACTGTATTGGTGCTTCACCTCATAAGTATTGGTGCTTCACTGATCTCAAGGTCAAACAAACAAACCTGTATTGGTGCTTCACTGATCTCAAGGTCAAACAAACAAACCTGTATTGGTGCTTCACTGAATAAAGCATGTTCAATAATAATTGTTGCTCATTAATATTTTTAAATTATGTTGATCCAAACTGTACCATATATTGTACTTAGGTATAAATTGCATGTGGGTGGATATCCGACAGGGATTAAGGTTCTCAATTTGGACGCCGTCTGGACCAAATGTTTGCCTGTCAATTGGGGTATATTTGTGCGATCTGTCCTGTTGATTGTATTCTAACTTTGTAATAAGCATATTATAACTGTAGAGGTTAATGTGCTTAGATCGATAGTAGCCATTATATCGGATTGGCTACAGGATTTGTCAGTACCTTTGAGCATGCGATCACACATTAAACATTTGACCCAATGAGCAGCTATTATGATTTGCATCATTGACATACGTGTATTTGTGATACCAATATATTTCCTCTCGTCGTTAAATTGTATAGCGTCATCTACCAAGCTGACTAAATTCCTCGTTCTCAGGGATATTTAGAAACTACGGCCGTTAAAAACATATACGTTTCTCCAATTAGTACACAAGAATTATCAATTTGCAACAGCCATCAAAGGTCAAATCACCTCTTTCCAAAGGCAATTAAAAACCGTCATGCGCCCAGACTGATTGCACATACTGTTACACTGTCCCCAGTTGAACCAACGTGATCGACAAGCGAGTTTAATGTGACAGATACGACATAAAAATAAAGGGATTAATTTGACATCACTAGGGTTCGTTCTGGTTTCAGAGCAGATGCTTTGCTGTTATTGTCGAGCTTGTGCACTGTGGAAAAGCGGGACTTTTGAGGAATAATAATGTTGAGGTTTGCTCGTTTGCTTGAAGATTTACATGAAGTATGTGTGTAAGTCAACAGCCGATTGGGTTATGCCTTAATGTGCTGCTATCAACCTGGCTGAATCAGCCTTGAGATGCAATTGTGATGCAGCTTTGCTCACTTCTTGCTCAACATCGTTTGTCCAGATCATAAAAGATTCAACTTGATAATATGGCAAATGATTCTAGTGTATAGCATACTAGCTAATAATGCTCTGTTTAAATCGGCTTACGAATGAATGCATGCAATAACAAATCTGCTGCTCCACCAAGAACCTCTTTATCACCAAAACCCAAGTAATTTTCTGCCCATATGTTTGTACATATTCATTGAATTTAGGTTACAAATTATGTCCGCGTCAGTCGCAAGCTATGATGAAAAGTGTCACAAAAAAGAGAGCAAATGACCCCAACACCGTCTGCCTATTGCCGCTTGAGGCCTTCCGTATACCCAGCGCCGGATTAGTAATTCCACGCTTTCTTTCCTTCGTTTGGTTTGAAATAGTTTTACCTTCCTCCACATTTCCAACATCTCCTCTGTATTGTGTCTTGGTGTCATTTGCGGTTAAGTTTGAATTCTCTTCATTCTTGATGGCATTTCCTGTCCAGTTTACGGCTTCAATGTCACCTTGGTCAGAGAAGAGTTTGGCCGGGATGTCTGCACTGGTGACCTGCGTGGGATTGGGCAGTTGGTGAGCATGTGTTTCATCGTTGTTCGTCACTATGCTGACGGAATGGAACGGCAAGCCCCCTCCCTCGCGCGAGCTCACAGGATAGATCATATTTATATCATCGTGTAATTGGTCATCCTGCGAGTTTCTTTCACAAGTAACATGCCAGGGTTTGAAGTATTTGACATCAGACACGCTTTTCGGTTGCTCCATCCATGCCAGCACCTGTTGAGCAGAGATGACGTAAACATCATCCAGCTGCTGAATTCCTGCCAGGAATTCGACAAATGATTTCACATGCACGTCGCTATGCTCAAACCAATTCATGTGGAAGGACATGATCAATGGGGCCCGGTTGCCTCGATAAAATCGATAGAAATTCCTCCAAAAGTAATCTAGCACTTTGTCTTTGCTTCGTCCAACCTCACAACCATCAGTCATGGAACACGGCCGGCCATCAATTCCTATCCACCGGTTTAACGGTACCTCCCATACACCAGGGTGCCTCCGTTTCGGACAAATTTTGTTCGAACAATAGGTTTCCGACGGAGGATTGTCTAGTGTGAAGGGCCACACTCCACCTTTGTGAAATGGTCCTGTCATGAAGGTTGAGTCGTAGAGGAAAGCGCGATCGGCTAGCATCTGAAACTGATTGTCGCCGCCAGTTTCCAGATACGGTGCCCTCATGCCCACAATGTCACGCTCTGGAATGCCTGCTTTCTCCACAAGGTTATTTCTCTGGGTATTTATTTCGTGGTCCCATTCTTCATACGTTGCATATGCCCACCATGCCTTCGGGAGGCGATGACTCACTGAATGACTGGCGATTTCATGACCACTTTGGTAAAGCCTGCTTACAACAGCGTAGTCCGTCACATTCGAGTCAGCCACGTAGAATGTAGCGGACACAGGGCAGCCATTGGGGTTGGGTTTTAGATGAGATAACAGTCGGGTGCGTAATGCCTGTTGTTCGGTTCTTACCGAGTCGTCAAAAGTTATCATGAGCATTAGAGGAATCTCCTCCAGCGATACTATATCCTCCGGGCCCCTGGTTCCAGCGCAGAAGCATCTTGGCAGCGAGCATGTCGCGGAGCTGCAAGCGGCACATTCTGATACTTGAGTCCGAACCATCAGGTACATCACCGCTAAATACCCTGCTACAACCACCTGCATTACGACGAGTCTAGAATGCGTCTTCTAAAGATGTCATACAGCCGACCACTCTCTAACTCACATATATATTGAAGTTATTCCCGTCAGGTATTGTTCATATGACAATCATGCAAAAATGTCTGTAGCGTGTCGCATTGCAGATGCTTCCACCATGTGAGTAATGGCCACAGCTGTGGCAGACGGTGCTAAGGCTGGTATCGACCCGTGTGGAACTTTCTTGTTTTCTGACAGACACCAGCTGGTATGAAACTACGTTGTATCATCACGCTGCCCTTCCATTACCGTTCTACGCTATAAAAGCAACATTCAGCATGCGTATGGTGCTAAGGCGCAACCTCAAAAAGTCATGTCTTACAACGAGGAGAGTGTAAAAAACTGTACAGATTATCTTTTATTTACCAGCAATACACACAATAAGCTGACAATTAAATTGCATCATAATCAATCGATACATCGCAACAATTTTTGACAGGGCAGCTCTAACCAGCTGCGTGCATTTTATCATTTTTGTGAAGCATAGAATCAATCACCTGTATTAAGTTGACAGGTCGTTAGGAAGCCGTTATAGACCGATTAAGTTCTAAACGCAGTTTCATAACGTAGAGCATGTTGGGCCCCAAAAAATGTAATGACAATATTTCTGCTGAACAGATCAGAAGCGGAGAGCGATACCAAATAGGATCAGGCCCACTATTGAAACGGGTTATTGTAGATGGCACAAACAACACGCGCATGTGCGCTCTTACTGGCAGACGAGTGGTTTTGAAAATAGCGGTTCTTGGTTATTGTAGATGGCACAAACACCGCATATGCGCGCTCTGACTGGTAGATGCCTCCTGAGGCGCTGCGCACAAAGCGCATCCTGCAATCGTCATTCTCGTTTTACGGGGTGGCAACACTGCATCCAATGTAATCTTTCTTTCACCGTGAACAATCAATAAGACGCCACTCGAGCTGTTGAAATTGCCGGTATATCTTCTCCGCCGAACACGCCCAGCCAATCTCCAGCTCGTCTGCATGGCGTCATGGAGGTTTGCCGTCATGATTATACATATTAGGAACCGTTAGCCATCATGACGTTCCAGTGAGCTGTTTGCTGTCGCAAATCTTTTCTAGAATAACTTCATGCCGAGATGTAGAAACGGGAAAACGCATCCAAGTCATCCAACGGTAATTGCTTTGGCAGAGCATCACCAGGGGTCAATGTATTGCAGCTTTTCCATTTGATGATCTTTGGAATCCAAGCTCGAAATCCACCATTTTTAATAGCATGATAAGCTTGCTTCTCTACTGTCCAAGAGAAGTTTCTGCGGTAGCGGACATTAACTTCTGAATTATGATGATAGTCCGGTGGAGTATAGCAGCCACTCGGGAAGTGAGGTCCAGTGCGAATGCCATCATGGCTCGGCATAATTAGGACCCGCTCACCTCCTACGACATCTTCCTTTACCATCATGTTACCTAGACGCTTAAGGACTGGTTTCGGGCAGAATATAGACGTTAACCATGTCCAAAGGCGTTTCCATATAGAAGACGAGCCGACTTTTTCAGCAGACCCGTCGGTTTCATTAATCTGGTAGTGTCTCTTGTTTTCATTCATATCGTCTCTGGAGACATTCAATTGCTCTTTGAATTCATGAATCATACAGGGCGGTGGGCCTTCAGGTCGGTCGGCCAGCTCATTGACTGCACCGATGTTCTCAAGACGCTGACAGAAGTGGAAACTGGCAGTCGAAATCGTGGTGTTGCTTCGAAAACAGGAATTTGCGTCACAAACGGAGCCAGCCGGTGGTGTGTGGGGAAATTCTTTCAGAAAATAATGATTAAAATACGATTATCATTAACCTGAACATGTGGATGAACAGCGTCGAAAATAAGAGAGGTATTGTGAAAAAGTTACCTTTCTTATCGGT
>CM067345.1:16051377-16126377 GCA_034190875.2 Urechis unicinctus | reverse complement strand
AAACAGAGAATGTTAATAAAAACACAGCTCGTTAACTAAGGTGCTGTTTTGTATGTAGTGATGTGAGATAAAAACTTTCCTTTTTAAGTATTACTAGTTATTGGCGTGTCATATGACAATTCGGCATTAGTGAAATACATAAATATATCATGGAAGGACAATTGAAGCACAAGAAAAAATTATCGGCTTAATCTTTCCTTCTTTGTTGCAGATATTAATTCTTGCTCGGGCATACTGTCGGTGTAATTCTACATTTTATGATCCATTCTTAATTAAGCGAGTCCCGAAGACCCCCAAAATATGGCTTGATAAGAGTATCGTGTATCGCAATGTGGTCAAGATACATTGACGTTGTTTGGTAGGTGTCGATGAAAAATCTGTTGAACTTCAGAGCAGGATGGGTGGGGCACATAAATTCACCTGGAAACTGATTTGTGCCAACATACATTAAAAAGTATTATTTACGCTATATTCGAAGTGCTGCTGAGTTCATCATCTTCGCTGTTATCCTTTTGTCATCTTTTTCAGTGTGATCCTCTTGTCATCTTTTTCAGTGTGATCCTCTTGTCATCATCCTCAGTGTGATCCTCTTGTCATCATCCTCAGTGTGATCCTCTTGTCATCATCCTCAGTATGATCCTCTTGTCATCATCCTCAGAGTGATCCTCTTGCCATCATTCTCAGAGTGATCCTCTTGTCATGATTCTCAGTGTGATCCTATTGTCATCTTCCTCAGTGTGATCCTCTTGTCATCATCCTCAGTGTGATCCTCTTGTCATCATCCTCAATGTGATCCTCTTGTCATCTTTCTCAGTATGATCCTCTTGTCATCATCCTCAGTGTGATCCTCTTGTCATCATTCTCAGAGTGATCCTGTTGATTTAAGGTTTGAATTATAATCACCACATATTGCAAGTATGTTGTCAATGACGAGTTTCATGTTTACAACGTTTACTTTGCTCTTACTCGCTCCGGAAATATCTAGAATTTACCATTTATGGGGACGCCTTGAACCACTAAAATAACCGAGTCCTTCCTGATTAGAGTCAACACGACGCTCTGTCACAATGTCACACAGTCATGAATCATCTGCGTTCAGTGTGCACTTCAGTGTGTACGTTGAACAGCTCGTCTGTTTCGTGGATGTTCCTGTTGCTCGAAGCTGTATGAACATCAATGTTCATAGAGCCGACAGAGTAATAATCCAGTCTATTAACCATTTCATTGATCTGTGCGCTAACTTCAAAAACTGCTGGGCGGGAAATGGGAAAGAAACGTCCAGCTAATTATCATAAGATGATATATTACACTGTAACCCCAACTTAGCATCAGCTGTACAAAATTGTAGTAAATAAACATTCATGAAACAATTGCCTTAAAGCGTTCGTTTCCTGAGAATGCATGTTTTATACACTGAGAAGAAGGTAATTTTTCTCAAGCATTGTCCATCGTGAATTTTGTCATCTGCCTCGGCAAACGTGGCTCAAATGAATCATTCAGAATGATGCATGATTTCACCAAAGAACATGGGACATTCAGCTGCATGATAGACACGATTACATGACTGAACATGGATACTGTCACTGGAATCTACGCATTACCGAGCTGTAAGCTGATGATGACTTCCTGTTGGGGTCGGGGATCATCAGATGCTTCATGCTGAGTTAATCAATTTGTGATAGTCGGCCGCAGAATGATGGAAGCAGAAAAACAACTTGGGAATGGGGATTTAGTGCAAAGTGCATATTGCGTGGAACAGCAAAAAGCCTAACGTGATGACTTCGGCGCGCGGTTGAGAGCGCACTGCCGCAAGCAAATTAGTTTCTTCGCTCCATAAATGCAACGCACGACCCACTATCAATGAGAGACGTCAGCATTAGGTGCTGCACGCGTTCTACCATATTGATTTATTGGGGCATACTGGGCGGGGGGCAACCAAATTGGAAGCAAACTCATTACGACTAAGCGGCTTAGCCTCCCCATGGCATCTCCAAATCTGTGTATCTGCGTTTCTGGTCCATTCGTATCACGTTAGTAACCACGTCAAAAGGACAAAGTTTGACAACTGCTTACCCTCCAAAAAACACCGTTAACCATCAAAACACGCAGATTAGTATCTTGGGATATAAAACATTGACTTATCCATTAGCACCCAACCTGACTCAAACACATTTACATTGAGTTGCAGACATGCTGATTGAGGCAAATGAACTTCCAGAGGCTAGACACATACACGCATACACGCACACATGCACACGCATACACACACACACACAGATGCACACACACACACATATATATATATATATATATATATATATATATATATATATATATATATATATATATATATATATATATATATATATATATATATGTATATATATATATGTATATATATATGTATATATATATATATATATATCTATGTGTCTATATATATATGTGTATATCTATCTATATATATATATATATATCTCTCTCTATATCTATATCTCTCTCTCTCTCTATATCTATATATATATATATATCTCTCTCTCCTATCTATATATATATATATATATATGCAGTGCCAGAATAACGTGTAACCCGTCACATTAAGACAAGTCTTTATATGTAAGATATTATTTTATTAACCCCTAACTCCATTGCAGCATTACATGTTGATAATGACGCAGGGAATACGCCAACCGTTACAGGCAGAAATAGATTTAGAGACATTGTAACTGGCAATAAATATTACTTACTCGTTACATTGTTCATATCAAAATTAAGTTCTAATGAAAATGAGTGTGACATTTGCTACCAGGTTTGCATATGGAATCTATATTGTTCATATTTGTGTATATTTTGAGCATATTAAAGGTAATGTATTAGAAAGTTTGGCTTAAGCTTGAAGTAATGGTGTATGACGTTTTTCGTTTTTGATTTATCCATCGAGACAACGCCGCTGTTCGATGGATGTTCTAGTCCAGCGGCAGCTTTAAACTCATTTTTGTCAATGGCGGATGGTCAGTTGTAGGCCATCATTGAAGAAAACCAGGACATAGCAGGATAAAGAGAGCATTCATCTTTGGCACAGCAATGGATATATTACCATACTGCTAGCCTGAAGGCAATCGCTACACACGCTCTTTTACGTATATTATGGCGGCACATAAATACAACGCTGATGCAAATGATAACGGTGTTCCTATGTTGACTATGTGGAGCGATTCTCGCGGAGGGTCCTTTTCTATATACACCAATGATTGACATGAATGTCGTAAAATTATACCTCACAGATGCAAATAATATTGATATATATTTATGGAATATATCCACGCTCTGTGCTCGAGGACACACCATTACCAGAATAGCCAGTGTTGTTCATCATTATTATGTCTGCAATGCCGGGAAACACATTATCAAAGAGCGCCAGGATCGTTCATTTGCGACAGCGGTTGATTTGTGGATCCTCATTGCCTACTAGCTTCGCAATCTAACTGCCCTATACTAGCGATACGCAGCTACATTATGTCATTACTGGCCCATTTGCCGCAAACATAAAATTGCCTCATCACAAATGAATACCATGTGCGCTATTCATCAGCGAGGTCTGTGGTAGGACGCAGCCACACATTTACTTGCGGCTTTGTCATTAGCGATATTTTCGCTTTAATCTGAAAAAAACTTACTGCAACCCACGCCCCTCTTGCTGGTCTGTTTCCTAAGAGGCTTTACAGCTACCATGCCGAGCAGATCTTTTCCCCCACTAAATTTGCTTGTCAGATACCTTGCCAAAATGGTCTCTTTCTAAGGTTGCTTGTCAACTTCCGTGCCGAGCTAATCTGTTGTTAAAGATCTTTGTCAGCTATTTTTGGGAGCCTTTTCCGCTTATCAGCCACTATGTCGCCCTGATTTGCTTGTCAGATACTGTGCTGCCCTGATTACATTTAAATTGCTTCCACAACCCACAAGACCGATGCGCCTAGAAGGACTGACCGATGCACTGGTTTCAAATTCATTCTTTAAATTCCGAAAACATTACACTGGTGTCAAAGCTTTTTATGGCCTGAAATATTCGACTGGGTTGTACCTTACTTAACGCCATGCCGATCGGGGAGACAAGAAAGTAGAACACACGTAGCATAGGCACATCATATATAACAATATAGTTCACTTGGCGCACGCTGTCATAAACCATAAGCCGCGAAGTATGCGATAAAAAGCAGGATCAAACCTGTTATGTTGGTTTTCCAAAGCAGTACTATCAACCACCATTCTGTACTTCCTTTTATGTTATGGTTTATGATACTGCGGTGTGTTCGTGCATTTATGCTATCAACGTACGTAAATGTTTATTCTTGTTTGATTTCGCCCATTCGCATAGCATGGCGATAATGACATAGATATAAGACTTTTCTGGCTGTGTGACCTCAAGCTGACCTATGGTTAGCATCGCAAGGCGATAGGTTAATTCATCTTGCTTCGTGTTAATTGTAAACATTTATATATCATTTATTGCAGCTCGTGACGACATTGGATAGGATTTTCGTCAGATTCATACTTTTAAGAAAGTCAATTCTAGTTGTGCGTTGACAAATTGAAGGACTGAAGTGAGATCAACCGCAGCCCAGACTAATACATATAAAATCTGTGAAATGATATCAAGTGTATGAAAATTACAATGGCGAAGAAAAATTAAGCCTCGTCGTTAATTTAGCTTTTTTGTTAAGCCGTATTACACGAATAAAGATGTGTTTCAGAAATATGATTGATCTTTTAGCTCGGAAGAAATGTTGAACTGCTTCGTTTTTCAACATCAGTCCATTATTGATACCACCATAAGTGATAGCCAAAGTTTATAATCATCCCCACTATAGCTGTGATGTTTGATACGAGCAGTGATGTATGTTCATTTGAATGGAGTCTGACTATTGTGTGAGGTTGAACGATGGAGTGATGCAGCTAAATGACCAAAGTCCATCATTCAGGGTTTATGTGGATTGTACCTAGGTGACTGCTAATGGGTCACAAAAAGGACAATGCCTCTTTTGGACCTAAGTTTAATACTCACCGATCATTGTTCGGCTGTAGCGGGTATAGGGGGGGGGGGGGGGGGATAAAGGGGCAGAGACAATTTATAAGCATGAATATATCAAATCAACGATAATGCTTACCCATCCCTTGATGAAGCCGTGACTTCTACTTTGTGAATGATACTAACCAGTAGGCAGTTTATTTCTATTTGATATTAAATATACAATTTTCAGCGATGTAATCCTTATGTTATACCACAATGTAATGCACCCATGTCACTAGCTCAACTCAAGCCTACCATTGATCGAAGTATACAAAAATGCAGTTTTTAACATATAGCCTAGCCTTCAAGCATTGGCTCCCAGACATATGCTTCATTGCCAAAGTGCATCAACCTCTATTATTATTACCTGCAACAGCTGCCAGGCGGGGCAGGTAACGATGGCATATTCACGTCATTGTGTTATTTTGCATCTTTACAATTGCCAAAGGCAAATGGGGCCATGAAGTATTTAATCAAACAAAGTGGTTATAAATCAGTTACCGGAAATTGCACAAAAACATTGAATAAACTCAGCGTAATAATGTGTCCTGTTTCGCAGGGAACGGGGAAAGAAACATGTGTGTTAAAATGGAATAACAGGGAATGCCTCGGTCATGTTTGCTCACATATATGGCATGAACAGTTTATTATATAACGCCATGCTTCTGAATACGCGATGTAAAGACAAGTATTATAGTATAAATTCAGCGCACTATCAATGCATATATAATGCTAAATATCCTGATCAATCAGATTATGCAATTGATTTTAGACAAATTAACTATTAAGTCATTAAGCAGTTTACCATTACATATTTCTGATTTGTTGCACCCTGATTCCTACTAACGTTCGTGTATGTAGCAGGACTTGAGCACAAATTCCATAATAAAATTACAATATGTTACAGAGCCAAGCAGAATATATACAATAAAGTTACAACCATGCTTTATATAGATATCATACGTCTATTTGCTGACACAAAGGATGTTAACCAGCATGAATGTTTGATATCAGCACGGAAATGAAATTTGGTTTAATTTCTTACACACTTTAACGTTTTGTGATGTGGGATGCTATATCAATTTGATCAGTTGGAAATTCCGTGTATTTGTAGAAGATAAACATGTGTATATTTAACGCATTGATACAAAATTGTTTGAGGTGACATCATTCATTAAGATGAACTACACTGGGTGGATATATCTATCGGTTAGTCAGTATCCCAGCAGTGATATGTTATTTGCTAGAAGTATCTACCCGAGTAGTCATGTCAAATACGATTCAACATATGCGAGAGCCCATAAGCAGGTGGGTGCTTGATACCTCATACATTAATGAAGGATAAAACCAGGATCTGTTTTGTTTCATCTCACATATAACACACTTCATATACATATTGAAATCACGCAATACTTAACAGTCATATGGCCTCTATCGCGATATATGCATAATTCCAAAAGGGGTATTGGTTCAGAGCCTCCATGCGAATGCCATCGGGACCCTAGAGATGATACTGAGATATGCGAATTTTTGCTTCAATGTGGTTTTCTTATAAGAACATTAAGTAATGTTTCCTTCTTTCTTCTTCAATATTTGAATGAGAAGCACCAATCGGAAGCTCCTGGTCATTTAAGATATGTATCTTAATATTCCAGATCTCGACAACGCCGTGCCATGCTTATGATGGTGTTAAAATGGGCATATCGGCTGAGGAGAAAAGAGAAGACAGAGCGATTTCGTGGCTTGACGGCACACCTTATCTGGCGCCATGTGTGACCTCGTTGGCTTCATGATAAAAGTCGGTCTGTCATCGTCACACCAGTATATGACAACTCCAGACGTGTGTCTAAAGCCTCTAGATCCGCTTTGCTCATCGATGTTATTGCCTCGACAATGGGGGAAGATCTGAAATACAATTTGGCCATGGAACACTGTTACATGTTTAGTAACATTTATAAATAAGCCATATCACAGATGAATAAAATATGTGAATTACCAAATGTATCACGCTTCTGATATCCGCCCGTTATGATATTCATTTCAGAATATTGGTCTTTCTACAGGATATAATATGCGATGTTGCCTTTCAGCAGTTTTAGGGTTTTCGAAACCGTATAATAAAAGAGTTAAGAGGGTTCATTTCGAGTGACTCGATGGTGATCGCATTCCTAATTATAATACACTACAATCGTTAGGTGGCGCTACCGTGAGATATACAAAAGCACACGGTTATACTGGGTTGGCGTCACTGCAATTGATGAGAGCGGGACAAATTTTCCGCTTCCAAAACTATTAACACACCGAGCTAAAAATGCCAGCAATAACAACTATAATATGAAATAAATGTCAACTTCATAAAATGCCCGTATAAACCTTTAGAAAACAGTAACTATTCTCGATCTCAAATGTCCGAGCTGTAGAGAGCGATATTATATTTTCAACAAACGTTAGGAGCGACAGAACTGGTCTGGGGTAGACATTAACATCTGTTGACTTGCTACGGACATGTACATATGTATATATTTGCATATATATTTATTAGTTTTTAATCAGATAAATGTGTGTATATATATATATATATATATATATATATATATATATATATATATATATATATATATATATATATATATATATATATATATAAGTGAACATATATATATATATATATATATATATATATATATATATATACATAAATATATATATATATTTTTTGTAGATCATCTTGCACAGACTGTATATTAATTATGAAGGTCGCACCTGTATAAACCTTTTCATGTGCCTTTACAAATCCTTCGTTTCGTGTGATTAAATGTTCGATCCTTGACGTGGCGATATATTGAAGGAGGTCATTCTATCTGAAAGATTAATTCTTTGTGCGTAGATTGCCAATAAAGCCTGGCTAAAGTGATTCATTGGGAATGATACATAGCTGAATATTTAGCATTCCATCGCTTGATTTGTGATATAGCCTACCATAAGTTAATTTTATGACTGTTGAGGCCAGGGAGCACCAGAAGCTTCACGCTGAATTATTCCAATTTGATGGTCGGTTGTAGAGTGATTGAAGCACAGCACGTTAACTAGAAATTAGGATTCATGGCACAGTGCATATCGTGCGGAACATCATAAACGCTTAATACAGTCGCGGAGGGGCTCTGTTGATAGCGTAAAGTCCCCAATAAAGTTGCACGGCCAGCTATCAGTGGACCCCCCACCAGCTTAAAATTATACGCGCTTTCTATTATAAAGGTGCACCGGGGTGGTTCGGATGTGGCAACTGAACTGGAGAAAAAAAAATCGTTAAGATTTAGCGGATTGACGACGAATCTCATTGGTATCGGAAATCCTTGTCAAGAAGATAAGGTTTGAAATAGACCTTAAACAATATGGGGCTTTTAACTACAACAGTGACAAACAAGCTGATTAATGTTAGATGACCTCGTGAGTCTGATAAATTGGATAAAATATCGGATCAGTGCTGTTTCTAAAAGTAACAACGATACAACCATATTCAACTCCCTGAACACGGACCACTTAATATTCCCGTTATCTCCAGTTAAATCCTAATAGACTAACTCTGCATCGAGATCATCTGCTCCTCTCCACCCTGAACAGAATACTGAGAAAGCAGTTCCCTGTATAGGTCGCGAATAACTAAGACAGCAAAAGAGAAATCATTGAACAGTCAGGACGCTTAGCTGAACAAGCGGCATATCCCTGGAAGTGATTCACGCTGGTGGATCTTGGAAAGATACCGAATTGACACAACTCGTCCTTATTAATATGTGAGAACTGGTCCCTCCAGTGATTTCTCAATCAACCATCATTGTATGTACTTTTTAAAACAAAAACTTCCTCGATTGTACTACAATTTAATCACAAATATAAAGCAGTTGGTACACCACTACAGAACATTGCCCTCACAGTTATCTAACATATGTTTGTAAATGACTGTATGCCTGTATGTCTGTTGGTAAACGATGCAGAACAAATTCGAATGTTCTAGAAACGTCCGTGTATATTTCGATTGTGGTTATATATTATGCCATTAGCCTATTGGGTTCGACCTCTTTGTTCACCAGCGGTCACAGGTGTACTGGCGGCCGAATAACAGTTCAGTGCATATAGCAGTAACGTCGATGCGCTATGGTTGTCTTGCACTTCACACTGATAACTAGATATTTTTTGTCACGTCAGCAAATCGGGTTGGGATAGTGAGAGCGTTGACGTCATGAAAAAGGTTGAGGTAATGACGGGGTTTATGATAGGGTTGTGCCTAAAATGAGGGGAAGATGCCTTCGTCACAACATTTGTGGACCATACTTTATTCTAATGCAACACCGGTCAGTACTAATGCATGTGTTGCGTTTGAAAGAATGTATTTATTTGTTACTTTTTCGGGGTATTTGCAATATTTCACGGGCAATGCCAGGCTAGTAAAGAACAAACAAGAACCTAAATCTATTGAATGATACAACAACCATTTTACCAAAACGTTATACGCATGTACTACAAAGAAAAGTATAACGTCCATGTTCATCGTTATTACGTCTGAAATACTGTTTTTCGTATCCTGTCTCCACTATGGTGCCGTCGATATCGCTCATATAGAGCTATTAAGTACATTTACTGGTTGCCTCGTCATGTGGATATTCCTGCTTTAATCGGAGAGAGCACTATATGTCCAGACATACCCTAACCTGCGCCACCGTACTGACCGGATTATAAAGTTGATGTCAGATAATGTGCCTTGCCGTTGGCGTTGTTGTTGTTTGTGTACTGATTTGGACTTTAAGTTGCTTATCAGATACTATGCCGTGCTGATCCATCTCTTTAGTTACTTGTCAGACACTGTGCCGTCTTGATTAGTTTCTTGAGTTACTTATGAGATACTGTGCCGCATTTGTCGGTTTCTAAAGTGTCATGTCAAAATTTGAGGTAAAAACCCATCGTCTTAGGACTAAACGGTGCATATGTTTATAACTACCATCTTCTGTTCAAAACATATTTATCAGGCACTCCCGAACACGTATGTGACGCTACTTTGTGCTAAAATATTTGACTGGCTTGAATACACTCTTTACACCTACGCCAAGACATATCGGGGTCGCCATGAATTATAACACGCGTCCAGGGCTCTCGTTGCTCGCCATTATCATACAGCTACATGTGGTGAATGAATATATTAACCATCGTAACGAACGTACTTTGTTCGTTTTGTTTTAATGCATATTTCTCGTGTGTGTTATATCTAAGAAGACAATTGTATTCACCTGGTACTCTCTGAAAAATTCCGGGTGCATAGAACAAGTGATAAATTGGAGAAACACACCTGCAACGTTGCAAGATGGTGATAATTGTGAACATTTAAATATTGTTTATTGCCGTCACCATTTTTATGGTGATATGACGTAGTAAAATGATTCGACAAGCTGAGTAGTACAATGAAAGCGGCAACATAATTTAACATTCTACAACACAGATTTGCAAGTAAACCGCATTTAACCAATAATGATTTTGTAACCAAGCTTATCTGAGTTTTGATTTATTTATTATCTCCTAAGTTATGATTGATCTATTATCCTCTATGAAGCTTTCCCTAAACTTACTTTTGAACGAGAGCAAATCAGATTTTTATGCAAGAGAGAAAGTTGAATACTTATTGAAAAGAACTATTTTACCGACTTTACTATTGCAGTATTGCAGAACTACGTTAAACCTAGAGCTAAATGACCGAAGTTCTCATTCAGGTTTATTTCGATTGTACTTTGGTGATTACGAATGAGCCACTTGCAGGCCAATGCAATTAAATATTAACGAGCAACTGTGTCAGTGATACCCTCGTTTATGCAGTATCAGTGAGTCGGTCTACAGTATTGCTCCTCTCAACTAAAGTTCATAATGATCCGTTGGGGCAGAGGGGGGCGGGGTTCATAAATGAAAGGCCACAGAACATTTATTACCATGAAAATATCAAAACAACAATATTACTTATTCAACCCTTAGTGAATCATAGTCGATTTACCTCCAACTGATAATAAATATGCAGTATGCCGCGATGCATTTCCTGTTTTATGCCAAAGATGTAACGCACCTATATTACTAGCTAAGCACGCGTGATTGATTCAGCCTTCAAATCAACGAAGTATGCAAAACTAATACAGTTTTTAGCATAAAGCTAGGCGTTCAAGCGTTGGTTGTCAGACGTGCCTCATTGTCTAAGTGCATCAACCTATATTATTAATACCTCCAACAGCTACCAGACGGGGTAGTAAGCGAAGACGTAGTGATAGCATTGTGTTATTTTGCATCTTTACAGTTACCAAAGGCCATTGTGGCCATTACCAGATTTGTATTTCACTTCACAAAGTGGCGTTAAATTGATTAGCGTCAGGAAATTGCACCGATTAATTGAATAAACTCAGCCTAATCAAATTTGCAAGTGGTGCTTCATGACGGAGAAATCGGAGAAAGAAAAATGTGCGTAAAAATAGTCAACGCATCAAGTTGAATAACAGGAAATGCTTCCATCAAGTTTGCTGACATGTGTGCGTATGAATAATTCATTTGTTAACGTCATGATTCAGAATGAAATATTCACTGAATTCGACAAACCGCAGCCTAATAAGGGCATTGTACTATTAAGTCTGCGCAGAAACAATGAATCTCATGCACAGCGTTTCGACTGGCGAAATTTGGTCTTCGAACGAATTTCCATAAAGGCATTCTAAACTGGGTACCTTTACTTGCTTTTGCTTTATTTTAACTGATTCTTGCAAACGTAGTTGTATCTTGCGCTTTTTCAGATGTTGTGTCTAAATTTCACATACATATTATGACATGTCGCAGAGCAAAGTAGAATATAAAACATTAAAAATGACTATCATTTAAATTGATATCATGTGATATCAATTTATATCAAGAGCCACACTTGGTCAGCCGTCACATTTGCACCTAACAGCTCCCGACTTACGCCTACAAGCTTTTGGTTCATCTATGACCCCGGTAAGACAACTGTATGGAATAGTCTCAACAGTAGGGCTAGATCAGGTACTTGATTTGCATGAGCATTACTTACATGCGGACTTGAGAAAAGCTGTGGCTGCTTTTTTTTCAATAATGTTTTCAAAACATTCTAAATGCAATTAAACTTTTGGTGTATTAGTAATAGTATACATGATTGTGTTCCTTGATACACAAAAGATGGCTACAAATACCTCGCAGGAATCTTAGCATACTCTTGTTCGTGATCAGAAAAATACTTCTCGTCAATACACGACGATGCATGGAAATAATATCGGCTCTTCCAAAGAGTTGCAAAGTGTTCAGACTATGGTATGTGGGATTGCTATAATTCAACTGTGGCTACATGTTTTAACCAAATGAATAGTTTTGGCCCAATCACTTCAAACATTGAGCGTACTGTTGTGGTAAGGATTAATTCCAAGCTCATTTCAGGACCGAAACTTTATGGCATTTTCAGCAGATTGCAGGGCGTCTTTCATATTTGGTAATCGTAATAAATAGGTCAGATCACAGGTGATCGACATCTATAAAATCTGCACATCAAAGGCCGCTGGTATTAGTATAATATGTTAGCTTAAAGGTTCAGCTGGCCATCAGTTCAGAATATTAGGCTTGCATCTTTGATGTTACATTTCCGGAGTTTTATGGGGTGTCATCTCGTGCTTTATTTGGTTTTATGTTTTGATATATACATCTTTGGAATGTTATAAGCAATTGGACAGGGTGATAAAAAGTTAAATAGAATATTCTATGTGTATATTATACTACGTAAAAATTGATAGGGTCTTTGTACGCAGGCATAAC
The DNA here is from genome assembly GCA_034190875.2 of Urechis unicinctus. Classification (NCBI taxonomy): domain Eukaryota; kingdom Metazoa; phylum Annelida; class Polychaeta; order Xenopneusta; family Urechidae; genus Urechis; species Urechis unicinctus. Next base: position 16,113,476 of record CM067345.1, on the reverse strand, counting down.
TTGACTAATTGATTGGCACCCCATTATTGGCGCAACGCTGTAGGCTGCACAATCAACAGTAAGGTAATTTAGAGCATGACCCCTCTCTGCCTTATTGGAATTGTAGTGAAGAGTCTCGTTAAAGAAAACCTGAACATTTGACTCTGTTTCGTGTTTTTTTCAAAGGCAATGAGCCTCGTCCTTGTTTTGAGAGACATAGGGAAGAGTAGCTTCGGTACGAACTGAACACGGGTGCCACTTGGGTCGATTTAATAAGTACGAGATGCGGGAAACGACAGCAAAAACGGTAAATAATTATGTTGACCGTGCATTCGGCGATTCGGTTATCTGTCTTTCTGAGTACAACTAACAGCTTGCACCTGGGGCAATGAAGAACGACTGTCGTAATGAGGTTCTACCCGTATTCCGTCATCGAGATATGCTCAGCTGAATGTTAGCAGGATGGTGTCAAACCAATTCCCGACCCGGTTCTGCTAATCGTCTTCTTATGTCTTCTCCCAATAAGTTAAATATTGGCATTTTTGTGACAATTATCTCAATGATGAGAGATATCTAAGAGTAAGATTTGCAAAGATGGCCCACCTAAGGCCTAATGGTGATGGGTAGACTGGACAACAAAAATACCAACGGTCAACACAGTATCTACATAGTATCACAATAATACAGTCGGAAAACGTAAATTTACTAAAAGCCTCTCAGTGAACTGGTTGTACGATCTTGGCTGGCAGCCTATTCCATGGTATCATTACCAGGTCGCGGACTGACCGCAGAAGGAAGTACGTACCTCAAACAAAGTAGGTACTTCGTTCCCAGTACGGCGCATCTCGATTGAGGTACGCATGACAGTCATGTCACCGCCCTCTGCCGTTTTGCATTTTATGACATAACTTTCGGAAATGTGATTGGCTTTGAACGATTTAATTATGCAAATATATTATGGCCTACATTTGGTACCAAATATGTTGTTGTGAGCGATGTCGGGCATTCGCAAGAAGAGTTTTCACTTCCATTATTCGACAGCGACTGCAAGTTTGGCGAAAGCCTTCATTCACAATGGGGATGTTTGGAAACTGGAAACCTGAAATCAAAAGTTTCCAAGTGGTGTCAAAGAAAAACTGTTGGATTTGGTTGGAAAAAAGAATCCGTCTATTTCACAAAAACTGCTCATAAGTTCTGTCAATCATGCATTGACAAAGTGGATGAAATCCATCCAGACTGGAACATTCCTTCAGTCGTTAGTGATGAGTCCGTGCAGCCGCCTTCCAAGCCGCTGAAAGTTGATTTCAACTCTCTCAGTGAAAAAGCTCTGCCTGTGAGGGGTGTACCAGGTCTCGCCTAAACAATAAACCCATCTTCTATTGTTCTCGTCTATATACTCAACCAGAATTTTTCCCTCACACCGCTGAACAAGTTCATAAGACTTTGTGCATATTATCCTCTGCCTCTCGTTTCTGCTCTTGTGGCGTTCGGTATCAACAGATATGTATGCAATAGGTATTTTACCTGTGTGGTGTTTCCACTTTGGATCCCTGAAAGTTTATATAATTGTTTTCAATATATTCCATTCCAAACAACAGAGACACACAGAGAATATTCTATTCTGGTTTCCATTTTCATGAAAACATAGGTTGGTGCGGGAAAACGCTCCAGCCGCATTTTGTGCAGAGTCGAATTGGTAAACGTTATCGCATAAGTCCTTATATTTCCTCCTTGGAAGAAAAGAGGCTGCCCCAATTAAATCCTGTGCAGATATGGTCAGGTGACCAGCGCTCCTTTGTCATTCGGAATTAAATTTCAACGACATCACATCGATTTGCTCTCTGTTCCGAACCCCTCCCACCCGTCCCGTTTTCAATGCCATCCCACCTTTTGTAAATGCTTTCCTCTAATTTTGTCATTCAACACATGCTGTTGTAATATGTATGTCTGTACATGTATAGGTATATCAATTAATCCACTCTGTGTCATGACCAATTAAAGTAGCTTTATCCTGCGTTGTGTAACCTGTCCTAGACATATCATAGTTATGTATCTCACTTATTGTATCCACATCATACATATACCTTTAGCTGTCAAACAGTCATAACGTTGCTATACTTGTTATCATTATCTGCCACATTGTAATACTGGTAATTGATTTGTAGTGTACCTGCACTGGGGGATTACTCGGTATCCTATTATGTAATACCAAATATTTTAGGTATGTGATTTTGAACACAATTTGCTACTTAATAAAATTAACCAAAACATTGCTGTTCCTCGACTCCTTCACAAAATATGGATCTGTAGGATATATTGTTAAAGGCATGTGATTTGGCCGATAGAAACTCGATTATTAGCAGCATGTAGGATAAACACCATCATGAAGTTTACAGTGGAGGAATATTCATATGACAACTGTCAACATTGCTATGGAAGTAATTGTAATAAAGCATAGTAAATATCAATACAACCTGATCGGTGACCCCGTGATTTTGTGAACAATCCATTCCATATCTGTAAAACCTTAAGTATGCTAAAATGATAATGTTCATTTCATATGTAAATATGCTCATTTTCATCTGTAAAGCCTTAAATAATAACCTAACATCCAATCAAAACAAGAACAAAAACTCGACAGAAAAGGCCAACAAAAATATGAAAACTTACTGGTGTGGTGTTTTTTGGAGCATTCTGGTCAATATCAAACACCTGGCTGCTTTGTAATTCTTTTTGAGAAGAACATTCAGTTTTAAACACAACTGAATACGTATATGAACACTCAGTCAGACCCGGATAGACAGCAAGCGATATTTGAAACAATCATGGTACGGCGTACTTCGATTGGAGTACAAAAACAACGGGTTTGTAAATGGATTGACATAGGGTGTGATATTATCATCCATAAGTCACAAATATGCCATACATATGATCTAGATAAACTATGCTCCACAAAAAGAAAGTTCTTAACTTTGCCAAACTGATACAAATATGATTCTTGCCTCATCAATCTTCGTGAAAGACACGCGATGGCCGCCGTACTATAGTTTGAAAACGCGAAGAAAAGCCTACTCGCACACATGCAACGCTAAACATGGACCCAAATCGAGGCTGTGACAACTAAGGGGGTTTCCACGATTTTACCCAACCAAATTTCTGTAAATGATGTCACAAATTGCAAAACAGCTGAGAAAACTAATGTTTATGTATGCATACTACAAAACCCAAGTGCGCCATACTGTGAACGAAGTACGTACTTTGTTTGAGGTACGTACTTCCTTCTGCGGTCGTCTTTTACCTGATTACTCGATGGGAAAAGTTACTTCTAGTAAAAATCCGTCTTAGCCATAGGTTTGGTCAGGTTGTACGATTATCCCCGCAGTATCAGCACTGCAAAGCTGAAAAAACACATCAAACCTATTATTATCTTATCCAGTGAACATTGTACTTATCTGTATAGGATATCAAAGGCGAAGCCCTAACACGCGCAAATTTTCCTCGTAACCGAACTCTGTTGGACTCGGTGAAGGCATGATGACCACGCCTAGATTGGATCTCCTAAATAGAGCTTAACAAATGATATAGAGCAAACTGATATCGTTCGTTGGATCCTATTGGGAACTCTATTTGCCCTCACTGTCTTATAGCTCAGTGTTTGGGAGTCCACAGAGAAGTAAAGAAAATTGAATGAATAGATACAATGTAAGCAACTTGTCAATAATATAATTCATATTCGAGGTTTTTGGTTCCGATAAATGTCTTCTGCGATGTATGCGAACGTTATATTCGAGTTGTGTAAAAAAACCGTGGAAATGCCGTAAGACGTTTTTAACAACTTTTCAAGAAATATTAAAACATAATTCAGACCCCAAAAAAATCATAAGTTAAACACTAACAGAATCTCAGACAAGATTTTAAATCCGCCAATCTAAAACTTCCGCAACTCTCTGGTTAAATACTAATGTGAATTACATCTGCCAAACGGCATGGTACGACACTACAGTCTCTACAATAATGCCTGTCAGGATTCATTTATTTTATACAAATTGTATTGTGTGTTATGGTAGCAAACCACTTAATCCGTAAATTAAATGTCATATATCGCATTTTGATTATATAACTGTAACGAATGGTGATGTGTTTTAGCAGGCAAATATTACCTTCATGTCAATTCATCCAGTTCAGCTAACACCTAATTCGTAAGATGGGAATGGCAGTTTTTATAAGCATGTTGGGAGAAAGCTGCTCCGTCCGTGGTTCGTACATTGCAGCTATTAAAGTAGATGAAGACCCTCATTCAGGTTTTATGTCGATTGTACCTAGGTGAATGCTAATGAGTCACTTAAAGGTCTCATTTGGACGTAAGTTTAGTATCAGCGAGCAACTGGACCAATGATCCTCTCGTTAATGCAGCAGGAGTGAATCGGTCTACATTTCAATCAATAATATTGCTTGCTCATCCCTCGATGAAGACGCGACGTCTATTATATAATTGATAGTTACCAGGAGGCAGTTTAATTCTAACTGATGGTAGATATGGAATAAACAGCGATATATTTCCTATGTTATGGGAAATGTAATGCATCCATGCCACTAGCTTATAACGTGTCATTGTTGTAAGTTCGATTGTAGAACGTATGAAAAAAATGCTTCTGTTTTTAACATATAGCCCAGCGTTCAATCGTTGGGTGTCAGACATATGCTTCATTGCCTAAGTGCATCAAGCTATATTATTCATGCCTCCAACCGCTGTCAGGCGAGGTAGGTGGCGCAGACGCAGTCATGTCATTGTTTTTGTTGCATCTTTACAGTTGCCGAAGGCCAATGTGGCGAAAATGGGTATAATTTAACAAAGTGGTTCTACAACAGTTAGCTTCCGGAATTTGCGCAATAACATTGAATAAACCCTTAATTTGTCCTGTGTCGCAGGAATCGGGGAAAGAAAAATGTGTGTAAAGGGAATCCTTTGGTCACGTTTGCTCACTTATATGGCATGAATAATTCATAATGAAATGCAATGCTTCAGAATAAGCGATGTTATGACAATGAAAGCACTCAGCCTTATAGGAGCATTATAGTATCAATTCTGCATACTATCACAGCATATATCATGCATAATATCCTAGGCCATGAAATAATCCAATTGGTTTTAGACAAATGAACTATAAAGCCATATTTCTGTTTTGTTTCACCCTGATTCCTACGAACGTAAATAAATTTAGCGTATTTATAGAAATTACAATAGATTACAGAGCCAAGCAGAATGTATACAACAAAGATACAGCTATGCTTTGTATAAATATCATAAGCCTATTCGTTGAAACGGGATGTTAACCTACATGCACGTTTCATATCGACACGCAAAAGATAAATTTTTACATGATTTTGCGTTTTGTGATGTGGAATGCGGTATCAATTTGATCAGTGAGAATTTCCGTGCATTTGTGGAAGATAAACATGTGTTTATTTAAAGCATTGATAGAACATTGTTTGAGGGTAACAGTGCTCATTAAGACGAACTACACTTGTTGGATATATATATCATCCTATCAGTTTCTCAGCAGTGTTATGGTAATTGTAAGAAGTAACTACCCGAGTGGTCATGCCAACTACGATTCAGCACATGAGAGGGCCCCCATAAGCAGGTGGGTGCTTGAAACTAGGACCACACTTCAACTATGCCATAGTTAGTTTTGTTTCATCTCACATATTACACACATATGCATATTGAAATCACGCGAGACTTAACAGTCACATGACCTCTAGCGCCACATATACATTATTCCACAAGGAAAATTGGTTCAGAACCTCCATCTGAATGCCAACGGAATCTGAATCTGGTTTGCTTATGAATACATTAATTTATGTTTTATTTGAGGAGTAAAGCAAGAGCGATTTATGGCTTGACGGCACTCCTTATCTAGCGCCACATGGGACCTCGGTGGTCACATAATAAAAGTAGGCCTATCGTCGGCACACCAGTATATGACAACTCCAGACTTATGGCTAAAACCTTTAGTTCCTCTTTGCCCATGGATGTTATTGCCTCGACAATGGGGAACGATCTGGCATACAATTTGGGCGAGGAACACTGTTACATGCTGAGTGCGTTTTTATCAATGAAACCCTGCATCACAGATATGCGATTTTGATGCAATTAAATTTTATTTGCTGTATTTTATGTGGAGACGCGTGTGCATGGTAACAGCACCGTTGTATAATTTGGCACACGAGTAAGTGCAGCTAGCTTAGCAAAATCCACATCAATGAGTCCTGCGATTTTATAAATAATCATATTCCCTGCAGAATATGGATTCAAATACCCGACCGGATTGTTCGCATATCCTTTTTCATGACCGGAAAATGCTTTTCTTCGTTCGATGATATTGACTTTAGGAACAATATCAGCTTACACAGCGTTTAGAATGTGGTTTTGGCGATTGCAATAACTGAACGGTGATCACATGTCTCAACATAGTGAATTGTAAGGCGTCTATCATGTTTGGTAAGATTAATAAATAAGCCAGATCATAGATGAATAAAATGTGTGAATCTTTACTTCAAAGACCAATACATCACGCAACTTGTATCCACTGGTTATGCTATTCATTTCAGGATATTGGTCTCTCTGCAGTATGCAATATGCGGTGTTGCCTTTTGGCAGTTTTAGACCTTACAACATTTGAAAGTAATATATTGTACTTTTGACCCCGGTTATTGTTATGGCCTTTGGGAATGTACATTAGTTTTGACGAGATGTGATTAACCGACTAAACGTAACGAATAATAGGCATAACTGAATAATCTGTGCTGAAAACGTGTGGGGGTTGAGCATATCACATGAAAACGATTGTATTGCGCATGCATAGTTACATAATCCCATCGCATCATTTTTCCGGGGTTTTTTGCAGGCAAAATTCAGATGTCGTATTCGAGTCGGCAATATCGACGAATTACCAATGATTTGGTTATCCCGATATCAAAGTCACTCTGCCACCCAGACCAAAAACGATCACAAACTGATGAAAATCATTGGAATATGCTACGATTGGCCCGAACCTCCTAACACCATTCGTTTCAACGGAAATTCGGCCACTAACTATTGACATCCCTTTTCTATTTCTTCCAGTCCATTAAATGCTGAGCATTTTTGGAGAACCAATTTGTTATCAGTTTCGGAGAACCAATTTGTCGGTCGAGCGTCAGCAAAATTCAACGACAATTTGTTTTAAGTAGTTGGTGTTTATGCTACAAGAAGATAAAGAACCTTCGTGAACATCCATTTTGATATTTGATGGCATGAATCATTGCCCAACTGCGTTTGACTGGCGCCAAGAGCTCTCCACAAACTGTGTGTTTGTGATGGGCTAACACAACCGAAACTGTCACTCAGTAATGGATACGGAACATACCCATGTTTTATCCGCTGGTACTGCAGCTGCCATAGTTGGTCGCAATATGACCAGGAAGAGATAACGCAATTCACATTGCTCCAAGCATCGGGAGTTAATGGTAAATTTACAGGGCGATTAGGGGTGCCAAGCGATGTGCTGTAAGGAATATGAGAAGTGGTGGCAAAATTGGCGACCCATCAAGTTGGATCAAGCAAGATATCATATAACGGACCTTTAAGTTCACACAGTGTGCATGAATATTTGACTGGCTTTGATCCACCCTTTACACCTACATATATCGGGTTGACTATGATTTATAACACACGCACAGGGCTCGAGTTGGTCGCCATTATCATACAGCTGCATCTGGTTAATGAATGTAATAACTATCGTAACGAACATATTTTTTGTTTTGTTTCTGACCAGAATCTTAATGCATATTCTCTGGAATACAAAGCTTCGTTTGCATTAATATAATTAATTCTACAGTACCCTCCCAGCTTTTATCTTATGATTTATGTCACTTCGGTTCGTGCATTGCTGCTATTAACGTATATGGATAAAAGTGCGTGTTAGATTTAGAGCATTTGGCAGAGCGATTGTGACGTAGATGTAACGAAACGTATGCTTGTGTATAGCAAGAAGGTAATTGGTGGCCTGGACAATAAAATTACCCGTTCTATAGGCGCCCTGCCAAAGTTACAAAACAGCAAGTGCCCACAATATACTACAACATCTACATACTCTAACAATGCAGTTGGGAAACACAACATTACTAAAAGCCTCTGGTGTGACATTAGTACGGTGGCAGTCTAAGTACTACACATATAATGTGAATCTTCAGCCAGCCATAATACCCAGTTCAGTGGCGTTTTGTAACAGAACGCGAATGTGAGGGAGAATTGCAACAAATGACACATGGTAGACATTATTAATACATGAGGCTGAAAACGACTGGGTGATAATGCCGGGAAATTATGCAATTCGGCAAAAGTAGTTATTCGACCCGGTCACTACGCATTCGCATATTTTTGCGGAAACAATTCATTGTTCAGGGCGCCTATATCGATAGAATATCGATGATTTGGTGATCTCAACACAAAAACGCGATATAGTAGAAAGGAGAGTCATTCTAGCAGACAGAAATGGACAGAACCAAAACGTGGAGCTCAGGATCTCACGACAAATGACCTGACCCCCACATGTCATTATTTGTTAAATGAGTGTTGCCATTAATCATCACCCCACCTCCTTTCAGAAACCAAATGACTAGCGCGCCCGCCAATACGTGCTAAAGACTTTATTATCAAACTGGTGGTGCTGTAGATGAATTCGTTTCTCAACCGCGCATCAAACAAATTCAACGACTAAATCAGTCAGTGTTGATATGCATAGAGGATTACGGGCCTTTGTGAACACCTGGATACTGGATACTGTGATTATTGCCATTGAGTATTACCGCAGCTAAAAACTGTCTACTGAGTGTGAATGAATGATGGACAACCAAAGCCAAAACCGGCAAAATAAGCAGATAAACCAATGCGTCATATTTGATCCGCTAGTTTAAATTATGCAATATTCATCGTTACTTTGAGCATCTGGAGTTATTGCCCGACTCATTGGGCGACTGTAATTTGCAAACATTGTGTAAAGAGATATACGAGAATTGGCCTCAAATTTGACAAATCATTAAGTAGAGGCAAGTCTGCTCGTTTTAGATACCAGGTAATTGACAGTAAGCATTATGGAAGGCATGATAGTTTTAGAATGACATAGGCTCCGAGCTGCTGGATATCTAAAGGAGTGTGATGCGAGTAATATCAAACAGTTACTTTAAAACAGCACATGGGCAGCATCAACGAGCATAAAATATTGCTTTATGTCCCAACAATGGCTGACCCAGAAAAGAATGGCCATGGGATATGTTATCGATGCAATATATATACTATCTATTAACTCATCCAGCTAGCCTCAACAACCACAATTAACGCAAATTATAGAAGCAAAGATGAATTTAATGCTTGTCATTTATCTGACCGACGACCTCTAAGCCCTATTCGTTTTAAATTGCACTCTGTAAAGGTGATTGATAAACAAAAAGGTAGAATAGTCACACAACATTTACATACAAAACATACTTAACCGCTGGTTGAAATCTTGACGCAATTGCTACTTGCCATCATAATATGATGAGTTGATTCAATAGAGCATCTGGCGTGAGTGGTCAATTAACAGGTGCCACGCGATGAGCTGAAGGACATTTTAGCCTGTGGCGATCAAATGTGGGATCGTCCGATGAGCTTTGTTATGATCTGACATGCAGTTTGCTTGATAGAAGATGATTATATAGATAATGACGTAGACCCTCTGTCAGGCATTTATTCATTTGATCATATATTTAGATCACATTCTTGAATTTCAATAAGAAAGTCGAAATATGTTCATAAAATTAATGATGTTTATAGTATAATGGTTGGTAATGTATCTGAATAATCTCTAATTGTGTTTGGCCTTTAGAGAATAAATAACGTTGTACATGATAAGCATCTTGCTGTACAAACCTGTGCATGCCGTGTTTCCGTTGCACTATGGCCGAATATGATGGTAGAGATTACTCACAACGACACTTTGTAGGCTCCCAAATCTCGACAGTCAGTCATCAGAATCATGCACCTCAGTACAGGACACTATCGGATGAATTGATTCAATACAAGTCATGCTATCGTGAGAATCCGAGCTATGATTGAATTTTCTCTGTTCGTTGATGGAGTTTAATATCGTTCCCTTTGAAACATCTTCGACTCAATAACACGCTTCAGTGTCACTACTCACATGACAATTGACTGCACTGTGTTGTGTATGGGAAGGATTATAATATTCATTGGAAAAGAATGAATGTGTATTATCAGATTTAATCCGCTTTTGTAGTATAATAGGTGTTGCAGAAAATCCTCATTATGCCAGCCACCTATTTATTCGGCACCGAGGATCCATGTCCGCGTCCACGATCGTGTCCGTGCCAAATCCCGACAGAAGATATATAGTGCAGAATTATACATTGATTCGTTCAGTGTGCCTTTCCGCTGTTTCCAAGATTCAAAACTGGTGTAGAACAATGCACCCATAGGCCAGGACATAGTCTGGAGTTTCCAACCTAATTACTTTCACAGAGCCAAGCAACAACACCAACAACATCAACAACGATACACATGATTATAGCAGCTACCCTTAATGGACCATTATAGTATAAATTCTGAGCACTTTCAATGCTTACATCATGCATAATATCCTGCTCCATCAGATGATCCAATTGATTTTAGACAAATTTACTACTAAGTTATAGAGCCGAGATGCGATATCGTTATGATCGGTTAGATTTTCTGTGTATTTGTGGAAGATAAGCATATGTTTATATATGCTTATGATAGTAAATTAATATTCATCAAATATACATTTGGAGAAGATAATAACATATCATAATGCAATGTAAGACTAACTTCAGCATCTGGTACTAATCGGTCCCCATCATAAATATATACCGGGGTGCTCAAGTAGGCATAGTGGCTGCGGAGCAGAGCCAGAGCGATCTAATGGCTCGACGGCACTCCTCATTTAGCGCCACGTGGGAACTTGTTGGCCACAAAAAAGACCTGGGCTGTCACATCAGTATATGACAAATTCCGACTTGTGCCTAAAGCCTTTAGTTCCTTTATGCCCATCGATGTTATTGCCTCGAATATGGCAAAAGATCCGACATACAATTTGGACGAGGAACACTGTAACATGCGGACTTGGAAGAGTTGAGTCTGTGTGTGACCCCGGTCATTGTTGTGGCATTTGTGAATATAGATTAATGAATATCCTAGGAGCGGAGGTGAAGCATATCCCCAGAAAATAATTAAATTGCGCATGCTTAGTTACTCGACCTTATCGCAACATTTTTCCGTAATTTGCAAGCAACATTCAGACGTCGTTTTAAAAGCGGCAATATCGATGATTGGGTTATCCCAATACTAACGTCATTCTGCCATTTAGACAAAGAACGAACACAAACTGAAAAAAATGTCGTTAGAATACGCACTGTTGGACCTGCACTCCTAACACCATTCTTTTCAACGGGAATTTGACCACCAATGACTAATATATAAACACATGCATTTATGCATATAAATATGTATGCATATAAATATGTATGCATGTTTTAATGCAAACATATACATATCTGTATGCATATATATATATATATATATATATATATATATATATATATATATATATATATACATATAGAGAGATATATATACACACACAGATTTATATATATATATATAAATATATATATATATATATATATATATATATATATATATATATATATATATATATATATATATATATATATATATATATATATATATATATATATATATATATATTTGTTTATAGGATAGGATTAGAACACTTTTATTCTGTCGACTTTTACAAGGCCTTGCCCCGTTCATTGTGCGCAACCACCAGCATCCAACTTGTACACATAGATGTATATATATACATTCATCGATATATTGATATACCCTATATATAATATTCCACCTATTTATAATATGAATACACCTGTAATCCCTACAGCTAGATTAGCAAGTTAAAAGTGACATTATTCAACATTGATTCTACTAAGGCTAAGTATATGGTAAATGAACGATCCGTTTGCATAAACCTACAGTCATTGAATTAAGGTAATTATTCATACATTGAAAGCAAATAATCCTTAAAGTGTTTTGTGATGCCTGAGAAGTAAAATGGCATTTGAATTCTTCGTTAATATTGTTTTACTTTATTTCACCACTGGCCACTAGCAATGTTACTTGAGATACAATGTTACTAAAAAGATATAAAAGATATATATAATAAAAGATATATATATATATATATATATATATATATATATATATATATATATATATATATATATATAGATATATATATATATATATATATATATATATATATATATATATATATATATATATATATATATATATATATATATATATATATATATATATATATATATATATATATATATATATATATATATATATATATATATATATATATATATATATATATATATATGTATATGCTACTTATGAGAGTCACATCGAATCTGATACAACCTTTTCATGTGTCTCAAGAAATTCTTGGTTTCTTCGGAATATGTGTTTTATACTTAACTTGTACATATATTGAAGGAGATCATTCACTCTGAAATATTAGTCCCTTATGCGTAGATTCATCTGCTTATGCAACCATGGCGAATGTGATTCATGGGGAAAGGCGCAGTATTCGATTGACGAATATGGGTCATTGAGTTGCTTGCTCTGTGATATAGCATACGAAAATTTCAAATCATTACTGTTGAGGATAGGAAACACTAACAACTTTACGCTAAATAATTCCATTTTGATAGTCGGCCTCTGAGTGATGGGACAACTATGCGTTACCTAGAAATTAAGATTCATGGCACAGTGCATATTTTGTGGGACAGCGGAAAAGACAAAAACAAGTGACTAAGGGGCCCGGTTGATAGCGTTAAGTAGCCAATAAAGTTGATTATCCGGTTCTTAAATTCGTCGCACGGCCAGTTATACATGCCTTGTTTCATAAAGATGCGCCAGGTAGTTCAGGGTGGGGGAAATGATTTAGAGGAAAAATCGTTAAGATTAAGCTTATTGACGATGGATCTCATCTGTATCACCAATACTCCTCCATAAGATAAGGTTTAAAAATTTCTTACCCACCAAAAGCTAAAATGCAGTTGTCCTTATAAATATAACATTAACGTAACGTGGAAAACATGCTTATTGAAGTAAACGGCCCTCTGGAGTCTGGTAACATGGCTCGGATGAAAATGAGGATTAGTGCTGATACTAACAACGATACCACCATCTGCGCCTAAAACAGCTCCCCAAACAGCGCCCACTTAATATATCGAGTTAAATTGGATTCGACTTCATTGTTCACCAGAGGTCACATGTGTACTGGCGGCCGAATAACAGCTCATTGCATATAGCAATTAAGTCGATGCGCTAAGGTTGTCTTGCAGTTGATGCTGATATCTAAATTGATGCTGGTTTTTTTTGGTCACGTCAAGCATATGAGTTGGGAATGAGAGAGCGTTAACGTCAGGATAAGGGTGGGGTTATGACGGGATTTATGCCGTGTCGAAAATGAAGGGAAGATGCCTTCGTCTCAACGTTTGTGGGCCATTTATATCTACGTTTATCCATTGCAACGCCGGTCAGCTCTAATGTAAATGCTGCGTTAGAAAAATGTATTTATCACTATTTGGGGGGTAATTTTTTAATATTTCCCTGGCATTTTGCAAATTTAGATCTAAGAAGAACCTGAATTTATTGAATGATACAACAATCATTACCAAATCGTTATACGCAGGCAACTTAATGAACAGAATAAAGTACTAGGTGCATTGGCGCCACAAATACAGAAAATAAAATAGTTTTAGTCAACAAACATTGCTGTAAGATAACCAAAGCATAAGCTTAGAAACAAGACAAGACGCATCAAGTGAATTCCTGCTACCGCCAGGAGCATGGGCGATGAGAAAGACCTGGATTATGTAGGAACTTAAATATACCACGGCACAGATTGTCACACTGGTAGCATGATGATAATGGATATTCACGCGTTGTGTTCGAATAGGAAGCACCATTGTTAGATGAGACAGATATGCTCATCATCATTATGTCTGAAAAGCCGTATAACACATTATCTAAGAGCGCCGGGATCGTTCATTTGGGACATCATATCATAAATCGCCTATGTACTGCAAATGTGAAAGACCAGCTTCGTGAGTTACTTGTCAGATGCTGTGCCGCGCCTATCTGTTTCTAAAGTTGGTCGTCAAATAATGAGGTAAAATCCCACAGCATAAAGGACTGAACCGTGCACTGATGTAAAAGTAATATATTCCGTTCGAAACATATTCACTAGACATCTAGTCTGGCTTTAATCCAATCTTCACACGTACGCTAAGTTCTATCAGGTTGACTATGAATTATAGCACGCGCCCAGGGCCCACGTTGATGGCCATTATCATACAGCTACATCTTGTGAATGAATATATTAACCAGCGTTACGCTTGTTTTTTGCTTAGTTATGACTACAATTTAAATGCTCTGAGCCTCGTATGCGTTACATCTAATAAGACAATAGTATTCACCCAGTAGACTGACAATACAGGGTTCATTGATGCATATCATTTACTCCACAGTTCTCTGTCAGCTTTTATGTTATGATTGATGTCACTTCGTTTCGTGCATTGCAGTTAATTACCCAGTGGACACAACACGTAAATAGACGTGGAAACTTGGCGTAAAAGGCAAGTCGAAACCACGTAGATATAGACACGTGAAAAAGATGTGTGCCCTTCCACCTAAATTCAACGATACAAAATTATATATTAGTCAACTTAGTAATGCTACAATACAATCATTTTGCTTTTTAATAGATTCGACAAGATCTCTGAACCAAGAACATTTATTTCTCAGAAATATCCAACAGTTAGTGCTACATGATCACAAATAACGATATTAAACATCTTTTTTAAACATTACGAGTAAATGACAACATACAAAGGCAAGGAATTAGTGGAAAAAGGCAGGTTTGTTCAGAAACACATTAAACCAGTCACTACAAGCATGAGCATCATGAATCTACACAGATATAACATGATTTACTTTCACCCTAATAAAATGCAAATAACAGAATGTACTTAAAAGGACACTGAAATGCAGAACAGAATTTTTGTTATCTAATTTTGACGATAATTTTTAAGTGACACTAGTATGACCAAACGCAGATTTTTCTGTGTGACGTCACCTAATTGACACAGAGCAGTCACATTCGTCTGGGTAAATGGCTTTGATCAGTAAACCACTAAACGAAAGTGAGTGAATGAGTTCGATGACGTCATACAGGAAAGTCTGCGAGTTCGATCGGTAATATCTCGGCAACCAGTTATGACATATCAGTCATACTAGTGTTAAAATGTCACAAAATCATCTTCAAAATTAGATGACAACACAAAGTTGAATTTTGGCCTTTAAGTAAATGATCTAGTCAAATCTCTCAAAAATCTAAATGTGTGAGTATACCAACAAAAATTACCAATAGGCAATATTTAAACTTTTTCTCTTGGGTGCATTCCTTAGTCGGTTGTCTAGTAAGACATTAACAGCAGCCTCGGTGAACCCATGGCTCTTCGCTACACTTTCTATACAGTACAAAGAGGACAATTTAAGCTATCTAATTTCATACATCGTACAAATGACTTTCATTCCGTATTGTGTATCATTAAATCCAAATACTATCATGGACTTCCAAGTAATTAGACAATGGTGAACCTACCTACAATTAGTATGCAAAGTGCCATTTTCTCAAAGCTGGCTTTGTCACCTCTTGACCCTTTCATGTTAAGTTGCACTGAAGGGAATTCGTGATAAATCTGCAAGCATTTTGTCTGAATGAATGCAATTGGTGCTTGAAAATTTCTGAAACATTGCCAATGCGGACACAATGCATATTGAAAGTTGTTTGGATCATGGATGTACACATCATATACATCTACAGAGTAAGAGAGAATCTCACCTGCTTGTTAAATTGTTCACCATATCCCGGACATTGCTACCACCAATTTTTATACACTTCTGAAACTGGCACAAAAATGTGACATTTACCCAATGTGTTTGAAATAACTGGCTAATTTAAATTGTTGGTTCAGAGTATTCTTTTACATATATAAATGATTATTTATGCAAAAATAAACAAGTCATAATCACCCAGTAATAGCAAAGTAAATGACCACAAAACCACAAGGAATAATTCAAAAGCATGTTAGTTGAATTGGGTGTAACAGTCATTCCAGACAATACAGTATATGATAATATGGAGGCATTTCGGTGGAAAATGTTTCATTGCTGTTTATTAGATCTGATGCCCACTATTTCTTAACAAAACTGCAATTTTACGTACCCACAAATTCTTTCTCTGGTTGTCCATCAACTGCTCATTGAAATGTTGAAGTTCCTAGGTGCTGTTCATCTGCTCAGCTTCGAGAAGCTGTTTGCCACTATCGCCCAGCTCTCTACTCTCCTGCCAGTTCAGTATATCCCTGATTTGAGATGTAGGCAGCGCTTCTGAAAATATGTGCACACACAAATTATTCAGTGTTCAATAACTATGCTGCTGACTACAAACTTGTAAATAATACCAAAAAGATACCTTTTTCCTTTCTCAATAGCAGCATTAAAATAAAGTAAATATTTAAAGAGTAAAATATTCACAAAAGTGCACTCATGTTAAAGGAAAATCATCATTGCTCAACCGACGACTGCCAGAATGAGTGCCAGATGGGCCATGACTATGGGACTGAGTGACAGATGAGCGATGATGACTATGTGAAATGGATTGACAGATGAACGATGACTGTGAGATGGACTGACAGATGAACGATGACTGTGAGATGGAGGGACAGATGAACGATGGCGTGTGTATAAGATGGTTGTGGTGTATTAAGGAGCAAGCCTCCCAATACGCACGAGGTGTGCCTACAGCCATTCCGCTGCATCGGCTGGCACTTTGCTGAGAGCGATAATAGAGGTTTCAAGCAACAATGAGCATAAAATTATAAACCATGAACAAATTATATACGGCAAGCAGTTTTTGCACAACCACTTGAGTACACTTATTGTCATTTAAAGAATAACACTCAAATACGACTCACTTGTAAGCTTAGAAACTGTCAAAAATATAGCAAATGAATTCTCAACTATCCAAAACTGCAGCAAATCGCGCCAATCGAGTGTTACGAACAATGTTGGAATTAGTTTCGTATTTGCTTAACTGCTCTAAATCAAATCTTTCTAGTTCAGTATGACGCATAAAATCTCGTCTTCAATAATAATAATTTATACCGTGTACCGTGTGTTTTTCGATATTGATCATATTATGCAAAATAAATTGGTACGAAACTGAAGCGAGGAAAGCGGTTTCTCAAGAGCTCGATGAGGCCCATGACACACTCTCACCCCCCGGCCGGGTCTCCACCACGGACCAGCAGGTCAGGGGTTCGAGCCTCGCCTACGTCTGGAGAGTATCTCACCTGAATTTCGATTCATTATTCCAGGAGACCCCAGTCACGATAGTAACCAAGCTGTTGAAAGCCACAAACCATCATCATCCCCAGAGCTCATCGATCGATAGCACCAAAAGTTGTGAAACCCACTATATCTTATCATATCTAGCACATGCCGAGCAGGGGCTGTCAGGTTAACATATCTCCATATTTCTGGTATAAACAGAAAAAAAAGAATATATAAATAATAATTTACAAATGGGTCCTAAAATTCTCCGTCTTTTCCACATGTTTTTGACACATCTATTCCACGTGATTAAATACTCGTTGAATCCAGGTGTATATCACGTGAAAGTTCGTGGATCCACCACTTCACCAAAAATACACATGATTTCCACGTGGATTCCACGTGTTGTTGGGTACGTAATGGGATACAAGTGCTTGTTAGATTTAGAGCATTTGGCATATCGATTGTGACGTAGATGAAGCGAAACGTATGCCTATGGCATAGCAGCACGTGTCTTGCTGTGTGACCTCTATTTGATCTATAAGCTGCTACCGCAGGGTGATAGATCATCTAAATGTCATTTCTACGATAGGATTTTAGTCGCGTTCATAGTTTTAAAAAGTCAATACAAATCATGCTATGGCATATTTAAAGGGTCAGACAAGCTGAAAAGCACAATAAGCGGGGCAACATGATTTATTTTGTAGAACACAGGTGTACAATTAAGCCACATTTCACCATTAATTAAGTAGTAAACAAACTTAACCGAGTTTTTATTTATTTAATATAGTTATGATTTATCTTTCATCAACGAGAAAGTGTAAAGCCAATTATCTTGCAGCAAAAATGCGCTATAAATGACACAGTAAGCGATAGCCAAAGTTTAAAATTATCCCCACTGCAGCTATAACGCGTGACATGATAATTGATATGGAATTGTTTTATTCGAGAAGGACTATTGTGTTAGAATAAGCTTGCAGATTGGTGAAAAGTCTGCGCACAGTTACCGAATATTGATCAGTATTTCTGTGTTAGGGACAATTGACATTATATGGACCATTATTTCTCAAATCCTCTAAGAAGCTTTCCCTAAAGTTTTGGCGAAAGCGAAGCAGACTATGCAAGTGAAGAAGTTGAATACTCATTAAAAACAATCTACATAACCGACTTTACTACTGCAGTATTGCATAAAGCTTGATCATTCTCAGCGCAAGGCTATCTAGGTCATGATGCTAGAAGCAGAACCACGTTAACCCTAGGGCTAATTACTGAAGTCGACATTCAGGTTGTATGTCGATTGTGCCTTTGTGATTTACGAATGGGTCACTTACTGGCTAATGTCTCTTGTCGACCTTAGTTAAATATTATCGAGCACTTGTGCCGATGATCCCCTCCACCCCCCTTTGATGCAGTATCAGTGAGTCAGTCTACGGTATAGCTCCTCTCATCGACAGTTCATAATGATCCGTTCGGGAAGAGGGAAGCAGGGTTTACAAATTAAAGGCCACAGGAAATTCATTGGCATGGAAATATCAAAACAACAATATTATTAGTTCAACCCTTATCGACGCCGCAGCAACTGTTTAGGGAATTATAGTTGCAAAGAGTCAATTTACCTCCAACTGATAAATATGCAGTATGGCGTGACGCCTTCCCTGTTTTATGCCAAAAAATGTAACGCACTTATATCATATGCGCAGCATGTGTGCTTGATTAAGCCTTTAAATCAACGAAATATGCAAAACTAATACAGTTTTAAGCATAAATTTCAGCGTTCACGTGTAAGTTGTCAAGCATGTCTCACTGTCTAAGTGCATCGACCTATATGATCAATATCTCCAACAGCTTCCAGTCAGGGTAGGTAGCGAAGACGTTTTTATGTCATTGTGTTATTTTGCATATGTATGTTTAACAAAGACCAATGTGGCTATTCCCAGATTAGTATCTCATTTCACATAGTGGCTTTAAATCAATCAGCTTCCAGAAATTGCACCGATAAATTTAATAAACTTAGCCTAATTAAATTTGCATGTGGTGCTTTATAAAGCAATAGAGTTGAATAACCCGGAATGCTTCCATCAAGTTAGCTAACATGTGTGCGTATGAATAATTCATCATGCTTCAGAATAAAAGATTGACTGAATTCGAAAACGTAGAGCTTAATAATAGTGCAGAAGCATTAAGTCTGTGCAGAAACAATGAATCTCATACATAGCGTTTCGGCTGGCGCTAGACCATTTGGTCTTCAAACGAATTTCTTGTCAGCCGTTCCATACTGGGAACCATGACTTGTTTTTGCTTTCTTTTGACCGGATTCTTGCAAACGTACATGTAAATCTTATCGCTTTTTTAGAACTTACGCCTAAACTTCACATACATATCATGACATATTGCAAAGCATAGTTTCTCATTTGCATTTCGTCTTCATTAGGATTGCTCTGATATTCAACAACATCGTACTCCAAATGCCACGAAGGTCTTTAAGATGGTGTTGTTGCACGTGCGTTTCTACCTCAGTATATTTGGATCTGGATATCATTATGCATCAATACATTGTCCTTGTTGCTATTGGACGAGCATGACTCACGGCGTGTTACACAGTAATGATGCAATATTCTATTTAAGGACAGAAAACATACAATCACGATTGGATGCGCTCGATAACCCAGCGAAATTAGATTTGTTTTTATATACAACCGATGCCGAATTACTGCTGGGCCTTTTGTTTTGCAACGTGGGTGAAGTCTAAACCAATCAGAAACGCCTGATTATATTACATGAGTATATCACGCCATAGGGTGAAGCTTAGATATTTTATTTGTTCTTTTATTGCGTGTTCCTTTTTACTTCTGAGTTACCAACACAGTTTATGAGTGCACAAACGAAGGACTCTGTCTTGAACTAAGGTTGGTTTATTTTCAGTATTATCCGGAACGAAACAGAAAACGAGGTAGAAGTGGTTTCTAGGAGTGAGTGTGTAATAAGAGTCTGTTCCTTGGGTCTTATAAACCAAAGAATTGGCTTTACCACCTTCATATAAAGAAAGGAATGCTCAACCATACCAAAGCTACTTCCTCCTCTAACACATTCCGATGGTATGCATCATACAAGGCATCCGAAACGGACAGAAGCCGATGTGGGGGCAAAGGCAGTGGTATGGCAGATGCAGCATGGACAGTCGGTTGACCAGCATGACTAGTTGGCTGAAGATGGGAGTTGAGCTGCTACGCACACAGCACTCAAACCACCAGGGCCGGACGAAAATGGAATGCCATAACTCCTTTGCGACCAAGAACTCCTTGGTAACCAAGATGAGTTAGTAGCCAGCTTGATGTGCAACTATTAATAGACCGAGAGATAGTAACAACATCACGCTTAATGCTGCCCACAAATCACGTCATAACATAACTTACCTAACCGGCAGCCATCGTTATCAAAACGCCCTTCATGAATTAATTAATCGATAACTTCAAACCAAATATTTAAACATAAGTGAATGTGACTGCATCTCATTAAGCAGCCTACAATAAAAACCAATTAAAATACAAAAATAACATTAGAAAACCATCACCATTCAAGACAGGATCGTCACAGCGTATCAGATATTGTAAGACCCATAACTCAAAATGGCAGTGCACTTTGAACGATAGCAAGTTCATATAAATCAACCATTCGATGCTCCGAACCAAAAACCGATGTCAGCATCCTGTTTTAATTGGGCTGTCAACATCAGCACAAAATTAAGCTCTATTTAATGGCAATTTGCATCAAGAGCCTCGTTGGTCAGCCGTCACACATGCATCTAACAGCTTCTGACAAGATTTTGGATCATCTCTGCCCCCCGATAAGACTACTGTTTAAAATAATAGGATTAGATCTGTCACTTGAATTGCTCGAGAAACACTGTTACTTGAGAAAAGCTGTGGTTGCTTTCTATTCAATAATATTTTCAAAACATTTTGAATGAAATTAATTGTCTACATGATTTTGGATCATCTCTGCCCCCCGGTAAGACTACTGTTTAGAATAATAGGATTAAATCTGTCACTTGAATTGCTCGAGAAACACTGTTACTTGAGAAAAGTTGTGGTTGCTTTCTTTTCAATAATGTTTTCAAAACATTTTAAATGAAATTAAATTTCGTTTTTGATGTTTTGTATGGAGTAGCGTGTGCAAAATAACACCATAGTATGAATAATTCTGTTTCGTTGTCAGGTGCGAAAGACGGCTACAAATGCCCTACAAGAACGTTAGTTATCATCAAAAAAACTTCTCGCCAGTAGAAGGTGTAGTGTATTTGAATAAGATTCACTCGTAATGCATGTAAATAATATCTGCATTTCCAATGAGTTGCTAAGTGTTCAGAATATGGTTTGTGAGATTGCGATAATTCAACTGTGGCTACATATTTTAACCGAATGATGGTGATGGCCGAAACACTTCAAACATTGCGGTCACTTTTGTTCAGAAGACTGAGGGCGCCTTTCATATGTGATAATCATCATTAATAAGCCAGAGCACAGATGATCGACATCTAAAAAATCTTCACACCAAAGACCGCTGATATCCGCCCATAATGTTTGCTAAAGGGTTTAACTGGCTATCTGTTCAGAAGATTAGGATTGCATCTGTGATGTAGCATTTCCACAGTTTTATAGGTTGCCTCCTCGCACTTGATGTGGGTTTTATGCTCTGATATATACTTCTTTGGATTGTTATATGCAATTGGGCAGGGTCGAGAAAAATCCAATTCAATATTCTATAAACATGGTATAACGAGACTATATTAGGTTGGAACCAAATTATTGGCACATCACTGTAGGCTGCACAGTTACCGGCAGGGTATTTTAGAACATGACGCCTCTCTCCCTTATTTGAATTGTCATGAAGAGGATCGTTAAAGTAAACATTTGACACCATTGACCTCTTCATTGTTTTGATAGTGAGAGGGACAGCAAGAGGAGCTTTGCTAACCTAACTATAAACTATCGGTACGAGCAGAACACGGGCGCCACTTGGGGTCGAGAGGAATGAAACGACAGTGTATGACGGTAAATTGAAATGTTGACCGTGCATTCGGCAAATCGGTTATCTGTCTTGTTATATTTTACAGCTTACCTGTTATATATGGGCAATGAAGAACGACTTGCGTCGAAACGAGGCTATACACGTATTCCGTCTTTTAGATCTAATCCAATGGATGTTGGCAAGATGGTGTTAAACCAATTCCCGAGCTGGCTCTTCTAATCGCCTTCGTATGTCCTCTCCCAATGAGCTTAAATTTGGCATTCTTGTGACATTAATCAATGATGATCATAATCTACGAGTGACAAGATTTACAAAGATGGCCACCCTTTTTTAGACATGGCCCTGTCCATGGTCAACAACAAGTGCCCACAATAGCTACATAATATGACAATAAAGTCGGGAGACACATCATTAGTTTAAGCCTTTGTCTATAACATGCACTTCGATTAAGGTATAAAAAGAATTCATTAAACTGGTTAGAGCTATCTTGGATGGAAGCCTTTTCCATGGTTTCACTACTCGATGGGAAAATTCCGTCTTAGCAATAGTTTTTGTCAGGTTGTACGAATGTCCCCGGAGTATCAAGTTCTCCACACTACAGCTGAAGGAACACATCAACCCAAGTATTATCTTATCCATCGAACATTGTGTTCACTTGTATGAGATATCAAAAACTTTGCTCGTAACAGAACTCAGTTGGAGTCGTTGAAGGCATGGTGACCATGCCTAGATTGGAGCTCTTTAAATAGAGCTTAAGAAATGCTTTAGAGTGAATTGCTAGTGTTCGTTTGATTATACTCTGTTTGCACTCGCTGCTGCTACACTGCATAGGTTGCTGTATTTGAATGACTGGTCGATTAAGACACTTAAATCCATCTCCATTGATACAACCTCCAGAGAGGAATAGCCCGTTTGTTATTCTAAATGGTGATTGGTCCGACCAATATGCAGTGATTGTGAGGCTTAAAAGCATTTGCAAATCATTTCCCTATCTTACGCCCCATGCAAACTTTGTTATAAGTCTTGGTTGTGGTCTTTAATCTGGAGTAAATATCAATGTCATCTGCCTATGTGTTTTACATTATGTAAAAACATGTCTAGATCATTTATGTAGATTAATAAACGATCGATTCCCGGGATCAACACCTGAGGCTAATCACTAATAGACTTAATCTAATCTGATTCAGTATCTATCGCCGAGCCACACATGTATTCATGCTAATTCCCACTGATGCCGTAGTCAAAATGTCTGTTTTGCAAACCGTTGGCAAGGAACTTGATCAAACGGTTTATAATGGTCCAAGTGAATAACATCTACCAGATCGCCGGTATCGAACTATTTAGTAAACAAACCCAATTACAAAAGGTTGGTGAGGCAAGAACAGTTTCAGAGATCCACTATGCTGACCTTTTTAAAACCAGCTATGTTTAAGTGAACGCTCTATAAGGTTGCCTCTCACAAAAGTGTCAATTATACTACTTACCATGGAGATGAAGTAGACCGGTCGGTAATTTTCTGACTGATGAGGAATGCCTTTTTAGTATATTGGTGTAACATAAGAACAGTTACATTTTTCTGGAGCATTCCCATCACAGATGGACGTATTGAATATAAAACTATATTAGTGACGACATATCTACGACATTACGACAATGTTTTCTTAAGTTTATAGTGACACAAATTTTGCTTTAATGAATTGATTATTCATTATGACGCATTATTCATGCGTTGAATAGTACTGTAAAGGTCATAATATTTGTACTTGCTCTTTTGAATGTTTCTTGAAAAGCTAATGCATCCCGGGTTAAGCAGATACTTTGTGTGCTGATTCGAGACTGACACATATTTACGTGGAACGAGACAGTCTATTAAAGAGATATGCGAAATCAATTGATGATTTACAGTTGGTTGAATCGTAACGTTGCTAAAGGCTTTTTCAATAGCTTTTGGCTTTATCGATTTTATGAGAGAAGTTTAATTATTGTTTCTGAGTTCCTGTTTGCCCTGGGACCATCTGCGGGGAGTAATTGAAGAAATTATTCCTTTAAAAAATAATTTCAGATAAATCAATCAAATAGTTCAGCATATTTATCTTAGTACTTCAAATCTTCGTCTCTATTCGCATGTTACCCACTATTGAAAGCAACATGTAACATATTTGAGTTGCCGTGCTGTTTATCGGTTTTACTTTCGCAGAAACTTTAGCTCATTCTTATAGATGCTACGTTGTTATATGCCTTATCATCTTTACCAAGATCATTAGTTAAAATCATAAAGTCTGAGCCGTGTCTTCGCTCACAATAACTCTCGAAAAGCTGGCATCATACAAAATCTATAATAATCATTAACTAACATTCTCCTATATTTCCATGAATTATTTTAACGAGTTTTCGTTTGAAATCATCTGCCTAAGCAATGCATATATCATGCAAAACTTCAGCCATCAAGCCAATACACCCGCCGCACATTTTATGGCATTGTGGCAAAATGAAGATTAAGTTTAAAGAACATTGAATAAAAATCCAGCATAAAATATCTCCAATGTCCATTTTAAAGGCGTTTATGAAGTCCTGGTGCTTGATTGCGACGGGACGTGAGCAAGAATTATAACAAATAGCACATGGTGGACAATATTAACACTTGAGGCTGAAATTGGTTGGGATTTGGGTGATAATGCCATGAAATTATTCAATTCAGGAAACGTAATTACTAAACCCGGTGGCTAGGCATTCGCTTTTTTCCCAAAAATTAATTCGGTTGCATTGTGCAAGGCGCCGATAGCGATACATTATTGAAGACATGGTTATCTCAACACCAAACACGAACTGAAATAGAGACACTCTAGCCGCCAGAATCTAACAGAAGCAGAGCTCGTGACGAATATCACCGACAAATACCTCTTATAAACGTCCAAACGTCATTAATGTTATCATGAATGTGGCCACTTATCATCAACGTCCAGAATCAACCCCATTTAGACAATCGAAGCCTTGCCCGCCAGCCCATATGTTCTGATTAATTCGCAGTCAAACTGGTAGTGAAGTAGAAGAATTCGCTTTTTAACCGAGCATCAACAAAACTAACGAGTTTACTTGTAAATCAACCGGTGTGATATGCACAGAAGATTTAGGGCCCCAGTGAATGCCGGGATACTGGATACTATGATTGTTGCCAAACAGAGTATTACCGCAGCTAATACCGGTCAACAAGGTGTAAATGAATGGCAAGCAAACAAAGCCGAAACTGTCAAGATAGGCAGGGAAAACCACGCTGTTACATTAAATCCGCTAGTTTAAATAGAACAATAGCGAACGGCTGTCGCCGTATGATTCAATAGAAATATATACATATAAAATATATATATATATATATATATATATATATATATATATATATATATATATATATATACACACATATGTATATATATATATGTTATTTATATATATATATTTACATATATATATATATATATATATATGCGTGTATAAATATATATATATATATAGCATATTAATATATATATATATATACATTTATATATATATATGTATAAATATATATATATATATATATATATATATATATATATATATATATATATATATATATATATATATATATATATATATATATATATATACATATATTGATACTTATGTATGCTCTGAAGATGTGCCGCTCTTTGAAGCGAGCATCAAGAAGAAGTCCTCTTCGTGTGATTTCACATGGAAGTCACATGTGCCGGCACCTCGTGCATACTAGTTGACCATTTAGTCATGCTTGCAGAAATAATTTTATCAACCGATTATTATGAACGAACTCCGTCAAAAGAAAAGGAGTTGTGCTGTTACGAAGCGTTTTTGTAATTAACCCATACAGATTATCTGCATTAAATCAAAAATATAACCGAGCCAATAACATGGTTCACTTCGCTGGCATTAAACACTACTGTCCCCACAGGGTAAATATTTCATTGAACCAGTTCTCTGGTATCATCTGCCTAGATATTTATGAAGCTTTCCACTCTGGCCATAGGTGGTTCAACCTTATCGTCAACATAACATATATATGCACTTATATCTGCTATGCAGTTGCCGTCAGTCCAAGCAACATAATGGTAGAGCCGGTAGATAATTCCACTATGTTAGTGCGATCCAGTATAGCAGTAGCAATATATTCAATCAGTTGAAAAACCAATAATTGGCATTTAGCGATGCTTCATTCAAAAACACTGTCACACCGACTTATCTCAAAAACACAAATGCTGATCGCATTTGTATAGTTGGTGTAGCAATGATCTCGCTGACCGGGGAAGTCGTTGTTCACTCTTGTCATGACAGCAAAATCTCAAGGGAGTCACTTGACTGAGCATGTAAGAATGAATGAAGTATGCAAGTTGTTACCTCACTCCATCTCGGCTTATGGATAATGTCGTTCAGATCAACTTTTCATTTCATTGAGTGGTTCTTAATAAATTTAAGTCCAAGAAAGCATCGAGGCATCGTTTTACCTTACAACAACTATTAACATATGATTCTTGAGATGTCTCCGTAGAGCTAAATCATCTAATCTTGGAAGCATTTGCCCACGTACTTATTTTCGAGCAATTATTCTTAAGCCATTTACTTGATATTACAAAGTTCAATAACATATCATAAGCACAGTATACACAGAGGGCACTGAGGAACCATGGCATTGACTTGTTAATTCATGGACCATCTCCATTCACCACATCCGACATCATGTGAAAATGCACGCCGCTCCCGGACCTGCGAGTAAACATTATGATGTTATCCTAGCGTTATGAATACCGCTTGTTATGCTACCAAAGCCCTCCACAGGCTGATGTAAATGTTATAACCTGAGGTGAATACCAAACACAATTTGTTTATATTTACTGCTGTGGTCCAAACGAATGCTTCTTCTGCCGGATGCAATTCAACAAAACCATCTTTAGTGATAAAAAACAATAAATAGTTGATCTACTGGACACTTGGTTTGGATCAGATTCATGAATTTATCGCGAAGAGAAAATGAAAATCTGCTCATAAAATTAATGATGTCTGTAGTAAATTTGTGGTAATGTATTTTGCAGCGAATAAGCACATCTATCGGTGTGTTTGACTGTGGAGAATTATTTTTTCTTTTTGTACATAATAAGCATTTTTCATTTACAAGCCGGTGCATCAGGTGTTTCCGTTGCACTTTGGGCGACTTTGATGGTTGAGATTACTCGCAACGACGCTTTGTATGCTCCCAAACCTCGACAGTCAGTCATCAGAATCTCCCAGCACAGGACACTATCACGCGGTTTGTTGATTGAGAATTATATCACTCCCTTTGATACATCTTCCATCTATAACACGTTTTGGTCTACCTACCCATATAACAAACGACTGCGCTGTGTTATGCATGGGAGGAATATTGATATATATGGAAAAATGCTAAGAATGTGTAATGATAGATTTAATCCGCCTTTGTAGTACAATAGGTGTTGCAGAACATTACCATACAGCTAGCCACATATTCAACCCAAGCTCCGTATCCGTGAAAACGTTCGTGTCCGGGAAAAATCCCGACAGCAGAGGTATAGTGCAGAAGTATCCATCGTTTGGTGTGTGTCCATGTACGCAGTTTACCAGCTTAGCAATTGGTGTGGAACGATTCACCCATAGACCGGAACATTGTCTGGAGTTCCAAACCTTCTCATTACCACAGAGCCATGCAACATAATTTGACCTACAATGAAATCAACACCGATAAACCTGATTTTTATCTTCTACTTATAGAAATGGCAACATTGCGGCAAACACTGTTAAGGTTAATTTTGACAATTGAGAATAAAGGTTCCTAGTAGTGGTCACATGGACATAATAGTAATATTTAAGGGTTAACGTCAATAAACTACGAAATGTTGAATCTGCTTTGCCTGCATATGTAGTATTATTCGTTACTTCTACGGAGAAACCAGTTGTATTAGATATCAAACTACACCTATTTGCCCATCCAGCACTACGCTGGTCGGGATGAATGCTATAAACTCTTCATGGTTTGTTATTGTAGAGGTGTTGTCGATGATTGAACGAAGTTTTAGACGCACTTGCGATGGTGCAAACATCTGAACTAACGTCTGCTCGAATTAATGTTCCGATTTCCCAAATAAATTGGACATTACATTGCAGATGACATCCCAGGGTTTTAATAACATCTTTACCTGCCAAAGTCAACGCTAATCTTGTAAATCAAATGACGCATTCCGCTATATACATTTTATGCTTAGCTTGAGACGCAAATGTAATCGTTTAAGCCTTGAACCGCAGGAATCTAACAAAACATTATATCGCGTTATTTCACCAACTTGATATCAACGCTCCTAACTGCTATAGTATTCAACAGGGACTTACCAAAGTTGCAACAACCATTTATAATGATTGTATTATATTATGTTTCGCATGATGCATTCTTTTGCTTTTATATCAGAGAGGCCTGCTGTCGTTAGATGGCAAAAAAAGCGCCGCTATTTGAGCCGACACGCCTACATATGCGCCAAATATAGCAGTTAAAGGATAATGGCGTGTGCTAAATTCCGGGATTATTGCGTAAACAAAAACCTGCTTTTTGATATGGTCCTTTAATTTTCCACCGCCTTTTTTCTGCCATTAGCTGGCTTTGCGTCAACTCGTTTAGTCTAAATAAACAACCACACTCCAGAATGTGTTAAGCTACGGGTCTGGGCCAGGGTCCTGGTTATGCAGTAACAGAACAATAAGCATGCGGAGTGCGATTGGAGCAATCAAATTAAGCACAAGGTAAGCGCCAGCCACCGCCATTGCACTGTGTTTAATATATAAGCAGCCATGTTGCGCTGTAATGAATAAAGTACATCCTTGCAGTGCGATATAGACAACGAACTATATGAACGGCATGTTCGCAGAGCAGATTTAAGACACTGCAAAGACTTGCGTGCCAGATAGGTAGTAATGCAATTAACTACCATGCCCGCGTACTATCGAACAACTTTGTATACCACAACATCAAATCATTCACGATCTGGTGCGCAAAAACTGTTACACGGAAACCTGTGATGTTTGTGCTAATATTGGTAGCAAGTTCGATTATAAATTGTAACAGCTGCGATATTATAGAGATCTTTCCTGTTGCTTCTATAAAGGCTAAACTCTAGTCGTTGATTGTTATTGCACATGGGTGTTATTCATTTGGGCCATGATTTATCCATGACACTATGCGATAACCGTCAAACTGCACGATATGACTTGACATCAACGCTACTCAAGCAGCAGCGTCAAAATCTTTCAGAGTTTCTTATGAAACAGAGCCACCCCATAATATGCAGCCTTGGCAATCACCAAGGACCCATAACATCTAGAACATTGCTTGAGTTTTGAATATTACACTAGTGAAATTGAACATGATCTTGATCATAGTTTTTATAATTTTGACAGTTTGGTGTACATAATGATGTGATATCTTGATATGTTAAACTGGTATCGCATATAATTGTATGACAAAGACAATTTGGTTTGACGTCGTTGTTGCTGTATACGTTTGTGCAGTTTGGTTACTCGAATCATTGTAGTGCTCTTGTCAGTAAACACATAATGTGTACGCAACTATGGAAAAGATTTGTGCCATGACTTAGTAAGCAGATGGTAACAGCGTTTCTCTAGTTCATTGGTGCTTCTGGGGATTTAGATTTTGTATTGAGATCACTTAGTTGCGGACGCTAAATGGCAAATCCGTGTTTAACTTGACATACAGCTGAGGAGTTACATCATTTGCCTTTGTTTTATTATTGCGCATACAGTACAAGACTGCAGACCATCCCATATTAAGCATACGCATGTTTAACACGCGCCGTGTTAATATAGCCAGCCGCATATGTGAATTCTTATTCGAAGAAGCGACCTCTATTTAAATAGTCAGCCTGACAATTCACCGGTAGCAAAATTTATGCTGGATTCATGTTCACTACAAATAACATCCGTTCAACCCTAACCATGTCGCACCATACATTCGCTGATCCTTTACTGTACATTTTTGATTGACTTTCACACTTGGTGAGATCGCTTTATTGGAAATTGCTGGTGATGTTATCGACTATACATCTAAGCCAAAAACGCCGATGATGGATGATGGCGCACGCCAATGAGAAATGGGGTAATTGAGATCCGAAGCAATTGGAGACATGAAACTACGGTTTTGTCTGAAATCAAGACAAAAAATGCAATCGAATTACACCTCGAACCCAAATGGACTATTCGTGTTCGTTACTGCTTGCCGAGCTCTGCTTTTTTGGTTTCCGGTCGCGAATAAATGGCCAACTCGAATCGCTTGCGCTCCGTCACATATTGCAGAGACGTTATTAAGCTTGGCGTCCAACAACCCTGCCATCAAGAGTGTTTGAGATCCTTCCGATATGGCCAGCCCTCGATAGTCAGGCGACGCAGGTGGACCTAGAAAGGTACAGGTGTGAAAAGCATATCGCGCTTAATGGTGTTTGTTTGATATCATGACGTGATATGGCGTGATGCCTGTCACACATGATATACTATTGAATTATTAAATAATTCTTCGTTGCTGTACTCGAGCTTTTAGCGAAGTAAATATTTCAAAGAGTACCTTATTACGATCGGATTAAGAAAAGAGCTTATGGAACTAGGGAAAAAAGGTTTTTATATGACTCAAATCCAATACAAGTCACTGCGTGTGACATAATGAAGCAGTGTAAACATGTCGTCCGAGCGGTCAGAAGAAATGAGCTTTATTTAGAGAAGTTAAAACTTTAGGTAGGAATGTTGGCGTGAACTAAAAAGAGCTTTAAATTTGTACCAACTCTTTAAGATAGCGCAACTGAACTGGACCAACATCTTTGGCAGGCCATCTTCTAGATAAACATGCAGCTCTTTATGAACGATTCCATACAAATGACAATGATATGTTTGGTTTGAATAAAACGATCGGTGCGAGTATTAGCATTGACAGCATGCGGAACCAATTACAAAGGATGTGAAACTATCGTTAACTACCAGTTACAGGTAGAATTATCAGAGTGCAGCATTTGACATGACGTCAAACAAGGTGGTTTTACATCATCAATGTTATTGAAAATGTAATGTGGGAAGTTAGGAATCTGGAATGTGCGTTGTCAACGTACACCTCAGGCACATTTGCCAGGTGGTTATAGCCGTGATATCGAAGAGGACGGGACGGCGGATTGATAAGTCACGTGACGCAATATGCAGAATTTATATAATAGTACGCAAACTATGCATATATACTTGGATAATTCATCTGGTGGAAACACTGCTGATGCCTAGTGCACGGCACATTTATTTGCTCATATAGGTTGTTGATTGCCTTGTTATGAAAAGATGGCTTGTTTACCTTTGCGCGGTTAGCGTATTGCACCAAACGCACTTTAAGCTTAACTGAGGTTTACTAATGTCCCACTGCCACAGACTACAAATTAGATTCGATAACAGTGCTAGCATTAGGATGGATAAAAGCCAGACTGGGTAAAAAAGAGAGGAATAGTTGTTGGATAAATAGAGCAGAGTCAGTCCTAGGACCCGCCCTGCCCAATCTACTTCAATGTTATGCGTAGTGTTGTGGCAGTAATGATAAACTAACTTGTCAATGATACAGAGTTTTTTCGTCTTGCAATGCTACCGACAAGTGCTATTACTATTCATGACAATCTAAGTACTGTTTATTCACCGAAAACCCTTTTTGTTTAATAACAAATGTCATCACAGATCTGTCCCTCAAATCATGAACGATGCCAAGCAGTGAATGAACAGTCATATTTATTGGGATGATCTAGCAAGCGTACAGATGCCGCTCAGACCCATATGTTATCAAACTTTTATTCACTCATCAGGCCAATTGCGAAGGTGCAATTTAGTCATGGTCGCCATATCTTCACTGATGAATAGATATATACGAGATATAGCTATCATTAGTTACAGATGGTAAGGCTTCCATCTTCTTCAACAAGACGTTTCTCTGACTTATGCAGCCATTTATTATATTTAATAGATTATAGATCATAGCATAGGTGATGTGTTCGTTGTAGAGCATTAAGTTATTGAATTACTAACGGCCCATTATAACGAAGCCGCTATGTGACCATAAAGTGGCATGCATATGGGATGACGTCGCAATCACCATCTTCCTCTGTCACAAAAATGGCTCTCATCACTATCGATCTCTCATCATCATGATCGACATGGCTATGACTAATGTCGTCCCGACGATATTTGAACTGATCATCTTTAGCGAGGACGCATGGATAAATGCAATTGTGTGTAGCATAGATTATCATATTTATATATATGTATATGTTTTTACAATTCCTCTCATTCCACAATATATCATTTACATGTTTGTTCCTGAACTCCTGAGCGCAGCATAAACACGAGAAAGCACAACTGCTGACTGTTTTACATACTTGGATTGAAGGAATTGTCATTATATCCCAGACCTCTTCCAATATGGAAATAGCATATTATTCTACTAATCCGATGCATGCATTTTTAGACAAGTATAAAGCCAGGAGTGTTGTAATTAACCTGTCGAATAATGTGGATATAATACAAATTAGAAATATCCAAATTCGTAAAAAGTAGGGAAAAGGTTTTAAGTTAGGGAGCACATACTTCAACAGCGAACTGCAGTATGGAGCACGTTTCAGTCCATGTTCAAGTTTTTGCATGGTATTGCTTTATCGCATGACTCTAATCTATTCAGCTGCTTTATAGAAGTTAAAAAGGCGATTTATAATGATGACAACCATTCTAATTTATAGCCAAAGACGAATCTGTGGGTGTTTACGTAAACAAAACGTTGCCTGCATGGGTAGGCCTATCAGCGCAAGCTGTCCATAGGCGAGCTGTGTTATTTAGCATATACAATTGTGCTCTTTTTTTACTAATTGATCCATTTGGCTCATTATGGCGATTAACATTGATTGCTTTGTAATGGGGGGTTTCACTTTATGCGCTAAGTTAGTTTGTTTCATGTGTTTTCCGGGATTTTATTAAAAACCGACTATACGTTACCTCGAATGGAAGCCGGAGAAACTGTTGATGATAATGTGGATAGGTGTGATTGCGAATATCGCGTAATTTTGGGTAGGTGATTAGAAGATGTGGTAAAACCTGACTCGAGAGAGACATTTTACCGTGAATAAAATCATAAAATGTCAGCGATCACTTGTCAGGCTCACCGTAATGAGTAGACTTATGTTAGGTGTAGTGGTCAAATTAGGGCCGATCAAGCCTGCCGTCTCAAATGTGAAAATCGGAAATCCTGACAAATCAAATGGAATTGCGTGGCGATGGGGTTGTCAGTTTTACATCGCAAAGCGTACTATTGCTCTGATTACACTAACAATACAACAATATATATATATATATATATATATATATATATGATATATATATATATATATATATATATATATATATATATATATATATATATATATATATATATATATATATATATATATATATATGTATACATATATATATATATATATTATATATATATATATCTATATATATATATATATATATATATATATCTCTCTCTCTTCTATATTCTCTATATATCTATGTTATATATATATCTCTATATATTCTCTCTATATTCATGTACCTCTATCTCTCTATCTATATCTATCTCTATCTCTATATATATTATATATATATATGTATCATTATATATATATTAATGCATACTTGTCTAGTTTGGGTTGTCATTGTAATATGCGTGATGGAAATTAAATATCATTTGGAAGACCTTATTTATTGTTGGTATTGTTTTTTCATGTGGAATCATATTGTTTATTCAGACCATTTACAACTTTGACCCTATATCGGCACATATCAAAGCTCAAAACCGCAATTTATGTTTTAATTTGATGTCTTTCACAAGGTGTTTCTTAAATATGATGGCCCTGTAACGGGACAAATGTAGTCAACATTGTGTGTTATGTGACGCAGCCAATGCAATGGTTCCCACTTCTTATGGGTACTATCTGTTGTAATGCGCACTGATTTGGTATTTGTAAAATATGCCGGCACTATCCCGCCCCACTGTACCTAACATTCCGTGATGTTATCCCCATAAATTGACCTTCTTTTCAAACCTTTACATTGCTGTTGCAGTTGGTTGCTTTCATCACTTCATATCATATTATTTTGTCGTCAATCAGTGAAGGATGACAGATATATATATCTATATATATATATATATATATATATATATATATATATATATATATATATATATATATATATATATATATATATATATATATATATATATATATATATATATATATATATATATATATATATATATATATATATATATATATATATATATATATATATATATATATATATCTCTATATCTATATATATATATATATATATATATATATATATCTATATATATATATATCTATATATGTACCCTCGGTCCTCGGTCCTTATGTATTGTTGGTTTCTCATACATGGCCAAAGCTGCCAAAACCACTCTAAATCGAAAAAACAACAACAACAACATATGTATTGTTAGCCTTTATAGAATGTTGTATATTGCTGGATAAATTAACTGGTCGAGATGCCTGAAGAGGTCGGGGAGGAGTTTGTCATCGCTTCTCACAACCGAATGATATCACGTTGCTCTACAGTTCAGGCGTCTGTCGTCGCTACAGCGTCTTTTACATATTTCCTTTCATATGTACCAAACACATTCTTGCGAGCAATTGCACAGTTCATCAATATGACAGGAATGTAGTACGCAATAAATTTATTAATTTTCCATACAATTGCCCCTATGATTAATAATTAGTGATTCCATGTTGATTACAATTAATTCGGGCGTTTTGAATTATTATATCATACCATCAGTGTCATTTGTTCGTGTCTCGACGGACTAAAAGCCTGAATGTCCTACATATGGATATCAGTGCACAATATGATAATCCAAGCAAACTGATTGATGCATATGGTATATGATTGTCTATTCCTGTAACTCTCTACGCGTGTAACGCTTTTAATTTGCGATCCTCATAATTGTATGCAATCTCGAAATTGCCCGAGAGTTCAGCATTACATGAAATCATTTGAATTACTTTTGTAAATCTGCTTGTTATATAAGCAGGCAATGTTCTCCTTGCATTTTTTGATGGAACATTTAGTGAATTTGAATACCTACCGACAAAATGAAGTCTTGCTGAAGCATTATCCGCTTGTGCTCTGCCACAGTGGTTATCGCTACAATCAGATCTGGTACCGTCGATGCTCTGAGTACGCATCTAGTAATTGAACGACGCGATCATCTCCCTGTTAGTTACAAATCATTCGCAATGCATGCTGATATTGTCCATGGACTGTCTGCAGTCTCATACAGCATACGTGAATAGAAGGCGAGGACAGATAATGTGACACGAAGAGTTGTATGTCACGAAAAACACGGATTCGCAATTTGGCGACCTTTGAAATTAGCAAACAAGTAACGAAACTAATTATGCCTAAGACATTTTTCGAAATACATCATAATTTACTACAGTCGTTAGGTTGCACTACCATGAGATAAAGAAAAGCACATGGGTATACTGGGCTGACGTCACTTCGATGGTGAGAGCGGGAACATTGTCGTTTCCAAGAATCTTTTCGCTGCCAACAAAGGTCGGACACAGGATTCAAAATAGCGAAAATAACATCTACAATATGAAATAAATGTCAGCTTGATAAATTGACCGACGTCAAAGACAGCAGATCGCAAGATCTAGTTAATGTTGGATTGTAATTGAATTCTAAAGGAAATATCTCTGTCATCAGGCTAACCATTTGTCAAACAAACGCGAGCGAGTGTACTGCGGAAATAAATCAAATGTTAAGCAGAATCAACCATATTTTGTATATATCAATGGCAAAGACAGTATTAGGAAAACATGCCCCCTGTAACTCTATTGGTTTCATAATTCGTACATGATAGCGTCATGAGAATATCACTAATAGGCAAGTCAGACCATGCAGATATATGCTAACCTGACATTGTGCCTGTATAAATGGTAAGTTTCTATGCATGGTGGCCTGTTTATTTCACATCATGGCACATGGCGCATATCATGATTGCATTAATTCATGACCCATATGTTGATACTTCTAGGCATGTCATGGGTAATTACGAATACAATCACGCCATCTAGACTTAAATCGTATTAGTGAACCTTTGATAATTCTTGTATCATTCTACGTGTTGTGTATCTGAATAATCCCGAATATTGCTTTGGCTGCTTATTAGGTAAAGGTTTCCCGGCGTCTTTACATTAGATCCGTTCTGGTACAACTAATTGAAATGAAGCAATTGATCACGACGCAACGTAATAGGCGGAGATGCGACTCGTTGAGCACCGAGATAAGTGGAATACAACTGCACATTGATATCGTAGTAAGCGCTTGCTTCTCCCCACTGCAATACTAACGATTCTGTTGTGTTTTGCTTTGCCTGAATAAAGACGGGTGTCGTCGGCAGATATAAACTCTCTGTATAGGTCGTATACACTTAATGGATTGCAAAAAGACTGCCGGTAAAACCAAGCCCAATTTAGCTGTCGGCTCTATTGCATTAACGGAGCTTTTAGACCTAACATGCTTCACGATTATGCGGCGATAAAAAAACTCTGCAGGGACAATAGTCTAATTATTGTGACTGCGTCAGCAATCCTAGTTCCTTTGATGCAGCTAGGAAACTTCAGCTCATTCGCATGGTATAATGTCGAAATGAGACCAGAATAGCACCCGGCGTACACTTTCTTTTGGCTTATCATATGACTGTTGGCATAATATCTTGACCTCCTGAGCATGGGCATGTTGCCTATTCCCCGAAACCGCCCATAGATCTTCATAGCCTGATTGACATTGTTAGCGTATCGTGTCGCAATCGATCGAGTGAGTTTTCATACCCTGGCGATGCTTTATATGAAAGAGGCAGTGTAACAAACGACTAACATAACGCCAAACTAGACTAAACGTTTCATGTTTCAGACACGCACATGTTTTTTTGTTTGACAATAACAATAATGTATTGGGTTGTTTTATGTGTTCACATGCAAGCAAAGCTCATTGTCTGTGCTTTGCATTGCATCACATATATATATATATATATATATATATATATATATATATATATATATATATATATATATATATATATATATATATATATATATATATATATATATATATATATATATATATATATATATATATATATATATATATATATATATATATATATATATATATATATATATATATATATATATATATATATATATATGCATATCATTGGGTGATTCGATCTAGGTTTATGCAAGTGGAGTACAAACCGCTGTGTTGAAAAATTAACACTATGTACAATGCATTGACAAGATATCTTTTCGAAGTTTCGGGGCTGTTGTTCTCTCATGATGATTTTGGCATCTGCAGCTTGATGAAAATCATTGTGTACCATGTAACCACTTGTTTTGCGATGATAAATATATTTTTCACACATATTGCAGATATTGACGTTCATGGTGGATTATAAAATCAATCAAAGGCAATATGCTTACAGAATAGAATGATTTAGTGTCTACAACATATTCATATAGATTAAATAATATCTGTTGTTGCAAACAATCAGGATGTGACATTTGTTGACGTATGTATCCTCGTATTATTTCCACATTCGATTGGTAGTGCAAGAAAAGAATAGTGTAGTGCATGGTTGATAACTAACATAATAACACTATTTTGTGATATTGTTTACTATTGGTGATATTTACATTGAATATAAATCAATTTAAATCTTATACTATTGTGAACTATTTGAGATATACCAAGTGGTACAACCAAATAATGATCCATTTCACATCCAACAGGATAGCAGATACGCGTTATTGCATATCTCAATACAACGAACGGCATTTATCAGTACACAGAGCTAACAATGTGCGCACTCGCTCTTTTAAACAAGCAGAAAAACCAGCGGATGTTGTTCAAACGTCGCTTCATTCAATCAGATTGGTACACATAACGACTGTTGATGCCAACCCAAAGATATTTAAGGAAACCATTGTACTTTGCCATGGTGCCATCATCAATTAACACTGAGTAAATAGAGCACATGTTACGACAGTTTGCACTCGGATTCGCTAATATGTGGCCATATGCTATATCGATTTGTAGAAAATAACAGATATTGGACACCGCCATATTCATTTAGACATTAATCATGTGAAGCGTGGCTTTAAAAAAAGATAAAATGTCTTGGTACAATAACAGCGGACACTGTTAAACAGAATATGCTCGCTATATGCGCATTGAGAGGAATGGGCCCATTGTTTATCAGCTTACTGTTTTGTCAGATGCTGCAACAATAATTCATTACATATAAATATTTAAAAAAAAGTTTTTCGCCGCAGCAATAAGTCAGTTTTATTTGTCTTATCTAAGGTCTTCATAGCACTTATAAGAGTGTAATTTTGAATGGGAAAAACTATTTGGAGATGATGTCACGATAATTAATTCCGTATTAAAAGTTCTGCACATGTTAGCATGAACGACTTACGTTATGCAAGATCATTTTTTTAACGAAATGGTCTTAAAGGAATACTGATAAAACACGATGTTTTTAAGGACTAGTGATAAGTGACATAAAGGAAAACAAGCTTGCTCATATCGTTAAATGAAGGAAGGTTTATTAATTAAGAACGATTGTGGCATACACTGAGAATAGGTCCAATGGCAGATTATGCAACTTGAAGAAATAATTTGGTATCGTACAATGAATAATATTGATTAATTCAAGCTACAGTTTACTTGAATGACATCTGCTAGCTTCAAATACCAATTTGCAACATATGGTATATAACAGCTTGTTTTCGCCGCTCGTTTAACCAAGCCGCCATTAGCATGCTCACCATACATTTATTCAGACGGCGACATTAATTGGGGGTGTCAGTCTGCATTCCAGGGTCACTGTGTTATTCAATATGTAGCAATGCCTATGCACATCAACGGGTTATATTAACGTGAATATGTGAGCAAGTGAATATTCGGGCTCTAGTGACAATCCAAGATACCGTTTCATATGGAAGCTGATGAAGATTTCGAAAGATTTCCACGAAGAGTATGTTGCGCGGCGCGGTCACACGTAAGTCAAATCCGATCGTTACTGATCACCCCATATCAGCTTTCGGAAAGCAACATAAACAGAATTAGGTCAAGCTGTCTCGTGCTATGATGTCTGATCTACTAGACAACTACTGCAATGCGTTCCTTATGTACCGTGCTATAAGAAGAAACAGTGAAAAGGCTTAATACCCGAAGTATTAATTGTAATGGCGCTGATGTAAAGGCACCGATAGAGGATTGGATTGATGAAACGGCTACTGTGAAATCCTAAGTACTAGGACGTCGTTTAGATAGTATGATAATACATGTGTGTGTAGGTTACTGGCGACAAGAGTGTGTAGGCAATTATGACTGTTTATGCTAATACTTTGATCACGTACCATGGGTAAAGTGATCCACCACTTGAGCGTATAATTATGGATGGATTCGCCTTTCGAATATATTATGCGTGAGGCTGTTGTAATAATGACATTTTTCAAAGAAAATTTAAGGTCTGCGAAATGAAACCTCTAGTCGCTAAATATATTGCGACATAACGACCTATGAATAGCTATTAATAATTTCGGACACGAATCAGGGTGATCGACGCCTGATTTGACATAGAGCTGCATACAAATGACGCATATAAGCTGTAAGCAGATGCAAAGAGATTCTTTCTCTCTGATTCAAACATCCAAGTCTCTTTATTTATGGACAGGTGATTTAGCAAATGTTACCGTTTGGCATTTGTAATTGGCGGGTAAGATTTTAAATGGAACATTAATATAAATACAAAATTTAATGATGTTTATAGGTTCTGACTTGAATATCCGCGATGAAAGTGAACGTGATAGTTTGCATACATTGGCCATAGAATCAATGTAAAGTGAAATCCAATCAACTGTGTGCCAAGGCAGTGAATATAACGTCAACCGTTTTAGCAACTGTATAAAGGGTGAGGAATATTCGTGACATTATTTATATACAGTAAGTCAATTGACCGCGTTGGATTGTAATACAAATGTACATGAAGGAAGTGATTCACTCATTTGCATTGGTTGCGTCCCGTGATGTTTGTAGCAATTATCAGTACCAGTATGGTCTTAAAAAGACCATGCAGCGACTGCTAAAGGTGTCATTCTTGACGCTTTTATACTGCTCACATCACAGCGAGATGTACTACAGTTGTGTGATAAAGTGGTAGTGGTTATAGTTGCTGCTGCATTAGCTTATCCTCAATGGAGACACTCTGAAATACGCAATCTACAGCTCGCCTGGTGCCAGCGCCAATCCAGTCCTTTGAAATGGTTATCTAATGTACGGTGCAGCCAATTGTCTCTGTTAGAACTTATGTCACGAAACGTTGATATGATAAATAATTCTATGAATGTTATGGAATTGAATCACTAATGCTATTGAGTAAACGTCAAATGCCGCATTTGTATTGGATGTTGATGCAACATGAATGAGTATGAACAGGCATATATTACCTTAATGTCAATTAATTCAGTCAAGGCTAAAAGCATGCTCGTGGTATTGGAATGGCTGGCGATTTATTGTTGCATGTCTGGAGAAAGTTGCTATGTTTTGGTTTGTACCTGAGAGCAAATTTCTTTACGCTGGGTCGTTGAATATTGTTCACCAATTAGGATATTGCGTGTGCATAATTGCAGGTATGCTCATACTCTTTTTCCTTTTCATTTACAGCTACCTATTAGCAGCCATGAGGTGCCATGCGATGAAGTTCGTTCTTTCTGCTGGGTATGGGATACGTACTGTGTTAGCTGCACATTAACCGCGCAGAGTGGAGATAATATGTGCTGGTGCCCTTGAAGGCTATATGATTTCAGATAAGTCATTGAATGAAATTAATTATTTTATTTGTGAGTAGGATTTGACTATTACATATGAGGTAACGACAATGCCGTGTACATCAATTTGGTCGGGAAAACTGCAAAACACATTTGCTTTGTTGTGGCCGATGGTATTCTAACTGTTGACATGCAGAAAATAGTAATATATGTAGTCGAATATATTCCAGTGATATTAAAAATGTACGAACTCTCATTACGATTACTATCATATTGTGTTCGGATCTAACTCATCACTGTGTCAATTACCGATGGCACCACAAAGATTGTAATATATTTCCCAGACCTAGTCACATGGTCTCAATAATACAGTCAGTTTAGCCCAAATACCCCTCACGTTAAGCTAATGGTAGTCGTGCGTTTTATTAGCAGTAGTGAGTTATGCTGTCAACCTAACTTCACATGAACAGCGAGGTCAATTGCAAACTGCTATGCAAATTGAGTTGTGGCAGTGGGATGAGGACCACCCTTATATAATATGGAATGGATTCGATTCAATGGAAGCTGTGGTATCAACAGGCGTACACGCAGTGCACTATTTGTTTATTGTAGTAGGATCATTTAGTATAATGGATCATTTCTACGAGTTTGCTGATAATATATATATATGTATATATGAATATATGTATATGGCATTCAGAATAATTATGAATACCTCCAATTATAACACCAGAGTTCGCAGACCAATATTTATATAAACACAATAAACTTAATATATAACCTTATCGAAATCGAATAATGACATTAAGAATGACTTTGCTGAGTCATTCGATGGCAAATTACGATTCGTTTCATAAATCTCAATCGGGCGGGTGGGGCTGTGATGCTTTTGTTACCCCTCAAGGCTATTGTTTGTACACAGCTCATCATGAAATGCGTCATTAAATTCACAACCTTTCACATATCACAACTTATGCCGGCCACTGGTATTTTATTTCGGTGTTAGTTACAAGCGTCATGATCGATGTGCCGGTTCTAATTGCGTCAGGGAACACATACCATGTAGCTATTGTTAATTCACATGACGGTCCTTTTTTCTTAGGCGATTATGTGTATTACCATAGAACTATTCGCAGAATGAGATCCTTTGGTATGAGAGGAATGTTTGCAAAGGCTCAAATAATAATGTGCATAGCTCTGACGTTATTCGCGGTTGGTGATCCGAAATATTATCTGGGTATTGTTATAAGTCGTGTAGTAAATGGTTACGGAGGGCACACTTTGCTCTACCAGTTTTATGGCCGAAACGTAAATTGAGAATATTCCTATCACAATGTATTTGCTGCGTTCTAATCACTTATAATGAAGGAACAGATCGGTCTTATGGCTGAAATACTTCACTTCTGAAAAAGGCACCAATGAATACAGGCAACGCATGTTTCAGATGAAGTAGATAGATATCAAGCTATTGAAAAAAGATTCCCAAACTGGCTTTGATAAATTCACTGTGCTACCCCGAGAGAGAATGTGAAGTATGACAGGAGCACCCTCGTCTAAGAACAACAAAATGTGTCTACCTGTTATGCTACATTTGAAACTAAGGTATACGCATACACTAAATAATTGGTACATGCGTTATTATCCCTATTTGAGTCTACACAACGACACATACGGTTTTGACATATACTCAGCGTTTACCTGCGTATAACGCCATGTTGTAATAACGTTGATATTGCTAAGCAGGTGGGCACACGACCACGATGAGTAAACGAGAAATGCATGTTTCAACTAAAAACGACGGATAGCAACCAATAAAACATTATAAACAACATGTCACAAAAAAACGCACAATGCTAAATAACAACTGAATATGAAGTGACTTGGGAGCATCCTTATCTTAGACTGGCCACATGTGTGACTTGATCGTGTGGCCGATACTAATGCGAATGTACATTATGATTAAATATTGCGGTCCATCGATGACTTCCACACTACCACACTAGCACACGGCACGTGGGGCTTTTTTCAGTATTGCACCAGTGCGCATCACATTTTCCTGGAGCTTCATCGGCAAATAACCCAACTGCGAAAGTCAGTGGTGACAAATATATATGTCTTACTGCAGTATATCATCACACACATTTAGTGTTGCGCTGATTATACACAAGTGCCTTGGTGTTTTGGAGTACCAGTCACTTTCAAGAGTAGCGTAACGCGATGTACATGCGTTCAGAATACCGAGCGTATAATGCATGCGTTTCATTCCACATTAATGAGGACACCAGACATAAAATTTCACGTAACTGATAATAACCTCACACTTGCTATTTTAGTCAGATTTTTTATCAAACTATTAGACACTTCCTCGGGTTTGCCTGGATGTTTCAAAAATATAGATTTTTAATGGGTATTAAGTTTAATTTAGAAAAGTCACAGACAAATTATAAAATCCAATAAACACACAATTTAACAGTATTGCAGTGGTAAAAAGTTTACATTTTTATCATGATTTTTGAAATGTCCCGTCTGTGACAATTTCGACCAAAAAGTTTGTTTACTGAACACAAAAGCAAACATTCCAATGAAATCAAATCTTTTCCTATGCTAGAATCATATGACCTTAGCAAGAAAAACAGTTCATTCTATCTCTCGACTTATTACATAGTTTTTAAATGTTTTTAAATTATTTTCAGACGGGACCCCTTTACCTCCTGCTTCGGGGGCTTGTTGCATTTATACGGAAATTCTTTTCATATTC
Organism: Urechis unicinctus; assembly: GCA_034190875.2. Lineage (NCBI taxonomy): Eukaryota > Metazoa > Annelida > Polychaeta > Xenopneusta > Urechidae > Urechis > Urechis unicinctus. The sequence continues at coordinate 16,069,141 of CM067345.1, read as the reverse complement.
TAAGAATTAAATATTTTAACTGGTGTCTACATAAGAGCAGAATTTGATACAGACTTATTTTGACACCAGTGTGAAAAATTATGCATTGAGCATATCGATTAATGGAACTGCTTTTTATCCTAAGGTTTAAGTGAAAAATGTTCTTCCCTTTGGAAGAGAGGAAGCAGCAAACTACTTCTTATACATCCTAGATAATATTTTGATAAAAATGAACTCACACCGTTCTGGTGTATTTACAAGATATGACACTCCTTTCTGATGTGTGCCCGGGTGTGTATAAATGCTCTCAAAACTATCTGATTCGTTCAAGGAGTATGCAAATCATCTCACACCTCACTGATGTGTATCCAAAGCGTAGGAACATAATCTCACACCTCTCGGATGTGTGTACGTCGTGTGAGAAATGCTCTCACACCTTTCATCAGCTATGGTTTAGGATTAAGCTCTTACTATCTATATTAGAGGAAGATAATGTTGACTGTGAAATCATATGATCTAAATAAATATTAGTTGCAAAAGCCCTGACAGAACTAGAGTGTATAGAGCTAAACTGTAAGAAGATGAAGAAACCTATGAAAGAACAAAGAGTACAAGACGGACAGAGCGTACAAGAGGCAGAAAAGGAAAGCTGCTCAGGGTCTGCTTGAGCATAAGTCATTATCTATAGTGTCAGATCAACGTTCCCATGACGAACATAGTGTGCTTCATAATAAAACAAAACAGTGCTTGTCAACAAAGCCAAGTCCCTCCTCCCATTGCCAATCTAAGCAAAACATTTTTTTTAAATTATGATAGAATCAAGTTCATCATAACATTAATACAAATAATCATTGTAAGCATACCAAAGACTTCTGTTCAATCAACAGGTCCATTTTTCATCATTTTATTAAAACCAAGGAGCATTCAGTAAATTGCCATTAATGGTAGCCATTCAAGTTTACATACAATTTTTAATGTTTGCAGATTTTGCCAAAGGTTTGCTCACACATATTTTGTTCTGCTGACACATACCTTACTTCTGGTGTCTCATATGTGTTTTATCCGTGACATGACTGATTTAATATCTATCCTCAAAAAACAATGACAGATTTTTAAAATTTTGTCAATAAAATTTGGAGCAGTCATTCTTGGATTAATGAACAAATAAATTACTTTTTCTGACCATATGTACATAGGACGCGATTATCGTTCAATCGTCTGCCGTGTCATGTAGCATACGTGAATAGAAGCCAAAGACACAGAGAGCTGTATGTCACGATAAACACCGATCGCTATTTGGCGTTCTTTGAAAAAGCCACACAAAAGCAAAACGGCCTACGCGTGCATTATAAGCGTCGAAATACATCAACACGCAGATTCTCGCTGCTCATAATGAAAATCCCTCATAATTTCGCACCTCTGACTAAATATTTCGATTCGTTTTCTGAGATGACAGCTTACTGTTAATATAGTTTGCCCTGAAATGACTTGATTTGACGACAAAGACCACATGAGCATGTTGTCAGTCGAATAACACTATATTTGATTGACTTGATTCGTGTGCCGGGTAATCAGTGGGCATGTGCACTATCTTTTCAAACAGTTGATTAATTAGTCTCTACGTGAGATTGGTTCTGCATCACTAAGCTGATGCTTGTCAACATTATTTTCAGAACACTCACATTAAATGCGTATATATTTATACAACAAACATCATGATTTCCCCGAACGTTATGAATACCAGGTAACGTTTCATCGAATACCAAGCAAATGTAAAGACATGAGCAATGTAGGATATTAAATGCCGCTGTTTAATACCCGACACCAAACGATCTTATTCAACCCCAAGCTTTTGTGACGCAGTTGCTATTGCACTCGAACGATAGTTACTAGAATAGAATATGTTTAATAAGTTAGTTGTTTCGAGAGCTCGTGCTATTCATTTGGTACAAATAAGTGTTTGAACGTTTTCCATGTTGGAAGGACAGACTACTCGATCACAGTGGTGCACTAAGATGCAACTCAATTGTACGGGGGGTAATGACGATATATATTATCAGGTATATATATATTAGGTATATATATATTAGGTATATATATATTAGTTGATGAGACAGATATGCGGCTGTCTCTATCAACAAACATATAATCCTGCTTTCTGATCTACGTTGATCAGATAGTAGAAAATCAGTACACGGCTAAAGTAGGGTACTTGTCTACATTAACTATGCATCTAATGTGTCTTGAATTCTAACATCCTCGTAGGTAAATGTCATTTACTCCGTAATATGTCATCGCGAGCACTCAAGTGTTTACAGATCATGTATCACAATAGCGTTTAGAAGCTATCATGCAGAAGATGCGGCACGTATTGGTTCTTATCCTCTTGGGGATTCGAACATTAAGGCGACGTAAAGCATTGATAGAGTGACAGCTGGCGAGTCTTCTTTGCATTTCGAGAATAATTGCCATAAATCTGTGGCAACAAATCGCGGAGTCTCACCACGTTGATAAATTAAAAACCGTTCGAAGCATTGATTTAGGTCTGTGAACTGCCACCTCACAAACAGAATCGTCATCCTATATCAAGTACCCTACGATGTGAGTCATAAATTTTTGTGTTGATTTTCTTGCTGGCAAAATATATGTCAATGGAATAATGTTCTGTGCATTATCGATCCCAATAACTTCCCTTTGTATAGTCACATTGTATCAACATAACTCTGCACTACACGGTAATTTTCGATAGCAGTAGTTTTTAACAGACCATCAGTTTATAGCGGTTTGGGGGAGGAATCTAGCAACCACAGGATCATCTTCAAACAGTTTTTTGCTATCGTTCAGGCACTTCACAGTTTGTGGATTTGTATGCACCAGTTTGACTTTATACCCATTCCTAAGTCAATACACATGAGTCAGTACATGGTAAAGGGGTATTCACGCGTAAGGGAATAACAGTAGCAATCAATGTGGTAAATGCTACGCCTCTGATACGCTAATATCCCAAGGTCAGTATAAAGCACAGGCACTCGAGTTATCATCATGATTTGTTATCTCCCTTGCTTTATGATATGATATTATAGAAGGCGGACAACACTCGAAACCCGCTTCCCAATGCGCTATTCGTACATAACTACTCCTCACCCCATAGCTCACAAAAAGATTCCGTGTCATTTCTTTTCCGCTTACAGCCTCCGTACTTGCCTTGCATGCGTATTATTCGATGATTTATCAACGCCCGTTGGCAGCATTCCGCCCAAAACTGAAAGAAAGGTATGCAAACTGGGTCAACTTCATGCCGCTGACCTCTCATAGGTCAGTTGTGCGGCCTTTATTTTTGGGGAGGCAACTATATTTTAACGTTGCAAACACCAATCACGTGGTTTTGATGACATATCTTCTACAACGAATAAACGGGCATGGAAAAATCATCGAATAATACGTTGTAAAACATGTATGGAGGCTGTAAGCGGAAATGACAATGAATCGTTATGTTAGCTATTGTGGAATGAGTAGCACTGCAGTTGTGTAAAAATAGAGCGCTGGAAGCAGTTCCCTGAGCAACCCCTCGTGTTTTTATCGGCGGGTGTTACCCACCTTCCATTATATAACACAATGCTAGTGTAGGGAAATTATGATGTCCGAATTCGAGTGCCAGTGATATAAAGTATAGTGGCCAGAAACCGACACTCAGATGCCCGGTCGCCTTTGCAGTGACATATTTATAGGTTTTAATCAGGTTTACCACTTCATAAATACGTTTTCATCTAGATTGGGTCTTTTTTTATTCTTGCGTGAATGAAATGAATATCCGAAGTTATCTATAGAGCTGCCAGAGGGGCTGGTTAACGTGTGCAGCCAAGCATTGTGTGCGAATTATTATTTACGGGGACTGTATCAGCATCCAGCCTAGTCCCCGGAAAAATATTGCGCTGTATATTTGTGGCGCATAAAATAGGGAAACTTCACCCGATCATCATATTTTTATAATGCCCTGTCTGCTATTGCGATTGAAACGATCTATCAGAAAAAATGAAATTGGTCATGTTTTCTAGGACAGCAGTAGGTTAGATGTCAGTTGGTAGTTTGAGGCAGTTGCCAACGTAATGTTCTAGACTTCGGCCATGGTAACCCTTTTCATGAAGCAACCAGTGCGTCACCGGATTGGTTTTCTTGTCGACGAGTCATTGCAGAAAAAAGCTCATCATCTCATGACATAAAATTAGATCTTTTGTTTTCGGTGATGCTAACCAGGTGAAACAAATAACCTCAGTTTACTCTCTGTTATAACATAGATTAAACCTGACAGCGGGACATTTCCCACTAATTGTATTCCACACATGTGCTGCAAATGAAACATTGAATTGGATTACTAACGCATACCCGGAAAACAAGGATGTGTGATCATTTGTGACTTCATATGAAGAAACACGACGCCAACTTATATCCAAGTCAATTTTCATATGGAGATGCAACTGTAAAGACGCATATGCCGTTCTTACTGGTAAGTTTCAAGATTGTCCGGGTAATTACTATTCACCTGAATGATCAACAAGATCAAAATCTTAATAGGTATCACTGGGTTGCATGATGATGTTAACAGCATCACCAACAATGTGCGTTAATCCACTTTAATATACACTCGAGTCGAACACCTTGAGATCATCAATTCCGCAATATCATTGATCAAAATCGACAATTTGTGCTGCTCAGGTATGCGTATGATCATAATTGATATCTCCGCAGTAATTATTGTTCTACCAAATGCAGTAATGTTCGGAGTAATTATCCTGATCAATGCATGCGTAAATTGTTTGGGTTTCATTACGGTTTAATACTGCATGAGTGAAAGATTAATAAAGTTCCATGCAACCTTGACATTTCACATAAATAAGTTCTATCAAATATAACATAAATAAACTACAACGATTATCCAATCATTAAATGGACTAAAATCAGTACATCATATGGTTTAGATCATTATGACACACAGGGTTCCTGTAACACAGTTAAGATTTTGCGCCCGCTCTTGACGTCTATTTGTTCATGGAGGCTTAAACAAAATGCATTTCGTGATGAAGTCGGGTAATTAAAAGAAGCATGATGAATGATTGCCATTTTATTTGCGTGCTGCATAAAACGTAGTCAGGAGAACGAATTCAGTGTTTACACCAATCACACCGATGTTTACTGTGTACATTTACCAAGCTACAGCATAGAGTTGCTCATAAGGCTGATTCCTTCTCCGGTTTGCTTTGAGATAGTATAGTTTATCCGACCGTTTCTCTTGGGAAGGACATTTAATCAATTTCCCATTCTCAGAACGTGACTCTTCCGGCATAAAGTTTATCCTCTGAGTAAGCAATTGCTCTGACACAATATTAACTTAGCCAAAGACCTTTGCATTTTAATATGCACCAGGTAAGGCAATGGTCAAATTCGTTGACTTTATTTTATCTTTCTGATAGTTTTCAGATTAGTTCACAATGAGACCAACAAGTGACGAAACTATCACATATCTGACAGATATTGGTACCACCCTGTCTAAAAGTAATACAGTACTGAATACAGCCAGTAAGGTCATAGAAAATATATGCCAACGAACATAGCGGTGCAGAGTTCGCAAGGAAGTTTATTGTAGCATTATTGTCAACAGAAAACATTTGTAACTGGTATAGAAGTTGGTGTTGATATGATCAAAATCGCTTTCGTTCACCCAATTAATCAAGTGACCTAAATGAGGCCAGTCCTGATGAATGGGGCCTGATTACAGTCTTTAAGGAAACAGGATTGTTATTTTAACCTGGTATTAAGCCACATAACCTCTTGGGTGCTAACGTGCTATTAACCAAGTGCATTACTTTGGCGTATGGCTTCACTGATCAGCTGACACAAGATGAACTTCCAGAAAGTTATCGTGTTTTCTGAACATTGGGGTAAATTGTTCGTATGTTAATTACCTGTTGCTCACCCATTTGTGCACGTTGCGCTAACTACATTCACACACACATAGATTGGAAAACATAGTTCATTACACTACGCTTCATCAACATGTTTTTTTAATTACAGTGATACAAGTAAGGGGTTTTCAGTTCATAAAAATTAGCCAACATCAAATATTTCTCCATAATACATATTCTTTCCTTCTTCCATGCCACCATATTTAGTATGACACTCCTCAAAAATTGCAGTGTGCCTGTTTACATTTCAGTTATAATATGACCATTGGCTATTGATTATTGCCTTGCTGGTAACTTTCACTTGGTCATGAAATTAGTCGGGCTAATTGAACAACAACCAAAGGACCACGCAAACAAAACTGGCATTAAAAAAATTAGACAACTCAATTTATTAATCAAAACCTTAGTGCGCCGAAACCATCTCTGCAGCTTTATATTTAAAAAAGTGATCCGTATGACTGCTATTAAAGCACTAAATAGATCGGAATTGACCTCATTCCAAGTCGCTGACCCAAGTTGCATACGGAAGTGACTTCCTTTCTGGTTGGTTTAAAATTCTCTCTAGTCGAACATAACCCCGTGTAGCTTCGCGTTATCCTAGTACTTTTCAAATGGAGTCTTAACACTTTAGTCCAGAAAAGAAATTTAGAATTTATGTAATTTTTCTGAAATAACATTCGAGAGATCATCAAATATGTGCTAAAATACTGCTTAGACTGATCCTGTGAAGACTACTGTGGTATTTTGTGCCATTGATTGACCTAGACCCAAACTATATAACATACACCAATTCAACGCTGCTATTACACATTTATTGTAGCAAGCTAGTAAATGGAATCCCAGCCAATCATCACCAGTCAACACTATGACAGCCGCATGAACTGTATAGTATAGCCTTGACTGGGGATGCATTGACAATGTTATGTAAAATTGTAGTTGTGTCCCAAACACCTGAAGTGTTACATAGACGCTTAGTAATTAAACACAGGTTTTCCAGCATGGCACATGTCTGAGTCGTTGAGGTCATTCCCTCCACGCGGCGCCTTACATTATGTCTAGGCATAGAATCGTTCGTTGTCCAAGTTACCGCAAGCATGTGCAACTATTTGCAAAAAGCTACATGAAATTCCGCTGATGACAGTCTTGATGATGCAATAGACTGACTGTATTGTAGCTGTGGCACAGGGAGTTTTTGAAGCTGTTAACCATTTTAGATTTCGCAAACAAGGGTATTTCTCAGCAACATAATTTGGTGCAAAATTGCAGCAATAGTTACAGACAAATAAAAAACATGTACAACCTGTGTATGGTTGAGATACGTGAAGATACTAAATATTCTGTATGGTTTCTTCAGTCACTACTGTCACGGGACCTGTTTAACAGATTGTGAAGGCAAATATAATCCCAAGTATATTTCCTACATGTGTCTAATGAAATGTTCGGGCTGCAACGCTTGTTATAAAAAAAATTTCTACTTGCAATTATCCAAAGATAAAATTAGCAGTCAAACCAAACACGAAAGCTGTGAACTAGCTGGCACTGTTTCTACTATCGGGGCTGCAGGGGAACATGCGTACAAATATACATTGTTTAAGCATGCACTGTGTAGCTATCCCATTTCAATGCTTATGTCAACTGGCTCACACCGACAGGTTAATTTGGCGTACTTTGGAATGAGGATATATTATATGTTATTTAATATACAGTTCAATGCAGTAGATTGAAATCCAGAGACATAGAAATCCTTGTCGTGAAATCTGCCTGTTCGTTCGGATGTGAGGCGCCATTCTGCTTGTCTGGCATTTGTAAGGTAATGGTCATGGAACCTCAGAGCCCAATGCACCACCGTTAATGCAAATTAGCCACTGGCATTGATTGACCTTTAGTCGCATTATTTCACTTCTACTTATGCCAATAGGTCGTGTTAGGCCACAATTTCGCGGTATGGAGACAATTGTACTCAGTATATATAACATATTAGTTATAATTCCTCTTGGGGTTGCAGTCACCTGCACAATTGCCGTGTAGAACTAAATTATAGACTCATATAATGAATGTTGTTATCATAAAATATTCCAGATTGTATGTTAATTGCGAAGTAAAAGTTGATTATACCCGCTGAACGAAAATCTAACTACCAACTCAATGCATAAGAAACTCCCATCACTAAGTGATGTGCATCGCCTCGATATGACTGTCGATGGACTGTGCTCCAGAGTTCTGATTGCCGTGCCTTTGAATATCCAACCGTCTTATAACCACTGTGTATTCATACATTATGTATTGACAGTATCTAGTGTTCATTCGCGCTGATAGCACACTTCAAGCGTAGATGTGGCGTCGTAGCTATAAGAGGTCTTAGATATTGGGACTGAACATCCTTGTTTCTCCGGAAATGTAACAAAATGGATTAATTTGAACTAAGCGGTCTGATCAGACAATTCGAGTTCTCACATGCAGCAGTAATCTGTTTCACGCGGTAAATGCTGCTTGAAAATAATGTTTGTTTGTAATTACCTGTCACATAGATATATAGTTCACATGAAGCGGGCCCCATCATTAATGAGCACCATAAATGTATTGGTGCAGAAGTGTCATAGCGACTACTGACAACCATCCGAGGCAGCAATCAGCATGAAATATGAGCGCAATGTCATCCCCGAAATTTGCTGGATTCTTTCCGTGTGTCTGTTAAATAAAGTTTTCCTCATAGGGCCGACAGCTGTTTATATTTTACTGTCGATCAATTCTATCATCAACACTTGTAGTAGTTTGTTATGTGCGCTTATGGACTAGCTAGTTAATCATATTGACCATTTATTTACAATCGTACACCGGACAAGCAAGCTCCTACGCAGCATAAATAATCAAGAACAGATGAGCGGTAGAAAGGTAAAATGTTGCATATAATGCATTAATTTTCAATTATATAAATCTAATGAGGTATATGTCGGCGACCATTTACTATACTGAATGAGAGCCAAAAAGCCGACCGACGAGTACATGGCTAGTCTATCAGCTTTTCCCGCCCTGTGTATACGTTACCGTGCAATTATATTCCCAGCAGTAATACTTGTTCACAATGGGTTGCTCTTTTGTTACATGGCTAGACACATCATATTAGAGTTTCAAGGGTCACAAGAGACATCGACCTACCTCGTGCCGTGTGGTATGGTGCCCTGGGTCTATACACATGGACGTGCATAGAATGCAAGCTATGTATGCCAACGGTTGTATATTACTAATTCTAACGGCGAGATGTTTGTCATCATGGTTGTAATCAGCATTACAGCAGATTGGCAGTATCGTAGCATAATAATGTTGGTCATTGTCTGCAGACACCAAGATAAGTAACTTTCTCCTTTGTTAAATGCGTCCACGTACATTTACGTATTCACGTTAACCCTCATTGCCGTTGTTGCTGTCTTAGCTAGAAAACAATCTGACCCGTGGAAAATACCAGCTAATTTTCCCATATTCAAAAAATTATCTTTATATTCAAACGACTCCCCATTGAGACAACGACGAAGTACTTATATTAAGGGCTTGCGTGTCTCATTTAAATTGTGGCTTAATATACCAAGGTTAAACATTCCACCGCATCCGGAGTATAATGAAAACTGCTTAATGTTTTTAATTGGTACCTGCCGCCAGGGTAAAGTGCAAACTGTTGTACAAAAACGTCAAACTGGTACTTGCAATAGAACGTCTCAGTATTTAGCACAGCTCGTAAGTACATCATCATCGTAAGATTAATCAAAGGTTGATACAGAAGAGTGGGTGGGGGTCAAAGACTATTGTGTATTGGAGGACTAAAATATCGACGTGGTAATCATCCAAGTTATAATAACAGCCACACTTTTTTCTAACACTCTTTCGTAAGGAGAAAGACCCTACGAAGTATACCGTAATATGATGCATTTCTATGGGACGAATTGAACAACAATGTATAGACATTATCTCGATGCAAAATAGGCTCTTTGTTTCCTCTCTCAGAATGTACAGACCGAACAATAATCGTGTACCTCCAATGCATCGAATCAAACGTACACTGATTCCTTAGCTGTTACGATATTGAATTATACTTGACATGAAGCGTGTATATTCACGGCCCTGAAAGGAAAAGCCATATGCATAAAGGCTCCTATTATTTACAAAATCTAAGATATAATTTTTACAGCCCTGTGTAGAAATAACCAATGCACTTATGTGTAGCTTTTCTGAAAGTCACATTGGATAGCTTATTCACTGGCTCACTGACTCATTCATTCACTCCTACGCTCTGGCTAAAATTCAATTAACGTAATTGTATCATAATACAAATGTATGTGTAGCAATTGATTCACTATTTTCCATTGACTGCGTCACATGATATTTGTTCTCTGTTAAATATTTTAGGAATAATCAGTTAGAGACCATGGTGCGAATGCAAAAGGAGTCATTTGATGACGCCAACATTATATTGCCAACATCCGCTGATGAGATCGCGGTTGACTTGCGAATCATAATAATCGGCTTCATTGGTTGAAGTTATCATTGTTGTTGCGAATTATACAATGGTGACAGCCTGAAATACGAAATATACATCTCACATACTATTAAACGCTTGTCCCGAAACGAAAATGTGATAAAAATTACAATGTAGGTTATGGAATTCAACCACTAATGCTGTTGAGTAAAGGTGCAATGCCGCACTTTTTTTAGCAGACATATATTACCTTAATGTCAATTCCTCCAGTTAGAAAGACTAAAAGCTAACTCGTGGTATTTGGATGGCTAGGGATTTTTTTTGTGCATGTCGGGACATGTTTTTGGTTTGTACCCGCTGCAATAAGGTGTGACAAATGGTTCAGCAATGAGGTTATTGCGTGTGCTAAATTGCAGGGTTTCGCATATCTAATAGCGATGTGACCAGGCTTAATTCCTTCTCTGCCTTCAGATTGAAGATATTACACATATGTTTGTATTGTTTTATACTACCACCATATCCATGATGATATGTACGATATCAGGGAAAAGTAATAACACATGGCAGACATTACGAATGTGATTGATGGATCGCGAGGACATCGACAATGCCAAGTTAGGGTTACAATTCCTAGAATCAATTTTGTTTGAAATTGGGCATGAATAATTCAACTGAATCGGCAGCAAATTAAATATTAATCCCCCCCCCCGTCGTTTTTATTTTGCCATCGCGAGGGGACGGCAATCTCACATATAAATGCACATCTTTTATTCACTGTCCTTTGATTAACAGAGAGTTAACAAATAAGTAGGTATGTAGCGATTTACGCATCTACTTAGAGCAGTTTCGTTGCACATCCGTCATGCAGAGAGGAGTGCCGGAAATACATGTAATAATTTTCAACATTTAGGCGCCACAACACAAGCGGAATAATCAGTGGTATATACATACGCATACTTGACCTAATATGTTTCAATTGTGGTGTGATGCACACGATCATCGATTCCATGTTATACTATTTTTATGCCGTATGCCGTAATAAGTGGCATGCTGCTAAAGCGATCATACCTTGCGCGAAATATTTAGTCTGTACGGATTTTGTTCCTGTGTACGAACAGATTGCAACAGTCGGAGTATAAATTGGCATTTATAATAACATATATAGTGGTATTGGATATAACATTTGGCGTTTGAAAAATGCATATAAAATTGGAGGTAACTTAAATTTATATTTTATACATTAAAATACTAGCTTTTATCTGTTTGTATTCTTACATATAGCCATCCAATTATGAGCTGTTCGCTCGTTGTTTATATCGGTCATGTGGCGGGTCGACGCTAATCTGTAACCTATATGCTTGTTAAATAGTTAATATTTGTACTCATATTTACGAACGCCATGTCAATGATCCCATTCCAATTAAAAACAGTAGTTCGCATCCTGAGTAAAAATCGATTCTTGTTTTGGATTGATACTGCTTCTAACATCAGGCCATCAATTTAAGTTATCCATTCCCACTTCGGTATTGAATACATGTGTTGATGTGCTGCAAGCATGTTATGCGTCACTGCTCAGAGGGTGAATATAAGCTGCTATGTGATCGATCACCTAGCCACAAGAGTTCAATCTGTTGTTCAAGCTGGCAATAGAGGGAGAAGATTTATGTGCAATTCTCTACAGCCAAACGGTTTAACCAGGGGCTGACAAAATCCTGGAGCATGCCGTTGAATAGCCGCGGTAGAAATCTCCAATTTGTGCTAATTTAAAGCTTATGGTACGTGAATACTACCATGCATTATAACCGGCAATTCCCCAAAACATATGGCCGCAACCAGAGCAGTTATCATGTAACCTGAGCAAAGAAAAAGCGCATTCTGATCCTACTAAAAACCCTGCTGGCGCCAGCGAATACAAACAATGTCATCATGGTGTTGTTTGCAATAATCATATGATGAAAAGCGGGGATTATCGACGGCGCATCCACAGGCCAGAGAGACATACTCGCATTAACTTAAAAAGATGATTGTTTGCAATTTTGGAATATCCCAGGCGAAACAAGAAGAGAGAGCAGGCCCGGGTGCAAAATACGCTCCTGCGATGACTGAACTCCCGTGCTGTGGATACAAAATGGATAGCTTATCATGTTAACTGATGTAACTGCCTCCTCCATTAAACAAAATTGCAAACATTGTACTAAATAAACGAACCTGTGGATTGACTCATGGATATCTGTAACAATTCCACCGTGCTTAAATTGCATAAAGTGGAGCAAATCTGCGTGTTTATATGTTTAAACATAAACGTCTAGTGTTGAGATTTGTCGATAGCTGGGATATTATTCTACACAAATAGTGTCATGGATTGGCATAATACAGGCTGATAAGAGTAACTACTAGGTTTGGGCCAAATATCGTTGGCCTTCATGCGCAGCCGTTTTCCCTGGGAATTTCTGGTCACACGAATAAAATCGCGGACGGATCTCATCAAGTTGCCCATTTTGCCTCCAGCGTAGCAATTCGGTTGGTCACTGGCTTGTAATTGGACCTCTTTTAATCAAATTTTATATGGATAGGTTTTGCAATGATTCAAATAATCACATATGTCAAGTATAATATTGGCAAATGACTAATGTCAAAAACTTTATAAAAAGTAATGCACAGCAGTCAATGTGTGGTGGAAACATTTGTTTAATGCGCTATTACAAAATAATGCAGCATTGCATATAAGTCGAAATCAGTGCTAAAACAATGTCTGCTACGGCGCTGGTTTCATGTCAGTACATGGAGTCACAAAAAATAAGGTTAGTGTAACTGATGCAACCTCAGCTTACAACATCGCCCCTGTAATAGGGTGATTCTTCAAATCAATGCTACTTAACAATGCCTTAAAATGTTTGTACGTAAGACCATTTATGACTAAGTTGCTAACAAGACGTTCCGCAAACAGTGAATGCTGTTTTATAGCGGTCATCGACATCAATTAGGAAATGAGATAAAGCAGGCGATTTCATAAAAACCACAACATCAAAAAACACTTCGGTGGTAATTGCTGAAAGATGATCGATCCATTATGCTGTGAAAGGCACTATTATATAACCATCTGCTTCACAGCAAATTTCGATCACACGAAATTATGTTTCGAGGATCATTGGGAGTAAAACATTGCGATGAACAGATGTCTGACTTTGCTTAGTCCGATTTAGTTTGAAGCCCAATGCCACTAGCGTGAGATCAGTAGCTCAAAATCAAAAACGGCACCTAAGAGTGAGACGGAAGTCGTCAGTGTAAATAATTAAACATCACTGGCACACCAATCAAGGATATGTCACAAGGCAACTACTCTCGTCGCACATTTTCTGTTAATAATGGTATCACGGTCAAATTGAAAATGCACAAGGGTCTTGACGGATGGTTTCATGCAGCATAATGATGATTATATTTAGCCCTGAATGGTCAGCTTTTCTGCCTGATCCTGCATTGATATATTCATTTCAGCCTTCTCGCACTTTAGAATGACTTTACTATAACTAGACATATAGACGCCCGCAGTGAAATACCGCCTTAAATAGAGTGCTTTTGAAAAGTTGGGTCGTGCAAATTACCGAGATAATACGTTTACATTTAACATTATTATCGTTACAATTTCAACCATTGAACCAAGCAGACTGGCGCCATCTCATGGCGTTAATGTTCTGTTCAATGTACACATAATATTTCATTAACAGCATAAGCCGTTGTATAAGAGTATATAACGCAACATCATTTATCACATAAAACTTCCCATAGAGAGGAACAACTGCTGCGCCCGTGCATGGACAGGCAAGTTAGTGTATGCGCTTATGAAGGAAAGCATTAGCATGTAGTAAATTGCAGGCAAGTGTCGATGAATCAAGTTATGTATTTGAGGCTTTCAACGTTATGCGAGTGCATATAACATACGTTGCGCGATCCAGGAATGGCCTAAAAAGACACATATTTCGACTTAAATGATGAGTGCTGGATGAACTAGGGCTCAGGTTTGCTGCTAGTAAATTTGGGAAACGGCTCACTTGCACTCATACTTGATGTAGCGTTCTAAAGAGTCTGGCAATTCATAAAGTTCACAATATTTATTGTTCATACATAACTAGCAGTTTAGATATAAATATGGCGGTCATGTTACAGATAGCATCCTATAGTATCACTGCATGTTAGTGACATTTGATCAAAATTCTTTCTTTGTATATAGAGTTTTGAACCATGATTTAAAGGTATGAAAACCAGCCATGGTAAATATAGCCATTGTCTCATTGCAGTAGATCTCTGGGCAGCATTCAATCATAGGTAAATATCATGACCTAGATACATTGTCTTCCGCACTAAAAACTACGTGCTGGAATGGAAAGTCCGGTTGCTACACATGTATGTATCCATGTGCTTCAGTCTGAAATGTAAGAACGAATTTATTGCATATCAACAGATCCCCTCCACTAGTTTCCATCTTGTTCAGATTAACATGGGACACTTCAGAGTTTATCGCATTTACTAGTGGTATTCGATCGATCCATTTGTTGTGCAATCCATAGCAACGCACACAGTAGACTTATCTCGAAAAAAACCGTGATAATATCTTCACATTTTATAGTAATATTTGCCCTTGTAAACAGTTCAACTTCTGTTCTGTTCATCGCACTAAATCTAGGAATGGCATGCATAAGTGGTTAGTCAACACTAATGCGGAATATATGTTCATTCTCGTCAACAATTGCGGGCGTTATCTTGCACGAGCATGAGTGGCTTTGCCGGTAAACTGGCGCTTTATTCAGACACCATCCAGATGCTCAGTAGACTGTCTACTGTTCACATTTGCTGACTGCAGCCGATTACGATATTCACTGACGACTGACTACTTCATTGTGTAAGAGTAATGTATGAGCCTACTTGTTGCTGTGACATCACCACAAGTAGCCGCGTTATATGTTTGTCCTATCTAAAAAATGTGACACCTATGCACATCAGCTCTCAGCCCTGTGCCTAACGATAACCCCATGAAATTAACGAATTCGACGTACAAAATCTGATGCTATTCGGGAAGGTGCAAGATGACTTATGATACTTAGTTGACCAACAGAGAATAAACCTTCTCCCAACTACGCAATCACCAACTTTTTTGCACAGTGATTCCTGTTCAAAATTCACAGCTGCCAACATTGGCGTTTCTTATGTGGCAAAAGTCGTCTTTGGTTGATTCTTGTGTATCTATTATAAACCATTGGCTGTATCAACATATCATAGGAAACTGCTCGAATTAACGAAAACAATTCTAAGAATATTTTTCTCCAGATACACATATCGTTGATACAAAATGTGTCGGAACATATTCGACAATCTACCTATTGTCGATCATCCGATGTTTGCTTAATGTGAGATGCAGATAAAGGTATGATAGCTCGTTACACAACATGTAAACTCCCGAAACAACTTTTTATAACAGTTCTCGGTACGAGACTTCATGCAATGCAAATTTCCCTCCTATATCCATATACATATACATAGTGTAGTGAATACCGGGTGCGAGCATGTTTATTAGCAGAAGGTCTTGTAACCACGAGGCCTATCGACCGTGGGACCAAAGCAAATTAGACCAAGATATCTATATATTGGACGACTATTAATAAACGTGAATTCCGTGCCGTGTCATGTATGAAAGTATTGTGGCGCCGCCGTAGCTTTCACGAGGCCCATTCAAGAAGGTCTCTTACCGTCCACGAGGCGTCTTTACAGCCCACGCAGGTACTATTTTAAGGGACTGTACTAATATAAAAGATATAATTCAGCGTGGCCATGAATTGCCAACGCGATACATCAACAGAGCACCTGTGGTCCCATGTTTCAAAAGAAGTCGTGTATGTATGCTTTGGTGTTTGTGTGGGTGTGCGTGTGTGTGCAATGAGGGGGCGGTGGGGGGGGGGGTGTGTGTGTATATCGCTATGTGTGCATGAATTTGTGTGTGCTCATGTGTGTGTTGTAATTAAGTGAACGTGTACGTGTGTATTAAAACTGTTTCCTTTGATTATTACCATATATAGTAGCAGGCATCTGTTGTTCTTGTTAATAAAGTACTGCCTTGCAGTTGGATGAAGAACACGTACCCTTTTAAAGTTATATTCACAGCACAGATTTGATACACCCCGGTGCCTTAAGTGCAAAATGGGTAGTCATTGAATAAAAATAACAACCCCTCTAGCGATCAAACCCAGTGAACCTCAAAATTAAATAATTCAGGATCTGGTAAGTTAGGTTATATTGGCACGTTTGGTCATCAATTTTAACTGGTACAATAATATAGCATACGCCACACCCTGTTGTTGCTGTAATGGCTACACTCTAGTTACTCGTTATCGTTGCACATAGGTGTTATTCAATTAGACCATGATTTATCCATAACACCTTCTGTGCCATAATCGTCTACCGCACAATTTGACCAGACAACACCGCAACCAAATGAGCAGTGTCAGAATTATTCAAAGCTTCCGATGCAACGACGCCACTCCATAATAGGCAGCCTTTACAATCATCAAGTAAGAACAACACGTAGAACATTGAATTGGTAATATATCACCGGTGCAAATGAGCATGATAGCTTTATAATTTGGACAGGTTGATGTATATTAGGATGTTATAACTTTATATTTTCAGCTGGTATCGCATTGATTTGCAAGAAAAAAAATTTTGGTTTGACGTTGTTGCAAAAATAGAAAAATTGAAAGCTCCTCAGTTGTTGCAAAGGCTTGTGCCGTTTAGATATACATTTGTCAACAAACATAATTGTTTTACACAACTCTGAAAACGACTTGTGTCATAACGTACTAAGGAGAAGGTAGCAGCGTTTCTATCTTTCGCTAGTGTTTCTGAGGATTCATATTTTGCATTTGGATCACTTAGTTGTGGACGCAAATTAGCAAATTCGTGTTTAACGTGACATACAGCTATGCAGTTATATCATCTGCCTTTGTTTTCTATTAGCGTATCCAGTACGAAACTGCAGTCAATCCATTACACTTGTAACAAAATAAGTGCTAGACTCAAGTTCACACCAAAATACACCAATACTACCCTATTCCTAACCATTAGTTATGTACCTAACAAGATTGAATAGCAGTCACTTTTATGTAAACATCAGCCAATCACAACTCAATGTTGAATAATTACAGCAGAGTTATGATCAATAACAGCTTGATGTAATCCGAATCCAGCTGAAAATAAATCCATTACATCTAAATATCAAATAAATTACTGCAGTACCTCGAGCTATTGAAAGTAATAGTATTGTATATTGTGCTTGTATGTAGACTGATATCAAATACGTAAACGCCGG
>CM067345.1:16026377-16046377 GCA_034190875.2 Urechis unicinctus | reverse complement strand
TATAGATCTACATAGTTTGATTGATATGGTTAGCGTACCATGTCTCAAGCGGTTGAGTGAATGATTGTAGGAAGGGCTGCAAGGCATTACATTGACAATTTGACATAGACTGCCAATGATTTAAATGTAGCACGTACTGGACACGCCTAACGCCGAACTCGACTAAACGTTTCATGTTTCAAACACACGCATGTTCTTTTGTTTGACAGTAACAATAATGTATTGTGTTGTTTTTAATGCTCACATGCAATCAAAGGGCATTGTCTGTGCTCTGCATTGCGTCATATATATGTGCAACATCATTGGGTTATTCGTTCTAGCTTTATGCAAGAGGAGTGCAAACCGCTGTGTTGAATCTATTATCATTATATACAATGGATTGCTCAAATATTTCTTCGCAGTTTTCAGGGCTGTTGTGATTCTGTGGTGATTGCATCCGCAGCTGAATGAAAATATCGGCACTTTTGTCGCGAGGATAAATATATTTTTCACACCCGCTGCGATGTTTGTGATATTATCAAATCTAAACAAGCAATGATCAGTAACCCGCATCATTGAACAGCACCGTGGCGGGTAATATGATTGAATATTTCTCAGCTTATGAGAGGGGTAGTACATCGTCCTTTAGAGTCGAATGAATAATTTCCCACAGAATAAATGTTTCTGCCTACCAACCTTCAGACCAATTGTTTGTGTGTTATGTCTACTCGAGGAATGAAGATATCATTGCCATTAGACTAAGTATGTGATATGCCTGAAGTGATCTACTACTGTAGTATCATTATTGTCGTAGAAAGCCAATCACCACAGCAAATCCTTGACAGCTTGGTTATAATAGACATATGTATTTAATGAGATGCTGTCGATGAGCAAATGCTGCTGTTGACAAAGGGCTTCGAGATATTGCATTTCGAGATTATAATGTTTTGCTCTGATCCAGTATTCACAAAAGGGCGATCACTTGTTGCCAACATCTCAATTGTCATCGATCATATCTCACGAGCAATTTCGGAAAGGGAAGAGCCGTAGCGTAGGCGGCATTGATTGAGAGAGCAGTGCTTGGTCCCTTGTATTTATATATCAATGATCCATGGTACTATTTATGGCCCAAGTGAACATTTCAGTGGTTTCCATTCAAAATAATCTACGGTTGAGAGATTGAGAGGATGATTGTAGCACTTTATGAAAGGAAATACAAACATATATTTTGTCATGCGATGATGTAGTAAAAAAACAAGAAACGCGCCTTATCAAACTGAAGTCAACATTTTACACGAAGAGACGCAATTATGAAGCCACTTCAGAAAGTCACGTGTTGTGATTTTTACACTAATTACAACCCATTGTGTTGTATTTTCTCTGTGTAGAGACACATTCTTGCGACATCACTGGATAGTTTGAACATGATTCAGGTATAATATCGGATACAAAACTACCTTGATGAATATATTGTTGCATTTTATTTTCATGCACATTAGATGACTGCAAATTTCTTACCCAAATATATTCACCAATGGGTGTCCCTTTTCAGCGGATCGAGCAAAACAGATACTCTGACTGCCCGCATGCACTGCGAATAATGTTGTGTGTTATGTTGCCAGAAATCACAAAGAATGGACTGCATACATATGCATGCACAGAGCCCGAGACATTGTGAATCCTTTCAGAATATTTTACTTCAAATATATTGGGAAGGAAACATAAGATATATTCATTTTATAATGGGCAACATGTGTTTAACATGCCGCTTGGATTTGAATACATAGATGACTAATGAACCACCTTAGCTCGCGCGATCCGCCATTTGATGTTGCTCAAACAAAGCTTTGTTCACTCAGATAGGTATACACAACGACTGTTTATGCCAACCTGCAGACATTCATCGAAACCATAAGACCTTGCCGTGATGCCATCGTTAATGAACACTGAGTAAATGAAGCACATGTTACGGCAGTTGACGGGATATGATATTATACCACTCGGATTCCACATGCTATATCGATTCGCAGAAAATGACCGATATGTGACATTGTCATAATCATGCAACACTATAAGCATGCTGCGTAAATAATACGTTAGTATTGCAACTTATATTAAACGTCATATATCAATTGGATCCGGACAATGAGCACTATCAGGTGTGTTTTATTTCGCTATTTACTATAATTTCCTCGTTAAAGCCCTTACCCTCATTTTCAACGCAGTGAAAAAAGGCTTATGTATAGAAAGCTCTCGAATGATTACAGCAACAAGCAAGAGTCTAACACTCGGAGCAGGATGTGCTCTCTGGCAGCGAGGAGATGGGGGCCGCCAATGAACAAAGGTAAAGGAGCAGGTGCTCAATAAGCACGTAAAGCGTGGCTTTACAAATAGATCTATTGTCTTAGAACAATAACAGCAGGCACTGTTAAAGAAAATAGGCACGCTATATACCCATTGAGAGGTAGGCCCATTGTTTATCAGCGTACTGTTTTGACAGATTCTGCAACAATAATTCATTACATACAACTATTTGAAGCAAGTTATTCGCCGCAGCAATAAGCCAGTTTTATTTGTTTTTCATATGTCTTCGTAACGCTAATAGCAAAGTAATATTGAATGTGAAAGACAATTTGGAGATGATATCAAGATAAAGACGGTGTCTGACCGGCAAATCAATTCCATATTGAAAGGTCTGTACACGTTGGCATGAGCTATTTACGTTATGCAAGATCATATTTTTAACAAAATGGCCGTCTGCTATTTAGAGTTTGTGGTTGGTGTTCTAGCAATACCGATAAAACATGATGTTATGAAGGTGACAAGTAAGAAAACAAGTTTGATCACATAAAATATCGTTAAATTAAAGAAGGTTAAAAAATTGAGAACGATTGTGGCATAGAATGAGATTAGGTACAATAATGTAATATGCAACATGGAGATGTAATTTCGTATCGTAGAATTGACAATATCGACCAATCCCAATTATAGCTTACTTGAATGACATCTGCTATACTCAAAACCCATATGGCATATAACAGTTTGTTTCAGTCTCTCGTTTAACCAAGCAGTCATTAGCATGCTCACCATACAATCGATCTGACGGCGACATTAATTGTGGGCGTCAGTCTGCAGTCCAGCGTCACTGTGTTAATCAATATGCAGCAATGCCTATGCACATCATCGGGTTATATTGGATGTCAACCAAAGGCTGGTAAGGGAATGGCCTCAAGTGCCTATTCAAGATATCTTTCCATATGGAAGCTAATGACCGATTGAGAAAGATTTCCACGAAGAATGTGTTGCGCGTGGCACCGAAGAGACAGGTCGCAAGTAAGACATATTCATCTACTAGACCACTGTGCAATGGACTCCTTATGTACCGAGCTATAAGAAGATATATCATTTGACCTTGTGTTGGCCTACCGGTCTTATCAATGCAACATATAAGTATGTATGTAATCCTATGAACCTGACCACAACAATATCAATCGAATTCCTCGACATAGATAATATCTGAGATGCTTCACAACAGCGCACAATAATGATATGACAGTGATTCATACAGCAACCGCATTTCATGGTCAGCAAATAAGAACAAATGAAGCTCTCACAGAGCATTCGTTAAATTGACAGCCCAGACACACAGGCAATATTTTATTTCCAACACATCTTTACAATTATGCGAATATTGAAATACGTAACAACACAACATTCATGCGAGTGGGGCTGTGCAAGGCTAATGTTTGTACACATGTCATCATGAATTGCGCCGCTAAGATCACACCCTTTCACATATCACAACTAATGACGGCCACTGGTATTTCATTTCGGTGTTAGTTACAAGCGTCATGATCGATGTGTCTGTTCTTATTCCGTCAGGGAACACATACCATGTAGCAGTTACGAATTCAAATGATGGACCCTTTTTCGTCGACGATTATGTAGAATACTATAGAACTAGTCGCTGAGTGTGATCCGGAATATCCTGAAATGAATGTTTGCAAATGCCCACCTGATAATGTGCATTACTATGACATTATTCGTGGATTGTGATACAAACTATTTCTGGGTTTGGTCGTAAGTCGTGAAGTGAATGGTTATAAAGGCCAAACTTTGCTTAACACGTTTCATGGCAGATATAGAAATAATAAAATACCGAGCCCAAATTATTTGCTGCATTCTAACCACTTATCAGGAATAAATCGGTTATACGGCTGCAATGCTTTGCTGCAGAAGAATACAACATTGAATACAGGCGATGCATGTTTCAGATAAACTTGATAGATACCAAAATATTGAAACAATGATCTCAGACTTTCTTTGATAAATTCACTGTGCTATTCTATGGCAGAATGTTAATTACAGTGTAGGCATCCTCGTCGGAGAACAACGAAATGTGTCTGTCTGTTATGTTACATTAAAAACTAAGCTTTGCAAATTTGGCAAAAAAGTCTGTTGATTTGGCGCATGTTGGAATTGCAGTATTGCAAAAGCACTCCTGCTTACCGCATTACCGCCCAGGAGATTGATTTCAGATCTGGTAACAGGAAAAGCACGAGATATAAATAGTAGATATAGTGATATCGGTTAAAACGACCAAACATCACTAAATATATGGGCAATGTGAGAGCAATCAGCACACACATGAAAATGTTACAATATATACCATAGGAGAGAGATTGCTTTGAGTCTCGACAATGGCTAATGTATAAACATTTAACGGGTTCAAGGCTAGTTAAGCATTTCGTTCTCCATTGGCAGAGTTTCCAGCAAAAACATACGACACTGTTTCATCATGTTATCGTAGCTATGCGCGGAAGTCGATGGAGACATTTAAACCATCATCGCTCTGGTAAGTGGATATTATGCAAACTACTGCCGACGTCACAAAATGACTGTCCTTGTAATTTCCGGATTTTGTTCTTTTGTCCTTGCAGCAAACCAAAATATGGAGGACTGCTGCTGTTTATGACGAATATAATATTCATAGATTCATAGATTGTCACACTGACGCAATTACCTTCAGCACATTTTATGTACAGTCATGAAGGCTTCACTTCGAAATGCTCAATTACGTCTAGTGCGATGGTTATGGTTTGTAAGATTAGTGATTTAGAGTAAACTATTTTGGAAAGAAACCTTCCGCTAACATGTGTCTGTGCTTAGGCATTATTTAAGATGTTATTAGTGATATGTAGTTGCTATTGCTCAATCAGGAATGCAATTCTTATTCAACTGACCCAGTTCCGAAATCACCAATAACTGATCTTAACCCGCATCACCTATGAAAACCAGGTGACCTCCACCGATATGCTAATCAGAACAATACAGAAAGAACAAAACAAAAGATATATGGCGCGACTGTCACATCCGCGTGCTGACTGACTATGTTTCGTTTGAATGTCAGGCAATCAATCACAGTACAACGGGCCTTTCCCGCCCATTCACGAATACATGACTTGCTGATATGTCCCATATTCATGCTGCGTCACACAGACCATCTGAACAGCGGACACATCTACCGTTCAGCGTATCTGTGAATCGTCTCTATTTAGGGTAGGCATCCAGTAATTGACAGACGCAACTATCCCCCATTTGTACGACATCGCGGGCAAAGTATAGTAATGCTTGCAATAGTTGGTCGGCTGTCTAATTCAGCACACGTGAATAGAAAGCAAAAGTAGGTAATGTAACATGGAGAGCTGTATGTCAAGATAAACACGGATACGAAATTGGGCGATTTTTGAGATAAGCAAGAAGTTACGAAACTAAATGTGCTCAGAGCAACGTCAAAATGCACCACCTCTTAGAGTACTGCTAATAAGAGACAGGAAATGTGAAGTTAAGGAGTCATACTTAGACTACACAAGTAATACGATTCAGAACAAAAGAAAGGCGATTGACTCTAGCCATGCGTTCAAATCAACACGTCTCTCTATGAGCAATATATATCCTGCAGCAGTATATGTTCCTGGTGCCGTTAAGAACCAAATATGGCCAAACTTGTAAAAGCAGTACTGTTCAGATAAAACATATAATTTGGCAATTTGATATGCACGGAGTCGCTTACTTCATAGATGACCGATTATTTGACATTCCTTGCAATACTTCGTGCCATATTATCCTTACCATTGTTTTTGCCATTTGCAAAGACTGTTCCGTTTGTCAACTGTTTTGGGTAAACGTGTAAAGGTGCAGATTATAATTTGATTATAAGGTGTTTGCAAGCTCATGTATCTAACTATACGGAATCATCCTAGTGTTTTGATAAGATGTATCAAAATGCTGTGTGTAGTTACTGTTTCATCCCGATGTTTAGTCGTGATATTTGGTCGTCGATCGAGGATTGTGTCGCAAAGCGAGCCGAAAAGTGTGCATAATGTTTTGCTGTGATATGTTAGGGCAATATTGACTCAACAATACGACCACTGAAATGAAATAGTCGCTATCTTGTTAAATACATCCTTTTGTTTTCTGCATGCAACAATACACATACGACACAAGGCATTAGACTTGGCGAATGAATGACGAAAGAAAATGGCTTATCTAATCCTTTACTGATACTAATGTCCACGAAATCTTTCGATTCAACTGTACTTGTGAAACATCTATTAAGCACAAACCAAATGCTGTTCTCTAATGGTGCCGCATGTACATTGTGATCAATTCGTTGACATTAATGAACATCAAACCGGTATCAATGTTATCGATTATTACGCAACGTGATAGGCGATATACTAATTGTAGGATACCGAATGAATTCAAACGCCTCTGTGTATTGAGACTTGGCAAAGCGTGTGCATCTGAAGCATGTATGCCTTTGCCTCATGCCGGTCGGTTGTAATGGCAGATATAAAACCTATGGATGGGTTGGTTTTGTGAATGGGAAGTGTTATTGTAAGCAATACATCTGGCAAGATATCCTTTGTTTTGTTGGGCGCAACGGTTATAACACCAGTCCATCATGTATTATATGCGCCATAAAAGTTAAGATTTCTACCACTAACGGAAGATATATTATTTGTGTAATTAAAGAAAGGCAATACATCTTCATGCACTGCATTATCAAATTGGATAACGTAAGTGAAAAACTATCAAACAGTGTTCTAAAATGGGGCCATGCATTTCAATAAACTGTAATGTACATAAATATTGAGTGTAAAATAAAATGCATTTTCTGGGTAACATTAAGATGCAATTATTTTATCGCTCCGCCTCTCACCCACAGCTTAAACAAAAGTCGCCCCCTCGTATTCACCTACCCACTTTGTCGCCAATGATTCACGCACTAACGCATTAACAAACTCACGCACTCCGTTGCATTTCATGAGGTTGGTCAGTTCGCATCCAGTGCATATTTGTCAATAAAACGCGAATATGCTTCATCAAGGTTTATTATATATATTTATGTAATTATAAATGTATAAATGTATATATATATATATATATATATATATATATATATATATATATATATATATATATTCATATATATATATATATGAATTCATATATATATATAAACATATATGTATTATATATATATATATACATATATATATATATATAATATATATATATATATATATATATATATATATTATATATATATATATATATATATATATATATATATATTTATATATATACATATATGTATATATGTGAAGTTAATAAAGCAGTTTCATTTAAAGTATCTTGTGTGCGAAGGGCCATCTGATGTTTGATCGTTAAAGTGAATAGAATGATGTTGAGCTTGATGCAAGTTAATGAATAAGTGCTTTTACTGGGGCAACACTTTTACAACGCCGATTGTCAAATACAATTTTACGCATATGCTGTTTGGAAATCTAGTTATAGAGCTGACACACACAAAAGCAATAGCCATTCCGCTGTGCAGTCATGTCTTTCACAGAGATTGAGTTAAGGAAGTAGCGGCAGGTGTGCCATTTATTTGAGTTTTATCCAGTAAAGCACTATAACATTGCTACTTTGATGCCTTACAACACAATACGACATACTTACCTAAGCAAAAAAAGTGCAGAATATATTTTGACGTGCTGTGTTGTGACGTTCTCGCCACAAAAGACGTCAGAGTGCATTATTTTCTTTCGCACAAACTCTCAAGAGTGACACGAGATAGAGCGGGCGTTGTGACGTAATGGTCCAATGCAATCAAATCACGTGTTTTGCCTCTGTATAAGAACGCGATGATTCAGCTAAATATGCGCCACTAACGTACAACAAACCGGGTTAATGAACCAAAGAGCAGTTACATACGTCATGGTGTGGACAAGATGACTGTATGCATGTGGCAAGAATGTTCACCGATGTTATCGAAGGCCTTCTGACAAAACCGATTTAATGATTACATTAAGTGCCCACATATACTATGTATTGCACTGATTCGTTTCGCATAGCTCTCGGAACTGCTGCATTGCGAGGGCGATTGTGTCTGCAGATTAGTAAATTCCATTCGCTACATATATGTGCAAAAAAAGTAAAGCAATCGGTGCTGCTGCTGTATTGTCTCATGTTGACAATGTGCTTAACAACCGCGGCACCTGTCTGTCTTAATGACTTATTCGTGAATATGTTTATGTATGAAAACATGCTCACTGTACCCTACCCTTTCGTTAGGCCTCTCGATTTAGCGTCGATACGACTATAGAAGGAGGTTATATAAAAAAATGATAAATTGCCAAAGCAGACCAGGGATTAAATCAGCAAATGTTACGTCGGCACCTGACAACACCTATTCGTCAGCCATGACAACATGATAGGGTCGTATATATATATATATATATATATATATATATATATATATATATATATATATATATATATATATATATATATATATATATATATATATATATATAGAGATATATATATATATATATATATCTCTATATATATATATATATATCTCTATATCTATATATATATATATATATCTCTATATATATATATATATATATATATATATATATATATCTATATATATCTGTTATATATATATATATTTATATATATATAGTATATATATATACATATATATATATATCTATCTATATATATATATAATTTTATATATATATATATATATATGTCGATTGTGTCTATGTATATATAAAATCTATACATATATGTATGTATGTATGTATGTACACGCCTTTGTGGTGCCGTTTGTGTGTTGCAGTACCCGATATTTTCACGTATATGTTAACGTGATAAACGGGCGATCAGAATGCAGAGCGTATGCTACATGTCCTTAGCCATATTCAGATTACATTTAAATCCCGACATTTAGGCTTTTTTCCCGCTCATGTCCTACTGAAAAGCTACCCGCTTGTGCTGTGCCACACTGACTATTTGTTCACAGATCGCGAATATCGTTCGAGGTACAAATGCAGTAGTTGACACACATGACTATCCCGCATAAGCGAGACATCACATGCATTGCGTGCTAATGCTTGCAATAGATTGTCTGCAGTCTCATACAGAATACATGAATAGGAGCTAATGACAGATAATGTCACATAGAGAGCTGTATATCACAATGAACACGGATTACCAATTTGGGGTCCTCTAAAAGGCAAAAAAGAAGCAAAACAGTCTAAGCGTGCCTAAACCGACGTCGAAATACATTAACTGATATAGACACGTCAAGTACTTCCAATTATAGACAGGGAATGTGAAAAAGCACTGTATTATCCCATTAAACCATTACCCATATGTTGTCACGTAATATTAAAGGCAAGACACGGGACATAAGCGCAAACTTAAACCCTTCAGATAATATCATCAGATTGATTAGGTCCGAAATGACTCCAACGCTAGAGTTTTAAAGGGAGAGGGTTGTTATCGAGTCGGCGGCTTGATTGAGTTTCTGGTTTGTGATCCACAATGACACTGGCACTAATGTATACAGTATACACTTTGATCGCCGTTTGCTCTAAAACATTGCAGTTAATGCCTTCACGAAGTATTAGCTTATCTTCAAGATTCCATGCTAACTGTGCTTGAATAAGGTATGCGCTTGGTTTCAACCGCACTTTGATCGATGAATACCCAGCTTTTTACCTGGCCGAATATGCCTCCTGCAAGTAAATTAGCAACTGAAAGGGTTTTTTTCCCATTGTTTGCCACATAACCGGCTGATGTGGCATCCTTAGAGTCGATGTTTGCAGAAATAGTGGCCCTAGTACAATTCACATATGACACTCATTAATGTACGACACTTACGACTGACGTTGTATTACGACGCCTGATTGCTATGAGCGGCTGTGCGCAAGGAAAATATATTGACCTATTTGCGATACCAGCCGTTTAATAAAACGTAATATCGAATTCCAGATACAACGTGTCTTGCTTTTTGTGACAATGTACTTCGTTAAGAAGATAGAGGTGATGAATATTTCCCATGATCATATTTTCCATTTCTTATCTTTCTCTGCTCGTAATTGTCCGTGTTATGAAAACATAATATTTACGTACTGTAACTATCATACATCCATGAAGCAGCAGCTTATAGACCGAGATTTGACCGGGTAAAATGGAAAGAAATATCGCTTTGATTTGAAGCAATGGTTAGGGCATAATTCAACGATCGCCATTGTGACTTGTGTCTCAACAATTCACAAAAATATGTTGTATTGTACAAGTTGCCTAACTCCAAACAAATGTGGGTATAGAATAAGGGTATGGATTGTTCGTAAAAGTGTACGGGATATTTAATGAGACCGTTGATATCCGACTCCAAAAGATCTTAATTAACCCTGAGCTTTTGTGACACAGTTGCGGCGATAGTCAATAGATGGTAAAAAAGATGATAATACGAAACAGAATCACAGGCGTGTGTTAATCACAGCTATCGGTGACATCGATGTGAGAGATTTCTGAGGTGCAACAAGGATATACATTACATTCTTCAAGATCTGAAATATCACGTTTAAACTTTGTGCACTGTATAAATAAAACCCGTACATCAAATATCCAACAATCAAATATGAAGTGCTAGAAATAGGAGACCAGGAAATACCAACTCTGCGTATCCTCAATGACCTTGTTTATAAGTATGTATTATATTACAGCAACCAAATACTCATCCAGAGGTTGTGTTTTAAATGCACCCTCATCTATCACACGTAGGTAATATTACTATACAAATGAAATATATATTGCTACATCATACCTTGTTAAGAAACTTCGTATTTTCGGTTTTGGTGAGTATTTTTTTAGGTTCAGTCTAATTCGACTGTTGCTTTATGTCATGCATCTCGATTCATTGTTCATAAATAAGCGCTCTTTGCATGAATTACTCTAAATAATGTTAGCACTTGTCTAATACAACCGGGAGTTGTAGATCGTTGATCTTTAACTCACGATTAGCATTAATATTAATACCGAGAACCTTACCGCATTGTCTAAACAAACCCCAGTAACAGCAATAATCCTGTAAGTGGACCATATGAAACATACAACGGCTAGTACTTTTGTGCTTCGTATCACTGTTGAACAGGCAGTGGCCCAGTAAACGATGCCTAAGTAGTTGTCATAGAAGATGCTCGCTAATATATGTCTGCTATGGTTCCTTTCAAACTGACCTTAATCCTAGATGCCACAATAAACTTGCAATTTTGAGAAACTCTCGGGTGATAAATCGATAAGAGGCCAGGGGGCTTTTACTGACGCACATGCCCTGCCTGTGGTAGAATATTCGAATCCTTTTCAAAATCTTAAGAGACACACAGCATATAGCGTAAATTGCAAACCATTCTCATTTCCTAAATTTATATGTTAATTCGGGTAATCTCTGAATTATCGCATTGTATTTCTGGATAACGAAGCAGCCAGCAGAAGACACGACCATACAGGAGATGGTTCTAGTTAATTATTTCTTTATGAGGTAACTCGGATGAACAAATCATTAAACCAGAGCATTTGAATGGTATATTTTTAATAAATTAGTTTTTTTTTCGAGAGAGCATGCTATTCATTTGGTATAAATAAGTGACAAAAGTGAAGTTGCAGGGTCTTTTTACAGACTACTCGATCACAGTTGTGTAACAAGATTCAATTCAATGTGTAGGGTTGGTAATGGCTTCAGATATTACAGAACCCAGTAGTCGTCGATCGAGCATTTATATACATTTTTATCTACTACAATAACACGCCCTCCACAGTACTAATCTCAGTCGATGAGACAGATATGGGACTGTCTTTGCTCATAAACGTATAATCATGCATTCTGATTTGCATTGATCATATTAGAAAACCACCACAAAACAGTTCACGGCGGAAGAAAGATATATGTCTACAATAACTATGCATCTAATGTGTCCTGAATTCTAGCATCATGATAGGTCAAAGCATGCTCAAACAATAAGCAGCTCAGTAGAATCGGTCCTGCTTCTCGCCGTGCTCCTGTCTCGCCATGTGTCATGGACCGATGAGCAAGGTCAAGACAACCGACACTAGTTGCATTATAAATCAAAGTAAGTGGTCAGTGGTCTTGCGAAATGGTGTCGTTTCACAAAATCGAATAGAAACTATCATGCAGAAGAAGCGACACGTGTTGGTTCTAAT
The DNA here is from genome assembly GCA_034190875.2 of Urechis unicinctus. Lineage (NCBI taxonomy): Eukaryota > Metazoa > Annelida > Polychaeta > Xenopneusta > Urechidae > Urechis > Urechis unicinctus. The sequence goes on along the minus strand of CM067345.1, from coordinate 16,033,804 downwards.
CCTCATGTGAAATTCGAGCAGAAAGGTCAAGTCAAGCATTTTGGAAAAACAGGGAGCTTGTCTTCTTTCCATTGCGAGCATAATTGCCATAACCTAGGAACTTGCGCAGGCAAACCTCTTGTTAAAATTGCGTATCAACCCCGTAACAGTGTGGTTCAAATACACGCAAAAACTGTTACTGTATTTGCTATGATATTAGACGGCGAAAGACAGAGCATGTATTTGTGACTCAAGAAACGAAAAGATAAACGTGGTGAGACGCAAATCAAGTAGTAATGTATATATACGATATCCACATCCCTGCTTACCATATGTCGACTGCAACTTTATGTATCAATCTGGAAACTCCAGTTAAGCTCCCGAATAGCGTAAACTACGAAATATACCATGTCATAAGCAACTTTAAGCCACGATTTCACTATCCCAGTCTTTTACCCACTCAATCACTAATTAGCTTTTTTGATCTCACCTTCTCTCACCCCCACTTCTACTCACCCATTCAATCATCACTTTTAACGCACTCAATCACTCACTCACCCGCTCATTAACTCACTTGCGCATCAATTCATCTGTCGCTCGCTTACTTACACACTTACATGTAATATAATTATCTGTAATGAAATCAATTATGTTACAGCATACGATGGTACATCGGCGACAGATGAAGAATTTCTTTCATAAAAATAGATATTCACTGTCGATGGCGCTTGATACACTAATGATTCTGGTAACGATTGCATATACTTCCATATCAAAGCAGTAACTTATCACTCGATTTGTATTAAATCAATTTAGTGCTAAAAACGAACTGTTGATGGTCTGATACTGAGTAATAAATCCAATTGCAGCCTATTCCTCCTTTAAAAAGGATTCGTTTATCATACACGGTCAAACACCACGAACCATGAAGTTTCGCGTATCTGACTTATTGCATTGCCGCCATATAATCTCATGGTTCCCAAGGATGAGCTTAAAGTAGCATAATGCGCATACAATAATTCGTGGAATCTTTCCACGTTGACACATTTAGGCAATTTCGAAGCATTGATTTAGCTCTGTGAACTGCTACCTCATTAACATAAACAGAATCTCCATCCTATATGAAAAGTGTGTCATACATTTGTGCATTGAATTTCATGCTGCCAAAATATATGTCAATGGCATATTGTGCTGTGCATTATCGACCACAATAACTCACACTATGTATTGTCACATTGTATCACCAACCAATCTCCAAAATATGATACCCATTCGCATCACCTCCCTCTGCCCTGTGCTACACGATAACCCCGTGGCGAGATTAGATTCGACAAAACTACTCAAATTAATCTAGAGTACGAAAATAATTGCATTGATGTCCATCTTCAGGAACGCATCCGACCAAGACATGTACGGTCCAAATAAAGTTATCAGTACGAGCCATCATGTAATGCATATTACCCTTCGATATCCATGTATATATCAGTAAATACCGGGTGTGAGTGGGCTCATTTCCATAGCAGAAGGTCTGGTTACCACGAGGCGTATCGATCGTAGACCTAAAGCAAATCGGACCACGATATCTCCATATTGGATGCCCTTCGACTATCGATAAACGCGTTTCCGTGTCATGTCATGTATGAGTGTTGTGGCGCCACTGTGGCTACAGCGAGCAACATTCAAGAGGATCTCATATCGTTTCTGGGGCGTCTTTACATCCCACGCAAGTTCCATTTTAAGGGACTTCACTAACATGATAGATATAATTCGATGAGGTCGTGAATTGACGACAGGACAAAAGAACTGAGCGCTCAGACCTGCGATTTATTGGTGCAAACGAAGTCTTGTATGTATGTTTGTGTGTGTGTGTGTGTGTGTGTGTGTGTGTGTGTGTGTGTGTGTGTGTGTGTGTGTGTGTGTGTGTGTGTGTGTGTGTGTGTGTGTGTGTGTGTGTTTATGTGCGTGTGTGTGAGTGTGTGTATGGGAGGGGGTGTCAGTGTGTGCGTTTTTGTCGTTATGTGTGCATGTATGTGTGTGCTTATATGTGTATTTGATTGTGTGTGTGTGTGTGTGTGGGTGGGTGGGTGGATGGGTGTGTAAATCAAGTGACTGGTAGTAAAAGTTACAACAGTCTATAATATTGACTATAGATATTGACCCAAAATCGCTAGTTTCCTTTAATTATTGCCAACACATGAGATATTAGCTAGTGAGCATTATCAGGTGAACTACCTAGTGAACCATTCACCCCTTGGCTGTTACATAAAGCTCCCCGAACAGCCTTTTTTTGCGCTTCCCGATGTCACATTGTCAACTTTGCCATGGTTCAGTCTGCAGCTGTAAATCACGTCAAATGACCTAGACGAAGCAATTGTTCAAACGGAAGCAATAGCCGTGAAGACGATGCATCACCATAAGTTATTTTCTTTGGTAATCATGTACTCCATGAAAATATCACATGCTATATCAACGCATGTCACATTTACATTTAATCTGTTATCCTTTTGACCTATAGGAATGTTTATATATATACACGTTAATTATTTTTTTCCCAATTATATCCCGCCTTATTAGCGACCATCAAGCAAGACAGTTCAGCTACGTGTCAGCTACATGGTAATTATCTGGATGCGGGGAGAAAATGTCTTTTGCTTTAGTATCATGGTGGCGCTACGTCAAGGTCGTAGATGACGCGGCAGGGCAACGAACTTAATAAAAGTCGTTGATGATTCGATATGGAGATATCGTGGACTTATTTGCTTGAGCCTCACGATCGATACGTCTCGTGGTAACAGGACCTTCTGCTTCCACTCACACCGGGTATTCACTGATGTAAACGTGGACATCGGAGCGTAATATGAACAATCTGCGTGGGCGGAGTGAGACGTTGACGGCTGTGGTGAATCCATGCTACGCACATTCATGGCCAACCGTATTTACAGCTTCATAGTTGATTCGATATGATCACATATACATTCGTGGCCCGAATCACTCCTGCCTTACGATGGATTGGCTTTGTGATGACTGGGAGCCTTGTAAGAGACGAGCTTATCGTGTGTCATGCTGGGGCAGCAACATTTGGATTGTGCTGATATTTCGACTTGTTTAGCCTCATCTACAATCACTGTTTTTCATTTTGATGAAGTATTACAACTGCAGTGTAAAACACGTTTTCGTTTCATAGCAACTCGAACAGAAATCACGCCCGGTCTTAGCCCTACAGACGTCTAACTTTCTCTTAAGCCGACGCAATGTAAAAATTTTGAGATCGATTCTGACAACTACCAAACACCAAACATACCCAAGTAATGGAGTTTTAGAATACAATGATGTTCACGGAAAATTTTATCCCATTTATATATATATATATATATATAGATATAGATATATATATAGAGAGATATATATATATATAGATATAGAGAGAGATATATATAGAGAGAGAGAGATATAGAGATATATATAGATATATATATATATATATATATATATATTTATATATCTATATATATATATATATATATATATATATCTATATATATCTATATATATATATATATATATATATATATATATCTCCTTGTGTGAGTCAGGTTGTATTCAAAGAGGTAAAGAAAGAATGATGAATCTATATATATATTTATATATATATATATATATATATATATATATATATATCTCCATATATCTACATATATATATATATATATATATATATATATATATATATATACAGATATATATGTGTATATATATATGTCTGTGCGTGCTTGTGGCGGTATCAGTACATTATGTGGCTGATATAGATCTGCATATTTACGTCTTTGCTTTCCCTTGACGTCAATGTTCCTATGAGAAAATATTCCGTTATTGAATAAACAGGTGTACTTGTGGGCGTCAATTTGTCTGAATGTGTATACTATTCAAAAATACCAACCAATATTATTAATGTTTAATTAGCTCCAGGTGCCATACCTTATGTTTCACCGTGATACCCATAGTGTCAGTCGGTAAACAATATCCTATTGATTCAAGTGTGTAATATAGAATAAGCCAGAGTAAGGATTATTATGTTACCCCTGCATGCGGTTCTCATCATAGTAGCTATAAATTCTTTTATTGAACTACGTTGCCGTTGTCCAGAGAGTTGACACTGAAGCCCGTCCCCTATAACTCACCGTACAAACACTACAGCATGCGGATCTGTAAATTGTCTTACATATTAATTCCTCAATTGGAGGTTCTTTTGGGCGTGCTGTACCAGGCGACGAGTAGTCAACAATGTATTGATAAAATGATAGAAGCCCCATTGGCCGTGTCACAAACCATCGTATTTTAGCAGTTTTCTTCACAATGGTGAAATCAAATTACAGTTATCATCGCACTGTAGCGTACTAACACTTAAGATTTTAAGCGCACCTCTACGCTAGTGATACGACGACCTATTACGGATAGATGATTTATAACTTGCTTTCGTTCGTTCTGGTTTCGCAATCTGCATTCATAGTTCCGCAAGACTACCAAATGACTATTTCCGTTTTTATCATTTAATCTAAATCATAGAACTGCTCGATATTTTTAATATCACGTGCCATTTAGCTAGAACAACATTGTAGCAAGCATTCTAGGTTGCTTTCGGAATCAACTAATTAATACTTGATACTGAGCAGATTTCAATAACGTGCAACTATTAGTAATGTTCAGAGTATGCAATTACATAAAGTATAATAATAATCATGGCTGGTAATCGTTTTGTTTAATATTGCATAAATTCGGGCTTCTGGGAAGCGTATGTTTGGTCGTGTTATTATCATTTAGGCTCACGCTCCCCCGCGGCACAGCCATGACTAGAGTAAATATCAGATAATGATGAATGGGTTTATTCAAGTATCGTTAGTTTTCAATTAACTTTTGCGTGCGTCGATTAACGTGCTTCGAATTGAAAATGACAACCGCACAACTGAGCTATGCCGCACGTTGTCTTCCGGCTAATTCCATCATGATAGCTTTCCGGCTACGCGAGCAGTGCTCCCGGCCTTTACCAGCTATCAGCTAACTCAGTTGACTTTGGTTTATTACGCTTGATATAATTCCCTCTGATTGCAGGCTTTAACAACCAGCTGGAGCCTCGTCCCTAGATGATCAATCACGTTTCCGTTTTCAGATAACCGTTAAGTAGTGACTCTGCTAATGTAAGTAGTGCATAATCACATAAACTGAGTAAACGAAGTATGAATGAGGTACTCAAGGGTTTTGGATCTCAAAATGTAGACCTGTTCAAGCCCATCACATCGCATGAAAGAGTCTCGGCCAACCCCGGCGTAACCGCATTGTTGCGCCGACCCCGTCACCACTACCAATAGAAAATCCTTCCTCATGAATTATCTTAAACGTAAACCATGTTCGAAATAAGAGCCACTTCAAACAACGAGGACATGGCGAGTGGTCCCTGATTAAAGTGTAATAGAGGCAAATGCTAGCGAATAAAGTTAAATACCTCTGCTGTGAACTTTAAGGACCAGATCCCTAAAATAATCCAATGTTCCGGATAATCACGCAATCTATAGGCATAAGAGTTCCATATAGTTTCCCCACGTAAAAAAACTATCCACAAATATCTTTAACGTCTTTTCCATAACGTACACCGTCCATTAATCATCGTCCTTATGACGTGTGGACGCTGGAAGCCAACTTGAACTTCACTGGATGCATCAACGCAGAAATATACCCTGACTTGCATTTAATCACATCCACGTTTAGGTAATCTCTGTATCAAATTCTACGAGTGATTGATTCGCCTCTGGTGATGCCCGTTTCCGTTTAATTTGTCAATGTAGGATGTGTGTGAGTCAAACAACTGAGACAAAGATAATTGAAATGTGAATGAAGAACATGGTTTGCTTAATGCTAAATAATCAATCATATTATCTAGAAATACAAGAGCGCACTAACCTATCTCTAACTTTTAAACATCTTGATAAACAACTGTAGGGAGTGCGAAAGGCCATCAAACATGCTTATCGCTATGCAGCTGGTCATTTCACATAGATACAGGCGTCGTGCACTCCTTCAGAAAAAAAATACGCATGTACCGGGAACGTCAAGAAGTCCAGTGTTCAGAGGCTCAGTTTCACAAAAAGCATATCGATTAAACCCATACATGGCGTATAATAGAAAAATAGGGTCATCAGCGAGACCAGCTTAGCCTCATACACTTTGCCAATAACACCATATAAAGCACCTGCATAGCTAACGAAACACTGTATAGACTTATCAGCATGAAGATATTCATAGCCGCGATCCTGCTGTGTGGTAAGTGCTTAACTTTAGTGAAACTGGCGTGTCGCGCTTGAGAAATAGTTGTTAATCTGAATCAAATTACGAGATAAAGTTATTATTCTGGCTGCTTTTTAAATGTATTTCTATGGATGAGACATACATAGAACCAAAGCACGTCTTGACGACTGATGTGGAGAAGGTGTGCAAGCGGGACCAGTCCTCATGGGGGCCCCAAGCGTGAGCGCCCCGCGTATCATCCAGGGCATAGTTGCTGCTGAGGGAGCATGGCCAGCCCAACTGTCTCTACAGCGCCTGCGTGAGGACGGATGGGGCCACACATGCGGCGCCACTCTGCTCAACGTCAACTACGCTCTGACGGCCGCCCACTGCGTCGACGGCTCGTATGACGCCATTATTCTCACCAGAGTTATAAATCGTTTTACGTATCGTAATCGTCTTTAACCGACAACAAAACAAGCGTTTCCCATAAAATGTGTTGTTTTGATTCCTAAAGTGGACCAGCTGATCGCCTGATTGAAGCGGGTATCAACATCCGTCATGACACCAACGGCCAGCTGAAGACACTCTCTGCTATTACCCCAGTAAGGCAGCACGTCTCACTTACACGTTAAGTAAGTATTGAAGTACCGAGAATCCATATCCTAAGCTATCTTGTTGTTCTTGTTCAGCACGAGAACTACCTGCCTATTGGCACCTACCGTAATGATGTGGCTGTCGTACGCTTCTCCACACCTGTAGAGCTCAATGCTCGGGTACAGCCTGGTATTCTCCCTGACGCCGGCGAGGACTTCGTCGACGCTGAGTGCATCATCACAGGCTGGGGACGCATAGGTCAGCATTTACAATATTGACCGCATGGCATAGCTGTTGTGACGTTGCTATTGTTCTTTATACGCTTAAAACCAGAGCACATTGAGCCATCCCTTGAGAACTCAACAACATCTTATGTTAATTGAAACCCATTGTACTCGATATTGTAATCCTGATAATATATTCAGTCTGGTCTGTTCATTTTGGTCACTCAGATTCCAGTAACGATATTCCCATGGACCTGAGACAAGCATCAATCAACGTCCTGTCCCATGATGAGTGCCAGACTCGGCTTCCTCAGAACATTCTGAATGTACACATCTGCATCTTCGACCCCA
>CM067345.1:15973877-16018877 GCA_034190875.2 Urechis unicinctus | reverse complement strand
CCTCGATACAAATCATCTTTGCAGATGTAGCAATCATGCAGGTAGAGTAACAGTAAGATTAGACAAAATACCAACATGTCCTTGGTATGATAATCATGAAATGATAACAATGATGTGTGGCGACGTGAAAGCAATAATGTATTAAAATGGATATTTTGAGGGAGTGAATATATTGCGTTCAGCCAATCATACACATGTCTGCAGTGGATGAAGAATGCGTTAGGACGTACGTATATCATGTTAACAATCGGCAAAAGGGTTCAAGCGTATTAGAGGATGTAACATTTATGATCTCAAACTAAACTCATTGCACTGTTTTATAGAGGATATATCTAGCTTCGAGGCATTGTATTTTAGTATACCGCAGGCGTTATTTTATAAAACAACCATTCTCATGTCGTTTATGACTGACTTACGCAATGGCTATGGAGGCGAGATGTCACCCATAGTATATGGATCAACGATAACGGCTAGTTGCAGTTAACGTTTTACTTAACTGCTACCGCTCAAAACCACGCCTCTCCGTGAAGTGAACAAGGCAGCTACATCACAGCACAGCTTTAATCCGTATTAGATTCACAGCAACCTCATTAGCAACTACTTATTCACGGTCGAATCAGGTGGCTGATGTCGTTATCATCGGAAGCTTGTCGTTGTATTATCCACAATCATGAAGCAACGGAGGACATATTCTCAATTGACTGTCGGTTTCACGAGACGGAGAGGACTTTGCTGTGATACAAACAGTGATACTGCCGCACTTATGGACCTGGCAACCAGAGTGGGGATGGGGGCATTGTCCAATGGACTGCCCCATAGTTTTTTAAGAAATCAGAAAAAACACAGGCCACTATTATCCTTTCTGTCTGCTAATAGTATTAGACAGTTGCAAAAATCAATTTCAGTGAATCCTTACTTATAAATGTTGTCACGTTCCAACGCTGCAGCTCAAGTCACTTTCAATTCCAAATAATACTACTTTAGAATGGGAAGCCGTTTGCATATAAGGGACACGCTTCTATCAGATGGTAAGAAAATATGTGTCTGTAAATAATGCATAATCTCCGGCACCATCCTATTGTGCATAGTGGTTATGTTTGGAAATTATAGAGGTACAAATTTCTTCTGAGTAAAAAGATAGCATTACGACGGCAAAGAGCGTGCAAAAGTCTATACGTATTTGTTAAGTCCCAGCCATACAATTACCGTATTTGAACTGAAGTGGTACATACCAAACATGCAGCAGTATTGCGTTTTTACTTTACGAAGGATGCCTTTTTCATGAACAATTCCTATACATCAATGTCAGACTGAACATTATTTTTGGGAGATGATCAACAACCTAGTGTAAAATATTGCAGTCGAACGAGGTTTACAATATTGCTTTATGTGGAATATGCAACGACTCGTATTTATCTGTTTGGAAATCGACGATCCAGAGACTATAAGCAGTCAAAACAGCAGCTAACAGAGACATAAACCACGATGATATGACTTGGAAATTTAGCATCAGATTGATGCTCCCTCTGATTAAGGTTGAAAAGAGAAATTGGTGTACTACAACATGGCGTCGAGATTGAATATGGGGCAGGCCAAACAACTCAGCTAGGAATGGTTGGGAATCGTACACGTTATTGTTGGCGAAAGAATGGCTTAATCGGTGTCAGAAGACTACTGCAATCAAGGCAGGTGGCAAACGCCCTCTGACGCTTCTTACGTTTTTGAAAAAGAATTAGGCTACAATTTACTTAGTAGAGCACTTGCTTGTTGCTTTGCGTAGTGCAAACAAGAGGCCGATGATTAATGTGCAATAGACATATTCTCACAAGCAAACAAATAACAGCAAGCGTAAGATGGAAGCAAATATGAGCGCCATTGCTTAATTCATTTACCTATTATTCGATCGTAAAACAACACAGAATCACAGCAAAGTATAGTAGGAGGGACTTACTCGATAACAGATTTCCCAATCCTCTTTGGTCTATATGCCATCTACCTATCTCAATCATCAAATCTTGGCATTACCCTTGCAATTCAATTTGTGAAAACTGTTGAATCTTAGAGAGCAGCCACGTGGCATCATTGTGATCGACGAAGCAACAAATTAATGATCAAGCGCAGTGTTCTGCAAATAAGGTAATAAAGATCATGAAATATGGTAATGGTGCGGTTGTATAACGCTGATTGTATAAAGCAACAGTTCGAATGAAGTAAATAAGCGAAAATGGGCAGACGCTGCAAGTTAACGGGTGTTAGAATCCCAATAGATAGGTCACATCTCGAGCCTTCTTAGTATCGCCCGAAGTTATCAGCTTGTCTCTATCGCTTCAGTAGGACGACATATACACTAAAACAAGCCACAGTATAATCTAATGATGCAAGTACGATGCTGCTAGACCATGTCTGTAGGATAAGCATCTTGTCTGATCGACATCAGCGGTATAGAAAAGTTGGTAGATTTGATCTTCACTAGGCACGTACATGGACCTCTCATCTCAACCCACTTGTTAATAGAGCAAGTTATAACCAGTATCGCAGTCATATGTCGAAACGGCTTGAATGTGAACTGCAAAATTAACCTATCCATAGCCTATATTTGAGTTTGATTTTGAATCAGCGCTATCGAGTCCCATATATGCAAAATACTCAAATCCAAACTCCTTCAAATTGCTCGGCATCCTTTGGTGATTATCAAAAATACATTATCCTGTTTTCATTTGTCGCTGCGAAATGATGTGAGGACCAAACAGACACAACTTAGATAGTCAGATTACGATGCTCAATACATATCACTCGTCAGGCGTATGTCTTGATTCAATTTGAGAATTATCCTACACTGATCCTTCACGATACAAAGTATGCACAAAGATCCAAGACACTCTGTATTACATGGAACATATATGCGTATTGCATCGATCAACTTGGGATAGTTGGTACATTTTAGAACCCATTTAGTAAGATTAATCGCAAACCACGTAGTTAAATAAGTTGTCTGCCGACTGTACTATCCGCAAATGATCTTACAATGAATCGTCAAAATGGATGTCGAAATCGCACAAAGACTGTGTTGCGACAAATAGCCACAGTCCGTTCCAAGTTCAGATACATCCGAGGTGTGGTAATAGGGGCCTTTTGTAATTGATTATTTAACTACGATATGAAATGTTGTCATTGTCTCGGCTGGGTGGTAACGATAAATGCTACTGGTATAGGAGAGTCCCCTTGGACCCCCAGAACACAGAAACTATGCGCGGGATCATGACGCTGGCTGGACTGTAAATAAGTAAGTTTGTGCAGAAAATTATCTAATAAATAAACTTGCAGTAATCTTTAAAGCCTACTACGGTGTACCCTGTAGTGAGTCAACATATCGGGCAATAACAATCTACAAACTAACCGAATTTTACGTTACAAGCAGATGACGATAGGCAATTTAATAGTTAATCATGCTTATGTATAGACAGCATTGTCAATGGCGATTGGTGATTGTAAAAATTACCTGTTGCAAGCTCGATTCTTTTCATTGTTACCGCTTTATTAAAGTTGCTGCAGGTTTGCAATGCGATATCTTCTAATCTATCAGCCGCATCCGTCTTATTTGACAATTACTTTATATTCATTGTGGTAGTAAAGGTACTAAATATGACTGTGAGAGGTCGGATAGGTTGTCACATATTCAACAAGTGTCAATCCAATAACCAGTGATGGTGGTACATTCCGAATGTTTTAGTCTGAGCTATTTAAGCTGCCATAGTTCAGGTTCATATGATTAACATGCTGGTTAAGCTAAAGACTCAGAATCAGCAAATGCAACTTGGTTTGAGTGCGAATAAACTTATTATGTTCTTTTCGGCAAGCATCAAACATCACGTCTGGTTTAGACTATAAGTTTGTGCCTTCTCTGATGCCATGTATAATCGACACTTAGTGCATAGTCCGAGCGAAGGAAATGTGCGTTGCCAGGATAAGCAAGCCTGGTTGAATGTCATATAATGGTCAAATTCCGGAAAGATCCAGCGTTCGTCAAGCATCACAAATCTCTTGGGTGCCTTGAATACTGTAGCTCATAGACGAGTTAAGCCAAAAAACATTTCACTTGCACAACCTCCTGGAATGTGGTATATTTTTGGCCTTGACAGCATAAAAACTTTTGATTGTATTTTATTTAAATCCACAAATCACTGACATGCACCTGTTCTGTGTATGGCCTAATGACGGCATAGGACACTTAATTGTCCTGTTCTTCACAATAGCCAACGCATCTCTAACAACTAAGGCAAATATGAGAAACAGATGGTGTATTGAGAGTGACATGACATATGTTTATCTATGTTGATTGAAAATGAGACGTCGTTCAAATGCCCTACATTTAGATTTTCTGTTGTTATCCATCCTCTCAGATCGAATTATGCATTCATTATTATAAGCTCAAATGTGCGCATAACAATGCAGCTCGTAGTCTATGGGGTAAACGAAATTAAATGGTGTGCTTATGCATGCCATAGTAGTTTCTAAAGGACTATGCGTTTTCATAACGTCAGGACCCCGTAATCAGATGTGCTTTAATGGACAAACCTGCGTTCAGAAATTCTATTGTGATGATATTTGGAGAGGTATTTATTGACATAGGTCTTTGGACAATGCAACTTCCAGTACTATCTCATCATTTGAGCAAATTTATTCATCTCGCCATCTAATATAAGTCACTAAGAATAAAGTAATTTGAAATGAAATCAAGCCGTCACCACGGAGAAAAACACAGTAAAAACACAGTAAAAAAATAAATACATACAAATATACATACACATATGCATCCACATATATATGTTTATATTTGCATATATATATATATAGATTTATATAAATATATATATATATATATTTACATATATATGTATATATACATAGGGAGAGATATGCATATATGTACATATAAATATCTACGTATGTATATGCACACATAATAATATATGTGTATATAGATATGTATATACAAGTATTTATGAATAAAAAGCAAAAGAGGAAAGCGATAGAAAAAATAAAAATAACGTTAAGCGAACAGAAAAACATTACTCGTCGATGCATGTGCGTCATTGTGATATGTTCGTTACACTTTATTCTCTATTGCTACAGATGCTCACAGACAAGGCCCATTGCATGATTCTAGGCACGCATCGTATGAGGTTACATGCAGATAATATATGGCCGTGTTGAAATATCTCATGCAAGAAAAACCGAATCTGCTTAATACCCAACTGAGCTTATATTACGCAATCTCCTTTACGGGGGTTAATTGGGAAGACTCTGCTCCGTAGATATATATATATATATATATATATATATATATATATATATATATATATATATAGATATAGATATATATATATATATATATATATATATATATATATATATATATATATATATATATATATATATATATATATATATATATATATATATATATATATATATATATATATATATATATATATATATTTATATGTATATATATATATACGGAGCAGAGTATATATATACAAAAGTATTTTCCACATCTTACAATATCACCAATATCATGTATTTTATGACTGGGTTACTCAAAGGCTATCGACACATTAACCAGTGTCTGCATCTGAAATGTAGTTTACGTCATTCTATACGTTCTGCGGTACGATTGTCGCCAGTCAAGGTCATGTTACAAGCAAAGTAGCAAACTCAATTCATGGATTGGATGCGTCGTTGTACCAACATCAATTATAATCTATTTTTGGGCGAGTCAGGTGGGTTTGTTATTCTCTTAACGCGGCTTGTGTGTGTATTGAAACAAACACAAGGAAGGGCGAGACAGATTGTCAATTGGCTGTCCTTATACGACCAGGGAGGAGCCTTACTACTACACAAACACTAACACAGAGATCAATACGCGTTTATATTATTCCACACCAACGGATCGGTTGCCGTTTGGTCGACCAAGCAAACATCAATTGATCTGCCCTTTATGATTGGTTCCTTTGCAATGCAGACTGCCTTGGTGAATGATTGGATGCCATGTCACTTTTACAGAGCCTTGAAATATATATATATATACTGATTCCATAGAAGACAAACAGGAACAGAGAGGCAGAGAAGAGAGAGAGAGAGAGAGAGAGAGAGAACAATTGATGGACAGATCTATTTTTGGGCGAGTCAGAGAGAGGGCGAGACAGATTGAGAGGAGACCAGAGAGGAGCCTTACTACTAGAAACACTAACACAGAGATCAATACGCGTTTATATTATTCCACACCAGATCGATTGAGTTTGGGTCGACCAAGCAAACATCAATTTGATCTGATGATTGGTTCCTTTGCAATGAGACTGCCTTGGTGAATGATTGGATGCCATGTCACTTTTACAGAGCCTTGAAATATATATATACTGATAACACCGGATATACTGATAAAACTGATATAAGACAAACATTAACATATATGCATATATATATATATATATATATATATATATATATATATATATATATATATATATATATATATATACATATATATATATATATATATATATATATATATATATCTCTATATATAATAATATATATATATATATATATTTATATATATATATATATATATATCTCTCTCTTTCTCTTTCTATATATATATAGATATATTATCTCTTATATATCTCTGTATCTCTATATCTATCTCTCTCTCTTATCTCTATCTCTATATATCTCTCCCTCTCTCTCCCCTCTATATATTTCTCTCTATAGGATACTCTATAATATCTCCTATTCTCTATCTACATTATCGACCAATTATTCGAATATAGTATATTATTTAATTGGTGTGCTACATTATCGACCAAGGTCACCTTTACTTGTGACTCTAGGAAGATCTAAGCCACGCCACCTACGTATCTCTATAACATGGAAAAGGATACAATTATTTTGAACATCAATAAATGGCGTCCCTGTTAATCGTAGATATATCTTCTTATTATCAATGATGAATTGGATGAAAAGAGCAATGCCAAAGATGCGAGATCGCGTACATTTCGCGATCGTAGTACGCATCGGACTGCTGGTTTGTCAAATATAAACACTTGCAAGACTCTGCTCGTGAATTCATATCAATGGATGGCGACGGTTTTACACCCTGCAGCTATTGTTTTGTCGCGTTGAGTGTTCACTAGTACATAGGCGTCAAATTTACCTCCTCTTCAATACGCCATTTACTGTGCCGCAGAGTAGGTTCTTCCATTGTTTATTTTTGCTCAGTGTGACTTCGGCATGCTCCAGAGCAAAAATCATTCATCTACAGGTAAAAAGTCGCTCTGAAATTAAAGATTCCAAAAGCTCTGAGTGAGATTGAATACGCCACAGATACATGGTCTCTGACTTTCACAGTTTATTGTATGATGCATAGAACCTCATTAAACTATATGCGGTCGTGGTTATCTTTGATGGATGTCGGACTCTAGTAGGGATCCGCCTTTTCCACCATCCGCCTCAAAGCATATTCCAAAGTGTGACATTCCAAGCATATTCTAAGTGTTTTCATCGGGAACGTAAAATAGTGGATGGACCAGCGAAAGATTTGGATCAATGGTGCGCTGAAATATACCAGTGATTATTTATTGATTATTTTACAGTTAAGTATATTCCGTGACTAATGAGCGCCCTTCTTCGCAATCCTCAAAGGCATCATTTGAACTAAAATTTCAAGTGAAAAGAGTCAATATGTATCATAAATACAATGCCGTTCTTTTGAAATATACTGCGAGGGCCAAGCAGTGTCTCCAATTGATCAGCTCATCATATTTATGTAAATAAACGTGTTCACCGGTGAGGGAGTCGGTGTTCACGAGACTGTATGCAGCCAAAATAGTAGCTACCAAATATATGATATTCAACAGTTTACCACGATGATATGAACAGAACATTGGGCATTAGAATGGTGCTCTACATAACGCAGGCTGGAGTAAGGAAACGAGTATAAAGCAAAGCGGAAAAAACTTAACAACGTAATGTAAGTTGCAGTTAGAAATAACCGGATATTATTCTCATTAGTGTTGGCGCAACTATGGTCTTGGTCGGGGCCAGAATAATACCGCTGATATATGAATTGACAAATGATTATTTGTGATGGCAACTAGCTACCGTTTAATTAATAGAGTACTAGTTAAGCAATCAGTGTAGCGACAAAAGTAATGACTGGTGTGCAATCGATGTATTCGCATATGTGGTGTTTAAGCTGTTGAAAAGGGTATCGATACGCGGAAAATTGCAGCCAATATGAGCGATATTGTTTAATTCATTGAGCTACTTTTCGATCGTAAAACTACAAAGAAGCACAGCAAAGTAGAATGCTCAAAGTAGTTAATGGAATTATCGTTCCTTGTGGACTCTTGCAATCTACCCATCCAAAGTAAAACATTGGAATTTTCCTGCCATGCAATTTGTTGATGACTCCCTCGATGAGAAATATGTATGAGCCGTCAAATCGTATAGAACAGACCACAGTGAGATCCGCAAGCAGCAAAATAGGGAATGGGCGTTTGGTAAGTTTTCCGATTCAATGCTCTCCACGTCGATGCAGTGTATTGCTCATTTAGAGGCAAGTGAAACAAAGCTAATCGCTCTCGCGGTAAATGATATACACATCAAAATCCCACACTTATCAATAAAGTTTTGGTTAAAATCCACGCTGCCAACTGAAAAGTGTGTCGTACCTTTCTTTCCCAGGTCATGTAATGCAATAGTAAAGCGTTGCATTTGAAACACGAATGACCTGTTATCCAAATCACTTCATCATTCCGCCACCCCTTATAGCAAATCCTTGAACTTGCCAACCCAGTGCTTTTGTAAGGATCATAAAGCCCAAAGTGGGACATCTCCCACACAACCGTGGATGTACCGGTCAGAAAACTGATAACAATCATCTCTTTGTCTTTTGCCATTGTACTATGTCTAGCAATAAATTTACATTCGGTGTCCGAAATAGTATACACATACAATCCTAGAGTAGTGTACATATTGTACTACTCGCTTGCCCAACTAACAGATATTCCCGTTATTAGATATACAGCTCGAATATGACGCCGTCATAATGTCCCAGTTTCATGAAAGCAAGTTAGCTAAACACTTTGAGTGTAAATGGTAGTGACAAAAACTTGCCCAACTCATTCCGATACTCACTCACGCACTAAATCGGTCGCTAAAATCCTTCATTCACTCACTCACACACTCACTCGTGCATTCACCCATACAGTCACCCACTCACTCGATAGCTGACTCACACGCATACCTAATTGCTCTCCTACTCACTCCATAATTCACTATCCGATTCATTAAAAAATCGACTTACTAACTCCACCAACTAACTCATTCACACGCTCATTATAGTGTTCTGTTATTAATTTATTAATGTACTCACTCACTCTCTATTGCGTCTTACTCACTGACGCCCTCATTAACTCACTCACTCACTCTCTATTGCGTCTTACTCACTGACGCCCTCATTTACTCACTCACTCACTCTCTATTGCGTCCTACTCACTGACGCCCTCATTTACTCACTCACTCACTCACTCACTCACTCTCTATTGCGTCTTACTCACTGACGCCCTCATTTACTCACTCACTCACTCTCTATTGCGTCTTACTCACTGACGCCCCCATTAACTCACTGACTCATTCTCTATTGCGTCTAACTCACTGACGCCCCCATTTACTCACTCACTCACTCAATCGCATACTAACTCAATCGCTCGCACACGCATTCACTCAGCAACTCATTCACTCAAAGCCGCACTCACTCACCCACTCACGGACTCAATCACAAACTGATCAACTCACTAACTCATTCACACATCCACTCCATTTCCGGCTCATTCCTTATTAAATTAATGAACGCCTTTTTTTCGCTTTTTCCTTCACACACTAACCCACTCACACATTCAAAAACTCACTCTCTCACTCACTCGCTTACTCACTCGCTCACTCTCGCACTCTCTCGCGCACTCGCTCACTCTGTTACTGGCTCATTCCTGATTGAATTAACTAACGCACACATACTCGTTTACTACTTCACTCACTTATTCACTCATTCAAACACTCACTCAATTGCTCACTCACGCATTGACTCAATCACTCACTAACAAGTCGACGCGCTAAATCATCATCTCACTCAATCGCTCACAAGCATACGCACTCACTCACTCATTCACTCACTCACTGAATCACTTCATAACCGGCACATTCTTTAATTAACTAACGCAATCTTATTCTACTTCACTCATTAACTCACACACTCATTCAAACCCTCACTCTCTCGCTCACTCTCTCGCTCACTCACTCGCTCACTCACTTATTCACACACTATCTCAATATCAAACTCCATGATCGACTCCTAAACTTGTACTTGCTCATTCACTCACTCTCTTACTTACTCAATCCCACACTCACTCACTCACTCACTCACTCACTCACTCACTCACTCACTCACTCACTCACTCACTCACTCACTCACTCACTCACTCACTCACTCACTCACTCACTCACTCACTCATAAACAAATCGTTCGTTTACTCTCTCAATCGTCCGCTTACTCACACACTTGCTCAATCACTCACGCAACCGCGCATTCACTCACTCCTATTCACTCATCCAGCCACAAACTCATATATTTATAAGCCGAGTGGAGAACGCTCATACTCACTTTATACCTCACTCGCTGATTCAACAATGTTATGTTCATTGCACACAATGCGGGCTTTGATTCCATCCTGATTTACGCTTCAATGAAGTCAAATGAATTTCACATTATCTCGAGTTTAACCAAAACCAAAAAGGTTGCTTAGCTAACTCAATAGGTACAACATGCTATCATTGTTTCTGTTGTGTATCCGTTTTATCCATGGGGCCGCGAGCCCCTGAAAGGATTCAATTAGCGTTTATACAGCTTGTAGATGACCTGGATAAGTGCTCAAGTCAATCTAGACGATCAGATGGTTCGTAGGAATGAAATTGATTATTTCCTACAAGGTGATATGCTGGTGATACTCGTCGTAGTCCTTCCGGTCATGAAAACGATTACCATGTGCTTAGTAGATGAATACAGCGTCGTATTAGTTCCTTTACACTGTCACTCGGTTTCATGTGTGTTATGCATGCGGATAGCCGCCCAATAGCATAAAACTAACGTCTGAACTGCTTCTTGAGGGGGCGCAAACTGTGTATCTGTGCTGGTCTTTGTTCGAGGCCCACTAATTTTCCGGTATAGTGCTAGATAACGTAAGGACGTATTCACATGTAACGGTATGCCCTTACACAATTTGTTTCTTGGCCACAACAATTGACACTGTATGCTTAAATATAATGTAGCTGAGGTCGCTGTTTTGCTTGGCTCCTCTCGTCAGATAACAACACAGTAATGGGCTTTTCCGTTTTAGGTAAATCTGATTCGGTTGAAATATCTTCACAAAATATTATCGATTCAGATCGAGTGTGTCAATCCCCTGCATATCATTGTTTGCTGTAAGAGTTAGCGATTATGTTCCTGTCTATAAGGTGGATATCCGGGGGAGGGTCCCTCCTTAATGAAAGGCAAGGGGTGAGCCGCCATGGGAAACAAAAACCGGACCATATCTATATATACATTGCTATCTACATTGCTATCTTTTTATAAATGGACGCAGTTTGTGTCACTAAGTCATACCTTTCCGTTACGTATTTACAGGCCTCGTTTATAGCTATCGGTATATTTCCCATCGAGTGGACTGCAGCTTACCAGGATTTGTCCTGCTTTTCTCCGTGCTCCTGCCTCCTCCTGTGTCATGGAGTGGTGAGCAGGGTCACTCAAGCCGCCACTGGTTTCATTATAAATCACACATTGATAGAGTAGCAGGTGGCGAGTAATGCAAATATAATTGTCGTAACCTAAGAACTTACGCAGGTTAACCTTACGTTACAATTGCGCATCGAACCCATAAGAGTATTGTTCAAATACATGCAAAAAAGATTACTATATTTGCTTTAATATTAGTCGTTGGAAAACAGACGGCGCAATTTTTTTGTGACTCACGAATCGGTGACGAGCAACTCAATTATATATTATGGATATATATGATGTTAATATCCCTGCTTACCATGTGCCGACCCTGTGTATCAATCTAGATACTCCAGCTTAGCGCCTGAATAACGCAAACTAAGAAACATACCATGTCAAAAGCAAATATGATCCTCGATTCACTCAGCCTCTAACTCGCTCAGTCACTCATCATCCTTCTGAATGGTAACGTCTCTCACCCAATTTCCACTTTACTCAGCCAATTTTTACCCGCTTATCAATTGATTTACTCACTCACGTACGCAATAATTCACTTGCCTGACCGCTCACTTGTGCGCTCATATGCAATTTAATTTTCTGCAATAAAATCAATGATGCTATAAAGTACGATGCTGCTTCGGCGACGGATGAAAAATGTTTTTCATAAAGTTATGTTGTTCACCGTCGATGGCACTTGATGATTAATGATTCTGGTAAAGATTGAATATACTACAATATTAGAGCAGTTACATATCACTCAGTTTTTATTAACTCAATTTAATGCTGCAAGCGTTATCAGAACTGTCGATGGTCTGCTACGGAGTACTACATCGAATAACAGCCTATTCTTCCTTAAAATAGGATTATGTCCCGCCATAAGCCACGACCATGGAGTGTTTCGTATCTGACATCATATTGTCGCCATATAATCTCGCGGTTCTAAATGATGAGCTTGAATCAGCATAACGCGCTGACAATAAATTGCTACCTCATATTCGTAAACAGATTCTCGGTCCTACATCAAATGCCCTACGGTGTGAGTCTTTGCTGTATTGATTTTGATACTGCCAAAATATATGTAAATGCAATACTAAACAGTGCATTTTAGATTCCAAACAATCTCACTAAGTATAAACACATTGCATCAACATTACTGTGCATTAGAGCAAATGCCCAACTATAGTAAACATCTTACAAAGGAGCGTTTGTAGGGTAACATGTTGTCAACACTAGACGCTCATGCCCTTGTTGCGGTCTTAGCCAGACAAAAGACTTGACCCGTGGAAAATCACATATTCCTTGTTCAAAATTTATAATAAGACCTTGTGCGTTATAATACGAAGTTAAACCATGCAACCGCAGCCCGAGAAGAGTAGAATCTGCACTACAAAAAAATCAAATTGGTACCTGCAGTAGAAAATTACAATATATGACACAGCAATTAAATATATCTTAATCGTAAGATTAATCAAACGTTGCTACAGAAGAGTGAATTATGTATTGAAGGACTTAAGTAAAGACGTAGTAATAATTTAATTGGGCAATTCCTGCAAATCTAAATAACCATGCATCTGACACCCTTCCTTTAAAAGAAAGACCTTATGTGGTATACCTTTGTATGATGCATGTCAATAAGACGATTTGAACGACAACGTAGGGCTAAAAATAGGCCCCTTTTAATACAACTGCTGCTCGCATGGTTGTTAGAATATACACATGGCACTGGGGGCAGGGCACGTTAGATCGGCCAATAACCGTGTATCTCCAATTGATCAAATCAAGTGTACACATATTCCATAGCTGCTACGATATAGATTTATACATGACATGTATTTGTACATTTACTACCCTAGAAAGAAAAAGACATATGCCTTAAAACAGCAATTATTAACGAGGAATTAAAGATGTAATTTCACCGCGCTTTGTACAAAATGACCATTGTACTAATATTAAGCATTTCTGAAAGTCACATTTGAAAGTTTAGTCACTCGCTCACTGACTCACCTACCTTCTTGATGGCTAAAAATTCATCTAACGTTATTGTATCACAATAGAAATGTAAGTAAAGCAACTGATTCACTCATTTTCATTGGCTGTGTCACATGATATTGGATTTTAACTAAATATTTCCTATGAATTAAGGAATAATCAGTTAATTGACCAATAATGTCTTATACAGACCATGCTGCGACAGTAAAAGGAGTCATTTGATGACGCCAACATGTCATTGCCATCACCTAATGATGAGGATCGCCGTTTGCTGACATGCTACAGTAATCGGCTAAAGAAGTAGTGGTTATCGCTGCTGCTGCCATGGTTACTTTGTCAATAGAGACACTCTGTAGTACGAAATATACAGCTTGTCCAGTACCAGCGCTAATCCAGTCCTTTTAAATTTAATGTACCCCGGAGCCAATTTTGTCGATTAGTACGCTTGTCACGAAACGTTAATGTGATAACAGTTGCAATGTATGTTATGGAATCGAGCGACTGATGCTGTTGAGTAAAGGTCAAATGCCAGACATTTATTACCTTAATGTCAATTCATCAGGACAGGTAGGCTATAAGCTTACTCGTGGTAATTGAAAGGCTTGGGATTTTTAGGTGGATGGTGGGAGACTGGGGTACAAGATGCAATAGCATGGCACGAGAGCGACTTTTGTACGCTGGCCTGTTGAGTTGTGTGACAAAAAGTTTTGCCAATACTCTTTTCTCTCTCACTCTTTACAGCCATCACAACGACGGACAAGCATCTTGAAATTCTAGTATGGAGGTTGCTTACTCAGTGCTCACCAAAGACAGATAAATCACAGGCTTAAAGTGCTTGTGGTAATTACTGTCAAAGTAGCAGAACATGTTTACCGGTAATGCTTGTGTTGGAAGTAAGTTACTTGCTCATGTGGGGGTTGTTGACTTGTCCTGTAAATACGCGCCAATTACCTCATTTAGGAAAATGCATACTCCCTAGTGAAGCGAGATGTTTACTGGCGATGTTACCAAGTTTAATTTCTTCTCTGCCTACAGATTGAACATATTATGCAAATGTTTGTATTGGTCGTACTTCTATCGTAAGCATGATGATGTGAAAAAGCAGATTAGAAGGATATGAGTTAAAGGTAATACCACTGAACTCTAGTGATATGGATACAAAATGATTAGCTTATGTGATGTTATTGCCTCCTTCCTGGCACAAAGCTACTAACTTTGTACTGAATGAATGAACCCGTGGATATATGTACAATTTTCATCTTGAGTAAATTGCGTAACGGGGAGCGAACCCGCGTGTTTATATTCTTTAACTTTAACGGCTGGTGTTAAGAGTTGTAATATATTGGGTTATGAATAATGTAATAGAATTTCAGTCGCGTAAATAGTTTTTAGAAAGAAATTGGCTTTTGGCAATGTATCATCTAGTATTGTGTTTGAAAAGAGAGCAGCTTTGGTCCCATAGGATAGTAAGATATTATCATCCGCAGATAGTGTCATGGATGGGCATATTGTATGCTTATTTAAGTTACAGGTAGGTGCGGGCCAAAATGTTGTTGGCCTTTTTGAACAGCTGACGGTCTCATCCAATGACTAGTATTGCCTGTTGGTTACCGGCATGTAATATTAATCCAACTGTTGCTGAGTTCAGCAGTGAATCAAATTACCACATATCACGCACACTATGCATATGTACTTGCATAATATATCTGATGGTACACTGCTGATGCCTGGTGCACAGCTTATTTATTCGCCAATATGGGCTGTTAATTCCCTGGTTATGAGAATATGGCGTGTTGAACATTGTGTGGTAAGCTTATTGCAACAAAAGCACCTATGGCTTTGTTTAGGTTTACTGCCACACACTAACAAGAGATCCGATAACAGTGTTAGCATTAGCATGGATAAAAGTCAGGCTGGGTAAAAATAGAGGAATGATTTGTGGATAAATAGAGCAGAGATATATTGTACAATCGCAATAAGGGTCAGTCCTGGGGCCCGCCCTGTTTAGTCTACTTCAATGGTTTAGGGTAAACATAGAGACCAAGGCTCATAACTTGCATCATGCAGTAAAATCACGACAACACCGAAAAGTGTTATTGAACATTTTTTTCTACCCTGGCGAAGAAGGACGCACTGGCACAAACGAAAGGCACTATACCATGTTTCAGACACGCGCATGTTCTGTTCTTTAACAATAACAATAATGTACCGTGCTGTTTTGTATGTTCACATGTAGTCAATGTACATTATGTGTGCTCTGCATTGAGCAATATATATATACATGCAACATCATTGGGTGATTCGATCTAGGTTGATGTTAGGAGCGCCATAATGCTATCTGAAAGACTGCAAGGCTTCGCACATTTATTATCAAATCATTATCAACGTACCTCTTCAATGGCTACATTGATATAGATAGCAAGTGCAAAATTTGTGCTGCTGCTGTTTTGTTTTATGATGGCATCACTGTGCTTAAGACCCTCACGCCTGTTTGGACTAATTGGTTCCTTTGAAATGGGTTTACATATGAAGACATTAATGTTGTTCCGCGTTCGCTGGAAATGTAACTGACTCTAATTGTGATTTATATTACTTACCAATCACAAGGTTATCATGACCTTAAATTATACAATACAACGTACGGAGACACTCTGAACAAATGAATATACAATACAGCATTATAACCTATTGCCCCATTTTGTCACAGTGGAAGCAAAGCATGTGGAAGCAAAGCACAGTCACAATCGAACTAATCATTACAAGGCAGGTCATTAAAAATCTGATTGGCTATAAAGTGATAAAGCTGAAGAAAAGATTACGTCGCAGAAATACGACTAAAGATAATGTTTGTCGGCACCAGATCGCGGCAATACGTCAAATTTGAAAAAAAGTTACCCAGTTCCCAACGGAATCTAAAACGTCAGTTTGTTGCCTATACACTATAACAATAACCATTAATCTCAAGTTTATGTCCTGCCTTAGGCTTCCAAGATATCATGGCAGCGACTATGAATTCACTGGTGCATATAATGTGCTTAGCCGGGAGCAAGTCCGAAACGATAGTGCACTTAAAAGCAGAATCCCACAGCCCACCAAATGTGACTAACACCTAAGCATAGTCCACAGGCAAGTGAAAAAGTAGCCTCATTTGTTATACATATTATTCCATAGAGTTGCCAAGTTGAATCCCTCAGATGGAGTTTGGTGTTTGTTTACGCTTGAAACCCGAATCTGCAAATCACTTAGCATATCCACTGTGTTGTAAAAAGTGAGTGTTATTACGGCACGCCACTTGCAATACGTTTTCAGCGCATTCAACATCGCCACCAACGTCGCTCTACTCGCACCACCGTGCTCTGCCTTGTACGACACCATGTCTATACGTGAGCGCGTTAAATACAATTCACCCTGCAGAAACACAAAACTATAGTACCTACAAATGACGTCGCCATTGCGTTTTTCACCAATGGGTATATTAATCTATTTTTCTGGCCCAAAGAAGGATTCATTTTCCAAATGCAACCCAGCAAAACCATGTTTGTTGTGACACCATCATTTGAATATCTTCAAGACCATTGATGTGTTGTGTTAAAATTTCAGAAAGGTTTAGGGTTGTCTGTAGTTAGCATTCCTGTTGGTAAAAACAAAATTGCCGCTCTGCACGGCGTCTCTATAGCACTGTCAGCTATGCCATTATTTTTTACTCGCCATGATTCTTATGTTATAAACGAGTCTTAACATGGCTGAATTTCATTGATGTAATCAATGACGCGTAGTCAATGAGCAAATGCTGCTGTTGACAAAGGTCTTCGCGATATTGTATATCGAGTTTAATATGTTTTGTTCAGATACAGTATCCACAAAGGGTGATCACTTGCAGAGGACCTGTTACCAACATCTCAGAGTATCATCGATATCAATTCTCACGAAGTATTCGCAAAAAGGCAGCGCTGTAGCGTAGGCGGCATTGAATGAGACGGCAGTGCTGTTTTTTTATATCAATGGTTTATGGCAACGTCCATATGAACGTTGTATTGGTTCCTAATCTAGGATTGCAATGCGTCATTGTATCGTCCGTTAGAATGAAAACACATGGTGGTCAGAGTAACCTTTGGATATTATGACGCCCGGATATTTTTTCTGTGTTGTGTTTTATTTGCCAAGTGATTGACGGACGATTGAATCACGACTTGGAAGAAAATACAAATTACATTTTGTAATACGATGACGTACTTGATAGAAGTAATGGGGAGTACGAAATGCACCTTAATAAACTGATCACAACATTTCACATTAAGAGATGCAAGTATGAGGCCACTTCGGGAGGTATAATTTGTGATTTAGACACTTTTACAACCCATGGTGTCGTGTTTGCTCACTATAGAGACATGTACTAGCGACATCACTAGAAAATTTGAACATGAATTAGATTTAGCACTGAATACAATATATTCAATAAGGGCTGTATGCTTGCCCAGCTGCAATCGGGAATTTCTATTATTTCAATCATTGTCTAATTTAATTCCTAAATCATGGCACGTATGTTGTTTATTTGAATTCCAAACTACGCAAGAGTGGACGTAATAACTCGATAAGTCTCCTCTTGCTATAGCTTAAACAGTCCCATTAATTCCAAGTAATCACATGTCGTAAATTATATTGGTTGCATCAATGGGATGATGCTATTGCCGACAAGCATCACCAAATTCTTACTTATCTTTTTGAGTGACAGAAGGAAGGAGCGCATTCTTGCTCGAGCTCGTGTAGGTCAAACCTAATCAAATCATACTTTAGGGACGAGAGAATCCAAGAATATATACCCTACCAAAGCACCCACAATGTTTTCAGTGCCTATATCTGCTAAACGGTTCATAGGGTGTGACTTAGTTGTCAACCCTCATGCTGATCAACACAGGCTGCATAGATTCGAATACATGGATGACAAATGAACCACTTTAGCTCAAGCGATCCGCCATTTGATGTTGCTCAAACAAAGCTTTGTTCACTCAGATAGGTACACACAACGACATTGTGTGCCAGCCTGCAGATATTTTAGGAAACCATTGTAACTTGCCGTGATGCCACCATTAACGAACACTTAGTAAATGGAGCACCTGTTACGACCGTTTGCAAGTTTATATATCTCTATCTCTCTTATATTTCTCTATTCTATATAGATTTGACGACAAATATAGATATTTGACAATGTCGTAACCATGCAACCCTATAAGAATGCTGCTTAGATAATAATTAGCACATAATTATTGCGACATGTATCAAACGTCATATATTAAGCGGCCCCGAACAATGAGCACCATCTTTAGTATTCTATTTTGCTATTTACTGTCATTTCCTCATTTACGCGAACTCTTCTTCTATGCAGTTGATATAGGCTTTGATATAGTAAGTTATCGAATGAACAGAGCAACAAGCAAGAATCTAACACGGGGAGCACGATGTGTTCACTGGCCGAGCAACGACACGATAAGGATTGCCAATGAACGAGGGTGAAGGGCAAGGTGCTGGTGCATCTACATGAAGCATGTAGAGCGTCGCATTAAAACGAGAGCAATTATATTGTCACGATAATAATGGCTACTGTGAAAATATGTACGCTATCTGCGCATTGGGAGTAATCGGCCTTTTGTTCATCAGCTTAGAACTTTGTCAGATCCTGCAACAACATTGCATATAAATCGGTTAAACAAGCGTTTTGCCGCAGCAATAAGCAAGTCTTATCTAAGGTCGTAGAAACTGCTTGTAAAGTACATTCGTAACATAAAAAAAATTTGCAATGCAATATTGAACGTGATAAAGTTATTGGAGAAGATATCGAACAAAAGACGGCGTCTAGCGGACAAAATAAGTTGCTCATTAAAAAGTCCGCGCACATAAGCATAGCTGTTAAAGTTATGCAAGATAATAGTGTCAACAAAATAGTCGGCGGCTATTTGGAGTTTGTGACTGGTATTAAAGCAATACCGATAAAAATGATGCAGTTAAGAACTATAGCATATAGAAAAACAAGTCTGCTCACTTGAAATGTAGTTTAAGTAACTAAGGTTTAATAAGAACGATTATAGCATAGACATGAAAGTGTAATTTCGTATCGTCCAATTAAAATTAACGATCAATTCCAATTATAGCTTACTCGAATGCCACATGCTTTACTTATAGACCTATTTCTGTGTTATGCAACGTGTGAGATAAACTCACATCTTTCCGTTTTCTTGCCTCACAGACGTTTCGAGTATACATTGACCTTTAAATTACGTGTCTTGTCTCTACCAGTTTACATATATATTTGTTCAAAGTAATTTTTATCACAGCTGATGATCATGCTGACCAGGCATTCGTATTTATTGTTCGGGAACAATAATTACTTGCCTTGCTAACTGAGATTTTGTAGTGGTGGCAAAGTGTCTATACACTCTATAAACTCTTCTTTTAACTCTTGTGTTCACCTATATAATTTTGTAATTGAATGCACCCTTGTAGTCTTACACGTGCTTTTATATTTCACTACATATGAGACGACTGTCTTTTAGCTAACTGTATAATTCAATATTTTCAAAAGCCTTTTCAAGGGTAATTGGGCTTAGCAATATGACAAAGCTATATTGGGATATAAATATTGCTACTCCCTGCTCAAAATGTGAAAGGGAAATGGGCGCCATCAGACAGCGACTACTCAGCGATTTTTAATACATCATAATGCACATTCCCGTGCTCTTTGATCGTCAAATTTGAGGTGGGTTGTCCGTCTGCGGTATCGTCTGTCTGAATCGCATTCCTCGACATATCAAATATCTTAAATGCTTCAAAACCATGGCACGGTCTATAATGATATGACAGCGATTCATGCAGTAACCGCATTTCATGATAAACAATTATGTGCAGTTGCCTGATTTAAACACATGCAACTTGGTGTATCAATTATAATGGCGCTGATGTAAAGGCACCAAAAGATGAGCTTATTCGTCTAGTGCTTGCCGAGGAACACTTTCAAAGGTTTTGAAGAAGATTTGTTGATATCGCTGAATATTAGCACAATCTCCTGCGTTTTTCTCCACATTGTACAATGCGAAGTCCAACGACAATACACCAGATCAATGGTGATGTCTTTAATGCATAGTTGTGCCTCACGGTAAGACAAATACATTTCTTGTCACTTACTTTTGCAGTACTGGTTCTTCCAACGATAATTCTTCGAAAATATAAGCGACGCCTGCGTTATGAAATGTTAAAACGCGTGTTGTGCCATGGTGCGAAGATCCAGGCAAGATAACACGTTTATCCTGCTGTGTGCGCCCAAAATAAACTTTACACAGATGTGGCCTTCTCATTGTACGTGTGCATCAAAAGTACAGAAAGAGGACGTGCTCTCTTATTACTCTCTTCTACCAGGCGCTGCCGTTGTCGTTTACGCAATTCTTACAGCAATGGCATGCAGATATGTGCCCGTTGGAACGTTAGCATACTTTTGCTATTTGTATACATCATAAATAGAGGTCAGTAAATGAAAACCTTTCGGTTAACCGCTTTCAAATGCAGGTTGATCCTTGCAACTACTTCAGTATTATTGGTTGCATTTAGAGGGAAATCGTTTTGTCAATATTTACTTGACGGATTAATTAATATTATTATGCAAGTAACTATTTTTTTCCAAATTGTAGGTTATTAAAATGGTCGATGACATATAGTCGGTAACTGAGGTTAACTCTCGTGACACCTTCCATCATTTCGTGCATAACATGGGCAGCGTGGATAACAATCTGTGACATGCCTTAATAAAGAATAGGTATCATGCCAGCCACCAGACAGCCCCTCTCCAATGCACATTCCCTGTTCGTAATTATCACTACTCTATATCTGAGGGTTGGCACTTTGTATTGAGTTCGCTTAGGCTCCAGACGTTTCTGAATATTACTATGGTCACCAAATGGCAAATACGTATTTTCAGTGACATACAGCCATCTGAGTTACATTATTTGTCTTTCCTTCTTTTCACGTACTCTGCATGGGACTGCATACCATCCTTTTCAGGCATAAGCATGTATTTCACGTATTAGTCGTCTTACTTTCTCCGGTCGCATCTGCCAATAACTGGACTCTCACACCCTCTTTACATGCACCTATTCTTCAAACCATGTGTTACTGACATCAGTATTGCTGAGACTGTCAAGTTTCATATGGGTCGTGTAATCAATAGTAATGTATTTGCCCTAAATGAAGAAATAATAAAACTTTTGGAATACACTGTTTAGCCTGAGCGATCGACACGACCAACCATTGTATTATTGGAGCGGAGCTATGCATTTAAGTTAGACCAGTAGCAGATGCACAGCATGCTTGGAATGTTTTTGTGTATAAAGACAGGACATGTAACAGTCACGTGCGGATGGACCAGGTACATAGAAAAACGTGGACCTTCACAAAAATTTGTCTGTAGTGCTGGTCTTCTTTGTTATGTTATAAGAGGGAACCTGACTTTAGAAGTTTGGAGTAGAAGTGAGATCACTGTCAGAACCCTCGTCTCAACTGTACAGTGTGTATGCATATATTGTTATTGTAATTGATGCGTGGTTGCTTTCGTAAAGATGCTTTTGATGGCTAGCTGTGTAAGGTTCTGCAGAGCAGTTGTTCAATGAATAGGTTGCTGTATTTCCGTCTTATAATTGTTAATGGTCCGAAACAGTTTTGCGTTAAAATAAAAATGTTTGCCACTGAGATTTCTACCAGTCCACGCTACGTCCGAGCATAAATTCATATAATATACATATCAGTGAGCGCGTAGTCTAGATCTATACGCATCAGTGCAGGAATGCAACTGACCAAAGTTAGCAAGACAAACGGCGGACAATCGTACTAGAATCTGAAAGATATACCCTTTAGTCATCCACAAGTCCAGAGAAACAGGTGGGTTAGAAGACTACTTTATATGAGCGCGGAAAACATCGTGATAGCAAAAAAATGACACATCGGCAGAAAAGGAAAGAGGTCCGACCCTACCTAACAGATAATGATTACAGCAAACAGAACACAAAACACAGAAATTTATATACCACAGGATTTGGCTGATGAGCTTGGATGCAATGAACGAGCATTGTCTTACATATATAAAGATAAGTATGATAAGTTCTTGACTGACCACCTTTATTATGTATGAAAATACACGCACAACATTTAATCAAGCTAGCATGGAACTCGGTTATTTCTCTTTTAGCGTGGTATTTTCATGGAGATGCAATCACTGGATTGCAGTTGCAACAACTGTCAAGTATTTCTTTTAATAATCTAAGCATATACTCGCGGTTCATTTCGTCACTTGCTCTTCATGATAGTGTCAAAAATTATTTACATAAGGTAAGGAAGTATGTTGCGGTAATTATACTTCAGTTGTATTATGTCTATACGCAGTGATTGTATCTGAATTATTCCAATCGTTGGTAAAAATTAAATACATTGCTGTATTTTACCGTCAAATAGGAGATAATTAGGTGAAATGATTTTTATTAGAAATTATTTGTATCATAAGATAATTGCATTCAGTAAATACGTTCACTGTTGTGGCATTTGGCTCTAATGCTTTATTCATTATATTTACTATAGGCGACTATTCGAATATGTATATACATAGCTGTCGAAGTTTGGTTAGCGATTATAGTCATGCGGAACTTCTCACGCAACGGCAGGATCCATGGGCAAGTGGCAAATCGTGGGTCTGTCGATGGGCAAGCAGTCAGAACTGATACCTAGAAATCGAAGGAAAGAATGCAACGGGAAAATATGTCCTCTCTTTTTTAAATTAACTAAATATGAAGTCCTGGCTGGACAGTCAAGCAAACGCAAGATATTATCCCCGATATGGTAAACCACCTATATATCTATAATTCAAAAATATGACAAAAATTCGATGATTTAGCAAGTTGCGACCCGCAAATATGCCTGCGTTTGTAGATTAGCACCAGATGTCTGCTGAATTATGTACGCTGGCCAGATTGAATCTACAGAATTCACAAACGAGTTTTTCAAATAATCACGTCTGTTCAATTACTTAGGCCGACTGAGTGGTCAAATAACTGATAGGGCCGAAAAATGCCGACGTCCTAGCCCATTCTAGATATTTATGCGTCATGGAAACACGATTTTATATCTCAAATCATGTATAAAAGGGGACGATTTACATGAGTACAGAGCACTAGGACTGGTTAAATTGACAATTAAAACAGTTCCACTTCAAATAACACTTGACGGCATATAAATATGTCGAGCTCAATTGTATCATATAGCTTTGTACTACAATATTGTCGTTAAACTGACAAATTATACATCAGTCATTGTATGGCATGTGGCGTCGTGTCAGTATGATTGCAGAACGTCACGGGCGTTCAAGCTGGAGAATAATGCACGCAAAATATGAGTTGTACCGTGTTCAACAGTCACTATGACGCTTTGCAGCAAGGATACTGATGCCATCGAGTAACGCTCACTTTGTCACGCATTTGCGTATTCAAAGGGGCAGCCGATCAAATTGAATTATAGCGGTTATGTTTACTACGCATGAGTAGACAATTGCGATATGACGGCTCAGGTCTTGCCTCATGGAAGAGAATGCTTAATAGTTGGAATAATGGATCGGCAAGTAACAGTGTATTATGCTGAGGTGTTCAAGTATTTACTTAACCAAGCATTACATAGACTTGGCTGCCCACGTTGATCCCATAGCGTATAACAAGCAAGAGTATGTGACTGGTCTATGATTACAAGCCGGTCAATTGTGAAATGAAAAAACATGCAGATATGTCCATGTGTTCCGCTCTAGCTTAAGTTGATTAGACAATTATTTGACAATTACTGTCCTGTTTTCTTAGCATGCATATGTCTCCAAAGCGCTGTACCGCATTCTTGTAAATGTTTTTTTCAATAACGGGCGTGGGTGGTGACTGAGACTATTCATTATGAAAACATTGTTGCAAACAGTTTCTTACCAAACGCTTGGTATCGTTGGGGTATGTAAGATTATACGGGTAGTATATATGTTTGAAGCTTGACAACCATGCACAGACGTTAATAAAGTTAGGCAATCCATTGATTGGCATTATTATGAATAAAGTTCCGGCCTTTCATTGCAGCAGCATCAATTTATTTCAGTGGTTATTAACATTCATGGTACGGGGAATTGGCCAATAGGTTTAGCTAAAATGTGCGTTTCATTAGCAATAGTCGGTATAGCTGTCAACCTAAGTTAGAACAACATTTATTTCGAGGTCAAATGCAAACTCTCATGCAAATCGGTTTTGAACATTCATGGCAATGAGAAGAAGAAGGCGGGGAAAAGGCCAATAGGTTTAGCTAAAGAGATATAGAGTGCGTTTCATTAGCAATAGTCGGTATAGCTGTCAACCTAAGGTAGAACAACAAGCACATGATATGATTAGCGAGGTCAAATGCATAGAACTCTCATATATAAATAGAGATATATAGAAATCGAGTTATATATATATATGAATATAACGTCATGGCATATAGATATAGATATATATATATATATATATATATATATATATATATATATATATATATATATATATATATATATATATATATATATATATATATATATATATATATATATATATACTATATATATATACATATATATATATATCTATATATATATATATATATATATAAATATATATATATATATATCTATATATATATATATATATAATTCTATATATATATCTCATATATAAGATATATATCTCTCCCTCTGTCTCTCTCTATGTATATATAGGGGGCTCTATCTCTGTCTCTATCTCTATCTCTCTCTCTCTCTGTCCTCTATCTGTCTCTCTATCTGGCTCAACCTTTCCAGAACAAAATATATCTCTCTCCGTTCATTATTTTCCGAAAATTGGCGACCTCTATGCTCTGCTAAGTGCTCATGAATAATCACGATTGTGTTGCACCCTGCCTTCTGTAGGCATTTATTGTTTCGAGTATATTTATAGTAATTGACAGATGGGACCATTCTGTATTAATAAAACGGCGCTTGCAAAGTGTGGTGGTACGTGAATTGAGGGCATGCAGTCCTAGAGAGCATTTGGTAGACATATGATGTGACACAGTGGGCTATATTTCCTAAACATTTATTCATAGCCGCAAGAGGTTGAAATACGCAACAACTCGCACCAAACAAAAACAAACCATTCTACGGATAGCCACCTTCAAAAACAGTTTGATTAATGTAAAATTGCATCCTGGGAATGAGATCTATTGTAACTTAACCTCGCGGTAATGAGCTATCATTACAATGATAATAAGGCGGCAATAGTCCAGCTACTATGGAATTGATATATTATAATGAGTACTTGTGCAGCAAAGTAACAGCACAGTCAAACAGCTCTGTGACATTCTGGTTAATAATCAATACCTCCAGTTATAACACCACATTTTTGGGACTAATATATATATATATATATATATATATATATATATATATATATATATATATATATATATATATATATATATATATATATATATATATATATATATATATATATATATATATATATATATATATATATATATAAACACAATTATCGTGATATATAACCTCATCGAAATGCTTTGCCCAGTCAATCAATGGCGAATTCAGTTCTTTGCATATATCTCATCACTGGGAGTTAGGCTGTAATGCTTTGTAACTCCACAAGGCTAATGC
This sequence comes from Urechis unicinctus, assembly GCA_034190875.2. Lineage (NCBI taxonomy): Eukaryota > Metazoa > Annelida > Polychaeta > Xenopneusta > Urechidae > Urechis > Urechis unicinctus. Next base: position 15,992,319 of record CM067345.1, on the reverse strand, counting down.
TTGTACACACGCCACCACGAAGCACCTCGTTAAAATCACACCTTTTCACACATCACAACTGATGCTTGCCGCTGTCATTTCATTTCGATGGTAGTTACAAGCGTCAGGATCGATGTCTCTGTGCTTATTTTGTCAGGTAACACATACAATGAGGCAATTGAAAATTCACATGACGCACCTTGTTTCTCAGGCGACTATGTAGATCACCATAGAACTATTCGCAGTATGTGGTACGGAATAGCCATGGTATTGAAATGAATGGTTGCAAAGTCCTAACTGATAATGTGCATTACTATGACACTATTCACGGATTGTGATCCGAAATATTACTTGGTATTGTCATTAGTCGTGCAGTGAAGGGGCCAAGCTTTGCTCTACCAGTTTTAAGACAGAAACGTAATTTCTGAACATTATGATTATATTTGTTTGCTGCGAGCCACCCACTTATAATAAAGGAACAAATCCATGCGAAGCATGTTTCAGATAAACTTGATAGATATCAAGTTATTACAGAAGGGTGCTAGGGGAGTAATACATGTTGCTATCCATTGGCAGAGTTACCAGCAAAACAGACGACATTACTCTATCTTGTTATTGTTGTAGGGTACGGAGGTCGATATAGGCATTCAAACCACCATCGCTCCGGTTTCTGGGTAATATGCAAACTACTGTCGACGTCACAACGACTATCTCTTCAGTGTCAGGATTTTCATTTTTTCCATACAATACTGATGCACTCAGAAATATTTTTCTTACAATATCAGATTGTTTACTGCTCGTAATAAATATGGCATAGATAACCGGGGCACTGCCACTAATATGAAAAGAAAATACCAGGTAAGTTCTCAGAAGATTATATGTGCGTTGTGTGGAATCCTAGTGAAGCGATAAGGATGATACTGTGCGCATGGATTCTTCGTTTGGGCATATTTTGCCACAGGTGAATCATATTTGTCCCATTTTTCTCCTACATGCATTCTGAATACCGCACAGCCTTTATCTCAGATGTGTAATGTATAGTATTATACGACAGAGGCGCATAATGAATGAAATGGCGTTTGATTTCTGATATAAAAAAATATCGTAGACGAATATTGATTATGCCAATTAGGTATTCTGGGAAAAGAACATAATACTAGCCGACTTGTTCACTTGATGCGATGATATTTTTAAGCTATCTTTGATTTGTTTAATAACCAATGCACCTATATATTATTATCCGTCTAAGTGAGCATTGATCACGTCCTGTGGCAGACTACAAATTTAGATAAATCGAAAAGCAAATAATGCTGCAAGTAGATGACAATGTACATTACAGTCAATCTAGTACGGCATGCTGTAAACTTGGAGCTTCAGACACTCGGAGGTACAACCTTTCTTCATGGTTTTCTAGGAATAACACAATCACAAGAGGCTGCCCGGTATGATCAGCAGCACGCAAGTATAAAGGGATCTTACTGTTCAAGACAGTGACCTATAGTTGGTGGCTGAAGCAAAATACTGATGATTTTTTGCGATGTCTATTAGCCATTTTTGAGAGTAGGGTAACGGGTAAGATATACTCGGTAGTAAATGTGCACAAACCAATAGTCAAGCTAGCAATTATTGGTTCTGAATGTTAGTTCCTCATTCAGTATGGCCAAGTTATGTTAATGCAATGTGCCAATAAATAAGGAACGTAAATGAAACAACCATGAATGTCATGTGATGCAGCAAACGCATTTACTCCATCTATGTATTATGTTCATTGATTTTCTATTTGTAAATCATGTCGCAATTATCCTCAAAATAATTCAATGCGTTACAATTTCTTCATTTTGCGTTAGCAAGCTAAGTTATGCACTAATTTCATGGCTTCTTGGTTTTATACATTCATGCCATTTTTTTCACATATTGATGAATGTATCTATTATGTAGAAGCCAGCGAAACACGTAATATATGTTTAAGACAACCCGCGGGGACCAAGTGAATAATACATTATATTTGAGGTACACGAATAAACAGGTCGGGATGTTTGTAGCAGACTTTCAGTTCAGGGGTATGCCGCCGTATTTGAGTTCATACATATTTTGCTCTCTATAAGCGCACCACATTCGTCGTGGCTAATGTGTTTAATCTTGCAAATCCAAATTGTTATTGAATGAAGCATGGATTGTACATGAGACGGCAATGCTCGCCATATGTCCGAAAGGCGAATTTGAAACTCTTTGTGAGCATCGTAGATCTATCACATTAAGCATAAGTATTGACATTATTATTACATTTGTCCCTGATGCTTACAGCAGCGACATCAGGAAAAAGATCTGTTGTGATTTGTTACAGGGCAATTGCCAAGACAGACAGCGGAAAAATAATCATATTCCTCGTTGTAGCAGCAGCTTTCAAATATCAACTAATGATATATACCTATCGTACAAAGTATACACGATCTTTACCATATATATTAAAGCTGCTGAGGGTCCAATATTGAGTTATAAATGATGATACAACTATAACAGAAATAACCATCCAACCCTTTTAGTTACCTTAGTTTGCCGATGTTTAGTGATTCGGTATGTTTAAAAAGGGAAATTGTACGGTTATAAGTCAGCGGTCGGGTTTTGCTGTTTCGTCTTCCCAGCTTTGAATTGAGTTTGATTGGATGAAGATGATATCCTAGGCTCATATATACTAATGCAACACTTTGTTATCACATCATTTAAGTCCAAAATTGTGGGCAATATCTAAGTTTATCGCTCTACCCCACTATAGCACGCGACGCTTAGAGATTATGTTATTAAGCTAGCGTGCATCATTGCCGATGCAGCTTGATTAAAATGGTGACAAGGAATATAAATAAATAACTGTTGTAAACCAAGTATTGCGCTGATTTTATAATCGCTTTCCGAGTGCATTTCAAGGTCTTTCTATCCACATTAATGAGTTAAACAGTGCATTATGTGTTAATAACGCAAGCTGATGTAACTATGTAGATTCTTGAATGCCCCGAACGTTCGGCATACATTGCTAGCAAATGCGATATCTAATCAAAGAGTATACAAAGAGTTTTCTCAAACATATGATTGCTTCACGACGATATTCACGGATTATTTCAGTGACGAAATTATCCTCTGCAAATTCAATTAACAGTCGATTATTTAATTATGTACGGTGTCATGGTTTCGGTATATAAGCTCAATTATTGATAAAACAGAAACCTTTGGGTTTTACGGGTTTGTGCTGAGACATAAACTAAGCTATAGTTTGTCATATGTAATGACAATTATTCGACGTGAAAGACAATCTTTATGTTCCTTACCCGGTCTTAACATCACCGACAAATGATCGTAAATTGCAGCACCCGAAACGAGATACGAATCAGTGCAATTGAGAGTGAACAATAAGCTAATGTATGGCGCGGGGTTATCCTCCGTGAGCTGACAGACTATATTACGTTTGAATGTCAGGCAATCCATTACAGAAGAATATCTACAGTACAACGGGCCTTACCCACTCAGTCACGAATACTGACTTGCTGATATGTTCCATATTCATGCTGCGTCACACAGGCTATTTGAACAGTGGACACATATACCGTTCCGTGAATCTGTGAGTTGTCTCTATTTCAGGTACGCATCAAGTTATTGACAGACGCAACTTACCCGCATTTGGACGACATCGCTAGCAAAGCATAGAAATGCTTGCAATAGATGGTTGACAGTCTCATACAGCACACGTGAATAGAAAGCAAACGTAGATAATGTGACATGGAGAGCTGTATATCACGATAAACACAGATTCGAAATTGGGCGATCGTTGATAACACACGGATTCTCAATGCAAATAAATGTTCGACTCTAGCCATTTGTTGCAAGTAAACACGTCTCTGTAGGTCCTAAATTGGGCGATCGTTGAGATAGGCAAAACGTTACGAAACTATAAGTGCTACGGTTTGGTTGTCGTGATCTCTTGGATTGCTCAGTACAATTTCGATATTACAATACACATAAGTCAAATTGGACATGGATCATGCGAAAGAACAAATCCTTCAATAATCCAATTTCCGACAAAAAAAGGAACGCAATGTAAGCAAAAATCAAATGCTGCTCTCAAGCACAATCGCATTTACAAGGTGATCAGTTCGAAGACATTAGAGAACATCACAGATGAATCGATGCAATCGATTACTACGCAACGTTTTAGGCGGATATGCAATTTGTAGGATACCTAATAATGTGCAACGTCTAGCGAATTGGCAAAGTGTGCGAATCTGTTGCATGTATGTCTTTGCCTCACGCCGGTCGGTTTGTAATGGCAAATATAAAACTATGGAGGCTTGGTGGTGTGAATGGGAAGCGTTATTGTAAGCAATACATCTGACATGATATCCTGGGTTTTGTTGGGCGCAATGATTATAAAACCAATTGCGCCACAAACTCGGTCAGTAGAATCAGAGACTGAATATTATTTGCATAAGCAATCTTGCCATAAAACTAAACAATGACATATCACCCATGTAGCATTATAACCCTACTGCAGCAACAAAAAACCAGTAGAGATGCTTTGTTTTTAAGAATCCTCAAGTGTTAAAAGTAGATATTATTGATTTGCAAATGAAATATAGATCGCACTTGCTTTACACCGAAACACTGTATATATGGTTTAGGTGATAATTTTTCGCGATCAAATTTGACAGTCGCTTTCTGCCATGCATTACGTTTCCCCAGCACACAACGGTTTGGCGCAAATATGAGAGGCTCCCCTTTATCTGCAACTAAGGAACTAATTTAAGAAAAGCATAACATCTTCATGCACTGCAGAGCTTGTTAACTTACCAAATTAGATAACGTACGTAATATCTGGGTATTATAGGATACTGCAATTATTATACCGCCTCACTCCTACTCTCACCCAGAGCTCCAAAGAAAAGTCGCCCACCCTCTTCTGCGCCCATGATTCACACACCCACTCATCCACTCACCCACTCACTTACTCACCCACACAATCATTCACTCACTCACTCAAGTGTTTACTCGCTTACTCGCTCGCTCAATCGCTACATTCACACACTGACTTACTCGCTCACATATCCATTCATAAGCACTCATCCATTTACTCGTGTACTCACTAACTCACATCACTCACTTACACACATCACTCTCGTACTCCTGCACTCATTTACACTCTCACGGTCTCATTCACATCACTCACTTTCTACACTCACTCCTTTATTCACTCATATACTCACTCACTTACTCACTCAGTCACTCTCTTCACTAACTTGCTAATTTATTTACTCACCAATGCACTTACACATTCATTCACCAACTCACCCACCAACTCAAGTGTCACTCACTTACAGTAACATTCGCTCACTCACTGACTCATCCACTGACTTACTCACTGACTCACTCATTGGCTCACTCATTCAGTCACTCACTCATTTATTCACTCACTCCCTCACTCATTTACTCACTCACCTACCAACTGAAGCGCTACTCACTTTCAGCAACACACGCTCATTCACTGACTCACACACTCGCCAAGTCACTCGCTAATTCATTCACTCACTCACGCACTCACTCATCCACTCACTCGCTCACTCATTCACTTATCCAAAACCGTCAAATCTCATGCGGTTTGTCAGTTCTCATTCATGGCATAGTTGTCGATTTCCTTTCAATATGCTTCATCAAGGTTTGTTTTGGCTCTAATAACATCCCTGTTTTTATGCGTACGGAAAAATAAACGGACATTATCGATCACTGGTGTGTCAACTATTTCCAGTCACATCACATCACTAAATGATGTGTCACAGCAGCCTCGTTGTCACCCTCCAACAATATAATAAGGTAGACATAGTTTCTTCCCTAGAAGTGAAACGCCATATGCCGCAAAATTATTAACAAAATATAAGATATAATTTTACAACTCTGTGTACAAAATGATTATTGTACTTATGTGTAGCATTTCTTAAAGTAACATTTTACAGGTTAGTCATTCGCTCACTGACTCATTCATTCACTAACATACTCACTAAATGGCTCAAAAATCAACTAATATTATTGTATCATATTGCAAATATAGGTGTAGCAAATATATCCTATGATTTTATGAAATATCAGTTCCTTCTCCGGTGTGGTCTTACACAGACGATGCTGCGACTGCGAAAATGTGGTTATTTGATGACCCCAACATTACTTAGCCCAAATCCAATGATGAGATCGTGGTCGATTTCGAGTCAATACTAGGTAATCGGCTACAGTGGCAGCGGTTATCGTTGTTGTTGCCTTGTTGTTGCTAATGTTTCAATTGTGACACTCTGAAATATACTTATACAACTCGCCTTGTACCAGCGCCAATCATTTTTTTTTTGTAATTTACATTTAATGTTCGGCGAATCCAATTTGTTTTAATTAAAAAGCTTTTCGCAAAAAAAGTTAATGTGAAGAAAATTGCAACATATGTTATAGAATAGAACCACTAATGCTGTTGAGTAAATGCCAAATGCCGCATTTTGTAGCAGGCACCTATTAACTTAATTAAATTTCTCTAGTCAGGTAGGCTAAAGGCTACTCGTGGTATTGGAAACGGCTGGTGATTTTTTGGTCCATGTCGAGAAAAAGTTGCGATGCTTTGGTTTGTAGCTGAGATACCTGATGCTATAAGATGAAACGAGAGCGACTTTCTGTAACATGGCCCATTGAATTGTATGACAAATTGTTCAGCCCTGAGGTTATTGCTTGTTCTCAATTGCAGGATTTGCTCATACTCTTTTTTTTCTCTCTTCATTTTACAACCACCTAGAGCCATCTACAAACTTATTGAAAGTCTAGTATGGAGCTTGCTTATTCGGTAGTCACCAAAGACAGAAAATCAGAAGGCTTAAAATGCATGTGGTGATTGCAGTCAAAGTAGCGCGGTACATGTTTAAATGCAATGCATGTGTTGGATGCAACTTGATGTTATCATGTGGGGGCTATAAATATGTCCTGCATATAAGCATCAATAACGTCATTCAGGAAAATGTATTCCAGGGTAACGAAATGTTTACTAGCAGGTTTTATTACTTCTCTGCATGCAGATTGAACATATTATACGATATTTGTATTATTCTTTCTTCAATTGTAAGCGCGACGATGGGCAAATGAAGATTAGTACGATATGTTTTAGAAGTAATACCACATGAGAGGCATTACTAATGTGGTATATGGGTCATGAAGGAATTGACAATGCCAAGCTAAGGTTACAATTGCCAGGAGCAATTTTGTCTGAAATTGGGCATGAATAATTTAGCTGAATCGACAATAAATTGCTAGAAGGAATTAGGGGCATCCTTAACAGCATCGCACGTCTGTGTACAGGATTATTGTAATGCGTATCTGGGAAGTATAACATGTGTGTCTGTACGCAACAAAAAGGATTGATTGTGCCACAAATCATAATTAGTTGCTGCTCCACTGAATATAAAAATGTCTCGTGTCATATTTATTTACATTGCCAGGGGACAGCAATGTCACCTATAAATGCACCACTATTATTCACTGTTCTTTTATTGATAACAGAGAGCGAACAAATAGGTAGGTATAAAGCGATAAACATATCTATATAGAGCAGCTTCAGTGCAAATCCATCATGAAGATAGGAACGATGGCAATAAATTTATTAATACTCAGCATTTAGGCGTTTCAATTCTGTGATGCATATGACCATCGCATCCATGTTATGCTAATGTGTATGTCGTATACCATATTACGTGGGTGGGGGGATTATATTGCTGCTGAGAAATAAGTGGCCATAACCGTTTTGTCAGGAGAACGAAATTTTTATTCTTGGCCGCCGTGCGCCCCTTAAGAGCCGTACAGTAATCTTTTGTTACAAACATAGCTTGCACAAATCCGTACTCAATAATTTAGTTTTTAGTGGAAGTTTTGTTCCTGTGTACGAAAATGTAGCAACAGTTGGAGTATAAATTGACATGTTGCGACGCCCCCTAATTAAATATATATATATATATATATATATACATACATACATATATATATATATATAGATATATATATATATATATATATATATATATATATATATATATATATATATATATATATATATATATATATATATATATATATAAATATATATATATATATATATCGGTGATGTAGCGGGTGGATGCTGAACTGATACCTATTTCTGAGTGGTACGATAATTGCACAAGTTGTGTGTTTGTTTGATGGTAAATGTTTATACTTAGATTTACTAACTCCATTTAATTGGTCCAATTCATGTTAACACCAGTAACCGTGTTTTGGATAGTAGCTGCCCCTAACACCAGGCCATCATTTAAGTGACCCGTGATAAATTTAGTATTGAATACATGTGTTATTGCGCTACAAGCATGCTATGCGTCAATGCTCAGCGGTTTAACGAAAACGACGACGTGATCACCTAGCTACAAGGGTTCAATCGGTTATATAGGTTGGCAATAGAGGGAAACGTGTCAAAAGTAATACAACACAGCAAACTGGATTAGCGAGGGGCTGCCAGTAGCCTAGAGCACTGCCCACGAAACGTAAAAGCTCTCATTATGTGATTAATTGAAAACATGCCGTATAATAGCAGCGATGTTCCGGTAGAAATCGCCAATTTGAAGCACGTTTACTGAATCGCGCCAGCGCTATTTAAAGCTAACGGTATGTGATGCAGCCATGCATTATTATCTGCAATTCGCCAAAACACTTGGCCACAACCAGTGGTGTCATTGTGTTACGTGAGCTTAATACATTAGCATTCGGTTTCACACCGCGTCCAGCAAACATCCCTGCTGGCGCCAGCGAATATAAACTATGTCACCGCATTGTTGTTTGCAATCATCATATGGCGTAAAGCGACGAGGACGGCACATCTACGGTCCAGAAGGACTTAACAAGATGATTTATATCCATTTTGGAATATCCCCAGAGAAACAGGTAATAAGAGAAGGCCCGGGGCCAATATACGCTCCTGAGATGACTAAACTTCCGTGCTATGAATACAAAATAATTACCTTATCATTATAACTGATGTAACTGCCTCATCCATATATAAGATCTAAACATGCAAATATATATATATATATATACATGGCCAACCGTATAAACAACTTCATAAATGATTCGATATGATCACATATAACTTCGTGGCACGAATCACTATTGCTCTACGGTCGATTGTCTTTGTAATGACTGGGTTACTGTGTAAGAGAAGAGCTTACCGTGGTTAATGCGTAGGCAGCCAATTTCCGGCTACTGATTGTGAATGTGCTGGTATTGCGACTCGCGTAGCCTCATTTACAATCTTTCATATTCCTATTGATGCGAATTTGACACCTACAGTGTTAAACATGTGTTCGTGTCATAGAAATTCAAAAAGGGAGCACGTACGGTCGGTGTAGTATTACGGTTGTAATGCGAATGTCTGTTAATCTATAGTCTTCGTCATCCGTATTAATGCAATTGTAGCACCTGATATTTAGCAATACGAACATTAAAGTACCTATAAACTCTCTGCTTAAACTACGTAACCCTTGTCCAGAGAAATTAAACTGAAGCAATTCACCTATAAATGATGTATGTCAGACCTCTGTTCTTTGACACAGTGTGATATTTTATGACGTGCCTGTGGCCACTGTACAAACGATCACCACATCATACAGATTTGAAAATTGCCTTATATATCAATTCCTTAATTACAGTTTCCTTCCAGCCAACTATACCAGGCAACAAGTAGTCAACAATCTATCAATAAAATAATTGAAACCCCATCGGCCATGTCGCAAACCATCGTCTTTTTGCCGTTACTTTCACAATGCTGAAATCAAATCACAGTTATCATCGCACTGTAGCGTACTAACACTATAGAAGTTTAAGCGTACCTCTATGCAAATAATACGACGACCTATAACGGATAAATGATTGATAGCTTGCATTCGTTTGTTCTGGTTACTCAATCTGCATTCCTAGTTCCTCCAAGCTACCAAACAAATATCTGCATTTTTACCGTGTAATCTTAATCATAGAACTGCTCGATAGCTAGTAATAGCACGAGCCATTTAGCAAGAACAACAATGTAGCAAGCATTCTAGGTTGCTTTCAGAATCCACTAATTATGAGTACATTCTGAGCAAAGTTCAATTAATTGCAACTATTAATAATGTTCAGAGCATGCAGCTTCATAGAGTACAATATTAATTATCATAGTTGGTAATCGATTAGAAGCGACATTATCATTCAGGCCTTCACTCCCCTTCAGTTTTCTGGGAGGATAAGCAATTACCCTTCAGAACAGCCATGATTACAGAGAATAACAGATACTGATGCATGGATTCATTCAAGTATCGTTAGTTTTCAATTAGCGCATGCGTGTGTCGATTAACGTGCTTCAAATTGGTAATCACCATCAAAATACTGCGCTACGCAGCACCTTGTCTTCCGGCTAATTCCATCATGATAGCTTTCCGGCTACGCGAGCAGTGCTCCCGGCCTTTACCAGCTATCAGCTAACTCAGTTGACTTTGGTTTATTACGCATGATATAATTCCCTCTGATTGAAGGCTGTAGCAACCAGCTGGACCCTCGTCCCTAGATGATCAATCACGTTTTCGTTTTCAGTTAAACATAGTGCTAATGTAAGCAGTGCATAATCACATAAACTGAGGATACCCAGTATGAATGAATGTTAAATGGTACTCGGGGTTTTTCTATCTCAACATGTACACCTGTTCAAGCCCATCACGTAGCTTGAAAGAGTCATATCTCCATATACTATACTATTATGAACGCTTTATTACTGGATGGTTCATGTAACGTGATTCCTCTCGGCTAATACGTGGGCGTATTTGTGCGCCACCCCCATTACCACTACCAATACAAAATCCTTTCATCACATAAACCGGTAGTCACTTGGAAAGCGAGCTAACTGTGTTAACAGTGCTAACTAATTCAATTCTACATAACCTGGTGGTCACTGGGAACGTGATATATCCTTGTTCATTTCAATTCATTGTGTGAGTAATACAATACATAATGATGCTGCCCAACGACGTTTCATTTCGTATCATAACGTAATCTAATAAGAGCCAATTCATATAACGAGGAAAGGGAGTGTGTTCACTGACTAAAGCGTATGAGAGGCGAGTGCTAGCGAAGAAAGTTCTATTATGAACTTAAATGACCAGCTCAACGACAAACCCAATGCTGCGGGTAATCACCCAACAAATAGGCATAAGAGCTCCATAAATGTCCCACACGGAAAAAAAATTCTAATTATCTTGAATTTCTTTTCCATTACGTACACTGCCCATTTATCATCATCATTGTGATTTGTGGACCAGCTGATCGCCTGACTGAAGAAGGAATCAACGGCCAGCTGAAGACGCTTCCCTCTATCACCCAAGTATGGCAGCACGTCTCACTTACACGTTAAGCTGACATTGAAGTAACGATAAAAAACATATGCTAAGCTATCTTGCTGTTCGTGTTGTACCTGCCTATTGGCACCTACAGAAATGAGAAACCATATCCTAAGCTATCTCGCTGTTCTTGTTCAGCACGATAACTACCTGTCTATTGGCATTTTCAGTAATGATGTGGCGGTCCTACGCTGTGTGAAGTTGCCACTGATATTACTACATATATACAGTATATACAGTATATATATATATATATATATAGAGATATATAAGATATAGATATATATATATATATATAGAGATATAGATATATATAGATATATATATATATATATATATATATATATATATATACTATATATATATATATATATATATATATATATATATATATATATATATATATATATATATCTATATATATATCTCTATATATATATATATATATATATATATATATATATATATATATATATATATATCCATTGTCTTACTATAGGAGCACACGCAACCGCTCTGTTTTGTCAGTACATTATAGAAACAGGTGAATGGTAGGAATGTACTGCAAAACCTATTGTTATAGATTGTTACCATCATGAAGTTGCGCGCGACACATGTGGAATGTTTTGTGTTAGTATCTGCGACGCGCATCATACTCATTAGCCAGGTTTGGATTTGTGTCGGCTGTTCTGATGTAAAGTCATCCGTCATAATGGCTTTTGTGAAGGACAAAAGTCATATCACACACTTCCATTTAGCTCCTGTTTTTAAGGAATGCATCACATGCTTAGGAATTGAAATGATGTGTTTGGTTTTAAGTTCGCAAATTTATGAAAAGCATAACAGAAATGATGGTTGAAATAACGTCACCACACATATCACAGTGGTACAACACCAGAGATACTCTAACTGTTATCTTGCGGTCAACGCAGCAGATTGCTATTAGATGGCCCTTATTGCATCCGTATGCATACTTGGTAATGCAACGGTTGCTATAGTTCTTTTTCTTTGGGAAACATCATCTAGACCAACAAAATTCGCCGAAAATGTCAATTGAATACTAGCAACCCCCTCTTCCTTACTTCCGCTTAACAATGAAACAGTGTGGGTTGGTGAAAACAATGGGTAAAGCGGTGTATAATGTTCTTCACATAGCATCTAATGAATACAAGCAATTAACCAATCCGCCCCCACATGCTCGTGACAGAGGAATCAAGTTATTAGCAAAGGAAGCAGTCATGTCACGTCTTAAAAGTGAGCTCAAGTTGCTGCATAGGAGGGGGGGCATCGACATTAAAGGCTCTCTTCGCTAAGTGAGCTCTTAAACAAGGGAGGCAAAATATCGATCGGATTTGCCATGCATGCTACGTCGCACTCTCAAGGATCGTTTCCTGTTTCAGGTCGAATGGAATAGCCATTCATGGCTGTTGTTGTAATGGTATTAATAGAGACATCAAACAGCAGAATACAACCTCTTAAGTGGTTGCCTTTGGACGACCAGCGGGGAGCTTTAATGCAAGCAGATTAACTTATGCAAATGTCTAATCACGGATAGCTCATTGCTAAATTAATGCCGTTGATGTGTTCTTAACAGTCGCTAGCTTGGCCATGTATTGGTTCTTGGCAGGTTAGCAATTTACCCGACGCATTTTGCAACGCCTTAATATCTCATACAACCCGTCAACGATTAAGATTTCACAGACTGTATCTGCTTGACGAGCACACTAGCATCATTAGAGGGACCATCTTTTTATAAAACTTATTGCGCGTACCATTCATTTCCCTTCCGCCAACAGGGTAAAATACCGAAAATATGATGCTACGAGTTCGTCAGGTGTGTCCACATTGTGTGCACACTGTTCGCATATAACTATGATAATCAGTCACATAAGAACAATCAGAACCACGTCATGCTTAACTTAGACTCTTTCTCGAGCGGCTCATTATCCTACAGTAGGAAGCATAATGAATTTGGGTGTCAGCATTGCTTTCCATTTACTGAACAAAGATTTTAAGCAAAACAGCAAAATTAGCTTTCCACATATTGCGATGCATATTCACTGCGCAAAGTCATTGTATATCAGATTTATTTAAGGGAACCTGCAAACATCTATACATCATTCTACCGCACATATTTTGGGAAAGTAAATGCCTACTCATTCCATTACTGAGTCACATCCGGTATTTACATATACAGTAATAAATGTGATCTGATTAGTTGTTTAGCTGAAATATAATATAAATGTCGCAGTTGACAAACCGTTATACTATGTGAATGCAAAACTGTGCCAAATGACCTGCTTATGGCATAAGCCGCCCCCAAATGCAGAAGGTTTCTTGGTTTAATCAAGCATACCTGCAATACGTATTATATAATCTTCTTACTTATGGAGATACGGGAACCTGATAGTGTTACACAATATAACGGACTCAGGACAAGGTATATGATGGAACATCTCATTCGGATAGCAGGTGTTTTGCATAAGTACCTGAGGGAAGCAAGAGGATCAGGTAAAGCTTAGCTGTAGGCATTTACATATTTATACACTACTTAAGTAATACAGTGAATGTTATATGAACTGCATAACTTGATTCCTATTCTTTTCATCTATGACAACTCATAGTAGTTTCTCTTGAAGGTGGCAAATCGCCCGAATTGGCCGATATCTACAGACATTCACGGGCAAGACCTGTACGGCTTAGAATATTCACTGTATTACACAAATCTGGAACATTTCTGATATTTAACTCGACAAAATATTAGTTTTCTATAGCAACACAGTGAGTCCATGTACGATCTTCATCATACTCAAGATTTTGCAATATCACACCTTTGTTGTCATACTAAAATGCCCACGTTATTTGTGAATTCGCTCATCGACTATCTGCCTGTGGACTCGAACACAGAGTTAGCCCTACCGATAAAAAGTGGAGAAAACAATTACGAATGTCAATACGTGACTTGATTATTCCACATAACTTATGCACCTCATGAAGTCCCTTTGCCTGATGCGAAGCACGCCTCCAAAGAGGGCATAGGCACAATAACCAAAATAAATCGCCGTGTTGCAATACCTCACGCCAGAAGCTGCTTCATGTTCAATTCAATTACAACCTGCTTATCTAGGCTCATAATACGCAATCTACTTCACAGGGGTTATAACTGAAGTTATATTGCTCTGAGGCAATTGAAGATTTTATTGGATACGTGCGCGCAATAACAACGAATGCTATCTGGCATTCATGGATTGTTTTATTCATGACATGTATTACATTGCAATATCCTTTCCCGGTATATTAATAGATACAAGTAGGTATAAGATGGTCATGTCTATCATATGCATGGGACCAATTATCCTCCCCGAGGTCAGAATCTTGTAAACTGACAAAACAGCAGCCTCAATTCATAATCATGTAATAATGTTGATTAACTAATTATTGTTCAAACAGGTATGGTTTCAAAATATTCAGAATGCTACATAAGCTCGGGAGACCACTGACAACGACACATTTATGACATATGCTGTCCGACAGCCATTAACTAGGTCAAATATAAACTAATACGAACTTTGCTTAAAGTTCAACATTAATTGATCCTGAAATATTTTCAATTATGTATAAATAAACGTGGGTTGGAGGTGACGCGGGGAAGGTAGTCTATGTCTTCGAGAGACAGACGTTTAGCATTATGATTATCATATCACTACTAGCTCCGATCATTTCCCTTATCACGATCCCCGAGATATCGGCCACGCCTGATTTGAGATTCGCCATGCATTCTCTAGTCAATATACAAGGGTATACAAAGAGTCACATTACATTGGAGAGTCTGAATAAGCAGCCGTCATGAGTGTTCTTTTACCATGCCCGTAATACAATACCAAGTGAATGGAAGCTCGCGTCCAGCAGCATCTGATATGCTGTACTCATATTCGTTCGCCAATGTATGAATTTTATCACCATTGATAAATGTTGGTGAGCTTATGGTAGACGATTGTATGTATTGCATCATTGATAAATTACTGACCTTCACATGATGTTATCCAATTAGCGTTAACAAATTTTATTAGTGAAAAAACCCTTACATAATGCATTTATCTGCCACAAAGACCGGCATAGCATGCAATTGGCATGCGCGATGTACGAAGGCAAATCGAAAGATCGTCCATACAAAGTGCGAACCGTGCCTTTTTCGACAATGAACAACATCATGACGTGGGCAAGGCAATGCAGATAATGCGTGTTTGATCTACGAGAAACAAGCTACCCACTTGAGATGATTACACCGTTCAGCTGACTTCTTATGACAATGCGCCATGCCTTTTTCAAAGACCATATCCATTCACGAGAAGCTTGATTCGTCCTAAAACTGCATGTTATAGATATGCTTCGTGATGGACAAATCGTTGTCGATGTTGCAAATCATGTAGGTAGGGTAACAGCAAGATTAAACAAAATACCACTATATCCTTTGCAGAACTATTTTTAGATTATATTAATGATGTGTGGTGCAGTGAAAACAATGTTATATTCAAATAGATATTTAGAGGGAGCGAATATATTGCTTTCAGCTCTTTATGCATATATCTGGAGAGGATGAAGAATGCGATAGAACATATGGATATTATGTTGACAATCGGGTTAACATGAATACGAAGAAGTAATAATCATTATCTCGTAATCAACTCATTCTGTTTTTCATCCGACTGTATGTATTGCGCATAGAAGCAATGGATTTTAGTTCACCAAAGGCAACATCTTACAAAACAACAATTCACATGTCGGTTATGCCTGACTTACGCACAGGCTACGGATGCGATAGGTCAGTTAGAGAAGTATCTGTATCAACGATAATGGCTAGTTGAAGCTTACGTCTTCCTCAACTACCAACGCTCTAAATCACACCTGTCGTTAAACAAGCCAGTGAAACTGCCTCATAGCAAGACTTTAATCGGTACTCATCATGAGTCGCTGCAACCTCATAAGCTATTACCTATTTACTGTCGAATCAGGTGGCTGGCGTCGATAACGTTTGCGTCTGTGTGTAAGCGTGTATGTACCATTGCACGCGGGTGTTGGCTTATTTGTGTGCCTCAGCGCCCACCATTATTCTATTATGCTGAGTGCCGCACATATGAATCGGGCAACTAGAGGTGGAGCATTGTTTTATCGACCGCCGCATGGTAGTAAACCAATAGGAAACACACGCCACTTATTTCCTCTCTGACAGCCAATAGTATGGGACAGTTGCAAAGAACAAAGAAGCCGTTTCAGAGGATCATTATTCATAAATTTGATCACCTTCTAAATACACAGCTCAAGTTATTAATGATGATGTTTACTTTAGAATGGAACGCCGTTTGCATAGAAAGAACATGCGTCCACCAGATGACCAGAAACTGTACTGAATACAAATTCTCGGTCAAGTATCACGGTTCCAAGAACCATCCTCTTGCGAATAGTGGTTACATTTAACAATTAAAGAGTTGCGAATTGCCCATTGTGTCTATTAGAACGGCAAATTAGATTGCAAAAGTGTATACGTATTTATAAGGGCCCAGTAATACAATTGCCGCATTTGGACTAAAGGGAACATACCAAAGATGCAGCAGCTTTACTTTTTTTACTTTACGCAGCATGCCTTTTGTCATAAAGAATTCGTATGCATAAATATCAGGCCGTCAGCAGAATTTCTGGAGATATCAACTTAGTGCAGAATTTTGCAGTCGAACGAGGTTTGTTATTTGCTGTACGTATAATATAGGATACGAAGTCGAGTGCGTGTAGTTTGACGCATAAATACTACTATTTTGAAATAAGATAAGTTGCAGGACATAGCTAACTCGACACTAATCAATACTTTGCCATCTAATGACACCATAACTCAGCCAGCCAGTCAGCAAACCAGTCAATCATGCTCTCATTCACTCACTTCATCAGGTAATCACCCGCTCCCTAACACTATCACGTACTCTCTCATAAAGGGCTTGATGAGATGGATACCTTTATTTTCACGTGCATAACTGTTTAACAACGACGGGTGACCATTTGTTATCTCAGCACGTAAATGCGGTTCTCTCCTGCATAGTTACGAATAATCCTTACGATCCGTAACTCGTCCACTTTGATATGCTACATCAATCAAACAACGATAGGATCCAGATGATTAGTATGCAATTTGGATACCTGGAAGCTGCCTATTGACTCAAGCAAAACCTAAGCCAAGCCACAAATGTATGCCTATCCTGATATAAAAGGTAATAGTTATATGAACATCATGAAATTTTCGTCGCTGTTGATTAAATAATCGTAGGCATATATCCTCAGTTCTACAGATTAAACCGGCATAACGCGTTTAAAGTGCCTATCGCACAAATAATCATGAAATTTTTTCGTCAAATACAGAAATATAACCCAGTAGTACCTGTTCTGTCTATGTATAAGTCGTCAAATTGCGCGCTGTTGGATCGAAATTTGACTTGAAAGATAATTGCAACAGTTCTAATTTCGTACATAGATTTTCAAGATTTTTCGCATAGATAATATTTTGCTTCTGTCGAGAAGTTCGTGCAACGAATTACATTATATTTTACATACAGACAGAACAATATCTGCTTTACAAAATAACAGAAGAAAATGATGTCTCGCCGCACTCTACAGCAAGCCATTTGATAATTTATTGTTTATATTTCTCCACAATGGTGTCAAAACCTCCATAAAAATAATTTGACCACTCACATTTGAAGTAAACTTTGTATTCTGGTATTCTGGTGCAGTATTATATGTACAACGAACATAAGTCATCGAAGTCATTGGCTAGCCGCAATGATTTGGTTGTTGTATTCAGTGATTGTGGTCTATTACAATATTCAAACCTCCATTAAAAAAATTTGACCACTGAATTTCGACGCAAACTTGGTCCGCTAGTGCAGTGATGCATATATACTAATAACAGAAATGATTGCCTTCCATCTGTGGATGTGAACCGGAACGTATATGTGCTACGATGA